>JAABNY020000001.1:14571868-14584443 GCA_015164015.2 Brevimyrus niger
CCTCCCCCCACGCACTGCAGAGCCTGTAGGCCTCTGCTGAGGCACTGTCTGCTGGACCCACTCTAGAATTACCAGACCCCAGTGCAGGAGAACTGAAATCCAGTTTAAATGTCTCATCCTGCTGTCTACAACAGAATCCAGTCTACAGCAACCCCCCCCCAAAAAAAAAAACATTAATTTTTAACACATACCAGTATGCCACATACTTTATGAAATTGCTGACCAGGTTATTTGCAATCTTCCAGAAACTTTGGATAAGTGAAAGGATGGATGGATGGATGGATGAACTGAAATAAAAACGTCCACTTCGACTATTTTACATGGGTAGATTAGCGAATGTATTTATTCATTATTATTTGTTAGCTGTAGGTGATACAGGCCTCCAGGCATTTTTTAAGAATTTATGAAGTTGCAAGGCACATTTTGACGATATTTATTCTGAATCACTGAGCAATACATCTCAAATGGGAGATGCGAGAGTACTGTGTTAGTGAAAGCCTGCCCTGTGCAACTCACAAGCAAAGGTTAAGACTGAGGTGGCATGTATGGTTGGTGCTCTGATGGTTTGTTTAGCAGACAAGAGGATCTGAAGTCAATTGAAGTTTAAACTTTTGCACGGTTTCCTTTTATAAAGCTTGGATGATTCTGATGATCTTGTTTTTGGATACAGTAGGAGAGTTTGTTCTGGAAGAGTCATGGTCCCTTAACCATACTATCTGCTCTGCGGTGACTGTGAAGATACTTCAGTAGCAGTGGGAATATTTTTCACGGATGATTTAATAATCCAGCCCCCGAGTATTAATGATCCTGCCTCATGCGGTTATCAGAGCTGAAAGTGCCTGTCTGCTGACACTGGAAACGTTCGGCATACTTTGACTATAAGAAATGAACTCCGGACCATTGGAATATTTTGCTTATAAGGACGACAAGGCTCGTTGAACGTGAGAGTTTTGGGACGATCTTGAGTTCAAGCTACATTTCATAGCAAAACACACATCACCACGTAAAGCCTTTTACGATACGGCGATAACTAATGATGCCGTAGCCAATCCTGTACCGGACTGATTCACAGTATGGAAACGATGATGTGAAGCGCGGTTTAAATTTTATATGGACCGTGAAGGAGCACAATTTTATTCAAAGCATGACTGAAGAAGTAAATCGCTCGTTTTAATGGAAGGTGACAGAGTAGTTAGATTGAAATTTGAATCGTGTTGGTTAAAGGCAGGTTGGACATCGGGAGATGGAACCGTCTGAAAATATAAATAGGTTCTTGTTGCTGTGGTTGTTGCTTTTCTTGGTAGTCTCCCTAGGGGGCAGAGTGATTAGGGTACAAAGCTGAACGTGGAGATGGAGGGGTGGCGAGGCTATTTTAAGAGGCATTTTGGATGTTCGTGGGAGAGATTGTAAGGTGCGGCGTCGGCCGTTATTCTAGTTTTTAAAGAAATATTCGTTTTTAGTAGTGCGTTGTTTTCTCAAACTAATTTAAGAAATCTGCGAAATAAAACTATCATAGTACTTCAAAACTTGTTTGTTTTAAGAAGCAGTGCATGCCAATTAATTTGCTGCACGGGTAATGGATATTATTAAATTGTACTGACGGGCTCCTCGCCTAGACTTGCAAACTTTGCATTTCTGATTCAGCTCGTCTTAGAGATAGCTCTTCATTCGTCGTCCGGATGGTGTCATTTGATATCGCAGGCGGTTACATTAGTGCATGAATGAAAGAAGCGGATCCCCTGTTGATCTCGCAGCTCCACGCCGTAATGCTGCTATGTTCCCCTTGCCGGTCGGGATAAGCTCTCTGCTGCTCCGGCGTCCAGATGCCCGTGTGCCGTATCCGCGGAAGCGGCGCCCTTATGAAGATGATGGCTGTGTCGTTTAGATGCCGCTGCCAGATCCTGCGAAGGTCCACTAAAGGTACGGGGGGCGCTTTTCTGCTTTGCTTTAAACCCGCTCATTATGTGCAGTTAACCGCGCTTGCAGTTTGCTGACATTTAATCACGAATCGTTATTTATTGAAACGCTGGATAGCATTAGGAGGAGGAGAAACGCTGTTTAGCGAAGCTACTTTTTCCTCTTGCAAATAAACGATTTTCCCCACCCATCTTTTAAATTTATCGGGTAGTATTTTTTTAATCAAGAACTGATTCTGGCGCATTGAAACTGGTCCCGGGGCACAATGTTCATGGACGTGCAGGACTGTACGTTGGTGTGTTCAGAGCTTACACATAAAACACGCCTTTGCAGAGTGTTTTTTAAATCGAATCTCAGTGCTTTGGGATATTTTTTAAATCGAGGACAGGGATCGGGGGGTGTCGCGCAGTCTGCTATTGGAAAGTGATTGACGTGACAGATAACAAGCTTTGGGACCCCCTGCTGTATCGCAGGTGGTGAAATCGGTATTATAGTAACGATAAACAGTACGAAAAATCCACATACCTTACTGAATGTGCGGCTTTTATCTATGCAGTTACAGCGGTACAATGTATTAAGTATAATGGTACATGTTCGGCTATGTGTCTATAAAAACTTTTCCCCCGTACATTTTTTAAATGTCTAATAAATTAGCAATTATGTTTCTTATATGTTTTAAAGCCTAACGTACAAGTCATTATATTGGTTCTAAAGATTTCATGTGTTTGGTTTATTTTTATATTGATTGAACAATATCAGGTGGCACAGTCGGTGAATCTGGGTTGTGGGTTCGATTCTGTTTGTGTGAAGTTTGAATGTTTCCGTTGTCGGTGAGTTGGTGCCTCTGTGCAATCTACATTGCGCGAACATGAACCTTGTCACGGACTGCCATGAACTCCATGTTCATCACCCAGAACTGCGTAGATGGTGATGGATGAAAATGATCAATATCTAGCTATTAAATATGTAAAAAAAAAATGCTGCCTTACAGTCTGTACATTAGTTTCTTAAGTGATTTCAGCGCCGCAGATGATTACGGAGCCCCGGAAGGGACACACAGGAAAAAAATCTCACATTAGTTTTCCATTACCATTAATAGCTATACAGTGTCCGTTTTAAAGTACAAAATATGGAATTTATTTATGAACTAATGAAAATAAACTTGACCGACACAAACGTCCTATAAAATGTGCTGTAAGCATTAAACTATAGAGGACAATGTACACCCTGTAACTTAAATATTAGGCCTATGTACAGTGGTACCTCAGTTCTAGAACTCGAATTTCTTGAAAGTCGAACAAATCAGTTTGACCTAGAACTCGATTTGAATATCAGAAGTCGAACCGTGAACGCGGACCTAATATAAATTGTACGCGCCAGGAAATGAGTCATACTACAATGCAATTCTTATTTGAATGCCTTCTTCACAGACTGGACGATTAACCAAATAAAGCAGCGCAACATTACAGTAACTAACAATAAATAAACCACTAACTTACGTGTACTATTAGAGCATTTATGTCATTTATTTAAACTTTATTTTACCAAGTAAATTAACTGAAAACCACTCCTCACTGCTTTACGTGATATTCGGGAGCAATACCAGATCATTCACCTGAATTGCCTGGGATACAAACGTCATGCCTGTAACTAAACTCTTCAGCCAATAAGAGTAAAGGTGTGTCGTCACGGAGGCGGTTCCAGTTTGTGCAGCCAGGTGAGAGGTCGCAATGAATCTAACCAACAATGCATTGCGTCAGGATCGGAATGCGTTACTTTAAACAAGTGCTGTAAGCAAGTTGAAAGCACCCAATGACCGGTTGGGGGAAACAAACTGAATCGCGGAGTTGATACAGAGGACTAATAACAGCAACCAGAAACAGCTGATCAAATGAAGGATCTCACACGAGGTTAACGATTGGGCGTGGCACACAAGTCCGGAACGGATTAAGTTCGAGAACCGGGCTACCACTGTATTTATTAATTGCACTGCGTCCATTTACCTTCAGTGACTTTAAGCACAACAGCTGAACTGTTGAACACGAAGTGCACACATAAACACTGAAATATATTAGAAACATTAAAAGATTTTACAGGCGAAAAACTGCATATAAAGCTAACTTTACCGCGGTGTCGGTGTTATTAAGGTTTAAACTCGAACTGCTTTCTGGAATATTTCAGAACAGATCGGTATTTCCACACATACGTCATCCAGCAAGAAAACTATGGAGGGTATACCCGAAAGTGGTTTCGGCTTTAAACCTTAAGTCTGGCACGGCGGTAAAGTTAGCTTTATTCAGTATTTTCCGGCTGTAATATCTTTTCACAAAGGCAAGCAATAAAGATTGGTTTTTCAGATTTCTTTACGAGCGAATTTTAATTAATATTTCAATATTCGCGCATGCACTTAATGATCAACAGCTTAGATGTCTTGCTTATAGTCGCTGGCGGTGAACGGACACTAGAATTATTATTTAAGAAATAAAGTCGTATTAGAATACATAATATGAAAATGGCATGTGTGCATTGTCCCTCATAGTTTAATGCTTGAAGCACACTTTACAGGATTTGTCTGTACCATTTAGGTTTATACTTACTAGTCAATAAAAAAAAATCTACCTTTTATAGTTGAAACGGATACAGCGTAGGCATTAATGGTAATGGAAAAGTATTGCGAGATCTCACAAAAGTGCCGATTTTTTTTTCCTCTCTGTGTCCCTTCCGGGGCTCCGAAGATGATGGCTAATAACTCAAATATACTTACTGTGTACTGCAGATCCCCTCGAGGTGATAACGCAGAAATTCACAGGCCTAGCCCCCTTCTATAGAAACCACATTGGCTGCCAAAATTCAATCAAAAGTTGTAAAACTTTTGTATAACATCAGAGCAAGTTCCTCATTACGCTGAATAAATATGATTTTTATTATAAAACTGTGTGTAACAATAAACATCCATGTTCTTCTGCATTCACTTAAGTGTTACAGCTTCTTTAGAGGTCAGCCCGAGAAAATCATCTCCCAGTGTACTTTGGGGGTCTTTCTTACACTTCATGGTCTTTTCCTCACACTTATCTGTGTGACTGGTCAGTAAGTCTCATCACACAGCTTTTATTTCAAAAGCAGTTTCCTTATTTGGGAGATGGCACACCATAATGGTTTGGGGCTCGCTGGCAGGAATGATAAGGTCCTTTAAAGCAGGGTTTAAATATGGGAAGTGCATATATCAAAGGCAGCCCGATAAAGCCAAACTCTGAGGACGCATGGCAGTAAGGCGCTAATTCTGGACTTTCCTGCAGCCTTCCTGTGCCTCTTAAGCGTCCGCAATTCTGCATAGGTATGAGGCAGCTGTAAATGTCTTATTTCTGCTCAGTCGGGTGCCTGCCAGGGTGGCCAAGACTCAGCCTCCTTCATCTTCTGTATTCTAAGCACAGATTCTATGCCCTTCTATTGTATGTGTGTGTGGAGTCTCTGTCACTGGGGACATGTTCCAAGGCTGTTTCGCCGTTTCCTTCAGTTTCCTTACTGTTGACAGTGTACCTGTTATGCTAATGGACTGTTTGCTTTCCTTATTGAGTGTTAGGTCTTCTGTGTTCTAATTGGCTGCCCTCTTGGTGACATTGCACTCTACAAGTACCCCCCCCCCCCCAATCATGAAAGTGTATGGAATTTTGCAGACAGTGTGGACTGTTAGTGGTGGTTTTTCCACTCTGGAGTTGTTTGGAAAGTGTCTCATTGCAAGGCAAGGAAATACGCACAAGCAATTCTGCATTAATAACGTGGGGGAACCCTGCAACATGAGAAACAAATGTAAATAAATAGGCAAGTAAGTGATAAACAATAGAGAGGTTAAGGGGAATAGTGTTAGTGAGGCCGGTGCATTAATAAGCATCTCAGATTGTGCGCTACTCGGAAATCTGAATTTAAATGTGGACTCTTCGGGATGACGATTTTGCAGTGGGGTGTTTTCTGGGTGATGCTGGAATCATTCTGGGTGCTTAATGCTGATTTGTCTTAAGCAGAGGTCAAATGATGCATGGTGACCTTAGCCATGGTCTCAGTCTTTTCTAAAGGGCATGTCTTACACCTTGCCAGCTTACTGCGAGCCCTCACCAAAAAGGCAAGCTGTTATAGCCTTTGGAAGAAAAAAAACATTGGTTTCTCTTGCTTGTGTTTCACATTTCATGAAGCTACTTTTAAAAATGGCACTGCTTTTTAAATAATCAGTGATGTCTGTTTACCCTCCATAGATCATTCAGAGTTATTGTACTGGGGATTTGAGGTTGCTGCAATCAATAATATGGCTGCACTCTTATTTTGACAGTCCTGCATGACTTCTTGGGTTTTCTGAATCAATGTTAGAGCATCATCATATTAACCTGTCTGTAAGGAGCTTCTTGGGTAATTAACCCCAAATTTGTTAGTTAAACCGCAAAATCTTGCAGTTTAACAGCCCTGCTGCATAGAACTGTAGCTGTAAAGTGATAATGAGTGTGGAGAGACTGAGTAAATCCCTCATAGCATTCCTATAACAAATCATGAAACGGGAATCGAGAGAGACATCACCCTGCGTCTTAATCTAATTCTGACAGTGTGATTGTATTAAATTCAAAGCGGAGGAGAGTAAAAATGACAGTCCTGGGGAAAAATAAACGTTTCTAATCCTTGTGCTGAAATCATGGCACTAACATCAGCGACATCAAACAGGCAGTAGCACAGTTATGACATAAAACATGAGGAACACAGGGTTAGAAGGGGAATGGTCCATTGACTGTGTGCATGAGACGGCATTAGCCGGCAGTGCTGCCGTGTATCACAAGATAAATAAACACGTATGCCGCATGTAGGAATGGGGCTCTGCCAGACACGGGATTTGAACCATCAACCTTCCGATCTGCAGAGTGATGTCACCATAGGGCTATTAATCGAGGCCGTTACTCCATCTGCTCCAGGGGACACCGGTTGACCCCGATCTCTGATCCTCACATGTACGTCAATTTGGACAAAAACACCTGCTAAATAATGAATTTTCAGTATCATTACTGCTGACTGGGGACATGCCAGATAAGGTGGGGCACTGTTTGCAGGTGTTTTTTTCCCTTTTCTTTAAATACATTAGAGATACTGAAGGTCTGTCTGCACAGCATTGTGCAAAAGATGTTCTGTGAGCAACGGGAAGCTCTGAGATGAAACGCACTGAAGGGGATCCCAGATTAAACAGCTTGGACAGCAGCACGGCAGGGGGAGTGGAAGGCGAGCCAGATGGCCAGTAACAATCGCTTCATTTTAACATATTCTAACGCAATCAGGGGCGATTTGAGCAAGAGCGGGAGTAACGAGCATTCGTCGTAAAGTAAGCGAGCGAAACATGAGTGGATTAAACTGTAACATTTTCTTGATGTTCTGGTCCTTTGAATCACAGTATAATCAAAGTAAAAAAAATAGCAATATTAGGAATTACTTTATTGTACACATCTGTTGTAGCAAATCTTTTGTAAATCTGTCATAGTTTAAACATGCCAATACATTCCCCATGAGCCACTAGTAACTAGTAGCCACTGTGTAACACTCATTAGAAATCAGATTAATTTGAAAATGTGCCACTAAGTCATTCATACACCTGCTGTATTTCCGGATGCCTTTACCATCACAGCAAGCATTTCTGTAATAGGAATATTAAATTGCCTAGGTAATACTGGCAACCATTAAAGTTAATTTTGTGTGGCTGTTAGTGAACATCCCTGGTTAAGCAGCTGGGAAGGAATCAGCAAGGCTGATCTTATCAAGAGCAGGCAGCCAGTCGCATGTCTGGTCCTCCAGCCCATTATCTAGTGGGGAAGCTCTTCATTAACTCTAACTCTGATTGTAAATCCATCCCAGTCCCTTCATTCTGGAAGCCGCAGTAAAGAAAAAAAAAAAAAGTAAGAATCCATCTCAGTGTCTCTTAGTCAGCTGAACTAGCAGGCAGTGAATGTAAATTTGACTGTACCTCTAACTACACAGTGCTGTGTCTCTCCCTGTGATGAAAGGAGAAGTGATTGTGCAGTGGGAGAGAGGGGACTTTTAAAGATGTAAGGCAGTTTTTTTATAAAGATTAGATGCACCTATAATTGCTGAGTATTCAGGGGAGTTTTCCTCCTAGGTGATAGGAATGGTGGTCAGGGTGCTGATGTTTGCGGCTGTTAAAGCGGAGCGTCCATCCCGGCCTGCCGTTTATTCTGCTTGGCGGTGTCCGGGCTCTGAGAGAATCCTTCGGGTTCTCTGAAAATTTGCTGCTTGCTGATTGCTTGTTACTTTTAAATGTCGAAGCCCCATCTCAGGCAGGAGATGGAGTTCAAGTAAGTTTTATGTCAGACTCTGCAGCGCTGGCGAGTGAGGTTTCTAATACTGGGCAGGTAAAAAGGGTGTTAACCGGCAGATGCGGTAGCAGGGAAAAGATGCATGAAGGAGCAATAATAGGACTGGGAGGTTGGCGATTAAGCGTTGTGATTGGCTGGCCGCCTTGGGTTGCCTCTCTAAAAGGATGCAAAAAGTAGGTTTGGGCTGTATCTAATTTTTCCATACCATCATACTGTCCATACGTTATATCGTGGTGTATGGTATTTTGACTGTATTTTCAAGATCAACACTATTGCAGTATTTTGAAGCCTTGGGTTACCCAAGGCCAATAAAAAGAGGGGCGATGAGGATGCTTGGGCTGATGGGGGAGTAGAGAGCTCCCTGCCCCCTTCCATTTCTCAGGTTGGGGGGATTATGAGCTGCTCATGCTGTTTAGTGTCAGCATTTCTCAGGCCTGCCAGCCAGCTCCGTGTTAGCGGCTCCGAGCGACACAGTGATACTCGCATCGCCGTCTTTCCCAAGTCTGCTCCAAGATCCAGCTGATGGGGCAGCAGTGTCCAGGGATGCCAGCGGTCCCTGATCTGGCCAAGAGCTGTTGAGAAGCCTCCATCTTTGGAATCAGACAGCGCGTTTGGTTATCTGGTGGTGATGGAGGTTTTGACACATTGATCAAAGCTAACTAAGCAGGATTTACTCTTAGCGTGCACATTACCCACAAACCTTTGCAGTTTTGGCAGCTGTTTGTGGGACAGTGAGCTCATTTGCGCCTCACTTATTTCCTGATGTCCTCACTTGATTTCCTTAGTGTCCTGATGAATGACACTGCACTCAGGTCAGCATGGTGGCTTGGCCTCACACCTGTAGCCTCACACCTGATTGTGTGTGTGTGTGTGTGTGCATATGTCTGTCCAATGGCCCTGTCCCACCCCATTGGTCCCAGTCCTCACACCCTGTAGCTCCTGCTATTGGCTCCAGTTTCATTGCTATGCTACCCAGATAAGATAAAGTGCGGAGCTTTTACAGCTGTATATTAGCACACTGTGAGTGATTACTGGAGCAGTTAATAAAGCAGATATTCACCAGGCCATGTCTTCTTAAGCTCCCTTTATCCGTTTAACATATTCTCTCTCTCTCTCAGAGCGGAGCATTTAGAGTTTATCATCCTAATCACTCTCACGTTGATTCCCTCGGATTTCCCTTTAGCCATCTTGAGGGAATGGTTTCAAAATAAATCGTGCTGCTGGGTATGAGCTTCCCTCCCTATCCTCAAGGGGGCAGTGTGGCTCCGGCGCACACAGGGGAGCCCCACCCAGCTTTAGCATCTCCGGCGCAACCGGAGTGCCGTGACGGGCAGCGCTGTCCAGCAGACGGCCCTCACTGCCAGCTGTGGCCTGTTGTTACGTCAGCCCTTCTTATAGCGTCTCCCTGAGGATATCTTTGTTACTGCTCTCACACTGAGACCCACATCCCCTACTCACTGGCTGAGCTTTTAGTCTGAGGGCCAGACAGAAATGGAATTTTATAGGAAGATCTAGAATGCAGGCGATTTGTGTCATGTGACTTGGTGAGCAAGTGACCTTCTGTGCTTCTGGAATGACGGGAGAATTTCACAAGGGACATATTTTATAATTAAGATTTAATTTCTTAAATGGCCGTATAAGCATGAGAATGACGCATCATAAAAAATGTTTTATTTAGCGCCGTAATAGGATCAAACAGCGTAAGAATGTACAAAATGTGTTGAAAGGTTCCCCCATGAGAGGTTGGATCAAAGCTTCTGGTGCGTTAGATGTTCCTCCCTTTGCTCTGCCTTTATTTTTAGTCATTTTGTCACCCCCCACCAGTCCCCCAGCCCAGACAGCGTCCCCAATTGAGCCTGACAAAAGAAGCGTTTGTAGCACCTGTGTGAAATCACTTTTACTCCCAAAGCGGCCCAGTTTCCCATCAAATGCTCCGACGGCGTTGTGAGGGGGCGTGGCCATACTAAACCCCTGTGTCTTTTTGGCTATTGGGGGGGGGGGGGGGGGTGGGCTGCTGCGCGAGTCGTGCTCTAAAAATAACAGAACGATGACATTGGTGCAGTGCTTGTGCTACTTGGGGTGATCTGACCGACCGACACGTCGCCCTCTGAAGGACGTCTGGTGCCGGGCTGTTCGTGTATAACACTCAGAGAATGAGCCACATGGCCACACCAGTGATTCTGTTAGTGAGCTGCCATTAGATTGGGGGGGGGGGGTGGTGTTTCCACCCGAGTGCGAGTTGTAGTGACATGTCGGTATACATCAGGTCAGGTTAATCTAGTTGCTTGGGGGGGGCACAAAATCTTTTTTATTAGCTAACCAGGGTGATCTGCTCGGAATGGAGCGACTACCCATAGCTAGCAGCAGGTGGCGCCAGCAAGTGAACGTCATGTGTTTAGCCCCCCCCCACCCCAAGTCGAGCAGTGATGCATGGCTGGGCAGAGTGTGACCTGACAGGCTGACGGTCCCTGTGCCATTGCTCTCTCCCTCCCACTCTTCTCCCCGCCCCCCCACTCGCTCCGCCAGCCCATACTGCAGCCCCACAGCTCAGTTTTTCTCCCAGAAAGTGTGCGTGCCATTTGGGGCGCTCCTCTGAATGCCCGCAAAGCCGGGCGACCCGCGGGCATCAAGGCCGAGGGGTCTGTGGATCGACACTGGGGGACTCTGCTTTGCCCCCCACCGAGCGCCAGTGGAATTCCTCGAGCCGCCATTTCTCTTCGCGCTTCATTTCTGCGCCATATCGAGAGCCACCCACAGCTGTGTGCTTCGGTGGTGCCGCGGCCGCATGGAGGAAATGGAGTTTGGGGCAGATCCGCACCCTGCTCAGCCCGTGCTGTGAATCAGCAGCCAGGGCGGGCCGGGCCAGGCCAGTGCTGTTGCCGGGCCGCAGTGTGACTTTCGCTCCTGGGGCCATACCTCAGAAGCCTCCCGCCAGGAGCCCCATGGCGTTCCTGTGCGGTGTCAGTCAGGCTTTCCGCAGCGACAGCGGTGAGTACGGGCAGAAGCAGCGGGGAAATGTTCTGTATTTATAATGGTCGCTGATCATTAAGTCTGGTTGGCGTGTGTACTTTAATTAATGATGAGGGATGAGGTCCGGGTGATGACATGGGGTCCCCCTGTTAGATGGGGGGTCATTCTGTGAGGTGGGAATTTTTCCGTGACTGCTGGGACTGCCCACCAGTTGGTCCAATCCAGACTCGGCAGCTGTTCCTCAGACTCTCCGTGGGCTCATGGAGCCTCCGGTCAGACCGCTGCCCGACGCTGGTCCAGCTGGTGTAGGTCAGAATGGTGTCTGTGAGGTCTTGATGGATGTGGCCTGGCTTATGTAGAGAGTGTGCCCCTTGGCTGGGTGGGTGTTCTTCGTGGCCTGGGAGGCTAGGCTCCTGTACAGCTTCTGGATTGGTGAGGCCTTCGTAGATAGAAGAAGAGTAGTAAGCAGGCAGATAAGGATGTTGACATTGATTGTGGTTGATTAGACCAGTGTGAGAGTGTGTGCGTGGAGTGAGAGAAGGAAACCCTGCAGTCTGTTCGCTGGTGGGAGTCGCAGTGAGCCAGTCTGCCACCGGGGGTTCCTCCGGGAGACAGAAATCACATGAGCAGTGGGCACTGTTTAGCAGAAAATTGCAAAGCAATATGGTGCTTTCTAAGCCTGCATCAGAGGGCTACTGCTGCTTTACAGATATAGGCGTACTGTAGGTAAACATTAAGCACGGCGGAAATATGCCCAAGGGCTTCAAACATGGGCCACCAGCCGTGGTTAATATTTTCCTAAAATAATACAGCCGTTTCCTCTTTAAGTCTGTGTCTGTGGCTAATTTTATATTTTGAGCTTGAAATGGACACACCCAGGGACATGGAGTCACCATTCTGGATTTATTGCACACTTTTAATATAGATCATGCACAAGGTCCTTGTCACTTTTTCATTTGTTACTGGCTGGGATCAGGTACACTCAGTTTCCACCTTCCAAGTTATATTTTCAGACTGTTGTATATCTGCCCTCTTATTACCCTGTTTAGAATACTGCTTATTTATGGCTCCCGGAAAGTCTTGCTTCAGTGCGCGCCTGTGTGCGACCCCTACCTAGCGAGTAAACAAGGCAGGGCTCAGGGTGATCCACTATATCCTGCATATTGTATGTATAAATCTTCCTTCAAACTCCAGTTCATACAGGTCAGTTATTGAATGAGGGGCAGCTTTGTGCGTTTGCCCCCTGCAGTAAAAGATGAAAGAGGTGGAAGTTCCTGCCGGTTCTGTGCTGTGTATTTGGACTGAGGAATTTAGGTCGATTCAGTGTCAACT
>JAABNY020000001.1:14598952-14611786 GCA_015164015.2 Brevimyrus niger
CCCAGGAGTGACCAGCTGAGCGTGGGTGACTACATCAAGTCCGTCAATGGGATCAACCTGACCAAGTTCCGGCATGATGAGATCATCAGCCTGCTGAAGAACGTGGGGGAGCGCGTGGTCCTGGAGGTGGAGTACGAGCTGCCTCCTGTCTGTAAGCTGCTCTGTCTGCCAGAAGCCCCCCCCCCCCCCTCAACCCACCCCAGATGATCTGTTATTCTTCCTGTATGATAGTCATAAGAAAGTGGCCCCATGACTCTGGAACCAATGAAAACCAATTTCGTTTTACATTCATCATAAACTCTGCAGAACTCAATGAGGTCTTTCTGCCACGTAGAAGGAAGTAAATTTTCCTTCGACCCAGAAAATTAATTTTGTGGCTATTTCTTGGCCGTTTATGCATCTGCGGCCAGCGTGGCGAGCTCTTTCTTCTAGGGAGCACCTCAGTTTCAGGTTGCGTGTTCTTCTTACTCTCTGCAACAACAGTGATAGAAACATCCCACCTCTGTCGATAGCTTCAGGCACAGGTGTATTTGCTCTGCGTCACTAGAGCGCCGCCCTTCCTGTCCGTTCGTGATCTGCGAGGTTCACAGCCACTGATCCGACTGCATAATGTCTCTGCGGCTCCCGTTGACATTTGATAAGGCGTCATACGTGATCGGGAAGCAAGGCTGGGGTCTGGCGTCTGCACATCGTAACTGCCCTTTGCGAAACACGCTCCCCCATTCTCCTAAACCAAGTGGCACTGGCCTGCTAGGAGCACGGCACCTTCCGGGGTCCCCTCCAGGCAGGCAGGTTCGGCCGCAGTGTGGAGGCAGCCCTAATTAACCCCCTTAAAGGGCATCTGTGATTGCTGTCAGCGGTGTGCCGCTCCCTTAACTCGTAGTTACCATCTGCGCGACGGCTCTCAGCTTATCGGAGCTGCACATATGTGTTTGAGTTCCTCTGGAACCTGACCTCACCCATCCCTGATATCGCTCCCTGCCACCCAACCCCCCCCCCCCCAGCTGTACAGGGGTCTGGGGTGATGTTCAAGACCGTGGAGGTGACGCTGCACAAGGAAGGCAACACGTTTGGATTCGTCATACGAGGTAGGCGGACGCGACCGCCCCACGCACATGCTGGCACAGGCTTTGAGGAGGAGAACGACTTTATTTAATACGACGGAGAATGGTTCTGAGGCTCAGTTTGAACAGGAGGAGGATGCAGCTGTCGTCTTCTCCGTAAAGAAGATGATGGATATTCTGCTGTGACCTTTGGCCTCTGATCCATTGCTATAAAGGCTTTGTCCTGTGGTGATGCCCGTTGTTGTCTCTTCGCTGGAAGTGCTCACTACCTTTTTATGCCCACAGGGGGTTCCCACGAGGACAGGAACAAGTCTCGGCCGGTTGTCATAACGACCGTCCGGCCCGGCGGTCCGGCTGACAGGTGAGTCCTTAGCACGGGGCTCTAGCATGACCTTGGTCCCACACCCCCCAGCCTGACAGCCCCCAGCGTGTTCTAAACATCGAATTACAAATGGGCACTGTTTAATTAGCACTGATTACTGTAAATTATGCACAAATATGTCCTTATTAGTGTACAACTCATTTCACTGCGGGTACTACTGGATTTTTCTGCAGTGAGTCATGTGATGGATCAGTGACAGACCATATGACAATATTCCTGTGATAAATGACCAATTCTTTAACTATTTCACACCTAAGAATCACCGGTGAATCTCTGTGATATTTTTCTCCCTGTGGCTCAGTGAATGGCTCTCTCATTCTGTTCCTCTCAGTCCTATTAATATTAATTTTCTCCTATGCTAATTTCGTCTCCCCCTGAAGAAAAATTCCTGTCGCTCACCCGCCTGTAATTTGACCCGCGTCTCTCAGTCTCTGAGCTCTGCTCCAAATGAACACACTCCTCATCCTTTGTATGAAATTAACATTTTTTCCCCTCAGTTCTGTGTGTGTTCATGTTGATCTGTCCCCATAGCCCCATAGCAAGTGCATAATGCTTTAAAGGTTTCTGAAGTAACCTGGGTTTCTGACTGCCCTCTGCTGACCACACTGTGATCTCTGTGGCTTACCCCCCTCCTCAGGGAAGGCACCATCAAGGCTGGGGACCGGCTGCTGAGCATTGATGGCATCCGGCTGCATGGCACCTCCCACGCCGAGGCCATGAGCATCCTGAAGCAGTGCGGGCAGGAGGCCACGCTGCTCATTGAGTACGACGTGTCTGTCATGGGTGAGTCTGTCTGGGAGATGTCATTCTTCCGGTAGCGAACCCTCCCTTGTTTGATGTAACCCCAGCCCTCACATCTGCCGTACTCATTGTAACCCCCACATCTCCCCATCACCATGAAAATGCTTTTAACCCTTCAATCCAAATCCCCTTCCCTCTCAAATGCCCCTTTCTGTTCCCATTTCCTGCCAAAGTCCCGCCCATCTCCGATTTGCCCCTCCCCCTGTGATATGGCTACTAGCTATCCTAGAGAGGTGTAGTACTGATGTAAATTTTTCCTGCAAATTCACATCTCGCTCTCTGGCTCCGCTGTTGCTGATGCACCCTGCCTTCACGTCGCATAAACATCATGAGAGCCTTTTTGCCCTCCCCCTCCCCACCCCCGCAGCAGCGCAGTCGGTGCTCAGTTTCATTTAACTGTCTCAGAATGATTTACTGACAGTGTGGTCAATGCTAAATAGGCAAAATCATGAATGTAGTATTAATATAGATAAAGACGACTGCGTTGCTGGCTCAGAGCCGCGTGCTTTACTGGGGAGCGCTAATAATTGTCTAGCTCCCATCAGCCCCTGCTGTATCAGGGAATGCTAGAATGTTCCCTTTCTCAGCACTTTTAGACCTTTAACGTCCGTGTGAAAAATGTAGAAGTACATAGATGCACTTCAATGATTTTCGATGTTGGAACATTCTGGACAGCTGCCGATACCACTTCTGAAATTGCATGGTGATTCTGCTGCCTGAAATGTAGAGTAGGGGACATGTGCTGAGCTGGCGGCATGCAGCTGCTCCATCGAGCCTCAGGGGGGCGACATCACAGGCCAGCTGACCGTGGTGTCTCTGCACTTATCGCAGCCAGCTGGTAAATGGCGCAGAAACTTTGTGGTTTCATTTCACTTTCCTAAGTGACTGTGTTACTGGGATAATGACTTTAAACCTCTCTCCCTTCCCCGCATGAGGCTTTAGGGCACTGAGCACACAAGGACAACTGTGCTGAGTGTTATGCTTCTTTTTTTTTGTGAGCTCCGACCTGGAAGGTTGTACCTTCCCCTGCTGGGGCAGAGTGCCCCCCTGAACGGCTGCCAATTCTATAGACCTTTGGAGGGGGACACGTGAATGATTGAGGCACTAGCCACAGCATCAGGGCCCGCAACCAGCCGTGCCCTCAGTCAGTAATGGCGGGATGGGAGCCGCTGACAGCAGGCGGTCCCCACGGCAACATATCACCACAGTTCCTGTGAGATATAGAAGCTCAGGACTCAGGCACTAGCTGGATAAACGGGAGAGAGACATCCGCTGCTGCTCTCAGTGCTGATGGTGGCTGGACTGTGTGGCTTCCAGACACCCATGTGCCAGAAAATCTGAATCACACCCCCTCCCAATCACCAAAACAAAGTCCTTACAGTGGGAACATCCCCTGCTATGAATTATTAACGCCAGCCCCATCCATCTTCCATGATCCCATTGACATATGCGCGGGTGGCCGGAAGGGTCGTCCTCGGCCCACCATCTGCTAGGAAAGGGTGTGGGGGACTGTGGGAATGTTCTCGAACTTTGTAAGAGCCCCGTGTGTCCCTCCCACCCCTCATCCAGACCCACCTGTTCCTGTTACCTGGACACCTGCATCCGCCAATGCAGTGAACTGTTGATTTCAGTTTTAACCTTGGCCTTTTTCCTGCGCGTTAACAGATTTTCAGTAGTGCAGAAAACAACCAGGCACATCTCGGGGACAAGACATTCACATTTATATCGCAGATGCTTTTTCATTATTAAGTAATGTGTCGATGAGGATCAGAGAGCAATGACTGGCGTTTGCTCAAGGGCCCAATGGCGACATACTGTAAAACTGGATTAGAACCCACAACCTTCTGGGCATGAGAACAGATTCCTAACTAACTGAACTGTATGCTGCCCGCAAACATAATGTTACCAATTGATTCATTTTGCAGCAGGCACATGACAAATGCTCCTGTCCAGAAAGGCATCACTGCAGGGTTTGATGCTTGATGGCAAGGCAGGAATTTGCTTCACTGGGGCAGTTTAGATCTGTGTTCCTCAGCAGGCACTGGTTGTATCGCTATTAATTCTGCTTTGTACAGTGTATGCGGTGCTGGGTGCACTGACTGGGAGACCAGTTGCACACGTTTACACTGCTCATGCATATTATTCACGCCCTCCAGGCTGTGGGTTTGAATCTCATCCCCAGCTCTGAGTGTATGAATGGGTACACCGATTTCCTCCTGCAGTCCACAGAACATGTGTTTGGCAGAATTGATGTTTCTAAATCAGGCGTCAACTGTTTCTGCCTGAAGGCCAAATTCTGACAGCAACACAAAGCCAAGGTCCACAGTGCTCGAAAAAAACATGCTGACCGCGATGGGGTTAATGGCAAAATTCACCAGTGGGGGGAGGGGATCTATCATGCAGTCCAGAATCAGTGGCATTTCAGGGTTGGCAAGTTGGTGACCAATGCTCCAAATGGTCCTATGTGCCCTGTTCCTCCTGGGACACGATGCAGACTCAAAACAGCCCCATACTGCAAAGCAGTATGAAAATCCAACCACGTCTAGCCAGGTTTTTGGTCAGATTTTGGGGACCTCTTGCAGTAATAGGGGCTGCTTGTGTGTCTGACCTCCTGGATGTTCTGTGTTGAAGCTCCTGCCTCCTGCTTCTTTCATGCAGATTCTGTGGCCACAGCCTCAGGCCCCCTGCTGGTGGAAGTGGCCAAATCCCCAGGTTCTAGCCTGGGAGTAGCTCTGTCTACCTCTATGTACTGTAACAAGCAGGTCATCGTCATCGACAAGGTGAAGCCCGCCAGCATTGCTGACAGGTAATTGACCAACACCGCCCCCTCCCACCAGACAGGGGCCCAGGTCGGGGCCACAGCCAGTTTAATGACACCTTGTTGACGGCATCACAAATGTCCATGAGAATTTCATTCCATTAAATCTGGTATCATCTTTATTTCTTTATTAAACAGAAAATGCATCATAAGCGTTATAGAAATTCAATATTCCATCTGGCCCGGATGCCCCGTGAAATATGCGAGATTGCAGTGTCTTTTATCGGCGGGTAGTTGCTAATGAACCAGTATTATTTTTCCATCAAAAGTAAACTAGGATAAGTTTCTTTCCGTCATGAACAACAGAGGTTTGTTTCTGAGAGCGCAAGAGTGACACTGCTGCCCCCTGCAGGTGTGGGGCTCTGCATGCGGGCGACCACATCCTGTCGGTCGACGGCACCAGCATGGAGTACTGCACGCTGGCAGAGGCCACCCAGCTGCTGGCCAGCGCCTGCGAGCACGTCAAGATGGAGATCCTGCCTCATCACCAGACACGGCTGGCCCTCAAGGGCCTGGAGCACGGTGAGCCGGGACTCACCACCCCCCTGTGCCGAGAATATAACCCAGCGTGCCTCTGTGGGGGAGGGAAGGGCGTGCTTTGCGGAGGAAGTGCCTCTGTTAATTTCAGGGAACATTATGGCCTGTACATGGAGCTGCTGAGAGCTTCTCCCAAGCAGCCGGCTTTGCCGTTATGGGGTGGGGGATGGGGGTACAGCCTCGCTTTCCCAAATGGCCAGAGGTTATGATGATGATGATGATGATGGTTTTAGCAGTAATGGGCAATCTGGAAGCGTATACACACACACACACACTGGAGTACAGTCACACATGCTCACAGTCCTGCTTTCAAGTCTGCTACATAAATTCCCCTAAACTAGCCTCCTCGCTCAAATCCGCGGACACCCACACCTCCTTGCCCCTCCCAGGCTGTGTCGTAGTCAAACCCAAAAAGCAGCACTTTCATCTGGAACCGAATTCCCCAGTTACTGAGAGGCAACAGCTGCCCATAAAATTTTACACATTAGCCATGTTAGCGTTAGCCGCCGTATACCAACCCTGATCCTAATGACACCCCTACTGTAAAATACGCATTATTTTTAGTGACCGTGAGGTGTTTATTGCCCAGTTAAGCAGAAGTTAAGCAGAGGTTACTGACTATTACCATGGTTACCTGGTTCCATGTAGTTACCTCTCCGTGTTTTTTTTTCCTTTCTTTATGACGCTTCTTTCTTTTGCTTGTCCTCTTCTTGTCGTCTCTCTCTCTCTCTCTTTTTTTGCTTCTCTGTCATCCGTACATTTTCCCGTTATGTTGTGTGTGATGCGCACCGTTGTCCTTCGTCCCCCCGGGCCCCCCTGGTGGACAGTCAAGGTGCAGCGCAGCAACCGGCCGCTTCCCTGGGAATCCAGCGGCAACAGCAACAGCAGCTTCCTCCCCTACCAACACTATAACACCTACCATCCCGACCATTCCAGGACTCAGGCCTCCAAATCCCAGAAATCCGCTCCACACAACCCTCGTAATGCTCCTCGCTCTCCTCCTTTCACTCTCCTCCTCCTCCTCCTTCTCCCTCTTCCTCCCCTTTGACCCTTTTTTATTTACTCGGTCTCTTCTCCTCCATCCAGTAGTCAGTTGGCCTCTGGCTCAGTCATTGTCCCTGAAACGCAGTGATCGTCGCATTTCCATGCAGTATTATGTCCTCGCTCACTGCACTCCAGGCCCTTGAGATGCTTCACTGGAAAACAAGCTTCAGACCTGGCATGTGGGGGGAATCACTGCACTATACAAAGACCAAACACAGTAACTGCGTGTTTTTATCTAAACTCTTATGACCGAATTGGGTCTCTTAGGCTCTGATTTATCTTGTGACAAAATAATTGTATTATTTATAAAATGCCTCAATATCTATAAAATATCTTGTGACCAAATTTCATGACAGAATATGCTCAGTTATGCAGAAAACATCTGCTACACTTATGTGTGCAGCCTAAAAACACACATAGAGTGACAAAAGAAAGGGTTCCTCAGGGTCCATTTTTGTTATAACTGGTCCATTTTTGTTATAAGGATATAACTGGCAGACCCTTGAGGGTAGAGCCTCAGTGACAAAGGTATGAAATGGTACTTTTTTCTGACAGCGTGCACATTCTCAGTGTGCTTTTTCTCAGTTTCAGTGTCAGTAGTCACTGTGTTTTGCATTTGCGGGACAGCATTGTTCAGGGAAGCCGCTGATGAGCGGGAAGGCTGAGCATGCTACGGCGTGCATCAGTGTAACACTCTCTCTCCCTCTGTGTATAAGTGTGAAGCAGCACGTGAGCTGAATGTTAAGTACAACATGGCACAGAACTCCCAGGAAGCTTCCAATCAGAAAGAAGGCAATGTTAAGCCGGGAGGAGGGGGGGGGGTGTAATTGACGCAACGAGGATCCACTTTGAACCTTTGACTTGGTCCATGACCTGAAGAAGTCTGCTCGACATTAGATGAGTCATTTTCCATCAGCAACCTCTCTTAATTGTTCCTTGAATGGGTCCTCAGAAAGCTGCCTGGGTCTAATGAAGGTACCACCTCACTAGAATGTGACGTGGGAGCGTGTCATAAATCCCGTTAGGGAACTGCACTGAGGATTCTAGGATTTTTTAAGGATTTTTTAAGACGGTTCATGATTCATGGAGAGACCTTGATTGCCTATGAAATGTTTTGTATTTCTGAGTGACAGGGGAGGGGGCACTCCGGAGGGGCCAATCTGCTTTCTGCTGGGGCCTGTGGCCCCGCCCCCTGTATATGCCTCTGGGTAACTGACTCCACCTGCTGCGATTACTGAGTTTCATGGACAATGTCTGTAAGCCTGGAGGTGTCTGCTCGCAGTGATATGGTGCCCGCTGATGTCTTTTGGGGGTGTAAGATGATAACCTCACTCCAGCTGCAGCTAATGCTCCACGTAAAGCACCCGGCCCCGGAATCCCAGCCCAAGGTTCCTCTCCAGTTAATTAAAAATGAAACGAGGCGGGTTACAAATTAGCCGACGTGTCAGACGCTGTAATCGCTCATGATGGATTCAGACAGAGCTCTTATTGGCTTAATATTTAACAGAGAGATCAAAGCGTGGGCTGTTCATAGTCCGGGCTGGGCGGGGGTCTCAGCGGCATCTCTCTAGCCAGGTCCTCAGGCAGCAGCGGGTTGCTTCTTTGGGCCTGATTAAATAAATCTCAGCCTGCGGGGGAGGGGGGGGGTGTAGGCTTTGCCTGCAGATGCCTGAAATTATCAAAGCACCGCCTCCGATTCAGACAGCATTATCAGCCGTACTGTCACTGCTGAGGGGAGTGTTCTGGAGAGTGTGCTTCAGTCAGATCACGCCAAATGGTGCTTTGGGCTTTGCAGCATCTAGATAGGGCTAAATAGGAAGGTGGGGACTGTGGAGTGGTGTGAATTTTTTTGTAATAAGAGTGCAAGTTCCCCCCGGGAGCCCCCAGAGCGCTGCCCCAATTCTGACCTCGCCTCCCCCTTGCTCTCTCCCTCCCCAGCACTGGGCTCCTCTTTTTCTCCAACCTCCATGAGCGCGTACAGCCTGAGCTCCCTCAACATGGGCACCCTTCCCCGCAACATGTACCCCACCAGCCCCCGCAGCACCATGATGAGGCGCAAACTCAAGAAGAAGGACTACAAGAGCTCCTGTAAGTTTATTGGCTGCTGCCGCTGCCATTTCTCCAGATTATTGGCTGCCGGGGAGCGTGAGCTGTGATCATGCTCAGAAGACTTTTGATTGGCTGATGGAGGGTCCTTCAGACAGAGGCTTGCTGACCATTGCCGTGAAATTTAGGTACTGCTACACTTCAGTGACAGCTAAGTTGAGTTCAGTTTTAGATTTTGCTGCTTTTCGGGTCAGCTCCTGCGCTGGGAGCTGTCATTCAAGTATCCAGACGTTTCGCTAAGCTAAAGTTAGCAGAAATGGAATATAACCCGTTTCATGGCAAGTTAGTTTGCACATAGGGGGTGAGATGGCAGGAAAGTGCCGTAATTGGACCAGCACTTGCAGTTTGAGGTTTTTTGCAGTGTTTCTCTGCCTTATAAACATGCGGCCCTTCCACTGATGTTTAACAGTGTTGTGTCTCTTAGGACATGTGCCGGTACTATCAGTTAGTATTCGCTGCTTGTCAACGGTGCCACAGCCACTTAGGAAGAATTATACCTCTCATATCCTTAGTTGCATTTTGGGTGATACAGGGGAACCTCGGATTACGAGTAACGCGGTTTACGAGTGTTCCACAAGACGAGCAAAGATTTTTAATAAATTTTGACTTGGAAACCGAGCAAGATCTTTCAGTATGGGTATTTTGTATACACTTTGTCTGTCGAGCATCACGTGATCACAGCTGAGCCGATGGTTCGTCTCTCTCTTTCGCTGTGGAATTGTGGGTAATCGTCTCCCATGCTCAGTCTCGGTCATCGTGCCTCACTTATACAGTATAGTCAAAATTTAGTAGAAAAGCACCACCCAAATCGTAGCAGTGCCAGCGATGAATCGTTTAACGACAATGCAATGTCCACATTTCCGCAAAATCAAAAAGGAAAACAAACGCAGCTGTCATTGGATAGGTTCCTTGTTAAAGTCACACAAAAAGAAAAAGATTCCAGTGAGCCAATAGATAGCAGTGATTCTGTTATTTAAAGTGAAAATCTACAAAATAACCCTCCTCTGCTCCTCTCTCGTCTCCCTCACACCATCCATGATTCTTTTCAAAGGTAAAGTGTATGTTAAATTGTTTTACATATATTTTACTTTATATTTTGTCTTAATCAATTTTATATGAATATTTAGGGTTGTGGAACAAATCATCTGAGTTTCCATTATTCATGGGAAAATTTGCTTTGATATACAGTACGAGTGCTTTGGATTACAAGCACGTTTCCGGAATGAATTATGCTCGCAAACCAAGGTACCACTGTATTTGGAATATGCCAAGTAAGTCTTTGGCGCCCTCTAGTGACCCTCGGCTTAGACTGCCTGGACTATGCGTTTCCAGACAGCAGTGTAAAAGAGGAGAGTTAAGAAGCCCCAGCATTTCTGCCTTGGCCTGTGTTCCATTACGAAAACTCAACGTGGGGGACAGGACCCCCCCACCCCAGATAAATTAAAGGGGGTGGACGGTCACCCACCACCCCCCAATACCACAAAGGTAAGGAGACAGGACAGGTCTCCACAACCCCCTGATACCGTAAAGGGGAGGGAATTGTAACCCACCATCCCCCAATACCATAAAGGGGAGGATGCTGGGCTCCATAACCCCCTCCCCCCCAAATACCCTAAAGGAGATGGAGACTGGACCCCACAACCCCCCCGATATCCTAGATTGTCAGGTCCCAGATTAAATTATGAATCTGTGTAGCAGTAATGATGGAGTGGAAGTGCGACTCATCGTGCCTTACTTTTTCCACTCTAGCTGGTTTGGGTTCCTGCTGTGACCCAGGTGCTGGAACTGCACAAGAGCATGGGGTTCTGCCAGAGGAGAACATGGTAATCACATGCCAGGGGTTTAAAGGGACAGAGACAGCCTCGGTCCGCTGCAGTCCGTACTGACTTAATCACTGGAATTCAGTGTCAGTTACTGGCATCAGTCATTGTCCCCTACCAATCTTTCAAATGCTTATTCCAATCAGGATCGGGGGGGGGGGGTTGGGGTTCTATCCAAGGCAGCATAGGCAACAAACCTCAGTCCACCCTGGACAGGATGCCAACTCATTACAAAGCACAGACCCACAATCAAACACTCCGGACAATTTAGAGCATTACAGTAAATTTGAAATTCACTTTCATAAAGACAAAACGCACACCGCCCAAGTATTTTTGTCCAGATGATGTAGTTCTTTGTGTAATTAAAGTCAGGCTTTGCCACACACACCTGAGGCTCCTCAGAGAGCTTCCCCAAGGGTGATCTTAACCGGCAAGTTTCCCTGGATCCCTGATCGCTCACAGGCTCCCCGATCGCTTACAAGCTCTCTGATCGCTCACAGGCTCTCTGATCGC
Source organism: Brevimyrus niger (assembly GCA_015164015.2). NCBI lineage: Eukaryota > Metazoa > Chordata > Actinopteri > Osteoglossiformes > Mormyridae > Brevimyrus > Brevimyrus niger. The sequence goes on from JAABNY020000001.1 coordinate 14,610,038, forward strand.
TCACAGGCTCTCTGATCGCTCACAGGCTCTCTGATTGCTCACAGGCTACCCAATGCCACAGCATGGCCATCACTCACTGGAGGCTATGACCATTTGTAAGGGAGAGACTGACACGTACACTCCTGTCAAACTGTAGCCTGCAGCCCGAACATGGGGGCAGGCCGCAGAATTACTCATAAGGGAGGTTGGAGTGGCAGCCGTCAGTCATGTGATGAGGGGTCTCATGGGGATGTGGGATGTCAGAAACGTCAGTGCGGTGATTGGGCAGGAGAGGGCACTGTTAGGGTTTTTACTGGCATAGGCGATTCTCCCTGTCAAGACGCTGAACTATAGCTCTAAATTGGAAGGGACGGGCTTATGAATGTCACTGGACGGTCTACTCCACTGACCATCAAAAGCCCCACCAATGGAAGCTAAATCAGAAGGTGATTGACAAAGTGCTATCATCCCAAACTTCTTATCCCTGCCTTTTTAAAGCCTCAATCTTCTTCCTATCTTGTCTAGCCCAGGTAGACCGCGGCTCTTACTTTGCACCCATTAGCGTAACTGTTAGCTAGAAGATGGAGGCTAATCTGATCTAACTGTCCCTTCTGGAAGTGATGTGTCATGCCAAATAAAAACAGAGCAGAAGGTGCCCCAGTGAGTCTCTGCCAGGGAGGGGTGACACTGAGCTTCAGGTGCTCTCCTAGCTTCAAAGGTCTCCCATCCCTATTTTTGGTAGACATTTTGCATCTTGGATGACACTAATGGGATCTCTTCTCGTGTCTGTAGGGCGTTACAGCCCCCTCCCCACACCTGATAGACGCTGAGTCGCGACTGTTAACGTGAATCATGGATAAAACCAGGCAGTTAGGCAGTTCTGCATTGGGGTGCCATCATGGCTTCTGGTAAAGACAGAGGAAGTTTGCGCTGGGCTGAGTGATCTTTACCAGCTGAAGGCTTTAAAAGAAAAGCAGTAAGAATGGGCCCTTACATCTGCTCCTGGGGAAAGGTGTTCGGGGGGGCAGGAATGGAAACCAGATGGCTCCTTTTTGCATCAGTGTATGGGGCCTGTCTAAACATAATATAGAGGAGCCGCATCTTGAATCGAGAAGGTGGTGTTTTTGTATATTAACCAAGGTCTTGCACAAGCACCATTTTGTCCTATGCGAATCCGGCCTTCTTGGGTGATGTTTTTAAACCATTCCAGCTTAAATTTAACAGAAATCAGACCCTGCTGATGTGTGTTTATGTTGGGGGATTTCCTGCCACGCATTATAAATTCGAACGTGTCCCTACTTGGGGGGGGGGGGCTGAAACACCCCTACGGCCAAGAGCAAATGCAGGTGCACCAGCCGCATCACATCAGACGGTGTCCCTCACACACAGCCGTCCTGCGTGCATCACCCGGCTCGGGCCGTGCTGCAGAGAGGGTGAGCTCCGTGTGTCATTGCAGAAATTGCTGAGAAACAGCACAGACCCAATGGAGTCCAGGGTCAGTGACTCCTATTAGAGCCAACAGTATTACAGCATCTTCAGAAACATCTTCCAGCTTATTTACTGTGGCAGTTATTTACTTGGTGCCAGGCTCTGAACTTCAAGTTAGTAACAGAGGTGAAAGGACGATTCTGCATTTAAACCAGCGGGTTCCGCTGAGCACTGAGTAAGTTCCCCACAGTGACGTCTCGTTATTCAAAGCCCCCCCTCCCCCCCCCCCCCCCCCCCCCCCCCCCCCCCCCCCGCCGGCGCACCCGCGTGGTCTCCTCTCGC
>JAABNY020000001.1:14621736-14637347 GCA_015164015.2 Brevimyrus niger
CTGTATGCCAGTGGAAAAGCTCCATAAGTTGACAAGTTGAGACACACCCCAAATTCACAATGCTCAGGCCTGGATTATGTTCGGATTTTGTGTCTAGCTGTACAGTCCTCGGGGACCCCCCAGACGGTCCACATTTTTGCTCCCTCCCCATTCCCAGCATGCCTGAACAAATCAATCAAGAACATCTGGTGTAGGTGTGTTGGGAGCTGGGAGGGAGCAAAAGTGTGGCTGCTCCCCCAAGGACTGGGTTGAAAAATACTGATATAGACCCCCAGAGGAATGTTTAGTATGCAAATCAAGTCAAAGTCAAATCAAGTCAATCCAAACCACCAACACTGAGGCTGGTTTAGTGTTTTGTGCGAAATACTCTGTGATTAATTTTGACAGATTTAACACCATTGATATTATTCTCTGTACAGTAACATACAGTGACACTTGCAGCAGGGAGATTAGTTGTCTAAACACAGTCTGACAAACTGTCGTGAGGAAAAAAATGACAACAGGCTTTGCAATTAATCACCATAATAATTATACAGTGATGTCAGAAACTGGGTCCCTGTGAAAACATTGTAACCTTTTATTAATGAGAACAAAAAATGAGCCTCCCATTCCTTTATAAAGGGTGCAGAATATGCAGGCAAGATAAGAATTTGTTTTTCGCATAGCCTGACTGATACCCTGTTAATTAAAACACAAAGAAGGAAGCGACTGAAATCAGCCGTCAGAGGCAGAGCCGCTGAATGTGATATTAATCTGAGGGAAAACCAATCAAACACTGCATCTCTCATTAAAGCTGCGTCTCAGCTAATATCTTCTGGAGTGAAGCGGGGACTCGTGCATCTGCAGGAGTTATTAACTAGAACTTCAGGAAATCACCTGTTGTCTGTGACCCGCATGCATAATGCACATTCCGGCAGCATTCTGGCCCAGTCGACCCGCTGAATCACTCACCAGCGCATGTAGCTTAACGCGTCTGCTCCCGCCCACAGCCCCGGCGGTGAGAGGGCCCGGTGCCATGTGTGAGGATTTGGAGTCCCTGGCTGGCATGCTGCATGGGGCTGGATTGCTCCCAGTGTCAATCATGTCATCCTCAGTGGTCTCCCACTGTCAGGGGCTGATGAGTCACGCCTGGCAGCCACTTTTCTCCTCGCTGGGGCGCCATTAGGGCCCTCTGGAGTGACAGCTTGGGGCACCCCCCCCCTCCCCCTCAGCCCAGACAGCAGACTTGAGCTGCACATTGAGAACATGCAGCATCAGTTCCAGCCCCTCTCAGGTTATAGCTGATATATATATATATATATACACACACACACACACCTAATCAACCAATCACATGGCAGTTGCTTCAATGCATTTAGGGGTGTGGTCCTGGTCAAGACAATCTCCTGGACTCCAAACTGAATGTCAGAAAGGTGATCACATTAGGCCCTGCTGCCGCACCGCCCCGCCCCTCTGACCCCTTCCTCTCTGCTGTGGGACAGGACCAGTGTACCAGGCCGCCGGATACAGCTTCCACGGCCAGGAGTGGAGGAACGCCAAGGCCCGGGGCAGCCTGTCCCCCCTCGGGTCACGCCAGAGGAACAACATCTTTCAGGACCTGGGGCTGAGTGACGACGAGTGGGACCGGCCCACAGCTAGCGGGTACGTGTGTGATTATATTTCCTTATGGCTGATATTCACGTTAACAAAGTAGTCAGGGTGTTTGGGGTAGGACTTCCTCGACACCACAGCTAACAGAGAGGACGCTGCTTCCCGTTTAATACCGTTTGTCCGCATGATGCTGGAAACTTCTCTGCCTTCTACATTCACAGGTTAAATGTGAAAGTTGTGTTTGAACTCTGAGCAGATGTACACACACAGCCAAGCCCCCACCCTTCTAAAGCTGAGCTTGGCTATACTGTGTGGGGGGGGGGGGGTGCACACATTCTCCTTTGTATTCCCTTGCAATTTATAAATGCACATCGCCATTAAAATCTGCAAACGGCATAATCTGAATGATGTGTCTCTGATGGTGTCAGGTAGATGAGGTTAAATCTTCAGATATTACTCCAGGCTCACTGTAGGTCTTACAGAGGGGTCCGCCATACCTTTCAGGGCTATGAAGGCATGTATCTCATGATGTCCTTCTCATTGATACCTGCAGGGCTGCCACACTCCCCACAGGCTTCATCACCGACAGCAGGTGATTGGTCGCCCTCCTCCAATTCCTGCCAGGAATGCCGTCTCAGACCCAACATGCCTGACATACCCCCTCCCTTCCACTCCCAGGTTCACTGTGGGCCATGACGGCACTGAGCCTGATCAGGAGGAGAACTTTTGGTCCCAGGCCCTGGAGGACTTGGAGACGTGTGGCCAGTCCGGAATCCTGCGGGAGCTGGAGGTAAAGTTATTCCCCCATTCCTCACAGCTGATACTCTAAAGCAGTGTTTCTCAATCCGATCCTCTGAGACCCACAGACAGTCCACGTTTTTGCCTGGAAACTGGGAGGGAGCAAAAATGTGGACTGTGTGGCATGGGAACTCGGAAGGAGTCCCTGTGGACCAGATTGGGAGACCCTGGTCTAAAGCTAGTGGTAACGACAGCATCCCTCTCATCTCTTATTTCTGTGCTGTCCCCTCTTCCTTATTCCTCAATGGAGTGATGTCATTTCCTTTGCGTGACGTGTGACGCTCCTCTTTTGTTCCAGGACAAGCCAGACAGGCCTCTGAATAAGAAAAACTTGGCCATGCTGGTAGCCCCTCCCTTGTCGTGCCTCCCTCCATTCTTGCTTGTCGTGCCCGCGCCTGGTCCTGTCCCTCTGCTTCTCTGCTCGCTGCTGACCCGCTGACCCGGGGGTCCATTCATACTCTTCCTTACTCGCCACAGGCTTCCTCACATCCTGTTCCTCCATGCCTACCAGCCGTACATGCTGTAAAAAAGGATCATGTATAAGTGTGAAAGAACCATCTTAAAGTCTATAGCGAGGAAATTGGCACTGTTGATGATCAATGGAGAGCAATTCACCCATTGCCTTTAACTTGACAGCCCTATGTAAACACGCTTTTGAGCCAAGAAAAGATAAATGTACTAATTCCAGGCAGGCACCATTGGGCTGTATTCAGCTGTAGAAGTTTATTAGCTCTTGAATGTACCCTCCGGCTCGCATTTTAACTTCGGTACATTTTTGCTTTTTTGTAAATGTTTGGTACAAAACAGCATTTTGTGTTGGTCGTGAAAGAAACTGACAAAATGTTTGCCTTGATTGACTGCCATCTCTCATATGAAGAACCACGTGACGTGTACCTAATAGCTAAGTGCATGTGTGCTGATGTATGTTTAGCTTTTTTTTTTTATTATTATTATTTTTGCTGCAAGAATGGTGTGCATCAGCTTGGTGGAACCTGCCATTTCACCCATCATGAACGCAAGGACATTGTGACATTCAGTTTGAGTGAGGGGCTGCTCACTCAATACTGTATGAAGGGAAGAGAGAAATCGATTTGGGCATGCCGGACATAAGCAGGGCATGATGGGATAGCTGCTGCCAGGCCTTGGGATGTTCTGATTGTTCTGTAGATGCTGAGATGCTGTCAGTGCGACTGAGTCATGTTTCTAAATGGTGCTATGAACTTGGTGCACATTTAATGATTTAAAAGCAAAAAAATTACTTTTGCTTGTGCACTTGCATTTACATCAGCAGGTGTATTTATATTTATCGTGCTGAGCTGTGGGGGTTAAATCATGCTGACTTATCTTGTTACTCTTCCTGCACACGAGTCATTCTCACCCTGGCAGATGCTGCGTCACGACTCCTTGCATCTTCCTCTGAGCCTTTTTGGGGGGCCCATCCAGAGGCCTTTGCCTCTCCATCCCGTGTGTAACATCTCTGTAACCTGAGTGTATTTGGGGGGCTGATTGAGGCGCAATTAAGCTACACTCTGAGAAAAAAGCGATGAAACGCTGTCGTTTTCAAGGTGTTTCCATGGAAACTAGGTAAAATGGTGGTGAGAGGTGACTCGTCGGCGCGGCGATCGGCGTGTGCTGCCAGCCACGCGTTCCTCAGGGTGTAGCTGATTGCTTCCCCATTAACAATCGATTCCTCTGCACCTTCGTCGACGTCTCTCAGTAGCGGCTCCAGTGCCCGATGAGTGTGTGTAAGTCAGTGGTGCACGTGAGAGGTGCCAGCCGCACCCACCCAGGCTTCCTGCTCTCCGTGTCCCATCCAGGCCACCATCATGTCGGGCAGCACCCTGAGCCTGAACCACGAGCCGGCGTCCTTGCGCAGCCAGCTGGGCCGGCAGGCCAGCTTCCAGGAGCGCAGCACCAGCCGAGCCCAGTATACGCAGGCCTGCCGCAGCAACACGCTGCCCAGCGACTCGGCCCGCAAGGCCTTCGCCTCGCGCAGGATGAAGCAGGAGATCGAGGACATCATGTCGCCCACGCCGGTGGAGCTGCACAAGGTGTGCGGGGCTCTGGTCTTCGGCTGCTACGTTCAGCACACAAAGCATTATGGTTATTTGTTTGGCAAAGCGACATACGATCAGCGCATTACAAACATACAGCTGTCAAGGAGTCAACTAGGCTTGAGTGCAGCTAAGGAGACGACTGTCCAGGTACAAGTATAAGCAGTACTGAGGCAGAAGCTATATAGTACATTTCAAACACAGCGAGAGCCTAATGGACAGCTACTCAATCGAGAGATGAAATGCAATACTATTCAGGGAACTTGAGAGACAAGGCGTTTCTGTGGCCTAGTGACCAAACAGGACCGTGTCACTTTTCTGTTTATTTCAGCAGAATTTCAGTGCCCCACCCGGCATCTTTAACTACAACTTGAATTCAAATAGAAAATCAAGAATTTATGAAGGGGACACAAGGTGTCACTTAAGATAGACACAAACCCTGTTTCTCTGCTCTCCAAAGGTGACGCTCTACAAAGAGTCGGACACAGAAGATTTCGGTTTCAGTGTGTCGGACGCACTCCTGGAGAAGGGCGTCTATGTGAACACTGTACGGCCTGGTGGACCTGGAGAGCTGGGTGGGCTGAAGCCCTATGACAGGCTACTTCAGGTACCAGAACTGAGGACCTCAGAATGCTTCCCATAGGGTAACGTGTCTGCTAAGCTAGCTGCAGATAAAAATGAAGGCCAGTGTTTCCACAGGGAGAACTCACTCCTATCTTATTGGAGCAGTGAAGAAATAGGGACTCTGCACTAGAACCCGACCAATTTATCGGCAGGCAGATATTATCGCCCGATATTAGGCATTTTCCAAACTATCGGTATCGGCATTTATAATGGCCGATAAATGAATATTTCAAAAATAAGATAAAAACGGACGAAACACCCTTCAACCATGTCATGAGTGTTGGCGTTGTATAGTTTGTCCACCAGAGGGCACTCTAATTCAGTACACTACCTCATATACTGTTAGCAATTTATATTTTGTTGTTATTTATCAGAACTTAACAGAATTTGTCTCCAGTCCTATTCAAAGTTATATTTATTAAGCTTACCAAGTCTTTTAAAACTGGTACCTTTAATTTGGTTGTTGTTGTTTTTGTGTTTTTGTTAAAAGGACTTTACGTTTCATATCTTAAGTTTGTATTTTTATTTATCAGAACTTTAATACAGTCGAGCATGGTTATTATGATTCGGCTTATAACAAAAACACGCTTGTAACGCTTCGATTCTAAATCCCGACCTATAGTAACGTTAAATTCCTTAAAGAAAACACACATATAGCGATTATTTTATTGCGAAAATTCAGCTATAACGATGTCTACTGTCTTCCCCAAAGAAATATTTCAATAAATTTTTATTCGGTTATAACGATTTGCCTCAATCATTCCAAATTTAATAGTTTAAAATAAGTCCGACATCAGCTTTATCACGTAGCCAAAGTGAGCAGCAGTGAGTACCTGTTTATTGATTTTCCAGTGAGTGCCGCCTGTTGTTTTATTTTGATCATTACAAGAAGAGAGGCGAGAGCAGCCAAGGCGATCGGGAAATGGGGTTTATTAAGGGTGAAACAGACGGGACGGGTACTCACATATGTAATAGACAATGACGGATCTGGGGAAACTAACCGAGACGTGGACTAAATACACAGACAGGTTAAACTTAACAAACCACAGGTGATCACGATCGGGAATTAACGGGAGGTAATGAGGGGGCGTGGCACTCACGAGGAATGGACTGAGCTGGGCGTGACAGAAACAAAGCTTCATAGACAGAACTAGTTCGGTCAGTGTTATTTTATAGTCATAATACATAGCAATCTTGCATGAAAATGGATATAATGAAAGAAATATGCTGGCCCCAGAAAATCGTAATAACCGTGCTCGACTGTATATTTTGATGTTCTTCTGTTCTGTTGAGACAATAAAAGAAACAAGTTTCTTTTTAAAATGCATTATCATATTATATTAGTTAAAACTCATAAATAACTACAAATAACCAATGCTAGGGAAATCTGTTAATGTTTTGTTGCTCGAAATTATATATTCCAGATTAACCATGTCCGCACCAGAGATTTTGACTGCTGTCTGGTGGTTCCTCTGATTGCCGAGTCGAGGAACAAGCTGGACCTGGTGATCAGCAGGAATCCACTGGCTTCCCAGTCCTCTGGAAACTCAGCTCAGGTGCCTGCAGAGGCACCAGTGACCTGGAGTGAGCCAGGAAACGGGCCCCAGCAGCAGAGCCCCAGGCTCATGAGAGTGGAGGCCAGAGACCCAACCAAGACCTTATAGCAGTGGAGGATGGAGCCGACGAACTGTTTGGATTGCTCTCCATGGTGCTAAAAAAACCACACGACCAATGTTCCTCTGGGAAGTAGGGCCGTTCCATCAAAGCACACTGCATTCTTCCCCTCCAGATATGAGACCGTGTCACAGTGACAAGTCTGCTGAAGCCACTGCTTCACTACTAGTTGCCTGAAGTAGATGTGTATTTCAGTCCCAAAATGAAAGCCTTGGATGACTACTTACTAGTTGGGGTGAAAAATGGGGTGGGGTGGGAGGGGAGCAAAACTGTGCCATCCTTCATTTCTAAACACAGCTGGAGAGTGAGGCTTCAAAAATCATGTAAGACCATTAGGGGCAACTTCCGGGAGCTGGACAAGTTTGGATGATGCCACGGCCATTGGAAATCCTTCTCCCCAGCAAGGTGTCCATTCTTGTCAGGCTCAAATGAGCAAAAAACACAGACTGCCCCATGCAGCACATAGTTGTAGTCTGTCGCCAATACTTATTTTTATATTGTAACGGCCCCCTCTCCCCCCCACCAAAAAAAAAATACTGTAAATACTCACATTTCCTCGAGTGGTTTCAAAGTCTGAATCTTTCTCCAAGAAGGACTACATGGTGGAAAACTGGAACATCTGCATTAGTTATTGTTCTTCAAAAAGAGCCAGACTGGCCCAATGTTTTGGGAAATCGAGAGCAGTTTCATTTCTGGGTTTCAGCAGAATGCATGAGGCCACTTAACACTATTTCCCGTTTGAATAGGTGAACTAATCAGGGATGGAACAATACCTTGGTAAATCTATGCAGGATTTCCAGGTACCAAATGAACCTAATCGTATGAGCTCTCCAGACACTGCTGTCTGCGTCTGTCTGGCAAAGCCTTAGGGCTTTCGTGGATGTGGCTCTCTTCACAAAATTCTGATATAGGAAAATATTAATCAGTGGTAATAAAGCACCTTATCCTAAATTTGAACATAGATCTATTTTTATGAATAGATGCATATTAATACAGAAAGAACATTTTTGCGACAGAGCAATCTGGAGAGCTTGTGTGAGTTGCTGTATGACTACCAAGTAAGACAGTTAGATACGTGTTTGCCTGACCCCCTCCCCCTTTCCCCAAAACCAGAACTTCCAGACCTTAGCTTTGCATGCATGCAATAAGGGCATTTCGGGGGCAGATACTGCACCTCCGTTGATCATCCACATGCCTCACGGTAGATGTGTAACTCACCTTGTATGGCTCCTTTCCCCTTCCTGTCAGTTGAGTAGATTATCCTTTACCTAAGGACAGCTGGAGATGGCAAACTGCTGCTTGCTGTTCACACCAAAAAAATGTCAAAAAATGCCAGTGTTCAGAAAGCCCTGGGTATCATATGCAAACCTATCCAACCTTCACTGCTTTCCAGGGGGCTAAATGCCTGCGAAGAGCTGGAAGCACATATAAAACGCTGAAAGGCATCAGCAGTGACCAGGGATGGCATGTTCTGGCCAATGGGCACCCCAAGTCACACTGGTGTCCCCCCTTGTACAAAGATGTCTGCGTTGCTCCCCTGGAGGCTAGAGAAACCCTTTTAATCTGTATACATGTTAGTTGTCTGAAAATTGTTTGTAATTTGTGGTGACCCCAATTAACTTTCCAGACATTAAATAAAAAAGCAAGGGAAAAAAAATTTTAATGAATCCACTCTTCAAGTTAAAAAAAAAAAAGAGCATGATTTAAAAAACAAGTGAAAATGTGCTTTTTATACCTAAGTGAATATGAATTTATTTGTGTGAAACTGGCAAAAGAGGAATGTTTTTGTATGTTTACTTGTTTTCTTGAAGAGCGCCCCCCCCCCACCCCAAGGTTATCACTAGATGTATAACAGCACTTGTGTTTCTCCAGAGCTCCCAATTTGGTGACTCGCCACTGCGTCAGTCCAGAATAGCTTCATATTTCTTTCACTTAGTGTGGCAGTGACTATATACAAAAACCTTTAAAGGCTGCTTATAACAGAAATCCACTTCCTGTGTCTGTAAATTAGTGGCTGTGATGTTACCCTTGTGGTCAGTGCTCACATTCTGTCTACTCAGCTTCACACACACAGCAGTTATGCAATACACGTTGCAGTCTTGTTCACCTGAGCATACCTGCCGATTAAGAGTAACTTTACCATTTGCCATGTGTCACATATAAACGTCTAGTGTGGCCTTTGTTCTCTAGGATTTTAAGGCCTCCTCTGTTAGTCGATAGTACACAGGGGATGTGACATAGTTTAGGCATGACTGCTCCCTAAAAACAGGCCTTTACATCATCCATTTACTATTTTCATTTTGTATCCTGTCAGCCATGCTCCGCATCCCCTGTTTGTCGGGTGGAAACACTCCTTTGTGCATTTCCAGATCCTCACAACTCATGATTTTCAGATTAATCCTGCTTACCCACTTTTCCCACAGACATACAGGCCTTTGAGTTAATTCTCAGATGTTTTTAACTCCATGTGTTTATCTAGAGATTAGCACTGCCAATGAAATCTCGCACCATACATACACACACTGCAAGTAAACGTTCACATTAAAGTCCCTGAAATACTGTATTTTTATTTTTATTGAACGAGTATTATAAACTGTAAAGTATTTTTGTACAAATTTAATACTTTGGTAGCATGATATTTATCGTCTATGTATGACTTTGAGAATTCCACAGTTGTAAACCTTTGTATGGAGAAAGACAATAAACGATAGAGTGGCTGCTGCTGAGGCAGAAGTGATCAAGTTTCCTCTATAGCCGACTGAAAGCTGCTGCATGAGCTGGATACCTTGGCTCACACTGTGGGATTGTTAGAGTTTTAAAATGTTTACTGTGATTAAAAAGTGCATCTATTTGTCCAGTGTAGCTGTTTCATTCAGATCGAAATACAGCACTGGGGTGGTTTGGTTATTGCCTACTTGGTTAATGAGAAATGCATAAAAGCTGATCTGTGCTGGGGCTGGACGGCTGGTCACTGTCGATCGGGCCCAGTGAGCGTGCGCTGTTTCCTGGGAGGAGTGATTCTGTAGCGGCCGCAGTGAAGCATGATGGGTGCTGGCAGGTGAGACATCCTCCAGGGCTATATTGTGGAACAGACACCACGGTAGGGAGAAACTCTACTCTTGGGCCTCCATCTGTGTGAGGGGGGGTGTTTATAGCATTTACATAAGGGGTTACATATTGGTTAATGGTTCTCACAAGCCAGCTGATATCATCACCATCACCCGCTAACCTTGGGCCGTTTGGCTGTGGTCTTGTTGCCATCATAGTCATCACCCTGGTGACTGCTGCCAGCCGGTCGTGGCACAGTGGGCTCCGTTTTGGCAATCACTTGGTTCACCAGACCTAGCAGCTGAGTTTTGCGTTGGGTGACCCTTCTTTTAATGGCATTTTTCAGGCTGTCCTCACACATCACCACGTAGACTCGCTTTCGCCCTCGCGTCACGGCCGTGTACACGTGTCTCCAGTCCTGATACCACCCTGGTCCCAGGATGTACACCACAGTCTCAGCTTCTGACCCCTAGGAAATGAGAACATTTCCTAGGGGAAATTAATTTTTATGGTCATATTTATTTACATTTTTCTACTAAATCAAACCTATCAGGCGGACTGAATAAAGTTTGATCCTGTAAGCACTAGGTCTACTTAAAATTATCATTAATAAAATATCACACTAAACCATTAGCTACCTAGGTCGATGGGACATTATCATGCCAAAGCAGATGTGTTATTACAGAAAAAAATAAACTATGTTTGCCTTCCTTAATCCCTCTAATCAAGTAAATGTAATGCGTTACCAACTTAGCACCATTCTGGCTGATGGTCCAGCTTGTGTTTATAAAAGTTTATAGAAAGTGCAGATAGTTTTAGCGTAGGATACGGACCTGGAAGGTGTGGATGGTTTTGGCCCAGGCGTGCTGGATCTTGCACTCTTTCTGCAGCTCCTTAAAAAGCACAGTAATGTTACAGCCATCGTTGTCGTTCAGAGTTAGGTACCGTTCCTTGTCCTGTGCCACATCCTGCGATAGGAGTGGGAGAAAATTGGGTAAGAGGTCATCTCACACAAGAAGAATGAGTTTACTAATACCATAGGCTGCTGTCGTTAACTGATTCTTCCTTCACCACATGGTTCACTACAAGAAGAAAGCAACAAGCAGCCCTACGTTGTTGATGAAAAAGATCTGTCCATTGCAAAGTCGCGTCTTGACATTCTTCTTTTCATTGCAACCCTCAGTGTCATCCTCTTTATCGGATCCTCTGCAGCTGAGCTGGTCCTGCCCTTTCTCCAACTCTCGTTCTGTAACAAAGCCGTTCCTTGTACAGCACACTTTGTCACCTTGCCTAAACACTGGTTTCTTGTGGCTTCTGCAATATAAAAGAAATCAGTTGTCCCCAATGAACAAGATACAGCTTCCAGCCAGCTAAGAAACTCTGGAAATCTAAATATAGTTATATAGAGTACTGGAAGATGTGGAGCTCATCTATATTTTCTGTAACGTTTAACACAGAAGGAAGTGGCACTGGGTGTTTTTATGGTCATAATTTACCCAAAAAAACTACAGCCAAATATACAGCTCCCTCCACAATTATTGGCACCCCTTGTAAAGATTTGTAAAAGGGGTTAGAAAAAAATCACCTTTTGGTGAAGCAGCTTCATGTCACACTGAAAAATTGAGAAAAATCCAACCTTTCTTTAAAATAAATTGAAAGAAATAATTATTGAAAGGTGACATGTGATGCATTGCACATCATGCAGGCCTACCTGGTACGATGTTTATGGTTCCAGCACAGCTCATTGATAAGCGCACACTCCTTCCTGCAATGGAGAATAATCAATTGACTGCATGATAAAAATTTAAATTCAGTAAAATTACTACATCTGAGCTATTTGTATTAATTCCAGTAATCTCTCCATGATGATTAATATTTGGCAAATAGTCCTACCTTGAGAATGCAATGAACTGTGAGGACTTGTCAGTCTCCAACCCTGGGCCATGTTCCAGCAGCATGGTGACCGCCGTTTTTAGGTGTTCGAAATAGGCTACATAAAATAGTGGATAAGAAAAGCTGTTAGGATCCTTCTCTCACACACAGACACGTGGGGAAGTCACATGACATAAAACTTTATCCCAATTTTTCAACCCTGCATACCCCAAAAACCTCTACTTCACTGGACCATTCTCTTCCACTGCTATCTGTACTCCCCAGCTAAATGGGCCCAAAAGCTATATGGTCTGCTCAAGGAACTTAAGACAGTTTATAGATTCATTAGGGCAACAAATGTCAGGGAAAATACTTCAGAAACATACCATTAAATATACTGTTTTGGTATTATATTTTTTTTATTATATAATTGTTAAGTACAGTCTCACATAAGCTTTCCTACTGCAACAGGGGATGGTAAACTATGAGTTTACATTCTGACAAGTGAATTCTGGAGCATACTAGTTATGCCAATTAACTAGGTATAGGCTAAGTATTAGGCATGTAATGAAGAATCGCGAATCGGTTAAAAATAATGTATGACGATTTAAACTGGTGTGCAGTATAGGTTGATCGGTGAGTCTAAATTGGCCCTGTAGTTGAGTGAGTGTGTGTGCCCTGCGGTGTGTTGGCGACAGTCCAAGGCTGGTTCCCGTCTGCACCCATTGTTCCTGTGATAGGCTCCAGTCCTCCTGCAACCTCAGTTGGGATTAAGCAGTTTCAGAAAATGGATGGATGGACACATCACCCAATCTTAAATCGGCAGGGTGGCAGCATTTTAGCTTTCCGGTAATCACAAACAAAAATGGCAAGAAAAGCACAGACAAGACAAAAACTATATGGAAACATTGTGAAAGACTGATAACATACACAAATAGCACAATGAACATGCTTCAGCATGTCTACCGGCATCACAGTGAGCTGAATAAAGATTAGGGCAAACCATGCTAAAAAGCTGCATATGCAAGCCTTAGTTTATTTATTTGAAGATTATTTTTTATTTACCGTATTTTTCGGACCATAAGACGCACTTTTTCCCCCAGAAAACAATATTGCTCTGCTCACATGCTTTAACCTTCTTTTCGCGTCTAATTCAGTTTATACCTCGCTGAAATCTTAGTGTAGAATCACGAAAATACGCTGGGTAAATCCGCAATCTGTCATCTTTTCAATATTAGGTTAAATTTTTTTTAAATCAAACTATGTCATCTTACTTTGTTTTACCTGCATCGGGAGCGTGTACAGTACTACCACTGTCATCCGAAGATCGCTATTCACATTCTAAATAGCCGCATTAGCGCGTATTCAAATCGCATTCATCTGGTAATTTGCTGAACAACGCAGCGGTGAAACGCGATCCAGATACATCCTCATCAGCGCCATAAAAGGGGGGAGGGATGTGGCCAGGTAAGGACGGTTGATATAAAATATTTTAGGACACTATTTGGTTCAGAATCTTTTTTTTCTTAATTTCCCTCCGCTACAACTAGGTGCATCTTATGGTCAGAAAAATACGGTATTTACTTATTTTGATTTGGGATTCTTTTAAAACAGTGTTTTATTCGATTTTAGTTGCACTGTTAAGAAAAGGACACATTTTGCACAGTTTAGAAAGATATAGGAGTATTTTTTTATATAAATTTGCCTGCAGCTCTGCTAAAAAAAATTGTGAGAAAATCGTATTGTGAACTTTTCACAATTCTTGAATCGTATCGAATCGTGAGTGTATCCTTACATCCCTAATAAGAATTCACACTTCCACAAGCTTGGAGTAGCAGTGTCAGGGTGCTGCGGCTGGGAAGGATGCTTACTGTCATCTTGTGGAAGGAAGACGGCAATGAAATGGCTGTCTGGGGGGGGCGCCTTGAAAGAGTTCATGTCCACAGTGGCATCCCATTCAAGATCACAATACCTCTGCTCAGAGATTCTGGGTAGAGAAAGGAATCCAGCTAAGAAGAGAAGCCTTCTGCCAAGCTAGGTAGGTAAAGTACGTAATTCTTGCTTTAGGTTTTGTTGGAGGTACTGTATAAACACTTCATTGTCAACATTTTGCAAGAGCTGTCACCCACCTCACTGTGCTGCCAAGCAAGAATGAAGTCTTTCCAAGCAAACGGTTTCCATTTTGTAGTATTGTGTAGCCTGAAGTGCAGCATTGACTATAAGCTGACAGTTTATCCGGCAGCAGATTTTAAAATCCATGTAGGATCACACATGCACATATCACAGAGCTTAAATTCCAGGTGGCCTGAGACAAGGCCGAGCCTGGTACAAGAGGCACCAAAGGGGGGTTACACACACACACACACACACACACACACATAAACACATACAGACACACACACACACATACACACATAAACACATACAGACAGACACACACACACATAAACACATACAGACACACACACACATAAACACATACAGGCACACACAGATAACAAGGGAGGCCAGCACTCCAACTTTTACTGCCCAAAGATTTAGGGACCTACAGACAGCAGAGTGGACCTCAAGGACGGGGGTCCCTCGACTTGGCACACAACCCCCTCCCCAGACAACCTGCCTTACATACCACTCTCCCAACAGACCAACACCCTAAAGAAAGTTTCATTAAGTTTGACCTTTGTATACCTTGTATATTGATTTACTCATGACTACTAGTCTCAATATACAGATAGGTTATGTTTGTATGTGTCCTTAGACAATCTTAGTGTTTTGTGTGCCACCCTTATAACTATGTTCACGGAGTATCACTTATGAAAGTGGATGTATCAAAAGTTATAACAGCTTAATCAAAATCATCAGTAAAGGGGGAATCAGTCTGGTCATAAATCCCAAAAGGACTGATACAGTATATCAGTATGGATGGTCAGCCATTGGTCCAGGAGTTGAATTCCCGGTCATCCCTATTCATGAACTTTAGACCATAAAAACCTGGCACCTCAGAATGAAGGGAAGGAGCAGAAAGACAATCAGCCCAAAAAGAGAGGTGAAAGCACATCAGCCCAGGAGAAGAAGAGCCCGCAAGAAGCCCTGCTAAAGTCTGCCAGTGAAGGCCCAACTAGACAGAGAACAGCAACCAAGACAAAGCTTCACCAGGAGAGAGAATCCAAGGGGCTCCACTCCACTGCTACAAACGCCGCGCCTTCCTGAGTGCCATCATCCCATCAGCTCTGCAACCAACTGCCAACACACACACCCCCCACTCTGCAACCAAGTAAACTTATTCTAACAACTTAAGCTGTGCTGTTAACCTGCTATAAGACTTTAGGGTCGTGTTTCCACAAACTGTGCTTGCTTTGCAGAACAGTATTTCTCTTTTAAGGTTAGTCCTTTAACTCCAGTCATTGCATTTCCATAATTACATTGTTTCTATTCTGTTTTGTGTTTGTTGTTTGTGTTAGGTGTAATGTCTGTCTTATGTTAGCTAGGAATAAAAGCATGTCTTTTACTTCAGCCTCCGTTCATTGAGTGCTCACAATAGTCCCTGCCTCTGTGTGATCTAGCTACTAGCTCAGAAACCTGAAATTCACCTGAAATATTGCAAGACTCACTCTCATCTGCCGTGAGGGGAGCTTCGCTACCAGTCGTTTACATTACCTAGTGATGCAACTCGGTGGACAAGCCTTCTAACCCAGGTTACTAAGCGATACTGGTAATTAGTGAATCCCATTTACAGTAAGTCTTACATTAACAGACTCACTGGGATATCACAATTGAGTTTGAAGGAACCAACCATTCGGCATAACGATTAGGCAATAATTGTCGTTAAAAAACAATTAATTGAAATTTAATTAACTTCAAGACATATTGGTGGAGATATAAAAATTTACCTGAGCTAATAGTTCCTACACCCAATACATGCAAAATACACAATCAAAATCTCGGTATAGT
>JAABNY020000001.1:14701553-14715456 GCA_015164015.2 Brevimyrus niger
GCCATCGCACTGCACAGTGCACAACCACCTTTTTGTTTTGTGATCATTTTTGAACTGCTCCCATAATTACATAGTGAAATTAAAGGAAAACATTTGTTTTAATGAATTGAAGCGTTTTATTAAAATATATTTTTTAAATGATGCGTCAACTTAAAATATTGATGTCAACACATTTTCAGTGGCAGCGCCACATACATGTACACGATACATGGGTGGAATTCGTAGAACAAGTTCAGTCTAGTATAGTCTGAGTCTAAATGTTATTTATAGTATTTGCAGTGTTAGGTTCAGGTAATCCATACTCAAAAGGACACAAAATATAAATAAGGAATAAAGGATTCGGAAGAAAATGAACTTGTATTTAAATAAGACAGAAGATAACATTGTGTGTAAATGCAAATGTAAATTAGTGCCAGATGAACTGCAGGTAAAAATACATACATACATGCACAGTGTAGCGCCAGTCCTCGGGCATCGGCGGACGCAGTCTAGCAGTGCTGACTCAAATGTTTGTAAGCAAGCTTCAGCTATCGACGTACGTTATTCTTCTCTTATTCATCCCTGGGGTGAACCAGTGCCCAGCCAGAAATCGGGCACAGCTGGTGAGGAGGCATATAATTCGCACGTGTCATAAGTGGGTGCTGGGTTGATCGGCGAAGCCAGCAGGGCCTTCGCATCCTGCAAGCTGCCAGGGTGCCGCATGTCGCTGTGGCAGGGTTAGGGGATGACAAGGGATGGGGGAGGAATTTGCCTTGTCTTGTTTTGGCTGAATGCCACAGTACAGAAAGATTTGTTTGTCCTAATGAGTCATTTCTCTCTTTCATATTTATATATATATAAATTGTGTGTGTGTGTGTGTATGTATATTATATTATATATATATATATATATATATATATATATGAAAATGTGAGAAATTATTGCGAGTGCTTAGGGGATCCAACAGTAAAATGGGATTCCTGGATAATGTTAGATCACATTTTTATGAATTATTGATGCCTAAACTGATACGTTAGGTAACCATTATATTTGTAGCTGAGGGGCTGGAAATTAACTTGGTAACACTGGATTACTATCGTAATGATGGCCCTCTCTCTGTCTGTCTCTCGATGGACAAAACAGTGCAAGAAGCTGCAGAATTGTTTTTATATTTAGATGTACTGGGTGTCGTTTTTAAACACCCCCCCCCCCCTTCCATTAGGTGTGGGTGTCATGTGCGGCGTCCTCTATTATATGAAATACCGCTGGAGGAAAGAAGAGGAGGACACCAGGCAGATGTACGACATGGTGGAGAGGATCATAGGTGAGCCACCTCCATAGTGAGACTCGGTTGGCACATGTGACCAGTCAGCTGACTGCCTCCTTTCCCTGTTCCTTCTCTCCCGCCCAATCAGATGTGCTGAGGAGCCACAGTGAGGCATGTCTGGAGAACAAGGACCTGCAGCCGTA
The DNA here is from genome assembly GCA_015164015.2 of Brevimyrus niger. Lineage (NCBI taxonomy): Eukaryota > Metazoa > Chordata > Actinopteri > Osteoglossiformes > Mormyridae > Brevimyrus > Brevimyrus niger. The sequence continues at coordinate 14,703,003 of JAABNY020000001.1, forward strand.
CCTGCCCATCCCCCACGTGCGCGATTCCCTGATCCAGCCTCAGGACAGGTCTGCGTCGCCTAGTAACGCCCAGCAAGAGCTGCCGGCCGTTTTTATGGTGCCTTCACGTGGTTCGGATAAATTGTGCATCCGAACAGATGTCCTCTTTGTTCTGGGACTGCTCCAGGAAAAAAATGAAAAAAGTCTGGGAGCGGGCGGTGAAATTCCTGTCCACAAACGAATCCCGCATCCGAACGGAGACACAGAGGATCAAAGGCGAGGACTTCCTGGTCTGGAGGTGGACTCAGCCTTCGCTGAGCTGCGACAAGATGTCTGCCATACCTCCCAAAGTGTGGCAGGGCAAAGGTCAGTGCAGGTTCTGCACCATGTGAGCAGGGAGCCTTGCCGCCTGCTAGTCTTCCATTTTCAAAGAGACAAAATAATAAAAGCGAAGGACTGGGAGTTCTGGGTACGTGGAAGTAACTTCTCTCCCTCGTCCTCAAGCGTTCCCTCTTGACCGGAGAAACTCGCCGCCGAACAGCTTAACGCCATGTCTGAAGATCCGAAACATGTTCGACCCCGTGATGTAGGTGGCCCCCCCTTTCTTATGTCAGCCTATTGATTACTTACTGATTCTGATTGTTTGTGCTGTAGTGGTGCACTGCAGCGACTATTACTTGTCCGTATTAAGCTTCTTTGTCGCTCTTTTGCTTTTGGTTTTGGCCTGACGTCTGAGTGGCCAATGGAGAAACACTGATCTACTTCAGATCTATAGTTTTTGAGGTGTTCTGACCCAGACCACCTGACCTGGCCCTGATCTCTCCCCAGGGAGGTGGGTGAGAACTGGCACCTGGCCATCCAGGAAGCCATTTTGGAGAAGTGCAGCGACAACGACGGCATCGTCCACATTGCCGTCGACAAGAATTCTCGTGAGGTTAGTGGTCCCCCACCCCTGTCTCCGATCTGCCGGGAGCGGCGACCATCCCGCAGCCGCAATAACCTCCCCCGCATTGCTTCCGCAGGGCTGCGTCTATGTGAAGTGTCTGTCCGCCGAGCATTCTGGGAAAGCCTTCAAAGCACTGCATGGCTCCTGGTTTGACGGTGAGTTTTGGACAATGAACGGGGTTATTTTCTGCCTGCTTGTGGTTCTGCCTCACCGAGATGCAGACGGGGGTTTGCACTGTGAGCTTGACGGAGAAGGAGGGAGGACGTCTTTGAGGACTGTCAGCCTTCCTCTGTGTGTTTGCAGCCAATTTGTTCCCAAACTTTGCACCTGAGAGTTTTAGCATCTTATAAGTCACGCATAAAACATTTGTTTTTATTTCAAAACCCATCTCTGCTCTATTCACATTGAGCATCTGTTTCTGTGCGTAACATCAGTATATGATATATCATACGTTGGCGTATGTAGCCTTTCTGTCTGACGGCTTCCTCCAGTAAACAAACTACGCGGAGGTGAGTCATTGGCTTTGATAGCGATGAGATCATCAGTCTGTCTCCTGCCTGGCGTTTTCCTCGCCGTGTGTCATGATGCCGCGACGTGTCCACAGGCAAGCTGGTGACGGTAAAGTACCTGCGACTGGACCGGTACCACCAACGCTTTCCACAGGCGCTGGCCTGCAACACGCCGCTGAAGCCGTCCAGCAAGCTCATGAGCACCCTGTCGCACCTGCGACTCCGCTCCAGTCCGGCCGGCTCACCAGGCTTCTCCTGAGATGGGGGGGGGGGGGGGGGCAGACAGCACCAAGATCTCCCACAGCTACTCCTTGGTTAGCAGGGGAGGGGGCACACCTTCCTGTTTTTTTTTTTTTCTAATTACCGATTTTGTTTACGGATTAACAAACTGAAAAACTTCCGGCCCCGACGTCATCTTGACAGGACGTCCGTAGGCATAATCCCCGCCTCCTCTGCCCCCCCCCTCCTAAAAAGTCGGTCACAGGTCCTCCTTTTAAGTACGTTTAGTCGGCCTTTAAATCGAGTAGCTGCATGTGCAGGTTAAAGTATGCTTTGAGTCGTAACATTTTATTGTGGGTATTTATTTTATACATACGTTTGAGGTGATGTAATCTCTTTTTGTAGTTTTTAGTCGGACGGCATGCACAAAGAACCAACACAGGGTGCTGTAAATAGGTGTATATGGGGGGGTGACGCAGCTTTCAGTTATCTGTGTAAAAAGCAAATCATAAGCTAACTTTTTTATAAATATATATATATATATAAAATGAAGTCGTATTGACTGCGTCAGCGACAGTGGCGCCCAACCTGTAGTGAACACGTACGGGTCAGCCATGTGGTTAAGCTGTTTTCTCACGAGGGTGAGTTTTGAATAGGGGCAGCGTGAAAGGGTTTGGTCACCAGGCCTCAGCCTGTGTTCCAACCTTAACTTCTTACGGTAATGGGGAGGGGGGGTCGTCTCCTGATTTCCTGCTCCCTGCTGGTGCTGCAACAAATCCCTACAGACAGCCCAGTCACCCTTTTGAATCAGTATTCCCCCTAAAAAATAATAAAAATCCACGTAGCTTGATACCATTAGTTTGTGGGCTGAGCTGACCTGCTGACCTTACACCAGAGCGGTTTTAGGGCCTGCAGGATGTAGACGGGACCCTTGCCGGCTGTTCATGCTATTTCACACTACGTTGGCCCTCAAAAAAGAAACGACAGTGTTAAATTGGTTCAATCAGGAGGAGGCTGGAATCTTGTGTTGGGACAGACGTCTGCACCTACAGTAGTTTTTATTAGTGGTGCTTGATACTTAACCATATTGACAGCGGATTGTCTGCCAAAGTTTAGACAGGCAGACGGTTGTATGGTTTTCGTGCATTCCCCTTTCTTCTCCATGCAGAGACGGTGTGACAGAGTATTGCCAATAAGTTTTTTAAATGCAGGATGGGTTGTGTATTCGGTGGATAAGCTCCGGGGCGTCAGACTGCGGCTTCATTTTTAAACTGGTCCCAGGTCAGTATTCGCAGCACAAAGTCGTATATAAAACGCAGGGACGCTTGAGATGACGTTGACCTGATGCACACTCCTTGCCTAGATGACCTAACTGTGCCTTAGCTTTGTGATTTTCTTTTTAAATAAAATGCTTTTTCTTTCTGCCTCTGCATTTCTCGAGAATGTACTTGGTTTTATAAAGTGTAGGAATGGTATACACTTTTATTCAATTGAACAGAGCTGATGTTATGTAAAAATAATGAAATTTAAGCCAGGAGCTCGCTGTACTTGTGTGCATCATGGTGATGTTTATATTTTTGTATGTTTCAGCCTGACTTTGGTGCACATATATTTTTTTTTAATTTTATTATTGACCTGTTGCCAGGACAAACGTAACATTTGGCGTTAACTCTCCCGGGGGTTGGTGCTCGATTCAGCTGCATCCTTGCGTTTTCTTCCTGATGTATTTTATGTAAACACTGTACATTTATAAAATTGTAATATGAACTATTATGCAGCTTATTTTCCATTACAGAATACTGTTTAAGTTGACCAATGTTCCTGCCTACAAGCCGGAAGGGAAGGTGTACAGTCTCCAGGCATTTAAGATCTGCAGGTGTTTTAATGTAATTTGTCACTTGTCTTGTAAAAATTCGAATTAAAGGTTTATTAGGGGTTTCTAATCGTGAGTCGGCTGCTTAAATGCGTTCCCACGGAGGTATTCGTGTCTTCGTCTGCATTTGCAGTAGGATTTGAATAAATGGGTGGAATCGGATAAATCGGTATTAGACGAAGACAACGGAGCCGAAATGTACAACACGTTTACTAAAAACGAGACCAGCTCCAACACAAAAAGACCGGCTGCCAGAGGTCTCTGCAAACTAACTCCGGTGACATCTGGGGCTTTGGAAAACGAAGTGAAGTCAGGGTTGATCCTGAAAATCCAATTCTCGACCGGGTATGGACATTAATGCAACTACCAGTCCCAATCAATTGCAATGCGTAAAATAAGGCAGCGGTTCTCCCAGCTGCCCGCGTTAGAACAGCGCACCTGTACATAGTTCCCACTAAGGGAAAATCGCAGTGCCTTATCTTCGAGCTGCCGCTGTTTACCCGGGGTACCCGAGCCAGTGACTTCTCCTGGGTTGTCTTCGCACTGTTAGCCGGAGGCTTCGCCGGCTTGGCCCAATGTCACACAGCGCTGTCCACTTGCTCATATTTGGCGATGGCTGCGGCCCTGGAATTTCCCACAATGCCGTAGCGGCGCAGGACGGCGAGGCGCTTCGCATTACGCTGACGGGCAGCGGGTGAGCCTTGCGCGCGTTGCTCCATCTCGGCTCTGCGCTGCTCCGCTGTTACTGTCACTGCCACACTGCGCAGGTAGGTCCGCCGCTTTTTATTCATTTTTCTCCCCTTCCCTTCCCCTCGTTTTTTAAGCCAGCACTTGAGGGCATTTAAAGAGCTTTCTTTCTAGAGCTTTCTCATTGAAGGTTCTCTCCAAGGATACTTTTCTTTTTTTCCTCTCCAAATGTCACTGTAATTACAACAGCGTCCTTTGTCACTGGGCTGCCGGGCTGGCAAAACAATAAAGGAGCTTTCAGTCCGGCCTCCCGGAATGGCGACAGTTTCAATTTTTATTCTAAGTGCTATACCCATCCGTCATTACTCTTACAGTTATATCACAACATTATTATTACTCGCCTATATATGCGTTTCATCTTAATGTATTACCTTGTTCCAATTCATCAGCCCGTGTTAAAAGTGTAATTTGTTGGCGAACTACTTGTTACCAAATATAGCAACGCTGACTAAAATGAGGGCGTAGGGCTTATGGCAGCTACAAGACATCAATTGCTAGTCCGGTCAATTTGTGCGATGTTTCTGTCCCTTTAAAGTACACTATGCTTGGTGTCGGGGTTGCGCTCCACATAAATAATACAGCAAACCTATTGACGTAGTTTGAATAAAATATCTGTATAGACGTCTGATGTTGAATCACAATACTGACCTCATGATTATTGTTTTTTCCGCGAGAAACACAATTGCTCATAAATTAAGGCGGATTATGATGTTTATATCACACTACTCTTCCCACCCTGTTTAATTTATGGTGGGTTTAAATGTCAAAAATGAGTCCTATGTGAATTGCCAAGTGGGAATAATCAAGCAGCCTTGTAACTTACTTTTTTGTTTCTTGGTTGCCTTTCAGTATTTTACGCTCTTTCTTTGCAAACAAGTCGGTCGTGGCGTTATTAGTTCCACTAGTGTAACGCGAATGCATGTGTTATATTTATATTTATGTATGGGGTGCACTAACGTTATAATACTTGAAAACAGTTTAATTTTAAGCGGTGTCTGAACTCTGGCAACGTTACGACGGGGGGAGCTGCTCTGCGCCGGCCATTTGCCGGCATAGCGAGCCTAACACCTATTCATGGCGAGCTCCCGAAGCCCCATTATGGCTGATGGCGCTAATATTTGCATGTCTGGCACTGAGGCAGCTCCGCAGGACCAGGACAGCGCTTCTGAGGTTCTTGCACTGTGGTGTGACCCCATGACTCATGAGCGAGGCTGGAGTTTTTCTGGTTTGTTTTCCTGCTCAAACTTTGAGGCTCTTTTCTACCACAATGCCAAATAAGGCTATATTGAAACAGGGGAAGCTGGGCTTGATATCCCCCCAGCCTCTCAGAAATGTTGAACTTTTTTGGGCTTCAAACAATGAAATGCTCAAGAACAGGCTATGGTTTTACTCTGCATCTTTATTAATCAGGGCATGGAGTTGCCACATTGGATCAGGAATATGACTTTTGCCCCTTGATATTACTTTGTTCGGACAGATTCCGAACATACGCCTGCCTCTTGCTGTGATGCGTTCCTGCAGCAGGTGCCCCTTCACGTTGTAGTGGAGTCATTTCGATGTTTCGTTTATCCCTGTCTATGGTCCATCTTTTGTGTGAGCTCTGATGTATCTTCTCAGAATTACATCAGACCATTGTGTCAGACTTAATATGTGTTTAACAGTGCTTGTGGTAGATGGTTTGACAGTTGAAGTTTGTCCACAGTTGAATAGTAGTTGAATAGTGGCATTTTGATAGATGGTATGACAGAGGGTGCCACACTGGCCCAGTCAGCAGCGCTGTAAAAGCTCTGGGAATTCCTGCAGGAGTTCAGGGTCTCTCATGCAGTCTACAGACAGGTGTGACTTGCGTGCACAGAGAGGGACTGGTAACCCCTGCCTTATTCCCTGTGCTTCCTGGGATACACTCCAGGCTTTAAATGACAGTAAGTTAGGGATGTCCCAATCAATTTTTATGGTACTCGATCCATTCAATATATATCTAAATATTGATATATATTCAGCAGGCATCGCTGCATTCTTCGGCTGAGTAAGCTTCATGTTTTTGCAGTATTCATCCTTATGATGTTTCTGCAAGTGCGCAACAAGATTAATTATTAAATGACACTTTGTTGCTACCTCCCCTTGAAAAGATGGCTTTGCAAACGTTGCAGGTAGCTGTGAGGCCACTTTGAGTTCCCAATTTAAAGAAATTCCACACAATTGATATCTTGATAGATTGTAGTTTCAAGCCACGTGCTTCAGGCTTACTGTAGCAGGTGACAGGACTTTACAGTCTCGGCAAATGATGTAAATTAGGCAGACGCCGGAAATTAAATAGATCAGGCTTTGGATTGGGCTGTGGTAACCGATACCAATCATTTCAAAAATGCCTGGATTGGGTCTGATCTTTGATAGCGGGTTGGGACATCCCTGCAATACGTAGAGCTTGAGTTACACTTAAATTTAACATATAAAGTAGACAATATGATGGCTTCTCATTATTCGGTCACGTTTTGGTTTCCAGCATCTGAGTTGCCTATTAAAGGAAGGTAATGAGGAAAATGTGGTCACTTTAGATTCGCAGTTCATGCCACATGGGGGTCAGCAGAAATGTCAGTAGCGCTCTGACCCAATCCCCCTCGACATTCCTGCCCTGGTTGTGTCATCTGGGGTGCTCTGATACTCTTTGATATGGTCGCCACTAATAGCAAAGCCTTGTCTGAGGTGTTGACGTGATGCTTAGCGGTTCATGTGACTAGTTCAGTGTGGCTGTATGGCTGAAACCCCCCCTCCCCATTTACAGTATGAAGCAAAGTCATGTGACAGATGTCACTGCTAATAAGGGGGCGTGCAGCAGGTGGTGAGGTGTCTTAGGATGCAGACGGGACAGATCAGGAACGCGTGTCTGTAGGGGGGGCTAATTATCGCAAGTCATCATGGGAAATTGGCCTTATAGTTTGGGGATGAAGCAGGAAAGTGTGATTTCCTCTTGTGTAGATGGAGTACTGAAGCTGGTCCTTGGATATGGACCCAAAATATAAATTTTCTTGAGGGGGGGGGTGCTTCTATGCCACACATTTTGTATGGACCTTGACTGTGAGCTTTAGATTCTTATTAGTGTTGTTGATTGGCAAAGTGGCTCATTGGCTCTGACTGCTGCTTCACCCCACCCGTGTTAGAGGTTAGAGTCCCGCCCTTGGGGACTGTATCAGAAAGCTGCATTCATGAGTTAGCAAGATACCCAAGTTTAGATGGAACTTTTACTTCCTTCACTCAGCTTGTCATCTGGGCTAAATGCATCTAGCTAACCAACAAATCTCGCTTCTTCATACAGGCCCCTGCTCTGTGTGTACAGAGGATGTATGTTCATTCATGTAGATACACTGGTTTCCACGTGCGGTTTGACTAACTGGCATCTTCAAATTGCCCTTTGTGTGTTCAGACTGGGATTCCTTACAGCCTGATCTTACCAGGCTCCAGGCTCTCTGTGACCCTGTCCTATATAATGGGCATCTTTTGTGATGCTGTCATGTAGGGTGACTTGTATAAAAAAAACAACTTCATTTTACCAGCATTTACAGTGTTTACCAGGCTCCTGATTGTCCATCAATAATGGGTCCTGGATCAGACATGGTGGTGCCACCCAGTGTTACTTTTGAATACCGCAGTTGAGATGTTTGAAGGCTTTTCTTAGCAAGACGGAAGCTGATCAAGCAGACAGTCGTCCTGCACTAGGCCCTCAACCCCTCTGGCAGTAATGGAGCTCGGTCTAGATTTTTGCTCCATGTTTCCTGAAGAGCTCACTGCTGGTCCATGGGGAAAGAGCGGAGGAAGCTGCCATAGAATGGTACCCGTATTGTATATGTTTGTGTGTGTAAAATATATCCATCCATCCATCCACCTATCCATCTGTCTTCCAATCACTTACTCAGTTCAGGGCTTTGGGTAATGTACAATGGCTGGTTTATTAAATGTCATAATGTTCATTTGATTTCATGTGCAGAATATGGTCTTTTCCTGTTTAGCTCACATACATTGGCTGCCTTCCCTGATGACGACACATGCCACACCCTGGGCATGTCCCCGTGAGCCCTGCAGGCTGTGCTAGGAACTGGTGTGGTGACAACTGGGGCATTTTTAAGAAGGGTGGCATTGCTGGTGCAGCCAAACATGTAATGTGATTTAGCTGATGTATAACCTGTAACGGACTGGCATCCTGTCCAGGGTGCCCCCTACTGTCTAATAGAGGGTGCAACCCTTGCCCAGTACATTATACTGGAAAAGTGGTTGGAGGATGGGTGGATGGATGGAGAATTTCACTGAAATTCAAAATAAGGGAAATGTTGGTTTAGTAAATATTATGTCCATAACTAAGAACAATATTCTTTATTTATTTTTGTTTGCTATTTAATAGAAAACTTGACCAGGAATAAACTGGATTAAAATTACAAGGTTGCTTGATACAGTCCTATGGAAAAGATTTCACAGGATTTCCCCTGCGAACAGCAGGAAGGTGGCATTCTGATCTGGCCACAAGGTGGCACCATTGTCCACATGCACTGGGTCTGTGTTTTGCAATGCTGTGTTCTTTGCCGCATTGTGTATGTTAAACCCACACCACGATGGTCGCTCATTGGGGCAGATGACCCTGAAGCCTCTCCGGTTACTCTGGGTGCTGCCACCTTGTGACTTGGCCCCGCCTCTGTGTGAGTATTGATTTCGCTTTTGCCCTGGCTCTTGTTCCATATGGCCCAGTGAAGAGGACCCAATCTACTGGTACACTAATCCCCCCCCCTTCCCATCCAACACTGCTGGCCTTTGGGGGACAGGAAATGCCATAAAGTCAAGTTAGGCAATTGCAGGCAAAATGTCAGCAACAAGCTCTCTTTGAAGTTAGAGGTTGCCCACCTGCCCGTGAGAGGAAGACCCCCCCCCAAAGCGCTGTGCCTTTAAGATGGCAGGGTTAGTTTATGTGTCACCATGACGCCCAGCTAACAAGCCCCGCCCCTTTTCTGGCACTTCAGCAGCAGGTGCTGATGAAGCAATGTGCTTCACAGGCTCCTGGCAGCCTCAGCAGCCTGCGCTACTTTGGGCCACAGAGCGCTCTCACCCGAGTGCCGGCTCGCTTTTCACATCAGCGCCCTCACTCTCGTCGGCCGTCTCTCTGTAGGCAGTAGCTCAGTAATGTGCAACCGTGTCAGAAGCAAGCACTGGGTCATGTGACAGCAGTTTTCTGCCCGGACATCAGATTATCTTCTATCTATCTATCACTTCGCTCATCTTCTTACCAGGTTCTCCTACAGGCAGGGATATGTTTCTTTCCGAAGCACGGGTCACAGACGGGCTGTTCTGTGGCTAGCTGGACACTGTGTACCGAAACATTTTGTCTTTGTCTTAAAGCAGAGTCAGAACATGCAGTGAGTGAATGCCCAGATACGTGCACAGCTCGTCAGTGCCTTTGGGAGTCAGGATGGAAATCAGCCCCCTGTTAATTTGTGAATAAGTCATGCGATGCCTGGCTATTCTGCCCTGGTGAGAAAGCTGAACTTTCTGCCCCTGTAAGACTAATTACATTACACCGTTTCTTCCTTCCCTTTAGTTGGGAGGGGGTGGGCTGTGCTCAGCTTCTGTGGTTGGGTGGAAGCATCTCATTTATCACCGATAATGGCGAAAATGGAGGGAAACTGGCTGTTTCCCGTTTGGGATGGAGATGGATTTCCCCTTGGTAACCCCCTTGCTGCTGCTCTTCCCCACTCCCTCCCCAGCTCTCCCTCTCTGCCTCACACAGCAGGAGTAGGGCGGGGCCTGGATGAAGCTGGCCACTGCGGTTGGATGGCCTCGCTGCGACTGGCGGCTCCGCTGACCTGTTGTGTTTTTCTCCTTCTCCCTGCCTTGTAGCGTGGGCGGGCTCCCGGCCCCCGGCCAGCAGCCATGTCGGGCTTCAATCTGCTGCACCTGGTGACTAAGAGCCAGCCTGTGGCGCTTCGGGCCTGCGGCCTCCCCTCAGGTCATCTGGGTGCCGCACGCGGAGTGTGCTGCCCCCCCTGAGCCCTGACACACGCACTGCAGAGAGAGAGAGAGAGAGAGAGCGAGAGAGAGAGAGGGGAGAGAGGAATCTGTGTTTTTATGTGTTTGTATTTGTGTGAATGACTCTTTGAGAGTGAGACAGTGTATATTATATTGTGGGTACATGATCATTGGTCTGTGAGTGCGTGTGTGTGTGTCTGCGCGCATGTGCGCGTGTCTGCGTGTGTGGCAGAAGGGACAGAGTCTGCAGCTAAAAAAATCCCATCTTGCCTCCCCACCCGTGACTGGCGTCCAACGGATTCTGTGAGGTCGGTGCAAAGCCTGCAGGGCCACACAGAGACGTTGTGCACATTAGACTTGTCCGGTTCTCAGTGTTTATGTCTGGACTCTCCAAGGAGAGGCGAAGGGTCCCTTAAAGGCAGCTGTGGGCATTCGGGTTAAAAACTGCAGAATGTTTGCTGTCTCTTTATACATTTTTAGTAATTATTACAGTGCTGTTTATGAGGCTTTATGAAGTGACTGAGAATTGAAATCTGTGCAAAACTGTATTAAACTAAATGTATATCAGTTTACGTATTTCAAAGAGCCTTTATCTTACAGGCACTGGTATCTTGCACTACCCTGACCGGACAAGTTAAACTGTGCAGGTTGTTTTTTCGCTGTAGTAGTAGTTTAGCCCACTAGGGGGAGCTGGCTATTTGTTAAATAAGTCTAGAATGGTGCACATTGATGCAGGCATTAGTGGGTTTGAAGTCAGTGGGATTACCCTGTGTACGCAGTGAGGTGGGCTTTTCTGCAGACGCTCTGCCCTGGTGCTCCCATGCCGTTTTCTGCTTGCTGTGTTGTTTTATTTTCATTCTCCTTCAAAGTGCCTTTTTGTTGCTCCCTTGATAACGTGACACTCTGCCTGCCTAACCCATGCATGGCTGACACCGATGCAGATGCTGCAGTGTAGTGCTGTCTGTGTTTGATCTCTAATGGCATTTTGTTTGCATATCACATGAGCAAAGCCTGATGCTTAATGCTCGTTACTAACAGCTTTATATCGTAATATATATTTTTTTTATCCATTATACTACCTCTAAACATTTTGTTGCGCATATCACAGTAATTATTTGTATGATATCTTCATTTTTTTCCATTCAGAATTTTACTAGTTTGTCAATCATTTTATAAGGGTTCATTTGGTATATTGCGCTGTTTTTATGCCACAAAACAGAATTGTGTTAATGTTTAAAACGTTTAGAAAGGCTCTCAGATGAAAGGGGAAGAAAGTTAAATAATCAACAGCGTGGCGAGACTCCCCAATTAAGGCCTGCAGGACTCTGCCTCAGGAAGACAGTGTGGGCAAACACACTTGAAAGATTTGATTAATTCAGAAGCTATTTGTAGCAAAACTGTCTAACGCAATCTAAACAGAGTAATTTATATAATGCATACATTTCTGAACTGTTAGCTCAACTGACTGGCTTATTAGAGAGGAAGGGGAGGGGGGTCTTTTTTAAATGGAGCCAAAAGTTTGACAAGTTTAAATAAGCAGAGAGGAGGGGTTATAAAGAACAAACCTGGCTTACAATTAGGAAACAATATTTATATTTGAGGTTGAAAAGCCAGGATGTTGGAAAAAACGTGCTAATTTGGACGCTGACCTCTGGGTGCCCCAAAGCAGATAATTTGTGGTGTGTGACGTGCATTCCTGCAGCATGTCTGGTAATACCAGCCCAATCACTCTGCGGAGGCATATAATCAACACCGGGGGTGGGGTGGGGGTAGCCGCCTCCTCCTTAAAAATCCATAACGGTGCAGCGCTGTGCCCAGCCAGCCTGCTGGGAGAATGGAACTCACGGGTCCAGTAAAGGGGAACGATCACCTTTGATTCGCTACACACACAACCCCCTTTACCCTGGCCCCTCCCCCCAATGTCCCCCAAACCTGTCTAAAAGTAACTTTCTACCGATGGGAAAGGGAGAGTCCATCAATGGAGCTCATTCACAGAAGGACCCTTTAAAGTCCTCATAATTTACCTCATTCACATGGTTTCAATTTTTTCCCTGGGAATTCTCAGCATACTTGGCGTACGGGGTGACGCCGGCCACACTGCCCGCCACTATTTTTCACAGCAACAGAAGGCCCCATTCACGGTGGGGGGCGCTTGGGGGGCGCGGGGGGGCCGGG
>JAABNY020000001.1:14731879-14744898 GCA_015164015.2 Brevimyrus niger
TAATTTCCTCTAGGCAAAACGGGATGAGTGTAAGGCTTCGTCACATGATGAATACGCCCCCCCCACCCCCACCCCCACCAAGGCTCCCCGAACCTCCCTGGAACCCATGGCAGGGAATGGGGGCACCAAAAAGAAAACGTCGTCATCCGCAAAAAAAAGCGGATATTATCCACTCTGCGGACTGACAGATTCCTGGGGGAATAACCGGGGGATGGGCAACCAGCACTGGAGACAGGCATGGTGACCCATCCAAAAGGAGGTGAGGTGTGATCGTCCGGCCCTGGGAAGGGAGAGTCGCGGGGCACAAATGGTTAACCGTTAGTAGGGAGGCCCTGCCACTGGCCTCAGATCACTGTGTGGAGCTCCCAGCTCTTCCACTGCACCCAAAATGCTCCCTCTCTCTTCCTCAATACAAAAGAAGAAACCTTTCAAAACTTCTTTCAACCCAAGAATGTGTCTTGATATGCATGTACCCCACCCCACCCCAACTGACACCAATACGCACAATGCAAAGAGTTCGAGGGTAAATGAATTAAACGTTTAGTTTGAATTCTTGTTTTTAAAGCCAGAATTTTTTAAATAACGAAAACTTACGAACCATAGTGTACGTAATACGTTGCATTTAATACAGCTCGATAAATCCTACTACTTCTAGGAATAATTTCTACTAACGTACGGATTACCAAAACGCACCAACTTCAGTGATAATTTCTTAGGCGGTTAAAAAGAAATTCATGAATGGGGAAACAACTAAGCATTTTCCTTCATTCTTTTGGGGGGTGAAGAATCGAAGGCGATGACTAGTTGTCCCAACTTGTTATAAGGCTATTTTGAGTAATCGATCTCGGGTTCAGTACTTCCTGCATTCATTTTCGGCGTTGGCTATTGATTGTATTAATTTCATTCGCTCACAGCCCTGACGCCGCTCTGTCTGTGGGGGCGTGGCTTCGGCATGAAAACAGCCAAATTCCTCTCTGATCCACCTTCTTGGGGGTCTCGGCGCTGTTTTTTTATGAATGAACTGGATGCCAGTGACAAATTAACCACTTTCTTTTTTCCAGAAAAGCTAGGATCTAATGAAACCGTGATAATATTTCAGGTTCTTTTATAAATATTTTTTAAAAATAAAGCGAGTTTGTGACAAAAATTTAGTTCAATAGTAAAAGTAAAACTAATTTATAAATCACATTTAAGCGTGCCCCCAAAAGATGCAACAAAGGAAAAAAAAACTTTAAACACTGACAACACAAATAAAGCAAGGCGGTACATAAATAGTTTTCTGCAGTGGTTTTCTGGATTCAAGGTTGCGGAATCCCCTGCCGCTTTTAGGTATTTAAAAACATTTTTGCCACTATTGTAGTAAGTAGAGGGAGCAGGGAGGATTCGCCATTCCCTGTTCAGCCGGCTTGGTCAGATCGTGGGAAAGGGCTTCCACGTAAAGGAGTTTATTCATTGTCACTGTTGTTCTTGTGTAATTGATCTTGCTGCACGTCGATGGGCGGAAGACTTCAAAGCGTCGCGGCGGCTGGGGGCTGCCTCGCGAGCACGCGCTTTTTGGGGGTGGGGGGTCGCTGTCGGTGGGGGTGGGCAAGGGGGGTAAGTGGTACCCCCCAGCTTGCAGCGTGAACAGATAAAAAATACAGATGCAATTCCGAATAATTCTCTAACGCTTTTGATTGCACCCGGATGCTTTCAGCGGAGCTTAATTGCGGGAGAATTTAAAGCAACTGAATCGTAAATCAGCCTGCGATGGTTTGTTATCGGTGTACCGTACAAGTAATGAAAGAGGACTCGCTCGATATGCATCAGATAAAAGTGACGTTTTTATTGACACCAGCGCATATCAGACTTTTACAGCCTGTGGCCTATACCCTGGTTAAAAATAAGCCGAATCGTCCAAACAATAAGTGTTCTTCTGTTAGCCGGCGTGCAGTTTATTATATCATTTGTAAACATCTTAAATAAATAAGCAGTTTAAGACTTATATTCAAAACTTGGCAATATGAAAGGAACAGAAGGATACGGCCTAGACTTAATGGGAACAAGTAGCCTAATTGGTATAACTAGTCGAATTCCAAACAATAAAAATATAGAATCTGCTTTTCACTGTAGGGTTATACCGTGAAAAATATATGTATATTTGCGCATGTACACACACACACACACCACTGGTAGTTTACGGTGTGCTGGTAATTGTTCGCAGCGTTTACTACTTCACTGTGTGCTCTAGTAATAAAACAACCTTCTGCCCTAAACTTTATTCATTAAAGAATCGAAGTCCATCTAATTTCGAATTGCTCATTAGCAAACACGTCTTATGTTGGGTAGACTGCCCTTGGACTGAAAATGATAGCATATTTCTTTTACAAGCGGCTGAAAGCGCGCCTCTCCCTCTGTCTCTTTAAACGCGCTGGAAGGCCGCCAGTGGCATGAATGGCTCTGGACACGTGAGTTTGTCTCAATGTGGTCTCTCCTCTTAGCGCCGCAGAATTTCTCATGTTTTCTCTGGCATCAGTCCATCCCCCAGCGTTTTTTTTTCTCTTTTTTTCTTTCGCGGTGCCTCCTCCGACTTGTATTTTTCACAACTCCCTCCTATGTTATCCACCCACGGGAAAGGTGTGTTTTTTATCACATCCCCATTCAGTGCGTGGACTGGTTTCGTGTGGGCAGTTTAGATATATTTAAGTGCCTGTTTTTTTTCCTCCTAACCAACCGCTGCAAAACAGTTTTCCCCGTAAGTCTTAAAATCCAGCACTTGTGATTTGTAAGATCATTTTTAAAAGTCGTGCATGGTGTGACAGCGCACTGTCACTCTTCAGTTTAAAATGCCTCGCACCCATTCTTGCCAATGAGACAGAAATCCCAATCGATCACTGGCGTATTTTATTGTAAGTAAAAACCACCCCCGCCCCTTCAGAAAGAAGCATTTTTAAGTTCACTGTAGCGATTAGATCGTGGTAATATACCCGTATTCTACCGTGAATTTTTATTTTTTATTTAATTTTTTTACTGGGAAGCGGTCAGATTATCAAACGACTCTTTCATCTTTGTGTGGAAATCGCCGATTTCTGCGTTACAAGAGAAGATCCCCTCGTCTCGTATTCCGCACCAGGACGTCCGGTGTGCCGATTCAGACCGTGTTTTAGAGCTGAAGGTGCAGGAGATTACAATTTGGTACAAGTCACCATGAGTACACGGGGTGAAGAAGCCGGCGAGCCGTCAGGGTCCCAGGAGCAACCCGCTACAGCACAGACTCCCAAGCGAGGACCGGGCAGACCACGGAAGCCGCAGCAAGTCAGTATTTTTTCCCCCTCAAACCTTTACAATCTAATAAAAATGTGCTATTGTCATTTGGTCACCAGTTGCATCTTGGTAATATTGGTAGCATGGTCTCTCCGCCGTAACTGACGCTGATGGCTCAGCGTTTATTCCTTTACCTAGAGAGGGAAATATGATTATGTGAACACATCGCTAATGATCCGGAAGATGTTGGTTTAAAGAGAGCGTTTCACTAAAACGATTAAATTATTATTTAGGAAGTTGGCCAAATATATTCAGATATATGCCACTGTTTTTGTTCAGCGATACTGCCTAAGGATGTGAAACTAGTATAATTGGGTATTTTATTTCTTTGAGTGTAAGCAGTTTAATGCTGTTATACTGAATATATGTCTTGATTTGAAAATGCGCTGGATTTTATTTATCTTGTGTTATAATGTACACGCGACGATCTCTGCACCGTTTTTTATTTGCATGAAAAATATGCAAAATCATTAATCAGCGTCAATAATAGACCACAGTTCTACTCATCAGCTAAAAAAATGCATTTTGGCTAGTATTATTGTTTGTTTTCTTAGTTTTTCGGCAATTGATACTATGTCAAAGGAGCTATATCTGCAGTTACACATCCATGTGGGAAACTACTTTTGAATACATTTATCTCCCTCCTACATTATCGAACCATTTTGATTTAGACAGCGCATCATTCGGGAGGCATGAATAATATTGATGGCGGAGATGTGATGTGAACGTTTAATTGCACTGGCATCACACAAATATACTGAACAATAAAGCAGCGTGATGATTCGCATGGTTTAGTCATCTACCACATCCTGTATTATGCATGTTACTTTATGTTTTTATAATACACATGTTTATAGTTTATAAGATGATTCATTGGTAAAATAAATCGCCTGTGAATCATTCTTAAAAATGTGGAATTTGTATATGAACATACTGTAAAAAAATAGTTTGGCTCCAAGTCTGTGTGTGTGTTTTTTATTTATTTTTTGGAGATGAAACAAGTATGTTAAAATATATCCCGTCAATCATACCATTGACTAAATTCTGTTAATTCCATAGATTTACAAAACCAGTTATTTTGTCGGCATAGACAACACAAATAAGACGCTTTTACTTAGCGTACTCGAAAATATATTTTTCATTCCTGACAGAGCTGATATTTTGAGGCAACTACGATTATGTTATTTCTGGAAGATTATTAAGACATAATTATGCACTGACGGTTAAAATGGACATGTTTTCAATAAGCGACACGACACGTTTTTTTACGATCATCCACATTTTGCAATTCATACTAATATGCAAAAAAACTACTGATAACATCCCCCACTCCGTATGAAATAATTAATTTCAGCTTCATTTAAAATACCACAGGTAACGTAAATATGTTTATCAGTGTGTTTGGGGCCCAAATATGTTTACAAAGATGATTGTATATTTATTTGAAATAATTGAGCTAAAAATAAGACTACGCTAATAATGAATAAAAACCGAAATGAAACTGACTCCATCTGTAGACTTATAATGTAAATTGTTAGCTACTTCTATGTATATATATTTTTAAATAAAAAAAGTTTCTTTCTGTGTCTATTTGCACATTTGTTTGGGGTGGTGCCTCTCTCTCTTACCCTCTCTTTCTTAAAGTCAAACACACACACACACACACACACACACACACACACACACACACACACACACACACACACACACACACACTCACTCTCTCTCTCCTGGTCCTTGTATGTAGGCTACTAAGCCGGTAGAGCACCTTTACATAATTATGTCAGCCTTTTTCAATGCAGGTTTTGTTCAATTCTGGACAATTGCTTAGTGGTCAATGACCACGATTTTTATTTTTCTATTTTGTTCCTAGGAGCCAGCTGGAGAGCCTGCCCCAAAAAGACCGAGGGGGAGACCCAAAGGGAGCAAGAACAAGGGTCCGTCAAAAGCAGCGCAGAAGGTGAGGGTGTCCCAACACTCCCACCAGTCAGCCTATTTCAGTGGGACACTATTCCCAATGGGAGACATGCACACACGCACGCATGCATACACTCACGCATTCATATACGGCCACACAGATGCAGCTACTCAGTGTGCCTACTTGCCAGGTATTCATGCATATGAGGAATGGCCTGATTGAAATAGTGGCGGCTCAGATTTCTCAATGAGTAAGTGATGTCATCAAAGAACATTTGAATGATCACAGAAGAACCAGGTAAGAACATGTAATTGATAAAAAAAAAAAAAAAATATATATATATATATATATACACACACACACACACACACACACATTTAACTTTATTTATAGACTTTATAAGACAGAAATCTATTAGCAGGATACACCCGCATATAAAGCTGGATTTGTTTTCCTTTACAGTTCAGTCTGGGTGGGTTTTTTGGAGCGCACCCCAGCGGCTTAACCCCCATGATGCTAACATGCTACCTTAATCACCACTCTGTCTCCACCCAGCCATTATAAACCCCTGCATGCATGTGTTTAATATTAAAGTACAGACATAGTCATTTCAGTGTTATGAATGCGGTGAGTGAATGACCAGCCCACCCTTACCAGTCAATACTCTGTAGCATTCTGTGCATTTCATATAGTAAAAGCTTAGTTACCGCATTCAAAACCAGAGTAAAATGACTTTGTCGTGGTGGCCTTTAAAGATTCTGTAGCCTCTGAACAGGGGCTGCATAACATTGACTGGGAAACAAAAAAACTCTCCAGATGTTTCATTCATATTTTTTCATTCATTATTGGTGGAGTCTTGGTAGGGCTTATTTTTGGTAACAGGTTTGTCAGAGGGCAGAGGGCTTTAGTGGCGGGGGGGAGGGGGCAGAGGTTCAATGCATGTGTGCCCTCCATGCACACAGAGGAATGTTAAGAAGAGGGTATGGTGCGGTGTTTTCAAAGCGTACCACTGCATGTCTTAATTGGGAGGCATGTTTTACTTTTGAGTATTCTTGTGGGGATGGGACTAAACCAGTGTATGCTGAGATAGATGGTCAGTATTGATGCGGAATTGAAGAACAGACCCTAAACACATGTGGAAGTTATGGACCTCAGGGCTACATAGTGGTGAGATATTTTGGGCGACACACAGGTATTCAGTGGACAGTGAAATTCCTTCCTGTAGACTATGGCTTGCTGACATGAAAGTATACAATATGGACTGTGACATTTTTGATGCTGGATTAACCAATTATCATGAAGTATCAAGATATATTACATGAAGGATTTATTTTTAAAAATACCATTAGTGCCTACCTGTCTGGAGTTGTGGAGTTAGCAAAGTAAATTGTACCTTGTTTCCAATTTTATTTGATCATTGTTATAAACAAAATGCTTTTAGCACAGTTTTGGAGAACCCAATGAGCTGATGCCAGTCAGTTGTGCTGTGTGATTGTGTGAAAGGGGGATTAAAAATATAGTTTTGTTATGACCTGGAGTTTCTGTGCCGTGAGACTTGCTGGTTAAAACCTGGATGGTCTGCCCTTCATGGCTGAAGTCCCAACGCAGAATCATCGTGCAACATCAGAAACGTGGGACAGTATGAACCAGCTATTCCCAGCTGCTTGTTTTGGGCTTTAAGATAAATCGTCATTTTCCCGTTTTCCACTTTCTTAAAGAGATAAGCATCAGCCTGAGGAAAACATACGAGTTGATAGCCTGCAATTTCAAGTTTCCTGCCAGCATCTGACTGCATGTATGAAGCTCTGAGGTATGGGATGTTTGCAGATGGTCTAACTGAAATGTTTTGAGCTAATAAATACATTAGCTAAGACATCCTCCATATTCTGCTGCACGTGGCAGTCTTTAGAGATTATTGGTCTTCGATGTTGTTCCAGGTCTCTGGGAGTATGATGACCTACCTATGTTAAGGATCTGGTGACATTATGGTGTTTTCAGCACCACTAGTGGAAAGTTTACTTTGAAACATAAAAAGGTTAAAGGCACAAAGCAAGCAATGCATTCAGTCATGGTTTACTGTCCATCCACAATACTCTTAATTTTGTGAAATGTGCTTCTCTGATGGTGTGGGCTCCTGGTCATATGCAGAATTAAACTCTTGCAGTGTTCACAGGACAAGTGTCCTCCCCTCTGAAAATGAAGGGATGTGTATGGAGCTGTTCGATGAGAATCTATGGTGGGTCAGCCTGTAGCCTAATTACAGCTGTACTACCACCCAAACCAGGACCACTTCCTATAAAGACCTCCATGTATGAACATGCCATGTTGAACAGGAGCATCATCTGATGTAAGGCTGTGATGCTTCCCATGTTTTATATATGCATGGACCGTCTTACTTTATATAAAAATTTCATGGATCACTAAAACAGCTGGTGGGGGGGTGGTACTAGTGTATCAATCTGCAATTTCATACCTTTAACCATTTGCATTTTTTCATATTCGAACTGAAGGCACAATTGTGATCATAAAAAAATAAAAATAAATATATATTGTATTTTTAGAAATTAAGAAACCCATACTGTTTCCTGGTCTGGTGGGATGCTGGCCACAGACTGGTACCAGTCCAAGGACCAAGGCTTGGGTAACCATAATCTACCTGAAGCTCTTTTAGATTCAGAGGCAAATAACTTCTGACTAGACAAAATTGCTATAGAGACTTTCGATATATCATCCCATTTTCCATAAGCACTCATGAAACCCAACGCCTGCAGCCTTCCCAAGGCATGTATGTTTAGGTTTAAAAGGTCGAGGTTTCATTACAGCCCTAACATGCAAAAATCCCATGCAGCAAATTTGTCAAAATCAAGACACAAATTAATGTAACACTAAACTTGCCTGCTATTTTGTTAATATTCTTGATGGATTTAAAACAAAGTACACTTGAACACTCGGAAAGAGTGACTGTTCATTTAAATCAATTTAGTCCTGTCGACCTAAGTTAACTATCGCGATGAAACAGGCTGCCACTTATTAATCTCTAAGATTGTTCAAAATTACTTTTGATAGAGTTTCATTTTTATTACAAAAATGTGCCTCTGGTTGAAGTACAAATATGTAGACATAATGGGTTCTTATAATTGGTTCATGGATTAGCACTATATATTTGAAAACACTTCCTAAAATGACACAATGCGGGACTCAATCAGGACTAACAAATCAACCGTTTAATAACGTGATTATTCATTAAAATATTTTTGAACCAGACTATGGGAACCGGATAAAAACGACCTCTGTTTCTTATTTGAAGTCCTCTTCCCATAGTTCAGCTTGGAGCGTGTTCGTATCAGTGGCATTACAGGTATGTGTGTGTGTGTGTGTGTGTGTGTGTGTGAGAGAGAGAGAGAGAGAGAGAGAGAGTGAGTGTGTGTGAGTGAGTGGTGTGTGGCCGGCCGCCCGTCCACCTCAGTGTTTGGAATGCGCGCTGCCGCTGGCGATGTGCGGAGTTGCTTGAACTCAGTCCGGGGCCAGGCAGCCGACATTGAAACACGCTGATGATTAATTGAACGGGGTGTACGCTTACCGACCATTAAATCCCCTGATTAAAAATGCAACGTCTAAAAAAGAGGGCCCAGATGAAGATACACAGATTGGACGGGTTAAGGGGTGATTTTAAGGAGGCTTTATTTCTTTAAAATTAATAAATGTAGGGGTCTACGTTTATAGGGAATGCCGAGATACATCTTAAATGCATTTGCAATTAATTGAAACTAATAAATAGTTTTTTTATCCGTTTCTTAATAATAAAAGGAACTGACCGTCTGCAAATTACCATCGAATGATGGAACAATATTAACGCCAGAACAATTAGTTTCGATCAATCCACCATGAGACATGCAGCCACATAAAAACTGGCCACATATAGGTCTGAAACTACCGTTCCGTCATATCAGTAACACTACTGACTTCTTTTCAGAACATATTGTTCTTCATCGATAATCACCGAAAACATTATTTCTAGATTATTTTGCTTTTGTTTTAACCACAGGAATTTTATTCCCACTCAAAGTACAGCTTCAGTATTTTATATGATTAGGATGTAATAAGTCGAGTCCCTCGGGTTCATTTATAAGAGATGCACATTTTGTGATTGATTCTGCGGTAAGTTAAAGGTAAAGTTCCCAAAAGCAGATGACAGCACTGCGTCGCTCCAGCAAGTCCGAGGATGGACAGACAGCTCTAGAAGAGTTGTAGGACAGCGGAGTCTATGTGCGCAAATTGCCGGTGACTCTGGAACACTTTGACGGACGACCGTCTGCGGATCCCACGGTTCCGCGGTACGCTGTTTTTCAGCTCTATGGGACTTCGCAAGGTCTCAGTAAATTGTCCTTGGGGCATGGAAAACAAACTGCGCCTGTTAGCGCGGTAATGCGAAACCTGACAATGCGTGAGCGCTCACTGAGGGCAGACTACTTAACGGGGGTAAACAACCCCTCGGCCTACATTCAGGACCCTCTCCGGTGTGGGCAGCTTCAACGGGCTCCTCCGCCTCGTGCACCCGCGACGGGCGTGATCGGGAGGTGCCCAACACGTGCGCCTCCGCGTCCTTTCGGAACTAATATCGGTATCGCTTATCAGAAGATGGTCCCGCCCTCTGATTGGTCGCCGCCCCCGGATTACGTCCTATCAGCTGTCTGATTGTTGAACCGGCGGCGAGCAGAGAGGAGCTGTCGATTATTTAACGTTCACTTTTATGCCTGCCGCTTAGTAGGCGTTTATTTGAACTGGGATGCTCGTTTAAACGCTACTTGCCGCCCTTCGAAGCTGATTTTAAAGCGGACAGTCCAGTAAGTTTGAACTGTTTGAGACGGGTTTGACCAGTACGGTACCCTTGATACCTGCCCTTCACAAATCACCTTGCAAAATTTATTGAGGGCTGGCAATTTGGGTTGAGTTACATTCAGGTCCCAGTCCGACAAAGCCCATAGCGGGAGGAGCACTTTACAGCCCATTAATGTTTAAAATGCGTCTTGTCTTGTTAATTGTCTTCGACTGTACGGCTTCGGTTCCTCTGCGTGGCCGAACAGAACAACCCCCGGAGCCAACCGGTCCGACGGACCCAATTTTACAGGTTCGGTAACGGAGAGTCCAGGGAGCCTTATAACACGATTGAGGGCAGTGGTAGCTTAATGGTTAGGGAAGCGCACCTCTAATTTAAAGACTGCAGGTGCGAATCCCAGCACCACTGAGGTACCCTGAGCATGGTACCGCCCCCAAGCACTGCGCACAGGGCGCTGGATTAGCTGTCCCCTGCTATGTCACATAGGACACATTTCATTGTTGTATGTCAACACTGATCACTAAATTCTTATTTTAAACAGTGTACAAGCATGCCATGAACTGAAACACCATGGGGATGTTCAGGGCAAATTGCTGTCAACTCCTTAAACCAGCAAAAGCCAAATTGACAAATGATCACGAAACAGAAGTATCATAGCTGGCAATGTATTTTTTTCTATAATAAACATGTATCGGAAATTGTTACTTTCCTAGTAAGCTAAACCAAATCTCTCACTTCAAACATCAACAAAAATACTCAACAACATTCCAGGCCACTTGCATGTTTTGTTTTGCTACCACTGAAAAAACAATTTTTAAAATCTTATCTTGAATAATAACATGCTTTATTTATGTGAGTGCTTCTAATGAAAAGTACCCAAAGAGCTTGCAATATCATGTGTTCACAAGATGCAGGTTGAGCAGGCAGTAAGGTTATGCATTAAGCAGCAGAACCCTTTATGGGACTTGTGTCTTTGGCCGGTTCCTTACCGTTCAACAAGCTTTGCTGCTCGCATGGGGTTTATCAGTATCTCACTATCTGTCGGTCTTCTTGGGCAGGGCCCTGGACACACATCAGATTTTCTATAAACGTTAACAGAGTTATTTCTTTTGCAGAAAGCAGAGGCCACTGGCGAGAGGAGGCCCAGGGGGCGACCCAGAAAATGGGTAAGTTGTCTGCAGGTTTCCAGTTGAACTCTATGCAATTCAATTCATTTGAGCTTGCTTTTATATTGCACTGTTTAGAGCATGGTTATGCCGCAGTGCTAAACAACTGGCCTTACCTGAATTTGCACAAATTGGCATCAGATTGACACCTCATGTTCTTGTGCAAGTGCACAATTGCAATTAAGTTGACTCTGATATTTGTTTGAATGTTGTGGCATCTTATGTCTATGTATTGTCTATGTGACGTAATGTATTCCCCCATTCTTAACATTCCTCAAACTAAACCGAAACGGCATTGGGTCATTACATGTTTGGGGCTTACTGGGTTTTATTTTTTTAGTTTGTGAGCCAAAAAAACAAAAGTCTCTTTCGATTTCAGTCTGACTTTGTGTTTCGTGCGTATCTGTTGAGACAAAGTATTAATGCAGACTTCCTTTAAAGCTGCAGTGCTGGCTTTCTACTGGTGTGTTTAAGGAGGCTACTCGAATGTGTATGTTATCAAGTAAAGAAAATGTTTATACTTCGGGCTTACCACAGAAACACTTAAATAATTCCTCAGGCAGCTTGAAGTTCTCAGTGTTTATCAGCTCGTAAGTGTCGTCCCTGATTGATGGCCTGGGGGGAGAGACCAGGGCGGCAAAGAATGCCACCCAGGGAAACTACAGAGAGATACAGGAGAATAGGAGATACATATGTCAAGCCTACTTACAAGAAGCCTGCCTGATGTTTTATTTTTTCTCAGAGGTAGAAAACACTAAAACTTGTTAGTGGTGACTTGAATAAATGGCAGCAGCTTGTGTGGGTCGGAGATTTATACACTCGTTTGCTTGCGTGATACGGATTCATTGAACTGCTAAAAAATGAAATGAAGAAAAAAAAACAGAGGGAATGAAATGTGTACTTACAAGGGGTAAGAAAAAAGAGCAAGAGTTCAGGTTGTTTTCTTAGTTTTTTGTTGGTTAACCTATTGCAGTGTGACCAGGGGGGACGTGGGGGTGGCATGTGGATGTTAGCTAATTATCTTCTGGCCGTGGATTTTTTTTTTTATCTGGATCTGAGGAATGTGTGAGGAGAGAGGAAGCTGGTGAAGCCTTTCGAACGGTAACAGCGACCCAGCGTGTCTTCGGGGTGGGGGGCTTCCTGACCTCGTACCAGGCAGGCGTGTGGCCCTTTTTTGAAATCCCGGCCTCTCCTCCTTCCACAAGATGTTCTCCGAAACATGTCTCGTCTTGTCTGCTGGTGTCCGAGAGTAGCTTCCTTATTAACTGCATAGAGGCACTGTCAGCCTGCGTGGGGAGTGGGGAGTCGCGTTCCCATTGTCTGGCTGTTGGGACTTTATCCCTAGTCTATCCGGCTCTGCTTTCTGATTTCCCTGCGTGTCTGGGGTTGCTGTGGCAGAAAGTAGAGACGGTCAGGGGTCAGGGATCAGCAGTGAGCAGATGAGGCCCCCTTATCTTGGACGGACAGCCGTTATCCCTGTGTCCCTTTCCTGTAGCTTCAGACCCCGCCAGATCAAGACCTGGCTCTTAAACTCCTTGGGAATTGATTGCATCTCACCCTGTCCACTGCGGAACCCCTCCCCTTGTTGACACAACACAAACACTTCTTTCCTGCTTGTTTAAGGTTGGCACACCTGGGGGAGTGAGGGGAGGGGGGTTAGTCAGCCGGTTGGCCTTGGACTCCCCCCCCCCCCCCCCCCCCCCCACCCCTAGCTTCCCCCTCTCTCCCTCCCCCCCCCACAAACCCCCACCCCTTCCCCCCTCCCCCCCCCCCCCCCCCCCACCCCCCCCCCCCC
>JAABNY020000001.1:14750956-14761918 GCA_015164015.2 Brevimyrus niger
CCCCCCCACCCCCCTTCCCCTTCTTTGAGGAAGGCTGGGAACTGGTCTCACTTCAAACGTTTGGGCTTCCTAAACGGAGCAGACCCAATTTGTCTGTGCCTTTCTCCGCTGCAGAACACCCCCAAACTCCAAACAAAGGGCCACTTGTCCAGCCAGGAATTTTCCACATTCCACACTCCCCGGCAGACATTTTTCTCCCCTACAAAGTGCCGTGGGCAAATTCCCCCCTAATCGGGGGGATTTAGCCCAACTCTGATAGGTGCCATTCATAGCGCTGCTCGGACAGAGGAAGGGCCCACTGAGTGAGGGGGGGAAGGTCAGCAGAGCGGCTGGAACTCTAGAGATATGCAGCCTGCCGTTTACAGAAGCCAGAATGCTGCGAAGCAGCCACATGGGCGGTCTGAGCCGAGATGGCTGTCAGCTCATTGGTCGGAGGGCTGGGCTCGTTCTCCCGGCACATACTGGAGCGTGACTTCATATGCATTTTTAAGGTTTGTATGCATCCATAAGAAAAATGGGGTGATGATTAAATTTTATATTAATTGTATTATGGAGCAGACATATTACTTGCTGTGCTGGACTGGCCAAAAAGATCCGAAGCCTGCGGATCCGAAAAATGCGGATGCTCTTAAAACACAGTGGTTTCCTAGGTGAAGATGAACAGAAGCCAAGCTCAGCTGTAGTTACTTTAAGAGATCCCACAAGGGCTTGAACCAAAATGGAACCAGAACAAGAATGAAGGCTGTGATTCTTATGTTGAACGATATCCTGCCTGAACCAATCTGCCTTTGGTTTTTTGATTTCTGATCTCTCTTTGGTTTCTGTGTCTGAGGTGATGTCCTGACTATGGTCACATAGTTATAAACTGGTTTGTTATGTCATGAAGTAAATGGGATTTTTGGGTTCTGGGAGGAGCCTGGGCATGATGGGCTGGAGCTGGAGGATTTGCTGTGGTTATGTGGGACCTGTCCCTGCCCCCCCACAGGTTGGGATGGAGTTTAAGGGACACTCCCACCCTGAGCCCAGCACTGTGCCTCCACCCTTGCCCAGGCTGCTCATAGGGTGTTGAGTGTGGGGTCTTATGGAGCTGAGTGTCAGGTCACATCCCGTCAAAGTCAGACCCTGTGTTTTCCCCAGTCTGCCTTTAAATTACGTCCCCAAAGACCAATAAAACAAACTGGGAAAAAATAGAGACTCTGTGCTTCGTGGAGAGTGCGCGTAGTGGGAGGACCCGCGCGTGGAGAGTGTGCGCACGTAGCGTGATGGCCCGCATGTGGGGAGCGTGCACGGGTGGTGTGATGGCCCGCATGTGGGAAGCGTGCTTGTGTGTGTGGCGTGATGGCCCGCGTGTGGAAAGCGTGCATGTGTAGCGTGATGGCCCACATGTAGGGAGCGTGCGCGCATGTAGCAGGAGGACCCGCGTGTGGAGAGCGTGCATGGGTTGTGTGATGGCCCGCATGTGGGAAGCGTGCTTGCGTGCGTGGCGTGATGGCCGCGTGCGGGAAGCGTGCGTGGCGTGATGGCCCGTGTGTGGGAAGCGTGCGCGGACGTAGCAGGAGGACCCGCGTGTGGAGAGCGTGCACGCGTGTGGGTAGCGTGCTTGCGTGCGTGGCGTTATGGCCGAGTGCGGGAAGCGTGCGTGGCGTGATGGCCCGCGTGTGGGAAGCGTGCGCGGACGTAGCAGGAGGACCCGCTTGTGGAGAGCGTGCACGCATGGTGTGATGGCCCGCGTGTGGGGAGTGCGCGTTGTGTGATGGCCCGCGTATGGGAAGCGTGCGTGCGTTTCGTGATGGGCCCGTGTAGGGAGTGTGCGCGCATTGTGGGATGGCCCGCGTGTGGGGGGCACGTGTGAGAGGGTACAGGGTCACTCCAGATGGTGACCCGCAAGGTCAGGTGCAGGCTGAGTAATGTCCCTGCCTGTTGCATAGATCCAGGGGAAAAGCCGAGCAGAAATTTGGGGTATGAGGCAACCTCTAATAAATGGCTCTTGGCATGCAGGCAGGGATTGGCAGGGCCAGCCAAAGGGGAGGATTTGATTGGCTCATGCACAACACTTGGCTGGGCCTTGTTGTGGCACGTTCCACAGTGGCTCTGCCAGGGCCCGCAGCCACTCGTATGAAGCCTGGAGAACAGGGAAGCATTTTCCCTGTGGCGGCGGCCTCCCGCTGGCCCCTGATTAGCTGCCTTTGATTAGAACGCCGTGCAGGTCGGTGACCGGTTGGATGGCCTGTGTTTGCATGTCTCTCCTCCCACAGCCCAAAAACATGCAGTTGCATGTATTGGTTAGCCTAAATTTCCAATAGTCTATGACTGTGTCTAAATATGTGTGTGCGCATTTGCCCTGTGAGGGGCTGGCATAGTGCCCTGTGGATCCTGGGACAACCCTGTGCCAGATAAGTGGTTATGGAGGATGGTGCTTGTTTAGGAGGTGGAGTGGTTAATGAATTGGGGTCAGACACATCTGAGCTGAGATGACACGTCGTGCTGGTGTGCAGTCATGCATGATTTGCGCCTTCTCCTGGGCCGCTGCAGATGTGGGGATGGGTGGACACGCGCAGTGGCAGCCTCCACAGGAAAGGGCCAGCTGTACGTCTCCCTGCTGGCCTGCATTGAGCCGATGGTAGGAGGCTTTGCCAGTGCATTCGACGCTCCTCCTTATCCTGCTATTGGCTGCTAGTTCTTTTTATACTCAGAACTTCCGGTTCAGGTCTCGGAGTGTGGGGCCCCCCTTGGCTCAGGGGTGGGGCCGCCCTTGGCTTGGATGTGGGACCCCCTCAGCTCAGGGGTGGGGCCACTCTTGATTTGGGTGTGGGACCCCCTCAGCTCAGGGGTGGGGCCACTCTTGATTTGGGTGTAGGACCCCCTCCGGTCAAGGGTGTGGGGCCACTCTTGGTTTGGGTGTGGGACCCCCTCAGCTCAGGGGTGGGGCCACTCTTGATTTGGGTGTGGGACCCCCTCAGCTCAAGGGTGGGGCCACTCTTGATTTGGGTGTGGGACCCCCTCCGGTCAAGGGTGTGGGGCTACTCTTGGTTTGGTTCTCTCTTGATTTTTTTCTCCTACAAGCTCTGCTCCAGTTTTTGTCTGAATTGTGTGTCCAACCAGTTAGAAAACTCATCGTTAATTCTTTTACATAATAAGTGTAATCATTTGTCAAAACATCATGTGACAAAACCTGGATCATCATATCATGACCATTAATCAGAGACTGACATACATTCACAGGCCGGTTTTCCCGTGGCTGATCACTTCATATTTGGTGGCTGTGCACTGTGAATCGGGCCAGTATTGGCATGGCCGGGGTAACCGGGGGCTCTGCTCACTCCGCCACACAATGCTGGCATTGATGGGCTGTTTCAGAGCCTGCTGGCAGTGCAGCCGCTGCCCGACCAAACAGGTCCTCTCCCCTCTCGGCTCGTTTTCCGGTGTCCCTGCCAGGTTCCTCCATGTGGCGTTGATTTCCCATGGTGCCCCACTGCCGCCCCTACCTGTGCCGTCTTCGGGTGTCAGAGCTGGGCATTCCTGCCATTCCTCACACATTCCTGCCATTCCTCACACATTCCTTCATGCATTTTTTGTTCAAAGCTGTGGAAAACTTTTTTTTTTTATTCCTAGGGTTCTTCCCTCTGACATCTGTTCTTTTATTGATATTGCAGCACATCCTCACAATCACTTTATCCATTTGAGAGCAGATAGCCAGGTTTATATAGAAAAATGAATTCCTTGGGCACAGAGTTTGCTATGTAGGTGACCATCTGATCTGTTTGCTTTGTATTAAAAGCACATTTAAGCAGTAATGATAAGACATCGAAGGAAGCCATCTGATATCAGTTTGATTTCCATTAAGGAGTATATAAGAAGTATATTTCCATCATGCTGGACATCTGATCGGGAGGTGGAGTAGCAGAGCAGGATACAGATTTGTGTAAAATTGCGCACTCAAAGGTAATTAGCTATTACTACACCAGGACATCAAAAGAATTATGCGTTTTCTCAAAACAAAGCCTTTTTCAGTTTGCTGACCTTTGTTTTGAAATGGTTAATGATTAGCTTGGATACCATAAATCGTCGGCTGTTTGTGCAGCAGGTTCAATGTGGTCATGTGGAAGGTATAAACGATGGAAACACGGGTCTATTGGAGGCCCCTCATGATTTTAACCCTCTCCGTCGTCAGGTGTTGGTTACGGGAATCGCCAATGGCATCCTGAGGGGTGGGTGGGGTCTTATTGTGGCTGGTCAATGAGCACACCCGCTTATGGCTTGGTGAATGGCAGTTTGTGTCGGGTGGATCGAGCGGATGGGGGGGGTGATCGCTCCTCGCTTTGATCAGCATAAGATTTAAAGATAGGTAGGCAGCAGCACAGAGCCCTGGGGGGTGCATTCTTCAAGGTGGATCACGTTACGGTACCATTGGAGGAGCCCCCCGGTGGCCGAGGCTGATGTTGATGTGATTAATAGCGTGGGCTGGGGGGAGATCAAAGGGGCGAGCACTTGCCTACCCGCCAGAGACAATGTTGCCATTTTGTTTTGCGTGAAAAGGAGATGGTCTGGTCCTGAATGGGGAGTCAGGCCCCACTCCTACTCAGAGGAGGCGCTCAGCTCCTTGGGGTATGGTTTCACCGCATCTCATCTTCGGGTCGCCATCCCTTGCATACAATAAGATCTGGCCAGGGCCAGCTTTAAAGTCACCTTCAGAAATCTACTTGTTCTATGCATGTGAGATTTGGGGTCTCTTACCTAAGCCTAGGAAGCAGGGGAAAAAAAAACATTGAGGGACAATCTGTGTGGCCTT
The DNA here is from genome assembly GCA_015164015.2 of Brevimyrus niger. Classification (NCBI taxonomy): domain Eukaryota; kingdom Metazoa; phylum Chordata; class Actinopteri; order Osteoglossiformes; family Mormyridae; genus Brevimyrus; species Brevimyrus niger. Next base: position 14,755,746 of record JAABNY020000001.1, read on the forward strand.
TAACGAGGGTCCAAACTCTTCACTCTAGATTAGGGGTTCATGGTTTCTTTTATTGCTAACCTTAAACACCTTAAACAAGTCGAAAACAAGGACACTCAAAGTTTGGCTTTACGCATTTCAGGGATAAGAGACATTTTCATTTGTAAAATGTAAGTTAAACTTATTAATTCAACTTATTAATTTGAAGCAGCCTGAAGGTCATTCTTTGTTTGCCCCCTCGGCGTGGGCACTCCGTGACGTCGGTGGCAGTTAATACAGACCCCCCCCTTGGGCATATACATACACAAAAGCGGATTCACAGCTATGCGGAGGGGCTGCCGTTCACGCCCCTGCGTCGGCGTCGAGTCGCTCATGTCGGTTTACAGATGCCCTCTCAAGCTCAGGTTCACACAAAGAGTACAAACAATAGCACGTGTCCTCACGCTCAGAGGCGGGCTGCTTGCCTTTAGGCGTGTGACGAGTCACGGTGCAGGCCTCTATGCGGTGACCATGCATCACCCACCCCCACAGTCTCGTATACCTATACAGGCGCCTTCACGTGTCTGTTGGATGGTGGTTATTTGGTCATTAATTGCATAAAGGACTCCGGTTTCAGAGGATATTCCAGCCGATTCGCTCCCAATTAGGGAGTAGACGGGAACAACAATGCCGTAAGCGTCCTTTTTTTGAATACTGCGCCGTGCCCGTCTCACCTGCCCGTCTAATGTTCAGCGTAAATATCGTGTTTGCGCTCCCGTATCTCACATGGGCTGAGTGTGCAGCTCCGCTCTGTGACTGGCGCTGTCCCCTCCGGGGCTGATCGGGGCGTGTTTATACTTAGCATGCTTTCTCAGGCTGCCGCTCCCATGACCCCCCCCCAAATACTTCCTGCCCATATCCGCACACCTCTGACATTTATTGCGTTCCAGGCCAGTGGCATTCCAACAGGAGCTGGTCATTCCCAGGGTTCAGTCATGCAAGCATTTGGTTACGGGTGCGGTGAATATCCCATGAGGCTTTAGCATCCCCGGGGGGAAGCGCAGGAGTAGTTATACCCAGCCTCTCCATGTATAGGCGTGGCATGATCTTGAAGGAACTGAAACTTTCACTTAGAGGATGGGTTACCTGGTACGACCTGTGTGATTCCAGGGGGTGCTTCTACAAGGTTCTGAGGAATTTTGCCTCGAAGGCTCTGAGGCGTTTCTCAGGTTGAAGTCTCTTTACCTGTGGGACGCCATCTAAATGTATGGACACCATACTGATGATCTTCTCCTTCTTATGTTTCAGCCACAGCAAGTGGTCCAAAAGAAGCCCGCTCAGGTACGTGCTTGGAACAGCTGCCCCCGCCCCTCCCGACTTGCACTGCCTGAACCATTCCATGTATTGCCATTCATCTAAATTCATGCATCCACCAATTAGCAGTTATGCAAAAACACCTGTCATCCAATCACTAGCGAGCTATTGACTTGGTTCCACCAATAAATTGCTCCCCTAACCACAATCATTTCCTTTCACTTATGCTACTCACTTCATCCGTTTTGCAGTGGCCATTTCTTATGACCACTCAGATTTGCATGGAAGTCATTATGAATGCCAATATATCAGATAACATTCACTCACCATAGCCATTCTCCATCACATTTAAGACACTTTCCTACTACAGGACCTTTTTTTCAGAACCAGGACTTTTTTTTCAGTAACATCCCCACTGAAGGAATTCAGTCCAATTTTAGCCACTTGGTAGTAGTTCTGGAACCTTTTTCTAGACCCTTCTACATACATACTTTTTGCTTGACCTCAAACTACAGGGGTGGGCCCATATAGTGATAGTTGTGTGGAAGTAGGCCTGTCACGATAATTACATTGTTAACTTAACGCACAATAGATTGACGTAACCTCGATCGAAAATTGAGTTTACATGTTCGTTAGTGACTGTCACCAACACTTCAGCCAGTCGCACGGCTTCTGCCCTCAGGACCGATTTATAGTGAGTGCACACAACGCAGTGCTTGACTGTCTGGGATCCTCAACGCTCATACTTCTAGCAACAATTTGCCATCCAAACATGTACTTTGACACCAGGTAGGGGGTGGCGCTGTAGAGCAAAGCTGCTGTTAAAGTCCCGGATATTATAAGAATAAATAAGAATTTTCGTAAAACTATCCGTGCACTGCGTACTTATAGTATGCAAGACAGGGTTATTATCCATTACAAAAACATTTCTATTAACTTGAAATAAAGCACGATACGAAAATAAAATAAAAAATATAACTAAATGAGAACTATAAATATTGCTTCTCGAAACCAACTGAAATAGGAACAAAACTTAAGTCATATACTTCCCATTACTGTTACTACTGTTACCAGCTACTATTTAGCCAAAGTAATGATTTGTTTTTGTTGGGGGGGGGGCACCCTTGAGAAACAGCCAGTAGCGGTACATTGTGACATTTTTGTATCTGCCTGCAAGTCCTGCAGTCCTACAACTTTCCCTTTGTCTCTAGAAGTTATTAAATCTTAAAGCAAAATAGATTTGCACCTTTAAAATAAAAGTAATGCGACCATACCTAAAAGCAAACTAGATTTCATATAAAAATATAAAAACTAATTTTACAAAAATCAAAATGATAATGGCTCTGATGCAAAAACATTTTTATGGGGTGGCAGCACAAATGTATTTTATGTTAGTTTGTAGCCACCTGGGAGTCTTTATAATCCTGAGAGGAGATTCATATAAATGCTTGTATTTCCAGACTTTCTCAGGCAACCATCCCTGAAATCCATTACCCATTTTTGTTATCATTCGGTTCATGGAGGGTAGAAAAGGTGTTTATATGCAATCTTTGGTCTGATTACTGTCTACCTTCCAAAGCCTGAGAGTCCATTTATTCTAGGTTACTGGCTGTGTGGGTTTATTTATTTTTTATATATTTAGGATATTTACATTTTTTTTTACATTCCATATCCAATGTTTGGTTATTTTTAAGACTTTCATTGCTGTTCGAAAGGACATATTTATTATACTTTTATTATGCTATTATATCAGTGTCATAAAATGGTCCTTAAATGACAATAATATCATTAACTGAAATTATTTCTGGAAAAATACATCATCCAAGAAAATTATGATGCACCAATGAATACCTGTTTGCTTGGAACTTCATATTTCTGCATTGGAAAGTCTGATCAGTAAGTGATATACTTTTGTATAATGTTGCTGTTGCTGGCAGCGGAGCCTGCCAATGCTTATTTGTGTAATGACCTCATAGCATTTTTTATTTTGTGGCAAACGTAAGATCAGTGGTCTGGCTAGATTTATTAAAGAATTATTAATATGTTCAGCATTGTATAAATAAAATATAAATAAAAGGCTTTGTCCTGTTTTGGACTCCACGACTGATCCCCCCCAGTAACTAACAAAATGACTTGTTCATCCTCCATTATTTTGGGACGGCGGTGTAGTTTCATATGAAATTACGTGTGCAGTTAAATTTACAAGATTTTTTTTGTCCTCCGTGCTTATTTAGCATGAAGGTCACAGTTTATATTATGTGGCGGGAAAGTGACAAATGAGAGTGGCCAGGAGTTGCAAAAGTTTCTGGTCGAGACAGCCCAGAAATTCGGAACTAGGTTCCTGAACTTCGGTGAGAAAACGCCTTTAGTCATACCCATGGACCGGTCATTGCTCATGTAAACACAAGTGTCTCTTAATTACCACTCATCCGCTGTTGGCAGGCCTATCAATTTACAGAAAATAGCACAATCTGAAAGCAGCACTATAGAGTTGTTTCCAGTTCAGGTGTAATGAGATGCATCGCTGTGGTTGATGATGTAAAGGGAGTGAGATGATGACTGGTTGGAAATGTTGAAGAAAGGCTTTGTGAGGTGGAGAGATGGGTGTCCTGGCAGGCAGAGGGAGGGCCAGTGTGGGACACCTAGGCCGGGAAGCCGAGCACATGTGCTTGTTGCAGAAGCAGACCAGGCCAAGGAGACAGCGATGAATCATGTAGATACGGGACCTGCATGGACGCTCATCAAGGATAATGTAAATCTTAGCTGGCTCTGGGAGACACCTCAGCCTCTTCCATCTGCTTCCCTCAGAATACCTCCAGAGATGGTTATACCATACCGCAGACCAAGTCACATTCTCGCTCTGCTCAAATCCATTTTGCAGGTTACATTTGCTTACTTTTATGCTGTGTTGCTGTATTTTCCCATCTGTCTCAAACGAGGTTGATTCCTTTAAAAGACACAATCTGAGAATAACCTTTCCATGCAATACCTGGGGCAGGATTTCCTAGGTGTGCAACTTTCCCCTGCTTTCTCCCCATAAGTATTCCACAGGAAAAAGACCAGAGACAGCTGTAGGGCTTTTTTCAAAGCATGGGAAAAAATTGTCATTAGCTGACGATGCTTGTGTACGTAGAGCTACAGCTGACAGTGGTAGCCCTAACTACTCTACCAACATCAGCTCTAACAGCATTACAGCGACAAGTCTAATAACAGCGTTAGCAGCAGCAGCCCTAACAGCTGTAGCTCTAATGATGGAGCTAACAGCAACAGCTCTCACAAGAGTGCTAACAGTGGCAGCTGTAATAACAGCACTAACAGTGGCAGCCCTAATAGCAAAAACAGTGGCAGCTGTAATAACAGCGCGAACAATGGAGGCCATAATAACAGAGCTAAGAGCAGCAGCACCAACAGCGCTTACAGTGGCAGCTTCAACAGTGGTAACAGCAATAGTTCTAATAGCGCACTGGCAGGAGTTCTAACAGAGCTAACTTGGCAGTTGTATGTATCGGTTTCCCCAAATATTATAGTGTCACCCTTAAGGGAAAGTGGGGGGTGGGCATCCCTTATTTCATCACATTGAAGGTGGCAACCATAGATTTAACAGAGCTAGCAGCAGCATGTACAGCTCCAACAGTGGTAACACTTTCAGCTGTAACAATGCTAACAGCGGCAGCACTAACAGGTGTATCAGTACTAACAACGGCAGCTCTGACAGTGCTAATGGTTGCAGCCCTAACAGTGGTAATGGTATCAGATCTGACAGCTGTAACAGTGGCTAATCTGACATCTCTAACAGTGGCTAATCTGACATCTCTAACAGCGGCACCTCTGACGCTGCTAACAGTGGCAGCCCTAACAGTGCTAATGGTATCAGCTCACAGTGCTAACAGTGGCAGCTCTAACGGCGGCAGCACTAAGAGCGCTAACAGTACCAGCTCTAACCGCTCTAACCGCGGCAGCTCTGATGCCGCTAACGATGTCAGCTCTGATAGCTCTAACAGTTGCAGTACATACAGCTCTAACAGCGACAGCTCTAACAGCAGTAACAGCAGCAGTGCTAATAGCAGCAATTCTAAGATGTCCATTATTGGCTGTACAAGCAGCGTTAACCAAAGGCCAAAGGCTGAGGTTTCATGTGGATATCTGGAGCAAAAGTTCTAAATCCTTTATAGACGCTAGACCTGCTCTTTCATGATCTGAGGGCTGAGTTATCTGCAAGTGGCAACATCCTGTTTGATGCAGATCCCTCAAAAATGTCTATATAATCATTCCGATTTAGTGTCATATTTAACAGCCGTGTGTTTTCTGTATCCTGTTTGAATTCTGTTTTCAAAACCAGGGAGTGAAAAAGAGCTTATTATTGTATTTTCTGGGGATAGAAAATGTACTTTTACTGTGGTCACATCCATAGCCTGGCTAATGTATGGAGACATTAATATGACTCAGCCTGGTAATTAGAAGTCTTATAAATGGCTGGAAGCAGGGGGCAGTGTGGAGTGGGGCCCCCGGGGGCGGGCCGTGGGGGACGGGCCCCATGTGCTGCCCTCTCATCCTGGTGGCAGGAATTCCTGCGCGTCCCCCTGTTCAACAGTGGAGATTGTTTCGGTGTGAATGCATAACTGCGGCCTCATTGCTGCTTTTGTGCAGCGGGGCGGGAATGGGGGAGCTTGGTGACGGGTAGGGGCTTTGAGCAGCTCACCACTCTGAGACCTGGGAGGGTGGTGATGGGTGGGTCGAGTGGGGGGGCTTTTCCCCAAAGTGGGGGGGCTTTTCCCCTAAGTGTCCCCTAAGCGCCCTTGCTTTGATGGACTCGGGCTGCCCCCCCCCCCCCCCCCCCCCACTTCCTTCCCCCCTAACCTTTTCTTTTTCTTTGGGGGGAGCGGGGGGGGGTGGGGGGGGGC
>JAABNY020000001.1:14762018-14774068 GCA_015164015.2 Brevimyrus niger
GGGCGGGGGGGGGGGCTTTTCCCCACGGTGGGGGGGCTTTTCCCCTAGGTGTCCCCTAGGCGCCCTTGCTTTGAGGGCCTCGGGCTCCCCCCCCGCCCCCCCCCCCAATTGCCTTCCATCCTAACCTTTCTCTTCGTGTTGGGTGAAGGCTGGGGGATTGTGGGAGGGCTGTTTGACCCGGAAACGGCAGCTGGGGCCTTTCCAAAAGCCTCGGGGCCCTAATGAGATCGGCTCTGCCACTCATTACTGTTTGTGCTGTTAACTTCAAAGTTGCTAGAAAAGGTGCTCCAGAAGAGCAGTGTGCTCTGGTGCTGTAGAGGATATTTTGTGGCCACCTCCCCCCAGCATTGAGTGTGGGAGTGCACTGACTGCTCTCATGCATGTCCACTCAGCATCTTGCCCACAGTGTCCCATCACCTCCAGGAGGGATGCCTGCCCCCCCCACCGTTTCATAAAATGGGACAGGATGTGAAAGTAGCGTCTCAGCCCGGCATGCCGGCAGGGGCACGGAGCACTGCACAGGCAGCAGGGCTCTGCCTCTTGACAGACTCCATCCCTGCCCCGGGTATACCACCCCCACACATTCGGGGGGTGGGGGATCCTGTGAGGTCTGTGTGAGGGCCAACTTCATTAATGCAGCCGTTCAGCCCGTCCAAATCAGCACAGGACTTTTCCACGGTTTAGCCCCGGCACTTGTTTTTAGGGCTTCCTGTGAGTTGATGGAAAACCTTTTCAAAGGGGAGGGGTCAGGCTGAGGGGAGGTAACCCCCCCATGATTAAAGCGTTCTTACTCCCCCAGCCTCCCTGTTCCCGCTTGCCCATGTCACACATGGTAACGTTTAGCCCGCTCTTCACAGCTGAAGTGTCTGCCACACTAATGAACGGAGGTTTGGCTGTATAATGCAGACAAGCTTTGGGCCGCCTGGAAAAGGAAGAGGGTTATAAATTTTGTCAGTTAGCCTCCTTGAATAAAATGAAGCCATGTGGAAAATGAAGTCTTTTTCATTTTGAGGAGTGGATTCCTTTTTGTTTTTCTCTTCCTGCCGGTGGCCAACGCCGGGGTGCTCGCGGTAGCTCTCCTGAGGGCCTATGGTCCCTTACCCCTCATGTCCTCTAATTACTGTATGCGACACAGGCATCCGGCTCTTTGCCTGAAGTGTGTGAATGATGATAATCAAACATTATGAAATCTAACAATAACTCACGAGCATCTGAAGTTCCTACCCCTGAAAGGCGACTGATTTATCGCTGCTAAATTTCCCTGTTAGATTTCTCCGTGTTGTCTTAATCCATCAACGTAAATCAGCAGAACAGTTCTTGGCTTGTTCGTTACATAGTTCTCCAGAAATACACAGGCTTCTCACGATATAAAGTGAAATAAATTCATGGTTAGGCAACTGAGTGCCATCTGACAGAAGACACTGGGATGTTAAGATTATGGTAAATGGTTATAGGGCTTAAATCAGGCTAAAAATAGAAAGTTTGATGGAAAGTAATGAATCAAAACAAACTGGGACAAGTCATGGGCAGAGCATGGGGGCTCAGTACAGGTTTGATGGGAGTGGGTGTAAACAAAAAGCACATGTTTATAGCATGAACAGGTGAACTAAACATGCACTATCCTGTCGGTCTCGTGAACCCCCCCCCCCTTCTGAGATGGCCATGCGTCTCACTGGAACATTAAGATGCAGATAGATTCCTATGGATCTGGCTAAACAGGGAGCAGAATTCAATCCACAGGCATTTGATAGCAAGTATAATATGACACAGCAGTGCTGTGAGCTTATGGTGGCCTAATGGTTAGGCAAGCATGTTTGTAATTGAAAGGTTGCTGGTTCAAATCCCGAACTAGTGAGGTACCCTGCGCAAGGTACCGCCCCCAGCACTGCTCTTAGGGTGCTAAATTAGCTGCTTGCTGCTATGGCACGATGTAACATAGAGGTTAAATATAGAGGATATTGTAAGGAATCTAGTAGCAGAGTCTTATTTCAGCAAAACAATGGTTTATTGAACAGCAAAATAATATAATGTAATACAGTGTAGACATACACTGGGCATTGAAATGCAGCTCAAATACAAATTAAGGACAGTTCTTCAGCCCCCTTTATACACCAAAAGACCCTCCCCAACAAAGTGCTGTGTGTAGGTGTCGTGAGTGAATTTGCATATAGGGCATTTTTCCACTGCATCAGGTACTGTACTTTCGGTACTTCCATAAAGTGTTGAAAGTATGGCTCTTCTTTCGTGTCGGTTTTCCACTGGTATAACAAAAATGGTACCGGCGTCAAATGACATCATCAGTGATAGCTTCTACCACAGGATAGGATTCAGTAATATCCAAATTGCATGAATGCTTCCATCATTTACGTTTACGTAGGTATCCTTACTTTGGCTAAGCAGTTCAAGGCAGTAAGAACTAGCGTACTGATAATTCAGTCTTTTGAAAGCAAATAAATTATTTATGTCTTTTTCATTTTCAAGCAGCATTGTTCACTGTTTCGCGTGTGCCTAATTTCTTCCAAGCAGCTTGGTATTACCGAGCAATTCAGTTTCCCTATGTTTCTCCTGTCTATCAGGAAGTAATGTTTCCCCTAATATTAAAGCAAAGAGGTATGTGAAATGTCTGAAAATAACTTGGGTACATCATTACATGTGAATATAGTATTGTTAATAGTACCAAGGCCCAGAGTTGCTGTATACCTGTTTTAACAGGGGGGAACCAAATGTCCTGGATGGTAGGAAATAATGTTTCTCCTAATATTTACATTACAGTAGATTGTCACGCATAATACAGTATTATAAGCAATACTATACCGTTTTCATCAAGAAATATCTCTAACCAGCGAATTAATTTAATTTGTTATCTGTAAAAACAAAAAAACATCGAAAGGTATGTGATGTTTTAAAATATATGGCATGTTTACCTCAAGAGTTTTGTAAAAAGACATGAAAACAACAGCGAAACCGTGTACGCGACAGGGGAAACAGGAAAACTGAATTGCCCCGAACGGCAAAAACTTTTTTATTTCAAGTCGTGCCAATCAAATCCCGCTGGACCTGCTCATCCGACCATATGGCGATTAAAGACTGTGTTTCCTTGTTTGTCCATCCTTCCATATTACTTTTTTATATTTTTGTATCTACTGCTTTTTATTTTGTTTCTCGCTGTTCACTGTGTGCTTCGAAAGATGGCGGCTGTATTTTGTGTTTCAGCGGCAGGCTATTTGCATAACCAATCGACAGCAAACACGTTTGCAAGTCCCACCCCAAAGTACCCAACTGGTTTGGCACTTTCAGGGCGCTTTCCCACCGCACAAAGTACGGTACTTTTGGTACTTTAGCTTTTCCATTGACTTCCGGTCGAGTACCAGTACCGAAATCTCGAGTACCGAAAGTGCCAAAACAGTTGGGGTACTTCTTTGGTACTTCGGTACTTTGGGGTGGGACTTGCAAACGTATTTGCTGTCGATTGGTTATGCAAATAGCCTGCCACTAAAACACAAAATACAACCGCCATCTTTTGAAACACACAACGAACAGCGAGAAACAAAATACAAAGCAGTAGAGAAAATATAAAAAGTAAAATGGAAGGATAGACAAACAAAGAAAGAAACACAGGCTTTAATCGCCATATGATCGGATGAACAAATCCAGCAGGATTTGGATGGCACGACTTGAAATAAAAAAGTTTCTGCCGTTCGGGGCAATTCAAATTTCCTAATTGTTTTCCCTGTCGCGCTGATTTGTACACTGTTAAGCTGTTGTTTTGATGTCTTTTTACGAAGTTCTTAAGGTAAACAAGCCATATATTTTAAAACATCACATGCCTTTCGATGTTTTTTGTTTTTACAGATAATAAATGAAATTACTTAATTCGCTGGTTATTTATTTATCAAAACGGCATATTATTGCGCTATGAGACTATATTATGCGTGACAATCTACTATATTCACATGTAATAATGTACCTGAGTGACTTTCAGACATCTCACATACATATTTGCCTAAATATTAGGAGAAACATTATTTCCTGACATCCAGGATATTTGGTTCTCCTCTGTTAAAACAGGTATACAGCAACTCTGGGCCTCTGTACTAATAACAATACTGTATTAACATGTAATAATGTACCTGAGTCATTTTCAGACATTTCACATACCTCTTTGCTTTAATATTAGGGGAAACATTATTTCCTGATAGACAGGAGAAACATAGGGAAACTGAATTGCCCTGAATACCGTAATACCAAGCCGCTTAGAAGAAATTATGCACACGCAAAACACCGAACAGTGCATCTTAAAAAAAAACAATTAAACTGTTTGCTTTCAAAAGACTAAATTAGCGGTACGCTAATTCTAACTGCCCTAATCAGCTTAGCCGAAGTAAGTGTACCTACGTAAACGTAAATGATGGCAGCAGGCATGCAATTTGGTTATTACTGAATCTTATACTGTGATAGAAGATGACATGAAAATAAACAGCATTTCCAGCCTAAACTGTTATTTTTCATTTTGTGCTGTTTTTTATTTTTTAAATTATGATTAAGCTGCACTTTGTAACGATTTCAGTCAGGGGCGGTCACTGATGATGTCATTTGGCGCCGGTACCATTTTTTTTACGCCAGTGGAAAACCGATGCGAAAGAAGTACTATACTTTCGGCACTTTATGGAAGTACCGAAAGTATGGTACCTGGTGCGGTGGAAAAACGCCCTCAGTATTCGGGATTTCGGTACTGGTACTCGACCGAAAGTCAATGGAAAAGCGAGTACCGAAAGTACTGTACCAAAAGTGCCGTACTTTTTGCGGTGGAAAAACGCCCATAGAGTGACCTCCTGGAGAGTGAGGATCCTTAGGCAGAGACAGGGCAGAAACTTCCTGCGAGAGCAAGTGGTAACTCAGTCTGGCCATTGTAAATTCAGTTACTTCCTTATCACCCTAGTGGTGCTGACCTGAACCCCCATTGTCTCCCTGACTTTTCCTATGATCGTAGTTTGATAACCCTGCATGTATTCAAATGATCAACCAAGAACACTGGGGCATCTTTACTACTTTACCATACAACATATTTCATCTTTGTCTGCTGTGTTGTGTCAATAATGGCAATTAATCAGTTTCACATACCGAGCCATTGTCAGTCAGGGGACAGTTATTCTAAAACAATGAAATAACGACCCCCCCCCCCCTTTTTATCTGGCAGGAAGAAGAGGAACAGGGTGAAGAATCACCAGAGGAGGAAGATTAACTGACCAGGGCAATTTATTTCTACCTCATTCATCTGTGTGGCCTTTTGTAAGGAAACAGACACTGCCTTTACCACTCCCCTTTTCAACGTTTTTTTGGTTTTTCCACTTTAATTTTATCATTATTTCTTTTTTCCATTTTAAAATTTCATTGTATTGTTTTTTGTAATCTGGGATAAACACACACATATAACCTCAGAACATCAACTGCTAAGGTGAGAACAAGCAGGCGCCCACCTTTGCTTAGCGATGCGCCCAAACTGCTGTAGGCACAGAGGGTGCCGCCTCAGGCTGCCATGCCCCATTGCCAGCGAGCGATTGGCCCGCTCCGTTTACTCGCGAGCTGCGATTGGACAGACTGACTTCCAGAGTCTAGCCACCAAAGACACAGCAGCTACCAGGTTTCATATGTTTTTATGAAACCCTAAAGGGTCAAATTATCCAGGTTAAATACAGATGGGCCTCAGACATGACTGTTGAGATGTACATTTAGTAGATATTGTGCATGAGTTATCTTTTTAAAAGAAAGGTGATGGTGTTTTCAGATCCCAAATGAGAGACCTCAGCTGTAAGTCAGCTGCTGTTGGGCTGTTAACCCTGAAAATAGCAGCAGGTCACATGATTGGCAGATTCAAGCCCCTTTCTCACTCAGGTTGGGTGTTTCACTTACCTTAGGAACCCGAGTCGCTCTGCGGAAGTCACATGATAGCAGCGGCAGGAGGAGGGCATGGCTTGGGGGCCGTTTTCCGGTCCCTCAGGTTGCTGCGTGTCTTTGGTGGACGAGAAAAGCACAGCCAAGCGACGTACGGGAAAGCAGCTATTAAGAAAACACTACTGTTGGTTAAAGGGAATAGCGATTCACCTCATTCTTGCAAGAACAAACTACACTTTACCTCAGGACACACCTAACACCTAAATTTGCAAAAAAAAAAAAAAAAACACACACACAAAAAACAGTCATAGGACACCTCGCCTCAGACTATTTCGCCAGCAATGCAAAACCCACTGTGTTTGAAACAGCCCTAAGTTCCACCGGCACTTTCTGCAGCTGATGCAATATGTCCTCACATTACAAGCTACCTCTGATTCCTGCAACCAGCGGGTCAGCTCAGCAATGGCGCCCCTCGCGCCCATGGCTTGAGAATACTGCGGGCTGAAACCTGAGGACTGTTTATACGTGTGTGTCTCGTGAGCAGCTAAGGGAACAAGTAACTGTTTATTGTGTTTTTACTATTAACTTTCAGTGCGTTAGCATCACTTTACCGAACCGAATTAACCATGGCCTTGCCTTCCATTCTGCAGACTAAGACTCGTGTATGACATATTGTTAACTTGAATATATTTTTGTACTGATTTACTCTATTATCTTAAGGATCAATGCTTGTATGACCCTACATGGTATAATTTTAACTTTTGTTTTGTTTTCGTAATTATTTACTGTCAGCTTTAGTACCTCAACACAAGCTGTTTTAAAATGGACTAAAAATCAGTCGTCAAAGACCTACCTCCAGTCTTGAAATGGAATGAACCTGCCTTTATAATTACATCATTACTTTTCATAATGTTGTATTAAAACAACAAAAAAAATATTTTTAGGACTGCAGATAAACCCTATTCAAAGTATTTTTGTAACAGAAAACGTATAAAACATTTTAATTCATGGTGGGGAAGAATTGACCTTCAAAGAAACTTGAAACTTTGCAGGTTTTGGAAAAGATGTTTTTGATTTTGTATATTACATTCATGAATATGTTATAAAAAATTAGTAGATATTGAAATATACTTGATTAGTGATTCTGTGTATTTTACACAAATGTGATTCTTATGTTATATGGTTCAACCAGTTGTCTTTTGAAATGCTTTTTACATAGTGACTGATTCCATTTCCTGCCAGCCAAACACAGGCTCTCTCTAAATGTTAACTCGCGAGAACGACGCTCCCACAGACTCTAAATGTCACTGCATTTACTTCAGTGAGGCTTCACAGCTTCTGCCTCTGTAGAGCATGTCCATCAAAACACGTCCGATGGCTCCCGTATCGTTTATAGTCCGGATGGCCTGCTCACGGCCACACAGACCAAATCCGACTTTTTAACTTCACCATTATTTGCGTACATACGTTTGGCGTATGTGGGAGTGTGTTCTTGTCCTTCGTTTGTTAGTTTAGCCCTCTAGGGGGCCGTTGTATCTTGTTCGCATCATACTAGCTAATCATGCAGTGTGCATGTCGATGCCTACTCAATAAACCTCTGAACTGTTAACGTTACCAGCTGGGAGCGGTAGGGCCTCACATTGAGTTAAGAAAACCACCAGCACGTCCTTCTCCTCGATCGTGCGGTTATGCTGCGAAAGCGTCCAGCAGACGCATCACATCTGACCAAAGCTGAAGGAGGTCCTCGGACAGGCCCGTAACCTTACAGTGGGCTTGGTTCAGGATTTTTTTTCCTTCTGTACTGTGATCACGACTGGGAAAATATGTTTTTATCAAAAAAGATAAAACTGGCTAGCTAAATGGGCTGCAGGATTAGCATAGCCGGACGCTCAGAGACAAAGGCATGTCTGGGCTCTCAAAGCTAAGCTTTCCATGGCTTGCCAGCCCCCCCCCCCCCTTCCCCCCGGAAACTCGCTTAAGCCTTCCACCAACACCTGAGGGGGGGTGGAACAGTGGGGGTGGGGAATGCAGATGCCTGCTCTCGATCCTATGATGCACAAGACTGACATCGTTGAGGTAACGGCGTTCCCATTACAGGTCGTCGGCAGCTTTTATCTCTTTTAAACCTGTACTTGAGTTTAAAACAAAAAGATTGATTTAAAGAATTTTTTACCTCATTGTTGGCTTGAATGAATATCAAGGGACGCCACTGTCGGAAGCTCTGGGAGTCGTAATGTTGTCGACCTTGTATTTTCCGATGTGTTCTAGTACAATCAAATACACATTACTACCTCTGCAAAGGCCTACTGTTACCTCATTCTCAATCAGTATAACTGTAATAACACTAAAGGCTGGACGAACAGGGAGAGTATATATGTGTAATATCATCCACACAGTGAGTTTATGGTTCATGGCTTGGCCATTGTTAGCTAAGACTGGACAATACTTTTCTGACATGTATGCAATGTTTTGTAGTTAAATTAGCAGGAGAGAGTTCTAGAAAAGCTTAATCACTGTTTCTTGCTCTGTGTCTCGCCCTTCTTCATCTGACCCAGACCAGTGCTTTCTAACTCCTTTTGGCTTCATGTTGTTCACCTAGACTTGTGTTCTTTCATTATGCTTTCAATTGCTTGCTTGTTACGAACATCTTGTCCTATCACAGCATTGTTCAGCACAATAAATGTATAGCGTATGTGACCTCTGTGGTGTGTTGCCTCCTTGTGTTTTTTTTTCTCTCTCAGTCATGTGCCACACCCTGGGCCGTCTGACATATTTTACCTTGCCCCCTACCCCACCTCAGGCCCTCTGAATCTTCCAGGGTATCCATTCCCCTAACGCACCCTTAAACATACACTCGTACGTGGAAGTATAACTGGGAGGTTGTTATTCGAAAGCAGTAATCAGCTTCAAATGAGCTGGAACCTGTGTGATTCTGCTCCTACACAGTGTGCGAGACCTGCCTTTTGGCCAGGTGTTTCACACTGACGCTGCAGTTGGATGGTTAGCAAAGGGTAGTATGTCTCAAGCAGGTCCATGTGGGCGGTCTGTCTGGGTGTCCCCAGGGACTGGGTTGAGACTGGTATAACCTAGTGGAAAGCAGCAATGTCAGTTAGCGCTATGGGTTTACAGTTTGCGTCCTGCACAGACATCCCAGATACTGATGTATAATGGTAGGGGCACAGTATAGGAGAGGGTGTGTAATTCCCGCTCCTTGCATTTTTAAGCAAAATCTGGGTGTGCTGCAGACTCAACAAAAGCGAACCAGCCTGGACAAGACCACACGCATGCAGCAGGAGTCCGCTGGTGGACCTGAAAGGTGTGTGGGGGGGTGCCAATGTGTCAGGAGAACGATAAATGGTATGAAGGGACTTGAAACTGGCCTCTCACCACCAAGGAAGGAGGACATCCATGTACCGGTGTCCCGTAAATGAGGCAGCTCCTCCAACCTTTAAGTCTGTCACTGATGTTTTGTTTTGCATGCATGGCTGTGCCAAGCATAACATAAAACCTTCACTGCAGTCAGCACAAAGTTAAATCTGCAGCTCTGCATTCATTACGGTTTATTAGGACTAACGGCAGCATTTGTCGTAAATCCAACACAACCTGTATGGACTCATACTCTGACTCAAGAATGACACAATGTGGGGAGATTCTGTCTGTTACCGTCTGCATGTCGACAGGCAGGGCAACATTACGGGAAGAGGAGCCGTGTTCACGGTTCCGTGTTCGACCGCAGGCAATGATGGAGACATGGTAAGCAGAGGCAGGAACGTTGGGTATTTGCCGGTATGTCTTTAAGGTACGTTGTGCAGTAAATGACAGGGGGGGTATTTGCCAGTATGTTTTTAAGGTACGTTGTGCAGTGAATGGCAGAGGGGTATTTGCCAGTATGTCTTTAAGGTATGTTGTGCAGTGAATGACAGGGGGGTGAGTAACAGGACCAGCAACAGTTTCCAGGAAGATTAACAGGAGAGGACAAGGGCATCCGTTGTCTGACAATGATGGCAACTGAGTGTAAAGGCAAAATGGTGGAGACATTTTTGAATTTTCCACAAGTTCCAGTGAAGGCTGCACACTTGGTTCAATAAATACCCCTTTTTGGAGCTCAGAAATAAAAAAAAAAAGAATTATAAGCAAACTTCTTAGAGACTGTGAAGCCTTGATAGAGCTAAGAAGAGCACTATTCCCACAGGACAGTCGGCCTGTTTATCTAGCCTTGACCGATTTCCCTCCACGGAGATGAGAGGTGGAGTCCTTCCTTAAGCAAAATACCTTCTCGAGTGAAAGCACTGGCAGTTATTTACACACTGGGATGTGAAGTGGATGTTAGCCTTCACCGGACGGGAAGGAGAGCAGCCGATAGTGGGGGGAGACTCCGCAAAGCAAAGTATGAATGAGGGAGCAGTAAGAGAGAAGAAAGAATATACCTGGAAGTTGGGAGTTTGTCAGAAGAAGGCGCCATCAATCTCCTTTTATTGGGATTAGAGAAGAAGGAAGAAAATCGTTTGCACAGTGCATGATAATTCTAAGGAATAAGACGTTTCCCTGATCTGTCTGCAAACCAGGGGCTGCAGGGTGGGGTGGGGTTAGGCTCAGGGGCTCTCAACGTGCGACTCTGGCAGGGACTGGGACCCAGAAGGTGGGGACATCAAAGCCGGTCACCCTCTCTCCTCCCTGACAAGCAGCTTCCTCGTCACGCTGCCAGCCTTTAAGGGCTGCGCCATTACGGATGGAGCTGGCCGTAAAAGTCTCAGCTTAATCCCTCCCTGGTTGGCCGGCAAGACCGGCGTCCAAACGTGGGAGGGGGGGCGCTCTCCCCCAGCCTCGTTTCCTGTCCACTTCATGGATTCTGCATGTCGCGTCCGTGAGGGTCCCCAGAGTCCATTGATACCCTTTTCCCCCAGAATGTGAATTTTGAGATTGCAGATGCTTGATTACATAGATAGATAGATTGATAGATACTTTATTAATGCCAAAAGAAAATTGTGGGTTTGCAGTACATGTATACATACATTTAGTCAGTAAAATACAATGAATAATAGACAACAATAAACGGTAACAGTGCAAGGAATGTCAGGGAAAGTGTTGCACAAAATTCCGTAAAAGCTCATAAATATAACGAATCAATGTTCTGTGAATGTGACTTTATTAGAAAGGGAAAGACCACAGTACAGAGTATAACACAACTGATCTGTATAACAGAGTATAGTTCACAACTGAACTAAAATGAACTAAAAACTGCATCGATATATATCCAAATGTGCATGTCGTCTTATAAATAGCAGCTGAGAAGGTAATTAGTGCTGTTTCAGCCAGATCACTTTAGCAGGTTGTCCTGTACTGCTGTCAGTCCAGCTTCTGTCCTTCAGGTGTGATTATTAGTGCTTCATTAGATGCTTCCTGTGTCTTTCTGCCGCAGATGATTCTCGTGCTGCAGGGTGGATTAACGTGGAGCTTTGAAGCGCCTTTTCTGTGCTCAGGCTTTTCTGAGCCATATCTCAATGCTGTGGACGGTCTGCAGCAGAAATCTCCCATAATATCATAGTTAAAAATCTGGCAGAGATTCCCATATGGCATGCGGTGCTCCAGGGCGGGTGGGGGGATAGAAATATGTGGCATGACAATTGCTAGAACATTCTGCAGCCGCTGTGCGGGCCGGCCGAGGCGGTGGGTCATTCTCTGGGGCCTCCGTCGGGGGGGTTATGTCACACTGGAAACATCTCAAACAGCCACTTCAAAGGCGTGGCGGCCTATGCGGTACCTGAATGGGAAGGCCAGGCCGTCGGCGGGGGAGGGGGGCCGTGCATTCCCGGTTGCTCGCTTTCTCTCCTCACAAGAATATGACTCATTTGTCATCCTCTCTTTTTTAGGCTCCCACAGAAGGAATCCCGGCCTTTGCCATCAGTGTCTCCCCATCAGATATGTTTACGGAACAAGGTGGCCTGAATAAATTTTAAATATATTCAAAACTGCATCCCCCCCAGTCCCACCCCTAGCCATTCGCCCCGACTCTGGGATAGGAAATGTCGTGGCACTGAACGGTTCCAGTTGTGGGGGTAGGATTGGTGGGGGCTGGGGGTGGCCCATTGCTTAGGAAAATCAAGATCCATGTCCTTGGGCACAAGGGGGTGGGGGGTGGTATAAGTCAGGGCAATGCT
>JAABNY020000001.1:14774256-14788584 GCA_015164015.2 Brevimyrus niger
TCGCGGGGGCGCGAGGGGGGGTGTGGTGGGTGAATAGCAGCGAGCGGGAGCGGGCAAGGGGGGGGGGGGGGGGGGTGGTTAGGGCCGGGGACAGGGTCTGTGGGGGTGTGGAGACCTGCTATATACTGTGTAATGTATAATAGCCTTTTGGGGTAGGGGATCTGTAATGTGTAATACATCTTTAGCATTGGACAATATAGATACTATAGCTATTTGTCCTAAGCAAGATCCTGGACCATAATATGAAATTTAAACGATAAGAAAATGAGAAAAAGTCATCAATAAGTTGTCAATAAGGAAGATTAATTGATAGCAGACATCAGCCTATCACAAAAAAAAAGAAATTGCAATTGCAGCCAATTGCCACCAACAAATGCAGAGCAAGGGCTGCGTTAGAGGAGCATGCTGCATGCTGCTGTTTTGGTGTCATCTTACACAAGATAAGCACTCTCTCAGAGAAAGCTTAGCAAGCACGGCATCTTTAAAAATGGGGATATTGTGGATAAACAAGGTAAAAAGACAAGGTGGTGTGAAAGTAGTCTGGCAACGTGAAGTCTGACATGCAACAGGCTGGTGTTCTGTACTGTAAACTCTCCCAAAAAACTCGTGCCAACTAAAACTGGAAATACTGACAACTTATTTCACCATCTGAAGCACTGGCATCCAGCAGAACGTACAGAATGCAAGTGTTTACAGTCAGAGACACAACTAGGAATTCCATTTTCAATCTCAAGTGGGATAAATGACATCCCTTATTGGCTCAAAACCGGGCACACTTTTATTTTTTTGGGTAGCAACTCTACCAGCAATGTTAAAGCCAAAGGGGAATCCTAAATTCAGAATTTTAAGCAAAACTAGCATTTTGAAATAATGGAATAATATTGTGAGAATGATTGATACCATGTGATATGAAAAACATTGTGCTAAAGTCTGCTAAATTCACCTTTCAAAATATTTTACACATTACTGGACATTTTCAAACACTTTATATACTATAATTTATCTTACTTCTAGAATTTAACTTCATGATTGTAAATGAATGAATGAATGAATGAAAGAAAGAAAGAAAGAAAGAAAGAAAAAGAGTAGCCTTAATTGAGTGTAATATCAGTATGTAATCGTATTATTATTGCTTTGATAATACAAAATTAAATAACACAGCTTTTAATAATAGCAGCTCTTTTCAGGTTATGGAGGTTGAACCTTAGTAATCTGGGGTGGGAGATGGTCCCCACCAGCGGTACAGGTGTGAGTGTTTCCTTCCTGCTTCTTTTCCAAATGTCTGGCGTTCGGTCACCATGCGAGGGCAGGACTCGCCAGCTGGGTCGGGCTCTGCCTCCGGCAGGATTAGAGGTCACAGTTCAGTTCCCCTGTGATGCATGAACACGTATGGGCTTCTGTCACATGACCTCATGGCACAATACCCTCACAGTGCAGACATTTACCAACAGCATTAATGGGGCACCTTACACTAACAGGTCATTTCATGGCTGCCGCTGTCTTCCTCTGTCCATCAGTGACGGGGACGGTGCCTCCCATCCTTCCTGGAAACACTGTCCCTCACACACAGCCCTGCGCTGCTCACACGTGTAACCTGAAGGGTAGGGACCACAGCTGGAGATTAAAGGACACGCCTGTTGGATCAGGCACTGACCTGCATGATCACTGGCAGCCAGAGTGAGCTTTCACAATACTTGCTTGTGATCACGGTTGTGTTAGGACCTGTGTAAACCCCACTCAATCCCTACTAAGACACTGACTTTACACCATAAATCAGACTCAGTCAGGCTGAAACCCTGCTTACTGTCATTGTCAGGGAACCGTGTAAGCACCGGCAGACCATAATATATAACCCAGAAGAACTGATGCCTTTAATACTGGTGCAGAGGGATAAACCAGCAGATCTGGGCCCAGATCCTAATTAGAAGTTAAGTACTAGCCAGTTGCGGTATGGCAAACAGACGCGCAGCTTGTTACAGTGCCTGTGGACAGGTCACGGGGGTAGGGAAGGGGCAGTTCAGTATCGCCTGCACCAGCACGACCCGCCTCCATCTATCGGGTTCCCCAGAGCCACCCAGGGAACTCGACACCGTCGAGCCCCAGACCGTCATGAACTGCAGCGCTGGGGATACTGCTATGTGGTGAAACAGCTTCCTAAAACACCCCCAGAGAGGGGGGGGGAGCCTGGGAGCGGGGTGGTGGCGCTTTAATCACCCTCGTCAATATTCTCCCCTATGCAAACTGTAAACAGGAGAGTCCATTCACCGTTTTGACTTTGTCATCCGACGCCGCTACGGCTGCTCCCGCTAGCATTTGGCGCAATGAGTCATGTGACAGCAGTGTCATGTGACAATAGACACCTCCAGTGGCCGGCAGACATTAGCGTCTCGGGTATCCACCCACAGACGCCCCCCCCCCCCACCCCAGCCCTCGCCGCAGCTGCTCCCTGCTGTTCAACAGGGTTTGGAGCAGATCTGTGGGTGGGCTTAAGCGGAAAAGGGGGGGACAGCTGGTGGGAAGGAGACAGCCACTGTTTACATGGTGACAGTCAGGATGCTGAGTAACGCCTCTCTTACACCGTGGTGGATGGGGTTAGGGGGTGGGGGCTCAGCCATGACTCACAGCTCAGTCACAGAGGCCATGGAACACAGTCACGGGCATGAAATTTCCTTTTTTCTTGCTCTGACTCACTCCAGCTTCAGTATCCCCCCCAAGCCTCACTGATGACCTCATTTTAATGGGCCGCAGATATAGTTGGAATGCCAAGCTGCGCCGGCAGCAATCTCCCTCTCTCTTTCCGCGGCATCCAAACAAGCATCTCAGGCTCAAGTGCCAAAAAGTGTCCAGAGTGACGTTTGCTTCCACGCCACAGTTATAGAGGCCCCAGCCATGTATGATCTAGCATTAGCAGGCTAGTGGGTAAGAGGTTAGTGGAATAACAAGTCAGTGGGCTAACAAGCCTGTGGGCTAATGGCCCAAAAGGCTAACAGGTCAATGGACTAGCAGGCTAACGAGCCAGCGGGGCAACAAGCCAAGAGGCTAACAGGCCAAAAGACTAACGGGCTAGTGGTCTAATGAGCCAGTAGGCTAACGGGCCAACAAGCTAACAGGCCAGTGGGCTAGTGGGCCAAAAGTCTAACAGGCCAATGGGCTAATGAGCCAGTGGACTAACGGGCCAACAAGCTAACAGGCCAGTGGGATAGTGGGCCAAAAGGCTAACAGGCCAATGGGCTAGTAGGCTAGTGGCCTAATGAGCCAGTGGCTAACGGGCCAACAAGCTAACAGGCCAGTGGGCTAGTGGGCCAAAAGGCTAACAGGCCAATGGGCTAGCAGGCTAATAAATCAACAGGCTAATGGGCCAACAAGCTAAAAAGCCAAAAAGCTAGCAGACTAGTGAGCTAATGAGCTAGTAGACTAATGGGCCAACAAGCTAACAGGCCAATGGGGTAGCAAGCTAGTGGGCTAACAGTCCAGCAGGTGCCCCATCCACCGGCTGTGAGAGGACAGGAGACCCTGCCTCCACCATGAGCTCGGGCATAAAGCAGCTCAGAGTGGTGGTCAGTCGGCACACGACTTGGGGGCCTCACATGACATATCTCTGCCCCACTCCCCTTGGTCAGAGCGTTTCAGCTCCAGGGATGCTCATTTATTGGGGGCCCTGATGGTCACATACTCCTGGGGGACACAGGAAGAGTGATAAACCATGGATACAGAATCCCCAACCGCCAGTGTAGCTGCTTCACGGGAAATGGGCTCTCCTCCGTGACCTCCAGCCCACTGGGCACACATTCAGCGGTGGCCCCTCACCTGGCCCTGCTCTGCCCCTCTCATCCCCGACATGAGTCATTTCCGGGCCCTGGATGTGACTCAGCTCTCTGGGCTGCCTGGGGACTCAGATCTCCATTTCCGAATGGCTTGGCAACCGCAGACTTGCAGGTAGCCTGTAGACTCCTTGAATGACTCACCCACACCACCCTCCCATCTTGATGGCTCCTCATCAGAACCTAGGGTACAAGCCCCGATCTGAGCAGCTGAGTACAACCTTCCATTTTTAACATACTGTCCTGCACCACAACTGGGCAGGCCTGTCAGCTTAGACCTCCACAGCTGGGGTGCGAATCCTGAGCCAGTGGACTAACAGGCCAGTGAGCTAATGTGTGTGGAGTTTGCATGTTCTCCAGATTCTTCTGGGTGCACTGGCTGCTTCCTGCAGTCCAAAGGCATGCAGTTTGGATAATTGGTGTCTCTAATTTGCCATGAGTGTGTCTCTATGTGTGTGTGTGGGTGTGTGCCCACCCTGCAACACAGTGCCATCCCTTCTAGACTGTTACATGCCTCATGTGCTGGATAAACAGTTTGGGAAAACAAATTTATGTCCTACAGCACAGCTGCAGAAGACATAGAGGAGATTTGCAGAAGGACAACAGCTGTATGTATCATCTAAGCTCCAGGCCGGCCTGTCCAGATTCCTGTGCCACTTGATTATTCTTTAAGCATTCACAGGTCCCATTTTCCATTCCATCCATTTACACCGTGACACTTTGCTGCCAGTGGATATGTCAGTGTCCTGTGATTGGCCGTGCCCTTTCCCTTGACATCTTAGTCATCACTCCTATTGGATACACCGTTACTTACAATGAACCAATGAGTGCATAAGGTCTGGCCAGGTCAGATCACCCCTACCTCGAAGACAGCAGCTAAGAATCTGCAGCTTTTTCCTTCGAAATTCATGCATGGGATGGCAAGCTCCCTTTGAGATCCGAGACATATCTTTCAGGTTTTTTGGTTCCTTGGGGGGGGGGGGGGCACCCAGGAGGCCGGTTTTTTTCCATCACCGTAGCATTTTACCTTGGCAGACGAAGCGGACCGGCTTCCTCGACATGTTGGTCTTGTTCAGGACTCATATTAAAATGGAATGACTCATACCAAATGCCAAATTCAGACCATATGGGGGGGAGGCACAGTCCAAAATTAGAAAGCAAAAGAAATCCTCTGGAGAAGCTTTTAAGTGGAAAAGGACTGCGTGGTATACATTCTTCCAGGGGTGGTTTTCAAAAAAAAAAAAAAAAGACTTCCCTCAAGCAATAGTACAAACTTCTACTTTGAGAGAGCAGCTCTAGCCTTCAGAGCTGATTTATAACCACAGTCAACATTATCTTCATCATTTTTCCTTTTATTATTACTGTCGCTGCCGTTTCCCGCGACCCTGACCAAGATAAGCGGCTGTAAGATGGATGGATGGATATTGCCGGCAGACTTTGCCATGCGAGAAGCAGCCCCATCCTATGACTGCAACACCCTCACGCATTCCGCTCAGAAAAACACATCGTAGTCTCGTGGACTTCATTTACAAGTCGTTCAGTTCGGCTGATCTTTGCACAAACTGTCTAACCAGTAACACTTGCTAGATCGGGAAAATAAAGGGGCATTAAACGAAACTTCGTTCTACAGCTAAGAAACTTATGTGCCTTTTGGGACCTGGAAAGCCTGGAAAGTTGTTCTCGCCCGCCGCGTAGTAACGAGACACAGCCGAGCGTTTACCGACTAATCGCCCAGAAACCAATTCAAATACAAGAAACGTTCACAATTGCATGGGCGTAAAATTAACTAGTGTATTGCGTGCTGCGCAAGAGGCTCTGAATGTTTATTAAAAAGTTGTATCCGTGTATAAATAAAACGATGAGGTAATAGTATGCATTGATATATAAGGTGACCGGCTACATTAAACATCACAAATCAATGGCTTGAGAAAATTAGTCCAACGCGAGGGTTACATCTCCACCTAGTGGAGAGTGATGTGTACTTTACACGAATTTACCCAATTAAATTGTTTTGAATTATATTGGGATTACGTATTCGTTTCACACCATAAATAAATTAAACGCTCGATCCTATTTTCGTTTTCTTTCAGAAAAATGAGTTTATATAGAACCAATTAATGTTCAAAGCAAATATGTATAACAATATGAAATCCGGGACAGCTGAAAAATCTTGTGGAAAAAAACCTAACCACTAATTTTATGTTTTTAAACTTCGCATCCGGCCTGAAATTTATGCCTCTACATCGGGAAGACCTGACTCTGTGTCTGGGTATGCCAAGAGTCACTGATGGTTATGATGTTCGCCTCCATCTATGGTTAGTATAAATTAAATCTATACTTCACATGAAGACACACTGATCACTTGAAAAAATCTATAGCAATACAAAAATATTTATTTAAAAATGAAATGTCACATGGACTGAAGTCGAGAAAGTCAAAATATGCGTTAAATCTTTGCATCGTTTCAACAAACTGCAAAAAGCGAGTAGGTTCCATTATTAAACCCTCGTGAACACTGCCTTTCTCAATATTTCCCAGACAATTTCGTGAAAGCGTGTCGTCGTATGCTTGTGCCAGTTTGCCCAGACAATTTTTTTCATTAACACGAGACTTTTTACAGTTAGATATTATACCTATTTTTGGATACTTAAGTGTGTGAGGTATGGCAGACTGAAAGAAATACTTTGTACAAAATCACCGCCTGCTTTCCATCTCTCTTTCATATTCAATCAAAATAAACCACCACAATTTCAAGAGGGGAAAGTGGGGTTTTTATACAATTTTATAGATTTGAACCCAGACTATAAAACATTTCAAACTCCGGCGAATATATGGTTTTCATAATATTATGCAGGGTGTCCATGGCAACAGGGATACTAGTGGAATGCCTTGGCAGAAACATCAACTCCCAGTCCACAATTGTCTCTGAATGGGCCCTATGGTATGCAACAAAACACATTAAACTTTCCAGGACCAGATCACAAATCAGAGCAAACGACATATACACACGGCGATATCATCATAAGTCCGATGCAATCCCACTATCAGGAGTGAAAACAGACCGTCGGTGCTGTAACGGGAAACTGTGTTGTGGTTTCAGACGCGGGTTTTCATCGCTGGAATGAGATCATAAGAGAGAGAGAGAAAGAAGGAGCCCAGGACTCCCGTGGGTGACGTCATTGCTCTGCATAGTTTAATCTGGAGAAATGTCTCCCAGACTTCCAGCAGTCAAATGGCTCATCCGTAGTCTTTTCACTTTCTGAGGCAATTCGCAAAACACAGATACCGGGAATTATGTACATAATCGGTTCCCTCACAGTGCAAAATCAGCACGCATTATCCAGGATTTTTCCATGAACGAAAAACTTGATTCATGACTTATTTCTGCGAATGTTTGAATACTCTTTTATTACTGTGCATGTAGAAGGATTTAGCCTTTCTGATAAGATTATTGCACAGACAAATTCATGAATTTATTTGATGGATACTTGTTTATTTTTTGCTCACTTATGTTAACTATAGGCCTATATGTTTTGTTTCTTAACCGTCAATATGGTTTCATGTACATCATTTCGTGTCCCTTTTAAATTTATCAATCCATCTTTCCTCCAACTCACTATCAAGTAGAGCGTCACAGAGATTTAATTATACATCATATTTCGGACACTGTTCACTCAGTGACTGCAGCACATCTTTCCAAAGAAACCTGTCTTTGATTATACTCTTTCATATTGTCTTTACATAGATGCTTCAAAATACTTAGTCATGTGAGAAATATGCCGGTGCGGAGCAGAAATATCATCATTTGATATTTTCATTTAACGACACTGGTATAAGAGTACAATCCGTTCCAAGTATGTGACCAGAACATGACATTTATCAAGTTTAATTGCCCTATATTACCGATTACTTTTTACCGATTACTCATTCCAATATTACACTGCTTTATCTTGCATTGCAGTGCTGTTAGTCCTGTCCCCCGATAACCTGCCCTGTAACTGTCACACACGAATTTCACTGTGCTTCCCGGAACACGTGACAGTACAACTTGAAACTTCAACTTCATCAATAACGGAGCTTTCGCTGTGCCACCAGAAGGTCACAGACATGGTGAAGGGATCGGTATTAAGGTACCACGGAGCATCCGTTTGATCTGTCCGGAAAGGTCCTGTGGGAGCGGCGTTGGTCTTCGTCTCTGATTTTAACAACTGAAATTTCTCAGGGAAAACATCCAGACGCCATATCATTGCAGATCATTTGCAGACGAATTCCGTGCCATATCAATTACACATAATTCTGGACGAGCCCCATGAGCACACGCCCTGCCCTTTCTTGGAAGTCAAAGCTCGACTGTAAGATTTGAGAGTCGTTGTTATGCTCGTCACGTGACGATAGCGACGGGCTCCTGCGGCGTAAAAAACGAGGTACGACGCGATTGGTTGCATGAAGTAGGCGGACATCGCCATTGTGACGTCACGGCCCGGAAGCGGTTCCGTGCTAGAAATGACACACGGAAACTGGCAACTTTTTAAAGTCAGTGCTACATTTCTTCATAATGCCTGCAAGAAATCCAGGAATTGACCTAGGTAAGGGACAATGCGGTACGGCACAGTGCAATCGAAAATTGATTGCGTAAATGCTTTTAACAGATTTTACGAGTTAAGCATGCTGTGTAAAATACGAGTGCTTCATCTTCATCTCCATGCTGTGTTTGTAGTAAATACATTTCGAAATCTAGTAGTTGTTTTTAATTGCATTGAATGACAGCCACACTGTCGACCATGTGCATAATCAGCCAGGGTCACTGCGTGTGCGCTTGCGTACCTACAGTCACTTTCCTACAGGTTGTTCGTTTGTTGGCGATAAAGTCGGTATGTGTCGGTTCCCTTTCTCATGGCCAGTTAATACGCCGCACATGACCTGCCCTTGGGTCGCAATCGGCTAAGCCGTGATTCCCAGTATCGAAGCGAGTAAGCACCATCACTTCAGTTGGCTTAATCTGTGATCGTTTTTAATTGGAGTGTTTTTGTTGTACAGCGAACTTGCAAAAAGCTCCATGAAATGTCCGATGGCTATCAATGCAGTTGTTATAGGCGTTTATATGTTCTTTGAATGCACTCCGCTTGTTAGACCTTGAGTGGGTGTCCAAGGTCCGTGTAAACCAGCAGGCAGTGCTGAGACGCGCGCAGCAGATTCAGGCGCGCAAACAGGGCAAGAAGCAGTGGCAGGTAAGTGGATATGACAATGTTTTATCTCATCAGGCAGCAAGCTATTTCCTGGGCTTTCAGCTTGGCATTGCACCTTGTGTTACTACCAGTCTTTGTGTGTGCAGCTCCTCGTTTGTGCTTGTGACTTTTATGATGTCACTGGCTATTAAATTCCTTAAACTCCATTTTTATGGGTGATGCTTAATAAGGACCATCATTCCATTGTTGCATGCTCTGACTTCCCATCACTAGGGGGCCTTTCATCCTAGTATGCTCCTCGTCCCGCTGCAGGCTGCCTGGCTTCTCAAGGCGGTGACATGCATTGACCTAACCACGCTGGCCGGCGACGACACGCCCTCAAATGTGCACCGGCTGTGCATGAAGGCGATGCAGCCAATCCGGCATGACCTGCTGGAAAATATGGACATGCATGACAAAGGCAAGCCCCGCCCCTAGACCGGGCCTGAAGGTTTATAGGGTGTATCCAGAATTGCATACTTACACATGCCGAATACCATTAAAAACCTACTATTTGTCCGCTAATGCAGTATGTACTTCATGAATACATGACAAGAGTATACTTTCACTTTGATGGCAGTGTTTAAGATCCCTTAAGGACCCCTCGGCTCCCCCTATAACACGCGTGACGGCCTGTCACACTGTAACGTCTATTTGCTAGCCGTCTGCTGAACGAACACTCCATATCTTTCGGTTATTAAAGTGGTGCTTCTTGCTTTAGATTGATGCTAGGTTGTCAGAATCGCCCGTTTTGTTGCAGAAAATTGCATGTTTGACCTACACATTTCAAATCTCTGACTGAAGAAAAATCACACATTTGATTTGGGGAAAGATATTATAAATCCAGTCAGAGCCACGATTGGATGGGGTGGGTTCTGCATTACTACAGGCTATCTAGTTTTTAAAGAGCTCTCAATATCTGCAATGGTAATCCCTCTGTGAAGTTTCTGTAAGTAAAACCCAGAGTTAGCCACCTTAGTGTAACATCTTAGCTTAATGCTTTGTTCTGGTACTTTGGTGTCTTGCCTAAGTGGACCACACAGCAGATCTGGTTCAGGTTCTGAGGTTACCTGTCTGGAGACAGTTTGGTAACTTGTTTGGTAATGTGGCAATAACATGTTTTCAGGTATCACCACGGCTGCAGTGTGCGTCTACCCAGCCCGAGTGGCAGATGCTGTAAAATCATTGAAAGCTGCTCATTCCAGCATCCCCGTGGCGTCTGGTAAGGAGGGAGTTCTTGTGTGATTCTGCAGCAGACATGGGGTACATTTACAGTAAATGAACAGCACAGGTATTGTATACTTACAGAACACTGCCTGTACATCAGGAAGATGGCAG
The DNA here is from genome assembly GCA_015164015.2 of Brevimyrus niger. Taxonomy (NCBI): domain Eukaryota; kingdom Metazoa; phylum Chordata; class Actinopteri; order Osteoglossiformes; family Mormyridae; genus Brevimyrus; species Brevimyrus niger. The sequence goes on from JAABNY020000001.1 coordinate 14,784,641, forward strand.
CACATTTACTGCATAGATGCAGTGTAAAACCAAGCAGTACATCCATCCATCCATCCATCTTCCATAACCCTTCCAGCACAGGTCTGTCAGCCTGGACAGGCTACAAGACATGTACACACACACACACACACACACACACACACACACACACACACTACATGGCAGTCTGCTTTTTCGGCTGTGAAACCCAGGGAACCTGCAGACGCCCTGCAAAAAGAGCACCTGAAGGTATAGGATGTCAGAGCCTGTCCTTGCTGCAGTGCTGCCCACTTTAACATTTGTGGTGTAAACATGAGTCACACCCACAGCTCTGCTCTCAGTGTCTGCCTGCAGTGGTCCGTGTCCGTGACCGTGCCCCCTGTGACTGCCGCCTCCCCCTTGCAGTGGCCACTGGCTTTCCCGCTGGACAAACGGCTCTGAAGACTCGGCTGGAGGAGGTGCGCATGGCCGTGGAGGACGGGGCCCGGGAAATCGACATCGTCATCAACCGCTCGCTGGCCCTCACCGGCCAGTGGCAAGGTAACCCTGCAGGGGGCGACGGCGGGTATCCGCATTCATATGACGGTGCCTGCATTCATATGATTTGATAAAATTCAGATTTTCTCTTCACCTTCAAGAAATGCCCCATCTGGTCCAGTAGCCATGCCCCATGTTCCCTGAATGCTCTTAATGTTGCTCTTTCTGCTGACAGTAGTGTTATGTTCTTGCTTTGTTGGATGTTGCAGTGAGGGTCCTGCTCCTTGCACATGTACCTGATCACTCACTGGAAGCTCAGGCTAGCTGAATTAGTGCCCAGTTGACTCCTAGGCAGCTGATTGCTTGTATTGTGCTCTTAGACTCACCTGTATGGTGGTTCGGGCAAAAGTTTTCATCAAATAAATAAATGTAAATATGAAACAAGAGTTTTCAGTGAGCGACCAGTAAGGTTAGCAGTGGAACGAAAGCCATACTTCGCATTGCTAGAACTGGGGCGTCGGAAGGAGTCAGTCCAGTGAAAAGACCAGGAGGCTCCGGTGAAGGGCTGCGGGCGTGTATGTGATTTTCAGGGCGTTGGTCGAATACACCCATTGCCAAGGTCGGTGCTGGAGATGCAGGATGCTCCATTCCCGCTCAGTTTCCGCACCGCGCCATAAATCCATCCGATCAGCCCTAAGAACATTCAAAGGTTCAAGATGTTATAGCAGGAATATTCAAATCATGTTCCTTGAGGTCCGAGCACTGCTGGTTTTCCAGCCTTCCTTTACCTTTAAGTCTGGTCAGAGGCTTCACACCTATCAGAATCAGTAATTATTAAACTAACTACCTGGGAGTCAGAAGAGCCTGCTAAAGTGATGTCAATGAAGAAGAACCAGAGTTAAACACTCCTGAGGACATTGACCTTTGCTGTTTGTGTGCTCCAGTCACTCTGTCTGCCTTAGTAGGTCAGGTGTTTCATGATGTCACTTCCTGTCAGCAGCAGTTAGAATCCTGGATGTAGGCTTTTTATGTTGTTCGTTCTTTCTGGCAAGGTCCATGTCCATGGTTTAGTGGCCTATGACGTCACTTCCAGTGTCTGCAGCAGTCCCCATGATCTTTGGGCTCCTGTCTTTTCCCAGCTCTGTACCAGGAGATCCACCAGTTCAGAGAGGCATGCGGGGAAGCCCACATGAAGACCATCCTGGCTGTGGGCGAACTTGGCACCTTCACAAACGTCTACAAGGCCAGTGTGGTCGCTATGATGGCAGGTAGATCTGTCTGCTCGATTTTAGCCTGGTGCTGCTACAGGCGGCTATGAGAGCGACATGGCTATAGCAAATTAATCATAACACACTTGGAGCTGAAATGTCTATACCAGGTTTTTTCTATGGATCTGATTAGCTGCTAGTGGCCCACAGAACCAATAAGAAGCACTGGGGAATAAGTTACTCTAGCAGTATGGTAGTAACTATTTATGTGTAAACTGGTGTAGTTAATGTAAGGGTGGTAGTTTGTGGCAGTTTTACTGGACCAAAATGTTCTGAGGGCAGAAGGAAATATGATTGGTTGAGACAGATAACCAGTCTGATTGTAGAGGAGGTCGGTCCAAGCAACTAGAGGAGGAGGGACCAAAACATCTGATTGGTTGGTCCCACCTCTTCTAGTTGCTTGGACCCACCTCCTCTACAATCTGATTGGTTCAGAGAGATCCATTTTTCCTTCTGCCCTCAGAACATTTTTTTTGGAAGTAAAACTCCCATGAGCGTAGTTTGTCCAGGCTATTTAATACCTGTAAAGTACATAGGAAACGTGTATATGAATAAAATCAAAAGTGAATTATTTGCATTAAAACATTTTATGTCATTAATCATGTATATCTGTAGGTTTTGGGTTTATCTTTTACAATTCTAACTGCTGATTTTTCTTCTATTGTTTTGGCATTGTACAAAAAAATGACAAATCACAAAATGGAGGTGGTGAGACCCATATTTAGGTAACGCATCCACCTCACTTCTCTGGCCACTGCGTGGCACTGTTGCTCAGTTATGATTGCAAGCCCACCCTGATCGGGAGGCGAGGGTGAGATGCAGTGTGACTGTATGCTTAACTAATAATCACGTTTTAAGCCGATTACAGCACCAAATTGTCCGCGCTTCTGATTAAGATCATTATTAAAATGCATTGCTTTTGTCGCCGCACTCACTTCTTAATCTCCTCTTGTTTCTATGAATTCCGGATGAGATTTCTGAAATTGAATAATAATTTGATCCATTAATCTCCGAAGCCAGCAATTTTATTTTGCTCCCCCAGCAGCCTCCCCGGCCGGCGAATGAAAAGAGCTTCATTACGGCCGTGCGCATTTAATAACCATTATCCATTATCATGTAATTAAGACTCCCTATTACGAATCTTAAGGACAATGTGAGTTTGAGGAATGGAGGGAAAAAAACGACGGGGGAAAAAAACACACAGAACATCTCTTTAATGAACTGGAAAATGTTCATCTTATTCGGCTCGGTAATGAGGTGCCCAACGCCCATTAAACTTGAGACGGAGCAGAAGGGCGATGATTTTTTTATTTTTTTTTACAAGCCCCCAGTTTGCGGTTAATCTATTAAAACTGCCTTTTCATCTTCTATTTTTGTCGGGAAGCTGGTTAAACTTCAGTCCCCCCCTGCTCACCCACGAAGCGGGAAAATAATGGAGGGCTTTATTGATGAACATTCACGGACCTCCTGTTGCCTGTCATAGGCAGCATATGTTCCTGTCACTCCCCAGGTGACACCTTCGATTCCTTTACCCATGATGCTGTGTGTCCTCAGGCCCAGGCACCATTTGACCCCTGAAAAGCTCCTCTTGTATGCTCACGTGGCAGCGATTGGCGAGGTGTGGCTCAGCCAGTTGGGGCTCTGGGCCTGTGATCAGAAGGGCGCTTGTTCAAATCCCAGGGTCGACTTTTTGATTTTTTCCACTGGGTGCCCTTAGCAAGGCCCTTATCCAGGGAGCATCTGACTCTGCATTCTCAGCAAATAATGTACATCACTTAAAAATTAAAAACTGAAATAAAACGCAGGGATTCACTAAAATACGATTGTTTGTGTCTAGAGAGCCTGGACTGGAGCTGGTGCCATGCAACACTGTGCCTTGTGGCCGATTTTATTACTATGGGCCCACTGATGCTTGACTTGAGTCCGTGAAAGTCTTTTCCTGGGAAAATGGGCAGGAAATGAGTTGGAGATTGCAGTCTGGCTTGGACATCCTTCTGATGAATGATTTACTCTGCTTGACTTATTGCCCTTTGCCTGGGCAACATTGTTCAAACAGGGCCACCAGCCCGGTCTCAGCCTGGTGTTTGTCACCTGACCCCTCTCGGAAACCCTACCCCCCCCCCCCCCCCCCCCTGCCCCCCCCCCCCGCCCCACCCCTCGCGCCCCCCCGCCCGCCCGCCGCGGGAACGGGGCGTGGGTCCCAATAGGCCGACAAGCATC
>JAABNY020000001.1:14789994-14802319 GCA_015164015.2 Brevimyrus niger
AGAGGACTAATGACAACAACCAGAAACAGCTGATCACATGGGGATCCCACACAAGGTTAACGAGAGGGCGTGGCACACAGAAGGAGCGGATGATCGGTGCCGGACAGAGGTAATGTTGGGATAAGCTCTTTATTGTTTTGGAAGCAATTAAGAAAAAAATGCTCTTGTTGTTTTATCCTTTTCATTTTGTGTTTTAATGCTAAAAAACATATATTTAGGTAATATAATGTTGGGGGGGCAGAAACCAATTAATTGGTTTATTTCTTATGGGGAAAAATATGATCAGAACTGAAACTTTTTAGGATTGAATCCAGAACGGATTAAGTTCGAAAACCGAGGTACCACTGTACATGATGTTCCTTTAAATTGAAGTGCTCAGCGTATGGTGAACTGAAAAGCATAATTGTCACTACGGCACCCCAGCATGGTGCTTCCTCCATTGGTACACGTGATACTGTGATGATGGTCGGGTTGGGCGTCTTGACACAGGTGGGCTTCAAGCCAGCCGGGGGGATCCGTACTTCCAAAGACTCACTGGTGTGGCTGACTTTGATGAAGGAGGAGCTGGGTGATGACTGGCTGTGCCCCGCCCTGTTCCGTCTGGGAGCCAGCACCCTATTGGCTGATATTGAGAGGCAGGTGGGTCAAATGCGCCCGCTCCTCCCAAGATGCATGGTAACCTGTCCCTGCTAATTCCGCTAACTCCTTTCTGCTAATTCCTGCTATTTTAGCTGCTAGCATAGCTGACCCTGTTAAACCCATGACTATAACTGTTTCTGTGACTCCCTCTTTTTCCGGCATGAAGCACGACACCCAACAAAACGAGTAAATGTTTTAATCTACGATTCATATCTACCCCAGTGGCCCTCAGACTCCAGCACAGAGAGCCGCCTGACAGCCACAATTAATCACGGCTCACCAACAAATCTGCTTAATATTCACTCTTCATTTTTTAATCCATCAGAAAATCAAATTTGGATGATAAACAACCGCTGTGTTTGTAATATGTTTTAACAACAGTAATAAATCACGCTGGCACAAACATGACAATAACTATTTACTGATTTGTAGAAAACTTTTTTAGTATTTCTATCTGTGATTTTTAGGGTTTGTTGTTTATGTATTTATTTTAATGCACGGCCCATCAAAAAATGCATCCCCTTGACATTAATGAATCCTGAGCAGGCTTTCACTTGCTGCACTGTGGCGATCTGACAAGGAGATGGCGCTGTGTGTAATTGTTTGCCTTTCGCTTCACATTTGGCTGAAGTAAGTGTGTATTGATCTTCCAATTCTGGTTAATTTCCCTTGGCTAATACATAGTCTCCCCCCCCCCCCCACAGATCTACCACTATGTGACTGGCCGATACGCAGCCCCTTATGAGCTCCCCCTGGCCTGACCAATCAGCTGCGACCTCACTGCCCCCATGTTTCTCTACGCTATGCAATGATTGGTGGAGCACCCGGTCATGTATACTGGAGCCAGGCTCCTTGGGGATGTGAGTGTGGAATGGGCGCTAACTTGAGGTTATATATTTTGATTGTAAACTGTACCTTCAGAAGTTAGTTTGAATAAATGTTTAATGACTGTTAATACTACCTGCATCACAGAACACAAATGATTTTATAACTTTTCACTTATCAAATTTTCACATTATAACAGTATTATTTCTGATTCAGGTGGAAGCCTCAGTTATTAAGACTAGATGTTGAAATTGAGTGACAGTTGTATAGTTTTCAGTGATTTCATGTTAGTTTTCAAAAATGTTTACAAAATGATCTCACTGAACCTTTGTCAAGCCTTAGCTTTTAAGCCAATAGAAGACCATCACATCTTATCTGTAATTTGATCAGCGACTGGTGAATGTGAAGGATTTGATGCTGTTCCACCTGTCTCAGCCTTACACACGATGGCAGTGAGGTCTTTGAATGAATGTTACTGGACTTCACTGAAGGTCCAGTCATCACAATAATTTGCTATGGCTTGTCTGAGCCAAGATCAGACTACTGGTGACTGGTGGCTTAAAACGGTTGATTCTGATTGACTTTCCTGTATAAGGAAGCGTCCTAATGGGGGCTTTGATATTGATGAGTCTGACCTCACAGATCCTGATCTGTCCAGTGCATCCATCCACACACACCTGCTCTCCTGGTCAGGGCCTCTCAGACATCCATCCATCCTTCTTCTAACCTCATCCTGGATGTGTCCCAGGGAACAGAACACACACACTATGGGCGGGTAAGAAGCACGACTGAGCCTAACTGCATGTCTTTGGATTGTGGCCCATATGACCCTGGGAGGGCATGCAGACCTTGTACACAGAGCAGAGGCAGGATTTGAACCCCTAATTCTGCAGGTGTGAGTTACTCTTGCCAGAGCTACCCAGCTGACCTCCCTCACATCCTGCAGTTCTTTTCTTGGACATTTATAGCTTTGAACCAAGTACCAAAAGCAAGAGGTCCCCCGGATGAGAACCAGCAACCTTCTGGTACCCAGCTTCTCCCCTGTACACTTGTGATGTTTTTTTAATTAATTTTTTTTATTTGCAAGATTTTCAGTGACCGCTTCATTTTTATATAGCAGCTACACTTTCTGATCTTATTATTTTTTACCGCAGTTCAGATTAAACAAGCTACTTGCTGGCACCTGAGACAGAAGCCTCTGGGGAGTAGGACCCATAACCTTTAGGTGTTAAAGGCCATGGCCTTAACCAGCAGCCTTTGTAAAGGCTTGTGATATTCACTGAGCCAATAGAGTTGAGCAGTTGTTGGCTCAGCACCCCAATGCCCCCCCTACCTATGGATCTAGAGGCTGGCTGGCCTCTCTCCCAGGCTGTGGGTAATGAGTCTGATTTGGGGGTGGTATCCCCACGGGGGGGAGATGAAAGGGCGTGCGCTTGTGTTTGGACCTGCTCCCATGGCCCCACCCGTTCCCCCCGCATCACAGGGCCTTTGTGCTGAGTGTCGGCTTAGCTGCGGACAGACCCCCGTGGTCGCCCTTTACTGCAGATGAGCTGAACTGGCAAACTCCCCCCCCAATACCCAGCTCAGCTTGTTAAGCTCCACACTCCTCTGAAGAATCCACGGCCAGCGCTAAAAACCCGCCAACCCACACCTTCCATTAAAGGCTTCAATTAATGCTTAAATAAGGCAGGCTCGTTTAGGAAGTTTAGTTTTTAGCTTTAGTAACAGAGGATGTCCACCATCAGGTAACCCCCCCCCCCCCAACAATATAATATTGTAGTTGGGGAAGTTCCTGTCCATCATGCTACTGGGCAACATACAGAGGGTATAATCTGTGTAAATTTCATTAACCTAGAATTTAGCGGGTAAATTCATTATGGCTTAAATGTGTTTAAATGATTTCTTTCAACAGTCCACATTCTGCTTGTGTAACTTTTTACTTTTGTGCTATTTTTTAATTAAGATATCGAACGGCTTGCCCTTGACTTTCATAATCTGGGGGGGCAAATGGAGCAGATTAATTATGGGCTGTAATAAGCGCGCTCGGTGGGGATTGGAGCTTAGCTGGGCGGGAGGTGCTAGCTGAGGGGGAGAGGGCTGCGTCTTGATGAGCACAGCAGGTGGGCACCGCTCACTTTCTGCTGGGAGATGCCGGGTGTCACGCTAATAAGTGTCCCCCCGGAGTATCATCCCCTGTCTCTGGGGACCCGGGTGCCAGAAACTGCACCTGCTCAGTTTGCACAACCTAATCTATCCATAAACTGTTCATAGAAATTCATAGAATTTAATCTGAAGTGAATTAATCTCAGGTGTTATGTGCTGCTTTTGGCAATTTCATAAAACTATCAAATCTATTTTTATTTTCTAGACTTCCATCTATTATACACGTCTATGTGCCATATTTTCCAATTGGATGACATTATTGATATAACTATGCATATTATACTGTGTGATCCATCCATCCATCCATCCATCAATTGCAGCTTGTCAAATACAGGGTCATAAGAACACAATGTAGGAGACACTATAGTGGGATGCCAGGCCATTGCAAAGCACAAACAGACATTCATGCATTATGTCCAATTTATGGACCTCTAACTACATGTTTGTAGACTGCAGGAAGAATCCTGGATCCCGCCCCTTACCTTCCTATAGTGCCCCCCCCCCCCTTTTTGGCATTGCTGTTTTACTTGCATATCAGTATTCTGTGTCAAAATACCTTTCTTGTCCATGAATGCCAAACACTACAATTCAGCATGAGTTTTTAGCCTGGTGCTTTTCTGTTGCCATGCATCTTTATTGGTAAGTAATGCAGAGCAGTGTTAATTTGATCTATGTTAGCTGGTTGGTCTCGTATGTAGAGCTTTACTTGTGACTTGGCACATAAATGTATTTATAATGCAGAACAATGACTTACTATAGTAATTTGCATTTATATATTTGTTATTTCTCTTTGAGCATTTTGGAATAATGGGAGAGGGTAGCTGGTACACACACACACACACACACACACACACACACACACACACACACACACACACACACAGTGCACTGACATCCTGTCCTGGTTGTTCCGCTCTTTTTAGAAAAGGCTCCAGACTCAGTCCCAGTACTGGATAAGCAGTTACGGATGGATGGAGAGATTAAATTTGAAGATGGCTTGTTGGTCTGCCTGAGTCTTGATGCGATTTTTGTGGGGGTCTGTATCTCCTTCATGATCTTGCTTAGCGCTGCAGTTGGAGCTCTGTGTGGGTTCGTGTGTGCGCCATGCTTCTCGTTCCCTTACTGTTGCGCTGCTCGATTAGCGCCGTTATGATGGCGTCTCTGAGCGTCAGGTGGGACTCCTTGTCTGTAGGCCTCAGTGCAGGTGACCTGCTGACGGCTCACATGCACACGCCACACGTGTGTCTTCGTTCAGGCCGCGCCGCCTCTTCCACGTTCGCCTCCTCACTCTGTCGTCGGTGGGCTGATTGCCTTCAGAAGTGCAGCACGTGGCCCTGTGCGATGGATAATAACACCTCGTTATGCAGACGGAGCGTCGGCGTGAGTTTGGGGGCTCCCCTATTGCACCCTTGGGACATGATGGCCCGTCTTGACACTTAACTGCGTGACAGATGTCTGGGCAGGAAAAGCCCAAATGATGAGGGGTGACCCTCTCTTTTCAAGAGCCCTGCAGGGGGCTTTTGCACTCAAACCCCCCCCCCCATGTGTGATAAATGGGACCATCTTCCTGAGGCATGTAGATCATCTGCAGTCGGAAGCATCAGGCCAATAACACAGCAGAGAAGGAGATTGATCCCCTCTTGTTCCATCCTTTCTAATTTCTTCTCAAACCAACCAGTGACTCAAAGTGTTTCAGAAATGAACTGGAAGCCGAGTCAGTCGAGGGTTAACTACCCCCCACCCCACCCACCCCACTTGCGTGAGATGCTTGTACTCACTGTGCCCCCACCCCCCCTCCCTTTGAAAGCGAGTGGAACAAACCACCGCAATCAATGTTGTGTGTAATCAGGCATGCAGACACGCTGGATGGCACCTGCGAGCAACGTTCCCCAAACCCCCCTCAGCTCTAACACACTTGACTCTCCCAGATCCAGTGCTCTTTGCAGCACTCGCACTGTTACTCACCCCTTATGTTGATGTGAGCCAATCTGATCTCCTCCATCAACCTTCCTGAAGGCCATGTGACCAGTCAGCACCCCCCCCCCCCTGGTTGGACGGCAACGCGCTGAAACCCTTCAGTCTCCCTCCAGAAGAAAGAGAATCAGTCAGGCTACTGCAAGCATCTCGGATTCCTTAGGACTGCAGCCTTGGACCTTTTCCACAGCAAGATTTCTGAAAGCTGATTAAATTTGTCTCAGGTCCTGCAGAGTGTGTTTCCCATTCGCCGGATTCTCAGAAATGCTGTCTGTGTGTAGGCAGGCAGGCAGGAGGGTGAGGTTAGGGGGGCCAGGCTGCGGGATGGAGAGAGCGACTAGGAAATCAGCGGCTGAAGGAGCACTGCAACCCTGCAGGCTTAATTACCTAGAGCAGAAAAAGCACATCCCTGTGTTCTTCAGATATATATCTAAGCAAGGATGGGAGTGAGCCTGGAGTCGATCCGGGGAAATGCAGCGCATGGTGTAGGGTTAGGATCACAGGGCAGGTACACCCCCCCCTGGCTTGCATGTCTTTAGATTTTTGGAGTAATCTGGAATGCCATATGAACACGGTTATACGAACTCCACACATAGGTTAAATTGGATATCGAAAGTCCCTTCATCCATTCATCCATCCATCTATCTTCCATCTGCTTCTCCAGGATCATGAGGGGCCTGGAGTCTATCCCAGGCATAAGCAGGGGTGCAGTAGTGCCATGGATGTTCTGGCAGATTCTGGGGGCTCAGCACTTTACAGGGGACCTTTCATACATCAAATTATTATTATACAAATTTTATTGGGCAGAGGGGGCCTTGAAATTTCTAGCTATACCTCCGCGCATATGGCATTCTGTAAATATGGAAACTACAATGAATCGCATGAAAAATGAGTAAAGAAGCTGTGGGGTCTTGGGAAGGTCGTTTCCCATCGGGCAAGAGTGAAGGCAGAAAACAAAGGGCTGCGTTTGTCAGCCTCTGCGACCTACAGACACATCTAAGGCCTATAGACCCAAATGAGAACTACGGAGCCGTCTGCAGCCTACTTGACCCATCTGTGGCATATGAACCTGTCTGCTCCGTCATCAGTTCCTGTCTATGAACGGACAGCTATTCCGTTATCTGCAGTGCATTCTGGGAATGTTCCTCTCTCCCGCCACCACAGGGAGACAGATGGGAAGTCTCTGGTCGCGCTCTGCATTATTCACGACAAGGAACAAATGACCGCGGAGACGTGGGCGCCGGTAACATGGCGACTATATATTATCTGTGATTTTGACTTCGCCGTGCCATTGTGGGTTCATAACTTAAAGTCCGTTGTGTATGGCTCGCTAAATTAGCACGCATCCATTCAGCTACCGCTACACGCGTCTTGGGGCCAGGCTGGCAGTGCGGGTAAGCTGTCTGCCTGTTATTCGCTTTAATAGGTCATTGTGGATGTATTACCGCTTCATCTGTTCCTGACACGCCAGTAATACCCTCGTTATTTTATCCTTTTAGCAAGAGATATCCACGGCAACGTGGGTGCAGGACAGAGACAGAGGGATGAGACAGGAACTGATGACGTGTTAGGGAAGTGAGGATGTGCAGGGATGGCAGAGAAACTAGTAAATAATGAACATAATAGGATGGTTGTCAATCATCAGCAACCAATATTATTAACTGCCAGGATGAGCTGTGGGTAAAAAAAATTGAAAGTTACTCTTAAATCAAATTTGTCGACAGTCATGATTTGGGTCTCAGTTTCCTTAATAGTGGAAACTCATTATCTAATTACAATTAGATAATTAATTGTAGCTTAAGGACATTCTATAAACAGTTTTGATTCTTGAGGGATCCTCCCAAGATACAGCCAGAACTTTAGTTATTATAAATTGGCAGCAGTAATACACCATGTTTACATATGATACCGGGTGAATGTATCATCCTTACAGGTGCTCAGTGCGCCTTTAACAAACTTTGATGAATCTGCCACTGGCCTTCATAAATATATCAGCGGCGCCCCTATGTGGCGGGCACACGTCACAGCGTGATAAAGTAAACGTTAGCGTGAGAGATGGATGGGCGCCCATGCGGCTGTGCTGGCCCGGCGTAATGCAACTGCGCTCCACGTTATTGATGCGTCCTGGCTTATCGGGGGCAGGCGAGTCGATCTGTCTCGTATGCCTTGAGGGGGACGGCACTCCTTGCCCCTGCTTGACGGAGCATGTATGATCGGACACACGGTCCGGGGGGAGCTGGAGATCACAGGAGGGAAATATGACAGGAGTTTAGAGCTCATCACAGAACAGGGATGACAGATAATGTCTTAGGGATGCGGGGGGTCCTGACTGCTAAATATCAGAGGCATGGTTTTATGCGGGCTAACAAATTTTTATATTGTGTTAGCTTTCTAAGGAAATGAATGATTACTATCTTTACTTTCTGAAACAGCCTGTTTAGCTGCTGGTAAATCTAGTTTCCTCTCGCAGTTCAGGTTGGTTTGGTCTGGCAGGTTGGCGTCTTTAAACTGTGTCCCCTGCCTTGTACCCTGTGCATCTTGGGACGGGCCTCAGGCCCAGTGCCACCCTCTGTTGGACAAGCAGCTGGATGGAAGGATGGATGGATGGAAGAAAGGAAAAGAAGAGCAGAATAGCTAAGCAGCTTCCTGGCCAAAATGATATTAACGAGCCAATTAAGGGCTGCTTATCTTTCCCCTCCAGTGGAGATGAATAGTGACAGCTGCTGCCCAGGGACCTCACTAGTGTCAACCCTGCTTCCCGAGATGGAGAATGCTAGGAGCCCCACAGCCGGGCCCCACAGCCGGGCCCCACGGTCCACATGAAAGCGCGGCCCAAACAAGCGTCTCTCCCTGTCCACCGTTGCCTTCAAGCGCTGACCTTGGAGCCGCACTCCCCAGCGACAGAGAAGACATGGAATGCATGTTTAAGAGATCAAAACAGGCCGGGCTCACCTGTAAACCCCCCCCCCCCCCACTGGCCCCCACCTCTTCCATCAGCCCCTTCTGAACAAGCACAGAGCTCACACACAGGCACAGGTAGCTCCTCCAGGTAATTAATTATAAACACGTGTGACCTTTAATTTCTTTGTAATTGTCCTCGGAGCAAATATTTGAAATGCACCCGAACACCACAAGCTTCCTGTCCAGGATTCCAGGAATGTGGCACTTGGGCTTGATCAGGGATCCGGGTTCCATTCTGTCAGGTTTGGGGAAAATCAGAATTTAGAAAAAATAGGGACACAGAAAAAACAAGCATTACAGGGGAACACAGAATAATGTCTGGGTGTAGCTTCATGTCCCATTATGAAGCACATAGTGAAAATTACGCATTTGGTCAAAATCGATATGTTTTTGAGACAAAATGGATATTGTGTCATGCATTATATACCCAGAGTGTTGTTTTTTACCTCTGATTTTGAGATAGTGGTATCTCAAATACACTATTAATATATATACATATACAGAGGTACTTCGGTTCTCAGACTCACTAGAACTCAAATTTTTTGAAAGTCGAACGAACCAGTTTGACCTGGAACTCGATCTGAATACCAGGACTCAAACCGTAAACGCTGACCTATTATAAACTGTACGCATCAGGAAGTGAGTCATACTACAATGCAATTCCTACTTGAATGCCTTCTTTACAGAATGGACGATTAACCAAATAAAGCAGCGCAACATTACAGTAACTAACAATAAATAAACCACTAGCTTACGTGTATTATTAGACCATTTATGTAATTTATTTAAACTTTATTTTACCAGGTAAATTAACTGAAAACCTGTTCCCACTGCTTTATGGGATATTCGGGAGAAATAGCAGACAATGCATCAGAACTGCCGGGAATACAAACGTCATGCGTGTCACTAAACTCTTCAGCCAATAAGGTGTGTCGTCATGGAGGCGGTTCCAGTTTGTGCAGCTGGGTGAAAGGTCACAATGCATCTAACCGTAATGCATTGCGTCAGGATCAGAATGCATTGCTTTAAGCCAGCGCTGTAAGCAAGTGGAATGCACCCAATGACCGGACAGGGGAAACAAACTGAAACACGGACTTAATACAGAGGACTAATGACAACAACCAGAAACAGCTGATCACATGGGGATCCCACACGAGGTTAACGAGAGGGCGTGGCACACAGAAGGAGCGGACGATCAGGGCAGGACAGAGGTAATGTTGGAGTAAGGTCTTTATCGTTTTGGAAGCCATTGAGAAAAAAATGCTCCTCTTGTTTTTTATCCTGTTCATTTTGTGTTTAAATGCTAAAAAAAAAACACATTTAGGTGTAATTTTGGGGTGCCGGGAACCAATTAATTGGTTTTCCATTATTTCTGGGAAAAATTCAATCAGAGCTCAAAGGATTCGATCCGGATTCTGGAATGGATTAAGTTGGAGAACCAAGGTACCACTGTATATATATATAAAGTTACAATTATATTCTTTGCCATTACAAAAACTAGGTTCAGTTAAAGTCGGAATGAAATTCACAGGCCTGACACGTACATACGTATATAAAGATCTTGTCTTCTCTCAAATTTCTGTTTAAAAATTTTAACTATATCCAAGGTTGGGGTGGTGGGGCGGGCTGCCTCTTCCCTTTCTCCTGGCTTTATCTTCTCTTGCATGTGTAAAAATCTAGGTTACTAGGTACGGCCTGCACCGGAACTTTCCAAAGTTACTCAACTGGAAAATTAATTTGTCGGAATGTTTCTGGCAGACTTTTTAAGATGTATCTGTCTTGGGTCTGCTCAGGAGCACGGCAGACAAGCCAGAAGAATAAAATCTGGCAGAGAATAGTTGGATTTAAATACCTTTTATTCACAAGAAGTAAAACAATGCATATACAGGACATGAGGTATAAAAGCTATTTACAGAAATGTATGATATTTACACATATAAGATTAACTGTACAAAGTTAATATGTATAGGTGTATGGTGTTGAGACAGCATGCGCGACGGCTGCATCACAAGGTCGTCTCCATGGTGTAAGACCACTCCACGGTGTCATAGAAACGCAAGCAGCTCTTGTGCAACTGCAGCTTCTCGTCCAGGTGGCTGCTGCGGCTGATGTCCCGGGCCAGCTGCTTGCTGAGGTCCTGGTACCTACAGGAAGGGAGCCAGGGGTGAGGCGTGACATGGACATTAGGAGGACCCTAGCAGAGGACCCCCTGGACAGGATGCTGGTCCAGCTTAACGTTATGCATCTGCATACTTAAAATACATGAAGGAATGCTTATCGAAGTCTAACGTTTTATCACAAGAAATATATATTGAATAAACTTTGCAACAGTAATGCAATACCATACCCAAATTGTACCTGAATTATTTCAGTGTACATGTACAATGCCATATTTTGAATTAAATGCTGCTATATGTGTGTATACACTTGGTGGCCAGTTTATGAGGGCCCCCCCTCTCTCGTCCCCAGAATCAGAGATGCCTTTCTGCACACCGCAGTTGTACTGAGCTGTTAGTTTTGCATTTGCTCTTCTTGTTAGCTCTAACGAGCCTGGCCATTCTCCTCGAACGTCACTAATAAGGTGCTTTCGCCCACAGAATCTCACGGCACTGACTGGATGTGTTTTTTTTTGTCTCACTGTTCCAGTGAACTCTATTTACGCTGTAGCATTTGAAGGATGCTGACCAATTCACTCAAAATCGCTTACATCACGCCTCTCAGCCACTTAGGTAACCTGCTAACCTTGTCTATTTGCCATACGTATGCGCTTGCAGCAATACGATTGGCTGTTTGGAGGAGCAGGCAGTTTGCTTTAACGAGCAGATGTACCTAATAAACTGGCCACTGAGCGTACATGAGCTCTTAAAAGTTCTTAATTGGGTATGAAGCTGTGAGGCTGAGAGAGGACAATCACCAGGCCGAGAGCTGAAGCGAGCACTCACAAGATAGTAACCAGAAATGACACTGACTGCACCTTCAGAAAATATCGGGGTCTCCTCACACCCCTCCATCCCATAACCAACCCACCCCTACACCCCCGAAAGCAACATAATCATTATGCAAATTGAGCCATGTAACCTTTCTAAATTGAAAAAGTTGCAGAGAAGCAATGATTTGTACGGAGGGAAATGTCAGGAGGGACTGAGCAGTTTCGGGAGGGGAGCATGAGGGTCCAGCATGGGTATGTGTTGGCTTAAGGGGACCCTGGTCCTGCTCTCTGAGGCTGGACATACCTGGGAGAGATCCTCCAGAAGACCAGCGTGTTTACAGTCATCAGGGCGGCCAGCAGGAAGAAGAACCACTCCAGGTTGCCGTCCCTCAGGTCATTTGGGTAGAAGTCACCTCCAAGAATGACAGAAGATTTTATTACCTTGGGCACATGTCAAACACCATCAGAGTGAAACATGAGGGACGTGGATGTACCCCTGATAGTCATGTGTACAGTGACCTCTGACCTTTCACAATGACGACGCATGTGAAGGCACATGCTGGAGCACTGTAACCTGGGAGATACGTCAGTCTTCGCGTAAGCCGTATCGCATGGACCCATAATCCCCAGCCCGGCTCGCATTGAGCTGGCAGCATAACGTGCGGCAGGGGTGGGAGTTTGGGGGTGGGGGGTGCACATACAACGGTGCCGGGGCTACTTCCCCCAGCCAGTGGGCATGGCCTTCATCCATTTTGGATGACCCACATGCCGAGAAAAGCCCACAGCTGATTTTTATCCAGGCAGGAAGGAACAGCCTTTGAACTGGCTGTAGTT
>JAABNY020000001.1:14807906-14831285 GCA_015164015.2 Brevimyrus niger
AACTTCGTATAGGCAGGGGCGGGTGAGGCGCGCGTAAAAAAATAAGTACTTCGCCAAAAACAAGAAAAAGAGAAAGGAGCGGGGGGGGGGGGGGGGGGGGGGGGGGGGGGGTTCACCCTGGGAGGGTGACTTTGCATTTTTTTTTCCAGGGCAGGTGGTTTCAGCCAGAATGTTACAGGACAGGTCGCGGGCACTTGCCTGGGTGACACAGGCGCGGTACAGCAGCTGCAGGCCGAACAGCGGGAAAAGCTGCATCAGGACCTTGACGCTCTCCACATGTGCCTCGCTGTAGCGGCCCCCGTTGTTCTCCTTGGCGCGGTCTAGCCAGTCTGCCACGTCGCCGCCCAGGTGCCGGTAGCGCAGGCAGCACATCTTCAGCGAGTTGAGGAACACACCCATCGTGGTCAGCAGGGAGCCACCTGTGTGCCGGCAGATACCGTAAGATTATAGCATCAGCAGGCCTAAGTGGAACAGTCCAGCTAACACCTCCACCTGTCAGTGGTACAGTCCACAGAATCGGCTAACATCACCACACCTCAGTTAACAGTCCTCACAATCAGCTAATACCTAGTATCAAGGATGCATACTATCTCTAAATATTGTATATATAATTAAAAATATATTAAGCTGAAATATAATCATGCACTTTATGCTAAATGCATTCAGGAATCCTAAAATACCATTTTTGGGGCAGAAGGTGAGGTTGTTGCGAGCCATGTGAATGGCGATGAGGGCCAGCAAGATGGAGGTGAACGGGATGAGGAAGCCCAGGTTCTTAGCGATGGACTGCTGGATGTAAGCGATGCCCAGAAACACCACGGTTGAGTTCAGGTTCACCCACCAGTAGAACCTGAGAGGGGTGAGAAGAAAGCACCTTCTCAACCTGGACACCATTAACATGCTGCTATGTCAAGCAGGAAAAAAATGCCAGTCACATGTTTATATATTAATATGAGAAGCAGCAGCATGCTAAGAAAGTGGACAAAGTGGGTTTTAAAGCTATCCCACAAGCATGGTACTTAACCTAAACTACCATGGTAAAATATGTATTGTTTCAATATATATGAAATATATAAATATACTACCATACGCAAGTACACACTTCATGTGTTTTATCCTATGGAACTGCTTATAAACACATGAAGATTAAGTGTTTATTGGCCTGTTCATCATATTCTTGTTAAATCAACACCCCTCAGATCCTCCAGGGGGCGCTAACCAGTTGAAGAAGGAGCGTAGCTGGTCCTGGTCACGGCCCTGCAGATGGTAGGCACCCAGCGGGCAGAGGATGGCACGGATGCCCCCCAGGCCCAGGGCGGCGGCCAGCAGCCCTGTGTAGAAGAGAATGAGCTGGTGCCGGTGACCCAGAGCGTGCGTGACGTGGTGGGTGTCCACATAGAAGTCTTCGAAGGGAAAGGCCACCACGGGCAGCATGGCAGTGCCTGTAAGGGGGGGGTGGGACATGGAGCCTTCAGCTGGAAAAGTGCTGGGCTTGGATCCTTCAACCCATTCGGGTGAACCAGAACCCCACATTACATCAGATTTAAACAGATCTCTGCATAATGATGTGTTTCTCGGATTTCTTGAACCTGGGGCGGGGTGCGCACATTCATTCAGTGGCCAACCTTATTATTAGCCGATGGTATGTTTTGAATTGCTGAGTGACAGGGAAACACTCGGGGGCGCAATGCCTCACACTTGGAGCCGCGGGCGAGATTCGCCCGCTGATCCCAGAGCTGTGAGGCAGCCGTTCCAACAAATGCGCCTCCCCTAAAACATAAACTTCTGCTTTTAGAAAACAATAAAATAGTGTGTGCTGATGTGGTATTGATGGATAAATAACTGAAAATGCTATACTGTGCGCGGAAGATAGCCAGAAACAAGTACAACTTCCCAAATATTGCATTCCTTGGTAAACTAACTACTAATAGGGGCTTTTCAAATTCACAGGCATGTGATAATAATACACAACCCCGATAAAAAAAGAAAACCAAAGAGCACATTAAATGCCGATAGCAAGCGGATCCTAGATAATCTGTTAAAATTCAGGGAATATCATGGGCCCCCAAGTCGAAAAGGGGATGCATTATTTAAAAAAAAAAAAAACACAGAATGCCAAGCACAAAACGGCGCCGTTCGTGAAGAGAAGCGAGCAGGATCCGTGAGAGGAGGATCACAGACGAGGACGAGTCGTGAGAAGAACATGAAACGGAGCGAGAAAAACCCACTTCGGGATGAACGAAGAAAGCGTCAACCGAAAACGATTAAACAAATTCTATGTGGTAAATACATCGGGGGGGGGGGGGGAAATAATGAAAGCTTTCATCAATCAGGAATCTGGCAGATTGTCACAGGCTCTTTGAAGTCTGCTGATACTGCCACTGAGGAGCCCAAACGAGTAAATAAAACATTACTCTTTACTCCAGCTTTTCTGGTTAACAGGGCATCCCGCTGATCAAAAGAACATTAGCTTTGATTAATCAATCAATACCCCGGTGGCCAAATCCTGTCCACTGATCTTTCCGGCAGCGTAGACACGGTATGGAGGTCAGTTTCTCAGCACGTGAAACGCTTGCGGGATTTAAAGTAAACGGTGTAAATGTCACCGCTTCGTTACCATACTGCGAGGACTGGCTCAGGCAGGGACGGCAGACAGAGCCACGTGATGCTGGGATGTTGATGCAGAACCAGAGATGTGGGATGAACTTTTGTCCATTCTGGGGTTTGCTGTGTTAAGTTGGGCTTGTTGGACGACTGAACTATTAAAAGGGCGGGTATTTTCATTGGGGGGGAGATTAGGCCTAAATGACACTAGAACAAACATGTTGTGTTAACAGGGTTTCCTGGAATAGTAGCGGATACAGATCAGAGAAAAGCTCATCACTTTATAGCATACGCCATTTGTGATGGACAGGTGCAGCACATTAATATGGATACTGGTAGATACCTGCCCCCCTTGTCCTTGTATAGTTTCATTAAGCATGCAATAGCTTCCATTTCATTAAACTTGTTGCTTATTAATGTTTACACGTTGTTTTTTTATTTGTGCATGTGACACTATACCAGCCTAAAGGGTAAATGTGGCTAGTCAAATCACCGCAGTACTGAACCAGGATTTTAATTATAAAGCCAGAGGCCGGAACAACGAGCGAATACCAAAGACTGCAGATACACTATGGTCCACTACTAGGCGTTGAAAATTAGCTTAAATTTACTGTGGCTCTTATGAAGACAAGACCATCTGACATTGCTGGAAGAAACCTCACTTGGAACGCCACGGGCATCACAGAAAACTGCAGGACACCCAAATGTACTGCATGAACTCGGTACCACTCTGCACATTGAATGAACTAGGACTCAGGCATCTCTGCAACCCTACGAAGTGCACTAAGGAGGGTGAAGAGAAGCGCACTAGATTTTACAGGGCTGGAGGACTGTCCTGTTTCTGGATGCAGAGACTGAGTAGAAACACACTGGTTTGGCTAAAAATGACATGGAAGCCTACCACTTATGCTTGTCACACTAAAAAAAGTACAGAAAGTTCCCTTTGCTCCGTTTTTTTAGTCGCAGAAAATGCCACAACTGAGCCAGACATATATATTAGATAGGTCTGGCATGATTCTTGTACTCCGTTTTCACCTCCTTTTAGCCCCGTAGTTATACTGTACCAGTATTCTGACAGTTTTAAAAAGTCACCTGAATAAAAGGGGTACAGAATCCCTACAATGTAAAGCGGCAGGTTTTGTCACCCCGGATGAGGGCGCCTACCGAGCATGTAAATGACGCGCTCTGCGCACATTGGCACCTCTCAGCGCTTTAATGTCATCTCTAGTTATCCTCCATGTGGTCGCATTCATCCTGCAAATGCAAATCAACGTTATCTCACATGACGGGGAAAGTAAACTTTGCAAGTGGAGCTCGGCGGGTTCCCAGTGGAGGAAGTGGCAGCAAAAAGCGTGCTCTAATTCTGTCATTGTCTCACACGCACATTTCAAAGTTTGACTTAAGCAATTCTTCAGTCGCCTTTGTTCAATGACACTAACCATTACGGGTTTCCGGATTCGTTCCTCTGCGTTTTTAAAGAAATAAAGAAAGGGGAGAAAAACACAGCTATTCCTAAAAGGAAACTTTGGCGTTAGTTATGCTAAGTACCGTTACACCCTTACAGTGATTGCATTTGTAGTTTTCTGTCTTTCCTTGAAATCTGCTGGTGTGCTTTACCTTTGGCATTTCATTGAGTAACGGTATCTCTAGACTAATTTAATTCGCTTTTAATATTAAAATAAATAAATAAATAAAATACTAAGGCGAGCAGTGAGCTTCATAAGCTAAATGATCAAAGCAAACTGTCTCATTGCCATTGGGGCATGTGCTGATTTCTGCGTTTTGTCTTTGGAGTTCCACTCATGTCTTACTAATATAGATTTGGCGGAATATGAAAGAAATCGCACGATGCATGCATTGGATACAGGCAAGGAACGGGAACCCCCCCCCCAAAAGTCCCGTATCTGCATCACTTATGGTTCATTTTTTTGGCTCCGCAATATTAATTAGCCTATAGTCATTAGGCTACTAGATTACTGTCTAGATTACAGGAAACTGAAGTATCCATTTCTTTGTCCTTCGTTTAATGAATATCGCATTTCAAGACCTAGTGTAGAGAAAGTTTCGGCAGTTTCTGCTCCCCGCTTCCGAACCATGCAGAAACATTTAAAAATCCTGCAGATAAAAACTCCGCCAGAACTTCTTAATTACAGCGGCGCCTCTGACTGACAAGCTCCATTATACTGGAAATTATCCTGGTAATTATCTTCCTGAAAGGAGATTTATATTCCTATATTAAATGATCTCGGCGTATGCTATTCTTCAGCACGGGAGCGGTTTGTCAAAAAATAAAAAGAAATAAATAACACTGTAATCGGATGAAAGCTTGATCTATGGAGAAAGTCCTGAGTCCTTCTCCCCTAAGAGCCGACTCTCGTTGTAATGCAGGTTAGTGAGTGCAGTCCGAGCCGGTCCCATCGGGACACTTAAACAGCTGCGCTCTCTAATTATCCCTATTTTCTGTGATGTTTCTCGGTCGCGTCAATACTTTCCAGACAAGATTTATGATGCTGACAGCCTCCGGTGACCCAGCGGCTGTGCTTGTAACGGTGGGGTATCATTCAGAAAGTGAGCCATTTTTATACGCCCAGCACTCTGAAAGCAATTCCCCTTTCACGTATAACGTCTTTGAAAGATGGCTGAATGTCACATTTACACATATTTTGTCTTAATACGATATTCGGAATATATCGCATGCTCCAGTTTTTTCAGTTCTTATTTTTTTACTTAATTGATTATTTTAACAATTCGGTATTATTTCAAAATTAAAGCAAACGTTAGCTATAAAATCGCGTATTTATCGGCATGTTAATGAACGTTATCGGTAAAGTTTCACAATTAGTATATAACACAGTAACTCACATTTAGAAACTAAATGGCTTGGGCTGAGTTTTTAACTGTCTGGGTCTGTCGGGTAAAGGAGTGGAGCTTGAAGACGAATTACTAAGAGCTTTGTGTGAGTAATTTTGAGTTTCTTTTCTTTTTAAATCTGCCTTTTAATAAACTATGCCCCGGAAAGTGAAACAAGTTCACAGTCTTATCAATGTATATTTTAACTATACATTATATTCACGGAGAATTTCAATCATCGTCGTATTAAATAATAAAAAGACCACCGGCGCGTTTGGACTGCCTTGAGACGTTATGTTAAATTATGCCCACTATTAAATTGCCTTCATTACAATATTTTACTACAGAATATTATTTTCTTCTCTATGTTATCTCTACAAGCCTTTCCAGGAATCAAGGCAAACGTTGAGAACGAAAATGCAAACTGTTATCAATTGGCAGCATTCATTGCGCGTATCTGCCTCCAGTCTGTAGCTGCTGAGAAAGCCCTAGTTCTGACCTCACAATGTAAACACATTGACCTCAGCCCCCCTACATCGATGAAAAGCGAAACACAGCAAGGTTTAAGTAGCAGCTGAGACAGCCGGTGAAGAGAATTTTCTCGGCACTCGAATTAATTTTGAGTTCAAGCAGTCAGCATGGGATTGAAAGTAACACGGCCGAACGATCGCTGATTTGCCTCTAGGAGATGTACCGTGCAGGTTATGATTTCTGACATGAAAACGGCAGGCCATGCAGTAACGTAACACCATTACCAGTCTTTATTGTTTTTGTCTGGCTGGCCAATGCAAAAAGCACATGTGCAGATAAATACAAAGACCTTACCAAAGAAGTGCAGGAGAGCACACAGGTACAGGACTTTGTTCCTCCCAAGGCAAGTCTCAGCAAACCAGCCCAGGAAGACAGGTGTCAGGGTGCTGCCGCCCACAAATGCCAGGTTCATGGTGGCCGCCTGGTAGTTGTCGTAACCCAGCTTGACAGTGCAGAAAAGGATCATGTTGCAGACGATGCCAAAGAAGGTGAACCTCTCGCAGAGCTCGGCCAGGAGGACGCACACCATCACCTGCAGCTTCTTTCGGGACTGGCGGGGCCCTTCCCTGGCTCTCCTCCCGCCTCGGGGGCCAGGCTTGGGGAGCCACTGCAGGTCTATCTCAGTAGCCTGCAAGTCTATGAAAGCCGTGCTAGATTTCGCCATTTGACTCACGCTGCAGGCTGAGGGTGAATGTGGAGGCCTGAGTTCTCCTGACCATCTAAGACCTAAGGCCAGAATTCCACACCCAACTGTGAGTGCGCCCCCCCCCCCAACCCCCACTATTTCATATGACAGCACGGCTGATAGAAACAAGGGCAGGTGTGTGTATGATTCCGTTTCCACACATCTCCACCTGGACTTTGTTTCAGTCGCTCTCCTCAATTATCTGACCTGTCAACTCCAAGGCTCCTTTTGAAGCTGGAACCGACTTATTATGTTTTAGAAATCCCCAGCTTGTTTGCCTGTTTGTCCTTTCATATTATTAAAAGGACCCCCCTAATAATTCAGTGAATTTCTCACACTGGGGAGCAGGCTGAATGCTGAGTGCTTTAATCATAATTAAATCAGGTGCTCACCAGACTATTAACTAGCTGTTTTGTATAATTTACTTTTTCTTCAAAAGAGCACAACTTATCCCAATTAATGAACTGGAATTGTTTTTCACCTCATGTTCTAGTGGAGTGATTTGTGTTTTTTTCCCCCTGCATAAAACAGAGTACTTCAAGCCTTTTAGCCTTGATATAGTACTTATCCTTTTCAAATTTTTCAGGCAAAGAGAAAGGATTTTTTCGCAAGTAGTTCAATTAGAAAAATCAAAAACAAATAGGTGGTGAATATTCTTTCTGAAGATCTACACCTATGCCTGAAGCACTAAGGCTGTATTTATTGGTTTATTCTATCGAGGCAGCAATGATAACAACATAGCTATTCAGATTCTTCAGGTGAAGGTCCAGAACACCATGGTCATCGCCTCATCAGAACACATATAGGAGTATTAGCAAGTGTTGTTCATGGCCCGAGGCACCGTGAAAAATATTAAAGTAATTAGGCCTACTAAAATAATGCATATCTTTCAACGTTACTAGTTAAGTTATCATAGAACACACCATATGAAGACCAGATTAATCGAAGTCAGTATTTAAAAATGTTATATGGTCTTTAAACTTTATTTACATTGTTGCCAAAGCAGCCCGCTTGACTCCATTATTTCAGTGGAATGTGTGGATCTGGCTTAAATATCTGGGTATAAGGGTATGCACTCGAAGATCAGAACCATTTTTTTCTCGAGAAAACTACCATTGGGGTACGCATAACAGATGGGAAAACACCATGCTTGTGTGCGACGTACTTACGCGATTATTTGAAACGGTTAACAACACATACACCGAATCATCCCTGTATGAAAAGCGATTGAACCTGGCGAGCTATAAGGCATCTTTCAGCATCGGACACATACGTGGTGGTTGGAGGCGGAACCTAACATACTCCGATCATCCTGCACAAACAGCTCCGACTAAGCCAGTCTCCATTAGGGGGAGACTGCCACGATCACACCAAATATGTCCCACTACGCCGTGAAAACGGTGTACCAAAGCGGTGGCTGTAATTATGCTAGCCATGCAAAGTGTGGGACCTCGGATTCACAGAGAGCCGCTTCCCTGAAACTCCTTTTCTGAGGAATGGCATGGAGGTGGTTAGAGGCTTTGTTGACCGAATGAACCATGTTTACGTGTTTCTCGGCGCGTTAAATTTCCTGATTCACATTTCATATTAATTATCATCAAGCTGCCACTTTACCGGGGGAAAGCCTCGATTTTGGATGTTCATAACAAGAACTGCGCGTTAATGCCTTTGCAGGTTAGTCTACTCGATGAGAAGTTTCAGAGATGTTTAGACAATATACCCCACTATTTATTTTTACAAGTTTGGGTTTTCATTGACGGTAGATCTAAACCTGACAAGGAGACCGTCGATATCCGAAATAATTCGTGAGCTTTCATCTTAAGTTTGCATACGTTCCATTTCATTAACCTGTGAACTACGATTGTAGTGTGTGGATTGCTGTGGTATGAATGTATGTTTGCAATGAATGTGTGCAAAGGACCACCCCGCCCCGTTTCTACAAGCAATCCACGCTGCATGATTAGGATAGTATACTGTACACTTGTGATTTCTTGCCTCGAGAAAACAGTGTAGACGTTGGTGTCAATCAATAAAAAACGTATGGTGCCTGGAACCTGTTCAGGAGGATTTCAGTAAAGGAATCAATACCAGCCTTCGGGTTCTGGCATCACGATCATTGGGAAGGCAGTAATTTAGTCAATGCAGCCTTACATCCAGGGTATAAGCCGACTGCCATTTAAAATCAATAAGAGGGTGTTGCATCTAGCATCCCAATTACTGGCAAAATGGTCGAGAAATCGATGCAAGTGTTTGCCATCACAGTTCCTGGTGGGAGAGCACGCCGCAGTTAATATGATTTCATCTTCCTTCTGTTTTTGTCTTTTCCCCCCAGAAGCACACGGAGTGAAATGATAGATTTTGGCAAAAGTCTGATTAAGTGGAGGAACGGTTTCTCACAGAGAATTTACCAGTGGTGGACTGAGCCTCGTGAGTTAATTTCTAAACAGCTGAGGCGTCTTTTGAGCATCACGCACGAGCGCGAAGCTTCCAGCTCGTAACCTGGGGTCTGCTGGATGCTCACATGCACGTGCCAGGGGCGGGACGCGCTTCTTAAAACCTGGGGAGGGCATCTCCTGGGCAGCCCACCGCAGATTACCGTACTGATGCGGTTCTACCCTTCAAGGTGCCACCGATGTGGTGCATGATTAGGAACTCGTATGCATTGTGTTATTACACCTCACTGTAATGTTTTTTAAAATATATTATTTAAAATTAGGTATCACAGTAAATTTAAATTGTAAATTCTGGATCGAGTCCGTGATGATGGGTGAAATTCTAGCATTTCATTCGTAGCTGAATTAAATTACACTTAAGTTCTGTGTATGTCTTCTTAAATTTTACTTGATATTTGTCTATTTTATATCTTAAATTTAAAAATCCGACTGTGAAATAAGCAGGACAAGCATTCCGTTATTGTAAATAAATCAGCCAATAGATTTAGTTCCATGTTTGTTTAATAAAATATAAGAATGAATAAAAGGGAACTCTCCCAACTGAAAATTCCGTCCCCATTGGAGCTCTGGAGAGTAGTATATAAAGTGACGAGATTTTCCTGTCCACCTGACATAGGTAGGTAAATGTTTTTCAAATGAGCTAAACACACGCACTCGGTAGGCTACTGATGCTTTTATTTCCCAGCCATATGCAGAGTTACCAGGTCCGCGGTTTTCCCAACCAATTTACCTAATTAAAAAATACAGTTGCGGGTAAATATTAGGAGGTTGCGGGTTTTAGGACTGATTTCATTGCTTGGTTTATCCCAAATAAAAAAAAATTAGATATTATAAATGTAGGTGGCTACTAATGCTGAGTCATCCTGAATCGCAAGCCACCGAAAGTCAGTGACCGATGTACACGGAAAGCAGGATTGCGAAATCTCACGCATCTGGCGTGACACTCAAGCTTTCAGAGTCTCACGCAAGAGATAAACCTATATTATAACATTATAAACCTAAATTAGCGAGTTTGCAAACACTTTACACTATTTACAAGGTAATAAAACTGTTACATAACATGTAAATTCGTGTGTAGACTGCAGGTCTCGAATTGAAAATCTCACTCCAGCCAGTTCACCAAAGTTGGCAAACCTGTGAAAGGGGAGTTCGTCCCTCTGCGTGACGTCATTGTGCACTGTAGTTTTAAAATGTTAAGCATTTGAATGTGATCAGTATGAAAAATACCGGTTTATTTCTTTGAGATAGACTATATTGGGATATCAAATATTGGGCTAGTTTCAATTTCTTTTGGGCGTATTTTAAGCAGACCTTGGGCAGGCGATTTTTGCTGGACCGGCAGCACTGCCCTTAAGCCTATATAACCGAGGCCGGATGTCATCCTGCCAAGGCACCGACGCAAAGCGCGACCTTACGCCTGTGCTCCCCGCTTGTGTGAGAGTAACTGCAAAACAAACTTATGAAAGGTGCGCTTGTGCGGCTCTCCTGTCAGCCGCATCACGCCTTAAACACGCTGTCATGTCGAATCGCTCTTCCCGGGCCGGCATGCGGGATCCAGACCTGCCAGCGTCACAGCTCACTCTCAGACAGACTCGGCTCCCGACTCCCCCTGACAAGATGCCACTTATACTGTGACACCAGGCGATTTCAAGTGGAATAAAAATATATTAGTCAATGAATAAAATATACACATCTAATAAAATGTTGAGTGCCCCCCCCCCCCAAACAAAAAAATACTACAGGTGTCATTCGGTATACAAAAATATAGGGCTAATTAATTGAATTCTTCTAATTGAATTGAAAGGAATGCCTAAATTTATACATTATGAACAGGGCTTATAAACATGGTACAGTGCTGACATGAATGGTTAATTTTCAAGGTTAGGTCGCAACTATTGTGACCTATTGCGTAAGAAAGCAAAGCGTTTATCCAATCCCGTATTTCGACGTTTGCGTTATATGTGTTCCAGTTTCATTTTAGGGGTTTGTCCTGCTCTTGCTGCTGTCCAGGAAAGGAAGCTGCGTATCAGAACGAGGTAAAGCGATATTAAGTTTCGGTGCACTGTAGTCATATGGCTGCAGTTGTTTTTATAATCAGAATTTGTCTATTTCTGGGTGAAGAGAAATGATCTTAAAGTTCAAGTTATGCACAAGTTCTGCGTTAACAGAAGCAAAACGCACAACTGTACGCCGATACTAAAACTTAAAGTTGTCTGCATTGGTTGTAGTGTGTATTTTACTCACTAATTCTCACACTATGTTTTCTTCAAAACTATAAGCATAGCTGAACTATAAGCATAGCTGAACTAAGATATTTTGTCACGAGATATAAAAACTTACTAGACCCGTTTTGGGTTTAACTCAGTTTTGATTAAATATCCAATTACTGTGTTTTGCCTTTGTAGGGTATTATATGTATTATATTGTACTGAATCATTAAAGTTTTAAATGCACATTTAAATGCACATGCTCACTCTTAGTAACAAATTTAGCTATATAACTTTTGCTTTATTTATTTATTTAGTTTTGCATAATCGTTTATAAACATAAATTCCAAACTATAAACAAATATGATACTTGTAGCAATCTTTTACGTTTTGGTGCACTTTATGTATTTTTAACTTTCTATGTATTTTTCACCAGGCTTACTTCAGAATTTATTTCCGCATTCCCGTTTCTTTTAAATGTCAAAGTTCTGTAAGACAGGTATTTACACCGTAAAATATACGATGCAGCGCTGAACAGTTTAGGTTAGATCTAGAGTAATGGGCAAGTGTTAAAGATCTCTCGTTGTTTAGGATAACTGTATGAACTAAACACCCTTTAAACAACAATCCAAACTGGCAGAGGATAGAGTCTAATCATATTACTGTGGCGGGCTTTCCCCAAATATCCGTGAAGCCGAAAGAAGAAGTAGCCCAGACTTTGCTGTTTGTTGTTGACGCGTCCTGCTTACTTTACATTCGGGTCAGTCTGGATAGAGGGGAAAGGCGGGAATATGAACCTTTGCAAAGAATGAATAGCTTTGTTCTAGCGGCTTATAGATGCAGGATAACGTATTTTACCCGAGTCGTAAGAGCATTTGGCCCAAGTCCATCGAAAAGAACCCTTAAGGTAGCCTGGAAGATAACGCAGCAACTGCCATTTTTGATCAAGTTTTGTGGACGCCTTTGTAAACGAAACTCTGGCCCCTCAGTGGAAATTTTTGTATTAGTAACTGATTCAAACCTAGGTTGATTCCTGTTGAGAGAGCAACCTAAAATATTAACCATAACACTCCATGGAAAAATGGAGTTTCTCATCTTTACGTAAATGACCAGTATGCAGAAGTTATTAACCTGGATAGTTGCTGGCTCTCTCGTGCATCTGGGTTCCAGGTTGACCAGGCTGACATAACAAGCCGGAAATGGTATTCGAAGTCAACACCGAGGTCTTCCGGGCCTTCTCCACCTACGCCACCGTTGTCATCCTCAAGATGATGTTTGTGGCCATGCTGACCACTTACTACCGTGTGACACGAAAGGTATGTGACGTGGTGACTTCGCTCATTCTGCTTGTGCCCTGCACCTGAGCCTTGGGGTTTCCTGCCCCCAGAAACAAAATCACACACTGAGTCAGACACACCCAACCAGGCACCGAGCTGGGGCCTGTAATTCAAAGCTGGCTTTCTTGTTTAGCTGGATAACTTGACAGATTTTAAGGTACCTGAGATGGAATGGATTTTCTCTCCACTTACATTTAGCCCAGACTACCTTAAATCTGACAGGTTATTCGGCCAAGCAAGAATGCTTTGTGATTCAGGTGTTTGAATTGTTCCCATGATGTGTTACTTCTAGAGACAGCAGCAAAGAAAATTAAAAGTATTTTTGTCAGTGTGTATTTAAAAGCATTGCAGAGATTTATCCATCCATCATTTATTCAGTGCAGGGTTTTGGGTGGAGCTGCAGCACAGGGTCCCCAAAGCAGGGGACAGCATGGATGGGCTGCCAATCCATCACAGGACACACACATCACACACACTGACACACAGTCCTGTACTCACATTTTTGTGGGTACTCTCCATTCATTTCTATTGGCAAAACCTTAACCCCTACCCAGCCTTAACCTTAGCCCTATGTAAATAAACAAAATACAAGGCATTTTACATTTTTAGTTTTGTGATTGCAGTCAAAGATTTTTATAACATTAAATTTCCCCTTGTGGGGACTGAAAAATGGTCCCCAAAATGCCAAAATAACAGGTTTTAACGCAAAATGTCCCCACAATGTAATATATAACTGGACCGTGTGCAAACAGGCACACAGACGCACACACACACTTTTATATTTCCTAATTGAAAAACTTTTAAACCAAGCAAAGTAAACTTCTTAGGCCTTTGATTTGATTGAAATGCTAATCTAACTAGTGTTTGTATGTCCCAGCCTTGTGCCTTCTGTTGTCTGTGTTAGGCTCCGCCCCTCCAGGACCCTGTACTAGAGGGATGTATAAGAGGGTATTTTTCTGTGAGATTAGGTAGTGTTACTCCGAGATGATGTTTTAAGTTGACTGACTCTATGGCGTGACACTTTTCCATTAATGAGAGCTTGGGGTCTGCCGGTCTTCCTGGAGCAGCTTCCCCTTGTTGTGGTTACAGTAACAGCATGCATGTCCAAACACTGAGCAGACATCCTGCAACTCTTGAAGGCTTTTGATAACCCGGAGGACATCAGGTCTGGGAGGACCATTGAGGAGAAGAAGAAGATGCTCCGCACGGACGCTGATGTCGAGCGGACCCAGAGGTATGGATATGGATGGCCCAGCAGTCTGTAGCCTGTTCACAGCATCACTCCTGATTACAGATCAGATGTGACATTTTCTAAACCCCCCTTTGCAAGGAGGGCGTCTGCATTATACGATACCATGGCAACAACAGGACGTTCATAATCATCTACTGACCAAATCTAGATGTTAGTTAGCTGTAAAAACTTCAGTTGAAACCAAAAGAATTTAACTTTAGGCCTCAACTGTGTGTGCTGCTAATCAGTAAATAGCACTGTTAATGTTACAGTTTCAGTCCCTAACGCAGACTAATGGACCAGTTCAGCTGTCCAAAAACCCATTTCACACCAACTGAAACTTCTACTCCAACTGGAAACTACTGAAATTTTCACAAACGTTGGATGACCAACTAGGAAACTGTAACCTCAATTTACAGTCGATTTAAGCAAATGTCTCGAGGCGAACGAACGCGGCTGCCGGTGTCTTTTACAGCTTTTCGCCGCAGGTGCAACTAGCTGTTGTGCTTAAAATACCAGAGTATTAATGGTCTGTCAGCATTCAGGCTCACATTTCTGCATCCACTGAAAGAGATTTCAAATCTTAGCATGAATTTTAGCAGCTAACTGAGTAAATAGAGAATATGTGGCTGAGAAGATATCAAGTTGAGTGACGATGTATTGTGCCGCTGTGACAACCATGAAGCTGTTGATGTGGTGACAGGAGACAAAGGTATTGACTACAGTAGGGAGACAGAGTGAGTAAATGGGAAATATACAGAAAACTGTTCACATAGACGTTAATAGACCACTTACACTGTCTGACCATGACTAAGGGAGATCTTTAAGCTCCAGGATGAGAACCATGTCTGTATGTTTGCCTTCCACTTATGGTAAACAGAAACATATTTCGTGTGGTGGTAGTGTTTCTTTATAGAGATGGCTCAAACAACATCCTGCCTGCATTGTGCTTTCCTATTCAAGCATCTGCTGTCTTCAGTCAGTGATAAGACAGAAGTAAAGACGATTTTATCATCCAGAGATAAAAGCAAAGCTGAGAATAATGACAAATATACTCTAAAGGACCATGTCTCCTTTTTCGAAGGTGCCACCGAAACGACCTGGAGAACATCGTTCCCTTCGTGGTGATTGGACTGCTGTATTCCCTGACGGAAACCAATCTCTCCTCGGCCCTCCTTCACTTCCGGATCTTTGTGGGCTTCCGGTTCTTCTACATGCTAGCCTATCTGATCCCCCTGCCCAATCCCAGCAGGGGCCTGTCTTGGATAGTAGGAATGTGCGTCACCTTCTCTATGGCGTACAACGTTCTCACCAGAGCCATGTTCCATTAAGTTGACTGCCTGCGTCTATCTTCCAGACATATGAAACCAAAATGTTCAACAGTGAGCCAGCGTTGAGAAATGTAAACTGCGTAATTTACACTATTAAACAATGAAAATGATAAGCTCTTATGATAAGCTATGGTGATTTCATTTATGCTAGACAGATCTATTTATGTGTTGCCATACCAGCCTTTGTCTATTGTCTGGACATCAACGCTAGACGCACCAGAAAGCCCCCCCCCCCCTCCCCGCATATGTTTTGAGGAGACCATCACGCCAGGACGTGTCACCACCTCGTTGGGAGCTAATCAGGGTCGGCAGGACGGCCGTCCAATTACCAGGTGCACATCGATTCTTCGATAAACCGCTCGTGTCAGTGACTTCTCCTAGCCCTACTGCTTAGCGGTTGCTGGGCGGCTCGTTAACGTCCATGTTAAATTAGGGATGAAAATGGCAGCAGAAAACAAATGTTTTGAGGGTAGGCCCTGTTCACCCGTCGCTCATGTCCTCTGGCCTGAAGAGTGTAGGCACTAATTGGGTTATTGTCACTCGCATGCAGACTCCGTGCTCTCATCACTTCTCCCCCTCTGCCACCATGAATGATTCTTTTTGTGTCTGGGTGCTTGTAATGACTCAATAGTAAATAGTAAAGCAATAGTAAATCATACTTCTGCCAATGTAATACTGGCTGGGTGAGTTTCTGGTGCTGTTTTTCATCAACCATGTTCATTTCACTGTCAAACATATATTATATCTGCTAAGAGCAGTAGAACCCACTGGTTTATCTTGTAACACTTTCCAGTGTGTGTTGATGTGATAAAATTAACACTGGCCTGCACTACTCTTTGTAGGAATAAGATAAGCTTTAAAGGTGTTTATTTTTTTTCTGGAAATGTTCACTGTCTGTCGGCTTGTCTAAAAAAATGCTCTAACGATGTGTGCTACTCGGTGCTGTAAGCTGTCAGTTTTTAAAACATTTTTACAGGTGTGGGGATTGTGTATCTCTTTCCAAGGTATTTTAGAATATATATTCTATCATATTTGTGTTTTCATTCCAGTGTTTTACACTGTATTGAACGCAGGTGTTGGGCCTAATATAAAATATATATTTTTTAAATTTATCGTGGCACACCCAATAGCGCAATCTTATTAATGTGTATTTGGCCGAATGAGAATATGTCCAGTAGGGGGAGACATATTAAAACGCAAAATAAAAACTTAAAAAAGATTTTATTAGTGTCCCGGAATTATTATATTTATACACAATCTGAGTGAATCATACTGTAATTTGTGGATTTTAAAATGTGTTTAACTCTATTGGTATTACATTGAAGCTTAAGTGGAATGGTAAACCAAAATCTAAGATTATAACAACGTATATATATCTGAGTAGTTTCAGTATGTTCACTGTGCATCTGCAGGCTTGAAGATGACTTGTGCTTGTCACTTAAAAAGGAAATATATAGGAGACTTTGCGATCAAACAGTCATGTCTGTGCTGGTCAAGGGTCCACTTGCCTGAAGCTTGGCTGCTAACAGCATTAGCAACTTGCACAGTTCAAACCACATAAATGAATGGTTCCAATTAAACACGTTGCTAATGGGAACTTTTAGGGAACATACTCCGGTTCCTGGTGCACTGAATTAACTGGGAACTGTGGGCCCAGGCGGAAGGGCCTAAGCAAACCATTTGAAATGGCAATCGCTAACATGGAGGAGGGGGGGGGGGGGTGTACCAAACAATGAGCTGTTTCTCAGCCATATAAAGAAGTGAGAGTAACCCTGCCCTAGATACTAATCAATTGCCCCCCACTTCCTCACTGCATTTAACCCCACTCCTGCTGGGGGGGGGGGGGGGGCTGGGGGAAATGGAGAGCCAAAGGCATAAACAGGGCCGATTAAATCAACTTTGCCCCCTCCCACTAATCTAAATTACAAGGAAAATTTTTGATTAAGTATCGACTGGGGGGACCGCGCCCTCAAAGATAAAATCATGTCGATTGATATTATTGAATCCGGCTGCAGGAATAGCATCTGGGACGCCTGGAATTCGCCTCTGTGCTTAATCAGGTAACAAAATACTCTTCTTCAACTGCAAGCTAAAGGCTAAATAATAAACCACAGTTCTTCTGCTCTCTACTTGCGCTGGAATAGATTTTAAATAAAATAGCTGGCTTGCTATGCATATCGATACGGCTTCCACAAATACAGTGTGGTGCTCTGCCTTCCGGCTCCCGTCGTGCCGTTTCCTGTCTCATCCCACAACACCCCCCCCCAAGCCATCAGTCCTGTCTGTATATGAATTTGAGCCCCTTTTTACTCTTCAAGGTTCCGGCATTGATATCAGCATTAATTATTGAGATGGGGGTACAGTTTTGACCTATGGAGTTGAAAGCGGGGAGACTGGCAGGCTCAACGGCTGCGTGTTACATAAAGGCAGATGGAGAGCGGGGTGCAGCAATTATGTATTAATAAATCCCATTAAACCATTATTGAAAGCTATTGAAAGCGTTTCCCTTGGTTACTAGAACTCAATTATGTTTAATGTGCTCGTGTGAGATAATGAAGGCCATTAATTGTGAACTTATTAGTTTGGATGGTTCCAGACACGATGGCTTTGAGACACAGGCGAATCACGGCTGCACGTCATGCCAAGATGGCGTGACGCGCATTTCTTGGGAAATGTTCGATGCATTATTATAAGGCTTGTTAGCCGAACATGGGCTTAACTAGGCAAAAGACTCCAGATTTGCACCATCCTTTCCGACGTGGCCGCACCAATTTCCAGTACGTGTGAAATTAATGAGTAGTTCACAGGAACTTGACGCCAGGCCTGAGGACTGATAAATTGCGTGGAGATTGAGATAATATGTTTGCTCTCCGCAACATTAAATTTTGTGGCTGGCGCGGTTTGGGAAGTTGGGGGCCACACAGGAAGTAAATCGTTCTGCTGCTATGCTTAGATTTCGCTCAACTTCTCTGCAGTGATGTCTGATCCGTTTTTTTTCAGGGTGACAACTGACAACATTTCTGCTGAGGTAGAATGGTTGGGCCTATCTTGGACAAAAAAAATCCACCATATAATTTTATTCCCCACCTTTTTCAACTTATTCACTTTCTGTTCAGCTCCTTCCCAAGATTACGGCTGAAGACCCGTGACTACCTGTGTTGCTCATAGAAAGCGCATGCAAGGCTG
The DNA here is from genome assembly GCA_015164015.2 of Brevimyrus niger. Taxonomy (NCBI): domain Eukaryota; kingdom Metazoa; phylum Chordata; class Actinopteri; order Osteoglossiformes; family Mormyridae; genus Brevimyrus; species Brevimyrus niger. The sequence continues at coordinate 14,826,322 of JAABNY020000001.1, forward strand.
GTAATGTGTCCTATGTAACAACAATAAAGAAAATCTTGTGTCAGCTGCTGCCTGTTTTGCTCTGCGGAAGCTGGCCACCCGAGGTGAGCGGACTGTTTATGCTGACCCCGAAGATTTGAGTGCGGTGATTACCGTAGGAAATTTAAATGCTATTGATTTAACCTTCTCCCAGCTGTAATTGAACCCAGAGAACTGGGGCCGTGTCCCCCCACCCCGCTAGATTGCTCTGCCAGCCACAGGAGCCCGGATTGCAGGGAGAAGGGGAGGGTAACAGAGGCAGGGGACAATCAATAAGCAGTTTGTCATGGTAACCGTGGAACTGTTCAATTAACATCTCATGCTGGATGAGGGGAAATTTATATGCGACTGGGATTTTATTTATTCATTTCGGCGCATTAAAAATGGGCTGTCCTAAAGACTCTGAGTACAGCTTCATGGGTGTTTATTTTCAAACCTTAAAAAATACCGTCTGGGATATTCTCTGGTGTGCTTTGAAAAGAAGACAGTTTTGCAATATGAAATTGGACTTAATTCAATGTAAAAATGAAACTCATAGTAATCAGTAGTTGTCCTAGGGATGTACCATGTCTTTATTTGAATTATAAATCCAGATTTTGTGTAATCATGGTTATACACAATAAATTATTTTCTGGTCCTACATAGGGCCTTCATTAGATGCTCATAAGCATGACTATAAAGGTTTTGTGTAGCTCATGTGAGACTTATGAGTTTACACACAATGATTATGTTCCATTTATGGAGATGTGCTGTGTAGGGGAGGGGGCTTTGATTGGGAAAAAGGTGACCTCACAATAAGTCAGTCATGATGTCATGTGTTTATGTATCATACTAATTATCATCATCTTACACTAAACATAAAAGATTCAGACAAAATCTCCCTGCCAGCACAGACTGAACCTCAGTATGCCTTCCCAGAGCTGGGGGATTTTACAATTTAATATTTCTGAGTTCTAATTGAAGAGAGTTTTCTCTCCAGGTAGTGCACTATATCTTCCTGACACATTCAAAGGACTGAGACCTTTGAAATAAAGTGTTTTTTAAATGAAATTTTATTATCATAATTTATGCTTGTCAAGGCGCCCACGGTGCTTGTGGCTGGGAAGGAGAGATCAGTTACCAGGTAACGTTATTTTAACATTTCATTTATGACGATAAGGTGACACATACGCATATGAACTAGAACACATTACTAGCCTTACATTCTCCATTTTTCCTCAACATGAGAGACTTCACTTTCAAATAAAAATAATTATATTTATTACCATTTATAGCATCATCCATGCACAACCTTCACAGCACAAAAATGGACAGAGGTGTGGAAACGCAGGATCCCCTTTTCCTGTAAACTTTCAGTAGTTTCTTTCCCCTGTGAGACTGCCTGATATATTCCTGTAGCTATCGTAACATGTAGCAGATTCCTCTTACGTTTGTTTGTGACACAGATTCACTCGCTCACCTAGAGAACACTGGGAATAATTTGTAGAGCTCCACTGAATGCAGGTTTCCATGGAGAATAGGAACTGCACGTCCTTCTCCATGGCAGTGATGAAATCACAAGGGCTGTTACCCTAGTGCCATTAAGCTTGCAGCTCTCCAGCTGGATATCTCCACTTTAGAATTAAGAACGTGCATTAATTTCGTAATGGACACGAGTGTGCCACTTGCGGAAACAATGATGGGGCCCAACAGCAAACGACTTTTCTGGCAAACCGTTAAGCTGCTCTGCGGTGTGCGGAACTGTTGGTGAACTGCACAAAAATGGCACTTGATGGCTGATTTGAAGTGGATTAAATCAGGTAAACTCTTAAAGATACAGTACCGTATAATGGTCATGAGGTCAACTGAGAATTACACTGAGATTGTATGTTAAAGTATTGTTGGCTGGATTTATGCTGGGCGTGCTGATGCATTGGTACCAATATGGTGTCATGACTGCCTTCCTGGGTCCAGGAAGGGTCATTGCTAGCTGCTGCTTTCCAGCTCTACCTTACCAAATTTCACACTGAGCCGTTTCCTCTGCCCCCCACCAGCCTAAAACCTGACCCCATGGAAGTGCTGGCCTCAAACTGGACGGTGGCAATGTTTCAGACCCAAGTCTGAACTCGTACGGCTTGCTGTGGTCTGGCACCAATGACCCTGCGTCAGCAGGTCCTAAATCATTCATTATAATTGGCCACTGAAGAGACTTTCTAGAGTGATGCCAGAATGTAACGCGATATCTCCGATGTATCAAATGACCGGCTCGCTTTCTGGTGCACCACAAAATGATCCTGGATCCAATCTCTGCAACTTGAACCAGCATCATACATGGGTAGATCAGAGCTCCTGCTCTCCTTGGGCCATCTAACATTATTTACAGAAGAAAGTGCAGCTTAGTCAGCAGAGATCTCATTTAATGCTTAACATCACCGGAAATGCCTCCTGAATTGATTTCTCCATGATTTCAGCTTATTATTAAAAAGACCATATGGAAGACTTCTTAATGGGTTGCATGAACATCTTAGCCAGGCATGGAAAATTATGTTAAAATGATCTTCGTGTTGGTGTAAAACTATGATGTTATGTCTGTCAAAGTGTGTCAGCTTAGCCATTTCCAAATCTCTCCTAAAGTCTCCACAGTATTTGCAGTAACTGTGCAATATGTGTTGACATGTCCACTATCTCATCAAGTTATTTACCTAATTAAGTTAATTAATTAAGTGAGCTGGTGGTAAAATTTAACAAATACATGGAATGGTTGGGGTGCCCCGGAAGACAGGTTTGGGAATACAAGTGAGGATCTTCTAACCAACAATGACTTTCTGAAGAAGAGAAGAAATTCTTGATAGTTCTAATAGTCGATGTTCATTTTTATGTCAATAGCCACAAAGAGATAAATAAAACGCTTACATATGATACACATCTATGAATGGACGATGAACAATCACAAATAATGACACACTGTCCTGCAGAATCGTTAAGGTCTCTACAACTCTTCCTAGAAAATGCTACAATCTTTGTGAATTAAGGGCTATGCATATTTTATTTTGATTCCATGCAACATATTCCTAACATATGGTAAACTGGTGTGTGTTAGGAAGACGTTGGAAAAACTGCTACTTAATTATTACATGTGTAATCAAATGTAAAATGCACCATCTCACTTTAATGCTTCTTGTTAGTTATGAGTGACTGGGTCTTATGCTTTCTTGATACATTTAGGTAAAGTGGATTTAATTAGCATTTACATCAATCTAAAACAGCACTGATTATACAGTACAGGACAAAAGTCTTAGGCAGTACGGGTGTAAATTTATTACTACATGAAATTATTGTTTTACTTGATTCTACTATATTCTACTGTTTGTTTGTAACGTGATATATATTTTTCTGAACAAATGAATAAAGTACTGATTTTTTATTACAAAACCAATACATTTGCAATATTTTTACTGAACTATAAAAGCATGCCAAGACATTCTGCAAGCACTGAATTTATCTGAGTAGTTAGTGTATATTTGCTCAGAAAGAAAACACAATTTAACATCAGAACATATGCAAATTAATGGTAACACTATAATAAGAAAAATTCTTCTGTTATTAAAAAAGTTACTGAAATCTTGTTGGGTGGGTTGATAGACATCGTTTCAGTTCAAAAACCTCTCCTCAGGGACGCCCCAGCCATTCCATGTATCTGTTGGGTATTGATCTGCTAGTGGTCAAACATACACGGATGCTTTGGACGGTCACTGCAAACACTGGACTGACTTTAGGAGAGGTTTTGAAATGGTTAAGCTAATACACTTTAGGAGACAAAATATCAAAGCACCAACATGAAGATAATTCAAGGATAATTTTCTTTGACTCTTGCACTGTACTGCATGTTGGCTGTGAGATGAGCACGAGAGGGGTTGAGCTTCTTAGAGAAATGAGTCCGGTGTAATTAGCTGGGATCCTGATTGAGGATTATATGTCATGCGTCCCTTGCTGGCTTGGTTCAGCCACAGGGCAAACTGCTCAAATAAGTCCTAACTCTCCATTAATTAGAACATTGAGGAGTGACCAGGCAGGGTGCTACCTTAAAGATCTGTGTTACCTTAAATTGTGACCAGCTGTGGCCCTCGGGCCTGCAGTATGACCTTTAGTTCCTCACCTTAAGATGAGACACATTGTATCAATTCCTCACCTCAAGGTGAGACACACTGTATCAATTGCATCACTTCCTGGACATCACTTCCTGGTAGGCCACTGGGCATGCTCTGACTGTAATGTAGAGAAAGGACAGTCCCTTTAATGGCTTTGTTTAGGCTTATCAGGATCAAGAGGGAGACTGTCTGGGTGACCCTGGATGTGCTCCGGGTGTAATATCCTACATCAGCTTGAAAATATACTCTAGTATCAACATGCCAAGTTATCCATATTAACAGTGTGCAGCTATAATCTTTCCAAATTCTACCCATCAGTGACTTCAAACAAATTATTTATTTATAAGGCAAAATAGGATCAGCATATATCATCATGGTACATTTCTCACAGATACTTAATAAAGATGTGGATTAAATATATTTTTGTGGATACTGTTGAGTGAATTAAACTGATTTAAGGTAGAATGCTGGGCATCAGTGGGTTTATGAATATTCACCCATAAGTGGAGGTTTAAGCCCCCTCCCAAACTTCTCAATCCGAATTTCACCTTGTACCGGGGTGACAACTATAGATGTTGGCAATTTTGGGAAAGAGATGGTTTGTTAGGTCTGGGTGATATATCAATAAAATATTGTATCGTGTTTATGAACATTAATATCATACAATATTTTGCCATATCACACAGCTAATGCAGTGGTACCTCGGTTCTCAAACTCACTAGAACTCAAATTTCTTGAAAGGCGAACAAACCAGTTTGACCTAGAACTCGATCTGAATATCAGAAGTCGAACCGTGAACGCTGACCTAATATAAATTGT
>JAABNY020000001.1:14831385-14846552 GCA_015164015.2 Brevimyrus niger
ATAAATAAACCACTAACTTACATGTACTATTAGAGCATTTATGTCATTTATTTAAACTTTATTTTACCAGGTAAATTTACTGAAAACCATTTCTCACTGCTTTACGTAATTTTGGGAGAAGTAGCAGACAACGCATTGGAACTGCCTGGAATACGTCATAATATAAGTCATGCATGTCACTAAACTCTTCAGCCAATAAGGGCAAAGGTGTGTCGTCACGGAAGCAGTTCCAGTTTGTGCAGCCGGGTGAGAGGTCGCAATGCATCTAACTGTAATACACTGCGTCAGAATCAGAATGCGTTGCTTTAAGCCAGCGCTGTAAGCAAGTCAAACGCACCCAATGACTGGACTGGGGAAAAAAACTTAAATGACTTAATACAGAGGACTAATGACAAAAACCAGAAACAGCTGACCACACGGGGATTCCACACGGGGTTAACGAGGGGGTGTGGCACACGGAAGGAGCAGACGATAAGGACAGGGGTAATGTTGGGAAAAGATCTTTATTGTTTTGGAAGCCATTAAGAAAAAAGTGCTCTTCTTGTTTTATCCTGTACATTTTGTGTTTAAATGCTTAAATGCTTAAAAACAACATATTTAGGTATAATTTTGGGGGCCAGGAACCAATTAATTGATTTTCCATTATTTCTTATGGGAAAAATTCAATCAGAACTTAAACTTTTCGATCTGGAGTCCAGAATGGATTAAGTTTGAGAACCGAGGTACCACTGTATATAATACAGCATTTTATTATTATTATCTAAAAAATCTTATAAAAGTTCAATGATGTTCAGATCTGCTGACTGGGGAGGCCATGGAAGGTGAGTGATGTCATCCCGATTTTATAAAACCCTTCTTGAATTTGTTTAGCAGGGTGTGTGTGGGAAAGGTTCCTTTCTCCAAGTGTAGATTCTTCCAGATCTGTGAAAGATGGCTCATACATAACCTTTGTCCAATGCTCAGGGGCTCATGTTTTGTGCTTCTTGTGACCAGGTCATGCGTCTTTGTTTACTGGCTTTGGATACAAGCGGTTTCTGAATGGCAGCCCTAACATAACCTACAGTTTTGTGAAGCTCATGACGTGTTGTTTTGCTGAGATGTAACCGCAGATGTGCTGATTCAGTTCTGTGGTAAAGTTTGTTTACTCTTTGGCTGTACTTTTCTCTGTATTATGAAAGTATCCTGGTAAATTTCGACCACTGTCCACTGTTCCTCCTTGCTGATGTGTTTCATCCATGTTTGACATATTATGGCAAGTTTTCAGGCTCTTCCACTTGACACATTAAATACTTAGCAGTTTTTGTAACTGATACACCTACGATTCAGGCATCGAATCACTGACATCTTTTTGATTGACAGACCCTTTTATAGCTTACGAACACCATCAAATCTACCATTCACCATTGTAACTGGGATTCAGCTACTTCAAAGTAAAAGTCCTTTTTCATGTGCTGTTTCTATTATGTCATCCAGCCCCTCTTCACATGCACACACAGAGCCATCTTGCCATCTTTAGGGTGGGACCTAGGCTCAAAAGGAAAACTTGCCTAGATATTGAAAGGCTAAATAATAATAAGTCATTAAATAATCTTTTTTCATTAGTCATATGCAGCCATATTACATGTGAATATAGTGGAATCCGCTTATAGCGATCACATCTGTCTGGGTGAAACTGATCTCTATAAGCAGATGATCATTATAACTGATTATTTCCTTTTTCTTTATTCTCAGGCAAATTAACATCTAATTGACATTTTTATATTGCATACATTTAAGATAATAAAACGAACAGCCTCACTATTTACTGTATTTTATTAACTTTCAAAATACAGTTGAGCTGTTTCAAACACTTTTCAAATTGCAATACTGCACAAATTAAATTACTGAACTTTGTATAATTCAAATACGCTATAATATAGTATGGTACTGTACATAAAATACAGCACATTGTAATTTTGCCACTGCACCTTGCTTGCTCGTTTCTAGCAGTTTATAATAAGCTTCGATGAGTCTATATTTGTCATTGAAAGAGAATTAATTTATTTTTCCTGTCATGTTTTCTGCGCATGCGGCATTGGCCTCAGGTAGCCTAGCTAGCCAGATGCAGATGGATTACTGCAAGGCAAAGTAGGGCTATAAGTAAAGTAAAAAAAAAAGGATTACGATAGCTTTCATTTTTTCCATATGTTATCATGTATAAAAAAATGACAATGAACACTGTAAGTGGACTACTTGATTACTATAAAGTGAATTATTTAAACAGTATTTGTATAGCAATTATCTTGTCCCAAGCTTTTTGATCCATATAAGCAGTTGATCACTATAACCATGTTCACTATAAGCGGTTTCCTCTGTATGTCATTCTGGTTAAATATACACTGGAAATACACTGTACCTAAATCCTATCTTGGACATGAGATCACAACCTAGGCTAACGTAACATGCATGACCATGACACACACACACACAGACAGAGAATGAGAGAGAGAGAGACAGAGAGAGAGAGAGAGAGAGAGAGAGAGAGAGAGAGAGAGAGAGAGAGAGAGAGAGAGCTTAATTTCTCTGGGCATAACCCTAATCCTAATTATGACAGCCTTAACCCCTACCCAGCCCTAACCTTAACCATAAGAAACCAAACAAAACACAAGACTTTTGACATTTTTAGATTTTTGATTTAATTCACAGATTTCCATAAAATTGAGTTTCCCTTTGTCGTGACAAAAAAAAACTCTCCGCAAAAGTTTTTATGTAATATACACATGACCCCACACGTAAGTACCCCTTAGAGCCCTGAACCTCTTTGTGGCTTATTTTACGAGCATTTTCATTTGCCTAATCATTTAGCTGGCTACTTATTTATGGCATTTAAATATGCAACCACATAGCATCTAAGAGTGAAAGTGAAATGGAGAGTTTGCTCTCTGATCTCATTCATAACAACCTGCACATTATTTTAAACGTCTGAATTAATTTCAATAAATTAATGAAAATACTTTTTGTTCAGATTTTTGAGCATTCTAAGCAAACAGCATTATCATTAAAAAAAATCTTTTTATCATTTATTACTGTATGTATAAAGTCCAACAGAATAACGTGTTCTAGCCGCCAAAGAACTGCTCGGTATGTATAATAGCATAACTTTCGGCAACCTAATTTTCCTAGTGGAAAACTGCTAGCTAATTAACATTATGAGCAACAAGCGAAGAGGAGACGGCGCTACAGCCTACAGGGCATAGGATGTACTGACCATCATTGGATATTGAACAACTAGATTTATTTTAAAAAATGTAATACATTATATATATGGTTTATGGTACTGCCTTTAGAACCCTGAACCTCTTTGTGTTAACTATTCCTCTAAGATACTGTAGCGTGTTTAGGAATTGTGTTACAGGTATTGCTGGGAGGGATATTTTCTGTGGGCATGCAGCCATCCAGGGGAGAGTGTGTGGGAGGGGCGAGAGGAGGCGGGAATATAAAAATCGTGTATGGCGTGGCTGTGGCCTACAACAGGCAAATAAAGTTAGTTCCCATATAAGTTCATTCCCATAACAGGAATTTTACAGTGGTGTCAGAAGTAAAAGTGCCATTGCGAGCAAGCCAGGTTTCGCTGCTGTAAGCAGATGGATCCTGCAGTCCATATTGAAGGGAGGCATCCCGGGAGCAGAGAGAAACATTAACACTAGCTTTCCAGGGAGATCCCGCTCTTTATTGGTAGTCCTGAAAAGGACTATATCAGGCACCCAATGAGCACTGAAGCCAATTATACACAGGAAACACAAGGTTGTCAGATGAACTGTAAGACGCATACGCGGTGGGAGATTTATGTAAGTTAATTAAACTCAAGGATTGGACAGGGTACACATAAGACACAGGTAAACACACGTGCAGCAATAAGGAGAACAACAATAAGAGCAACAATACAAGGGCTATTTACAACTGCACGCGGGGCATGCTGGGACATGTTCGCTACTGGTGCTACAATATTAAGGTTGAGGAGGACGACTACAAGTATGCTTACGCTGCCGTGGCGCACCCGTCCACAGCGGTGAAGAGGGAGCCGTGTTTGGGCACTGTCACTGGCCCTGAAGTTAGCCACCATTTCGTGCCTTGTCCGGGGGGCATGTCACCAGCCGGAGGCGAGGTTCAAAGCATCGGCGAAGACTTAAGTAATGATGGCTGCGCCCGTGGAATGCATAAGATAGTTGGAGTAAAAACGCCGAAGTATTCCAGTAAATTGGACTGGGAAGCTTTCCACACGCAGTTTGAACTATTAGACCAGGTGAGCGGCTGGACACTGAAACAGAAAGCTCTGCAGCTCGCTCTTTGTTTAAGCGACAATGCGCTGTCCTGCTTGCTGTTGCTAGACCTGAGTAAGAGGGCTATTTACGATGCGTTGGTCGGCACGCTGAGGCGATGTTTCAGGCAGTGCTACCGCTCGGAGTCCCTTTGAGCTGCTTAACTATCGGAGACTCACAGGGGAATCTCTGCGATCCTTGGCTAATGAGGTCAAAAGCTTAGCCAGGCGAGCTTACACACACATGCTGCCAGATGTGCAGAATGAGCTAGCCTGCGACCAGTTTGTCAGGGCTCTTTCTTCGGCGAATCTTTGTGTCCACATGCAGCTCGCTTGCCTGCAGACCCTGTCTGATGCCCTGGAGTTAGCAATGGAGATGGAGATGGCAGTGAGGGTGGCAATGCAGGGTGTTGATTCACCACTTGCAGTTAGGGCAGCTGGGGATTGCAGATGGGTGGTACAGAAGCCTGCCGGGCTAGAGATCACTGAGACGATACGGGGGTTAACCTTGCCACGGTGGTCCTGCCAGAGGTGGTACCAGAAGGGATGAAGCTAGAGGGCACAGCAGTCCAGCTCCACAAAGTAACTTGTGAGCTAGCACCGATGAGGGGGAGGGGACTGCTGAGGTTAGCAGTTGGGGGAAAGAATGTGCAGCACCTGGTTTGGGTAGCTGATGTGCAGGACGCATGCATTCTGGGTCTAAACTTTTTGAGGGATCAGGGCTGCCTGTTGGACCTGGTGAATGTGACATTGAGTTTCAACAGTGGCCATGAGGTAAAAATGAGGCCACCAGGTGGCCAGGGAGTCGGTGAAGTGGCAGAGGGACCCCAGGCAGGCAGCCTGGGGGTATGTTAGCAATCATGCCAAACCAGCCCTCATGGTTCACCTCAGCATGAGCCCCTACCTGTTTTGGGGAGGCAGGGAACCCAGAGGGGACCCGGCATAGCCAAATAAAGGGGCCCATACCTGCTACTGAGGCTCCTGCTACCCAAGCCGGGAACTGGAGGGACAGAGCAGACCAGATGCTTTGCTGGACAGAGACGGTAGGAAAATGGCGGCTATGCGGGAAATCCGGCATAGGAATGGCAGCGACCTGGATGAGCCGCAACAGGAACTGTGGCAGTTGTTTCGGGATTTTCAGGACTGCTTTGCATGTGATGACAACGAGTTGAGGCAGACTTCCCTGGTGCAACACAATATTGACACGGGGGATGCTGCACCCATATGGCAGCATCCACGCTACCTCCTGTTGGGCTGACAGGAAGCATGCTCTAGTAAAGATGTTACATGCTGGCATAGTACAGCCTTCTAAGAGCCCCTGGGCATCCCCAGTGGTCATCAATCAAGTGTTGATTACAGGAAGCTCAACGAGGTAACAAAGAAAGACTCTTACCCCCTCCCACGTGTGGATGAATGCCTTGACCTGGTAGCTGGCTCTTCTTGGTTTTTATCCCTGGACCTGAAGAGCCGCTACTGGCAGGTCCCTGTCTCCCCTAAAGCTAGACCTAAGACTGCGTTCTGCACTGGCAGGAGGTTGTGGCAGTTCAGTGTTCTTTGCTTTAGCCTATGTAATGCACCAGCTACCTTTGAGTGTTTGATGGAACGGGTGTGTTGGAAGGGGCCTTTTATAGCATGCATGTCTCATTTTCCTGTATGACATACTGGTGCATGAGAACTCCTTCACCTTCACTTCGCAGCAGTTGCTGGAGAGGATCAGGGCAGCAGGACTGAAGCTACACCCTGACAAGTTTAAGCTCCTGAGGAGGGAATTGACCTTCCTTCACGGCTGGGGAGCTAGTCTGGGTCTACAGCCCGACCAGGAAGTGCCCTAAGTTGGGCACCCACTGGGTGGAGCCGTGTCTAGTCCTGGAGAGGGTATAGGAAGTGTATAGGGTGCAACTACTTTCCCAGAGACACAAAGTTGTTCTCCATTGTGACTGGCTGGTGCCTTACTGTGACACCTCAGGGGAACAGGGCAGAAGCGGGAGGCCCCCTGTCCCCTACCACACCATCTCCAGCTAGAATGAATATGGCAGTCGGTTTGGACCGAGCAGCCGGTGGTGACCAGTCTGCCTCTGCGACACCAGTCCAAGGGGAGAGAGGAGACCCCTCGCAAGGTTCAGGGACTTTGTCCTCGGGTCGAGGACTTAAGTAAGAGTGGGGTAGTGTAGCGTGTTTAGGAATTGTGTTACAGATATTGCTGAGAGGGATGTTTTCTATGGGCATGCAGCCATCCAGGGGAGAGTGTGTAGAAGGAGCGAGAGGAGGCGGGAAGAAAAAGAATCTAGTATTGGTAAGAAAAGGGTGTGTAGTGCAGGACTGTTTTTTTCAGAATACAAAAAGTTTGTATGGTGTGGCTGTGGCCCACAACAGGCAAATAAAGTTAGTTTTCGGTCACTTTACTATACTTTGGAATAAATATGAAATAGAAGCCTTTTTGAAGTCGTAATGAAGACTATATGGATAGCCTAATAACTCATTTCTATATCAGTATGGGGCTGAAAATAGAATAAACGCTGAAAGGCTGTAATTTTTAAAAACTCAACCGCCTGATTGTAGCGAGTCCGTCGGCGCTTCGCTCTTGTAATCATTGCTTCCTTTGCTGCCTATTTCAATCTGATACAGGAAAACGATAACAAGATGCAGATCTGAGCAAAAAGACTGTCAAGAGCCAAAAAGTTTGGTGTTTGTTTGTAAGCGAAGCTGCGCGTCTTGCCGGCATCGAGAAAAGACAAAATAAGCGATAACGAGCGACCAAAAGTTAGAAAGCGATGTGCCAAGAACCGCAAAGCCGCGCCTCTCCCTCCGAGTACTGGATAAAAACAAGCCCAGAGTCGCTTCTAATAAGCGGACATGGCGTCACTGATAGTCAAGAAGCATGATTTACAGTTTGCTCTCTCTGTGACGGGAGAGATGTGCCAGTTTAGTGTAACAAATGTGCGTGGCCAGGAAATACTGGGATAAAAATAAAATCAAATATAGTGCTTGAAGATTCTGCCACTATTCGTAGGCAGATAGCTTGAAAACCTTGATCAGTCCATAGGCTACAGAAGGAGCTTGAAACTGAATGCCGAGCACAGTAATAATACTAATATTAATAATGAAGAAGAACAAGAAACAAATGCGATGTTTTAATGACATATAACTAAATAACATCCTTAGGCGTATTTACAAAGTAAGGGGTTCCTTTTTATGTTTTTTTACTATGCTATAGGCCTAGTTATTTATCTTTAAATACGGGACGGTCCCCTAAAAACAGGCGAGTGCTTTAAAATTTTAATAAAAAGGGTTAGTTGAGGCCCCTGGGCTTCAGCCTAGTTAAGCCCGTGCACTAAAGCGCCCCTGATTACACCTAATAGCAGCGCACATTTGTTCAACAACATAGGCTGTGATGCAGAACCTGCAGTTTTCCATGGGTCAGAAAAAGACTATCAACAGTGAGAAAATACTGCTTAGGGGCTGCTGCGTGTTACTGCTGCTTGTCTGAAACATGCAGTTTACTGTCTTAGGTCTATAACCTTTGAGGATTTTAAGTCCAGTTACTCTAAATGTTTGTCTTTGTTGTATCTGAATATGAATCCCTGTTTACAGCCGAATGATTTAGGTTTCGGCGCTCAGTTTATCGCCTTACGATATGAAAGAGTTAACGTGGACTTGCGAGATTTATGAATGAATCACTGTGACTTGTAAGTTATTAAACATTTTTTTGGAATATCACAGTACAAGAAAAATGACACCCGAACCACACGCAACCTAAAACTATATATAACGAGGACAATTTTTATACGGCGGTTTAATAAGGTTTTATTGATAGATTATGTTTTGTAATAAATTAATTTAAGGTTTTTGCATTGCTACAAAACGCATTTAATCTATTATAGTTTGAGTTTATGAATGATCGGTAGCTGATGTGTTTTCCTTACGATAAACAACGTATATTAGACATATTAGCTCAAAATGTAATGTACAGGGAAATTAGATTAAATATTGATGTGAAAAAAATAAATGGAGTCATTGTCAGGATCGGTCCCTGTCCTATGTCAGTTCGCTGTTTGGTGAGGCACACCTGCGACATAGCGAGGACAGCCAGGTGTTTAAAGGTACGAATAGAGACGCCGCAGTGAAAACGCGTTTTCCTCATAGTTTCAACAATTTAGGTTACGTTTCCGTTTCACAGTGCAAATATTCTAAATCGACTACAAAAAGTGCATTTAGATAGATTGACAGACAGACAGACAGATAGATAGATAGATAGATAGATCGATACTCATTCGGAATATTAAGTAAGTGCTCAGTTTATCTGAACAACAAAGCAATTATTTTTAGTCTCAGCGATAGGCCTACCATTTATAAGCTGACATACACGCAATGGGCAGGTTTATAAGTTCTTTTCATCCGCTCAATTTCATTCTTGAAAATAAAAATCTTTGTGATTTATATTCTTAATTTGAATCAGACTATTATTACCCTTTTGAAAAGAAAAATAAAGAAGACAGAGAACTTACAAGTGATATATAATTAAAATTGGACAGTATGTCATAAAATGACATTTCCTTACCCATATATTGTAAATAATTGAGACATCCTGCTCTGATATATGCAGGAAGCAATATTATGAATAAAACATTCACTGTGGTAGTCTTAGTTAATAGTCATATATTTTATGTGTTCAGTGTGGCTAACGTAGTTCATTTATTCTCATCACATTCATGTGTACAATATCTTGTTTTCAAAATTCACAATAAATTACTTTGAGATTATTTTTCTTTTTGCTTGTTAAGGCCAACAGACAAATGTGGCAAGAACTAGTGAAAAGGAGTAAAATAACAGAACGCCAGTGACATATTATCTAGACTATTTTATTCTTTTAATGTTTTATTGCAGGTTCTGGCTCTGGAATGATGGAAATTTATGATGAGATTCTGTGTTTTTATTTGGGTGTGTGTGTGTTTTTTCACGCTAGTATGAGCTGTAATTCTCTCACCTCATTATCCCACCCGTGTACATGTTGTCTTGGGGCTTATTTTAACAGAGAAAAGATCCAAAGACTTTACACCATGAAACACAAACCAGAGAAGCTGGGCACCGCTAATCTCACCCCCGAACGGGCGTCCTGCAGGACTTCATACTCAAGCTGTCTGAAAAGATCTGCATCCCAAAGGAGGAGGAGCGGACAATTCGCCTCGGCCCACGAGTTGAGTATTTGTGAGGGACACCTGATGGAAGCCCCCGTATGCCTCCTTCCATCAGTGACGAGCTCGGGCACTGAATACCACACCCTTACGTTTATCAGAGAGAGGGTACTGGAGCGAGAAGGGACACTGTCAGCTCTGCAACACCGCCGTCGGACCCACGGCATCATCCCCCGGATCGCCAAGTGTTAGATAAGCTCTTTCTTGTGCCGGCGAGTAATAAACTAACGCGTCCCAATGGATGGATAAAGGAAAATGAGCCACTCTATTTGAATTGGGAATTTAATTGCTGAAATTATTCCGTAGCTGAGCGTATTGTATTTGCTGTTTGTTTGTATATGTGTATATAACTTCATCCACACGTGAGGCGTTGTAGGTACATTCAGAGAAGGATGTCAACATTCGTCATCGCCCCGCTGGGTATACCTGATCCGTTGTCTGAGAGAGTGATATGAGTCTCCGTGCTTTATCGCCGGCATGAGGAGCAGATGATTTATCACCAGGAGAGACATCAGCTGTCTCAAAAATCAGGGATAAATGGCATCCATGATTCCTTCCCGTCTAGTGACCACATAATCAGATCCTCAACCTTTCTCCTGCCACCTAAACGAGTATCAGCAATACCTGGAAGGCTGCATGGAGGACCTGTGCAATGTTTCAAACCTTCTTTCTTTATTACTGCTGGAATATTTGCTATTAATCATTCAAACACTTCGAAATTGATTATAACAAAATGGCTGAATTCACTGGCTGGAGAAATTTACACGGATGCCTAATCCTTCAAGTCAGAAGGTAAAGAGACTGCTGAGCCAAACTGCATTTTGGCATAAGAAAATGAAGGAAAAAAACTCATCTTTTATAATGACCATGTGATCAAATCTGGATAGCTGCTCACTGCTTCATTTCACGTTTCTAAATTGCTTCCACAGGGAGATAGCGATGTTACAAAAGAATACCCCTCATTCAAACGAGGGAAAAAGAGAAGGCAGGATTAGAGCTCCTTTTTAGCATTTCACAAGCGAGTGTCCATTAAAACGTGTTCTAGCATAATACTGTGTAATTGCTGCGTACCGCCAGGCCTGCCAAAGGACGCATTATCGGCCGTGGTCAAGCAACACGTTCCGCTTGCGTCGAAACGTCTGTCTCGTGGTTCAGCCCAGTGGCTCGCGACCGCGTTTCACCTGCTCGCGTTGGAAGCCACGTAGGACTTAATAACCCTGCCAAAACATCAAATGCGTGCCTTTCCCACCCTCTACAGAGAGTGCGAAGCAAAGCTCGCTTCCCGCATGTCTGCTGCTCTGAATTACAGCACCCACTGAAGGAAATCAGTAACATCCAGGGTAATTAAATCGTATTTATTTACTCCTCCCTTAGCAATTACTTAATGGTGCTCATTTTAATTGTAAAAGCCTCAATAGCTATTAAAAAACAACATTTGTTGACTTTTACACCTGCACAACCTGCGATGTGTTTACCTAAATGCACTTTAGGTACTGTGTAATCACTGTGCGAGGATAGGTCATGTCATAAGTTAGCGCCGGGTTGGGGTTAGAGATAGTAGTAGGGTCTTCATCAAGCAATTCATGCCTCATTAATCTTGTCCTATTTTAAGAGCCACAACAGGGGCCAATGACGGTCATAATGGTGGGTCTAAGATCAGTAGAAGTGTGGTGTGAGATCTGGGAGGGGTGCCCAAGAGCAGGCTCGGTGACATTACAGCGCCCAGCACATGGCATTTACGCAGCTTTCTCTGATGCACCCATCAACAGTAGCTCCCCCTCTGGCTCTGCGTGTGTGAAATGTGGGGAGGCTGTCAAAGACAGTCCCACCAGGTCAGGTTAGGGAGCATGCACTGTTACAGGATGTTGCCCAGATACTCAGACTCCTCGTTTAGTGTCTTGTGAGCCCTGATCAGAGCCTCCATTGACTCTGCGAAGGTCACAGTATCGTTGGCAAAGACAAGCTCAGTAAATCTTTTTTCACCAGCAGATGCCTTACAGCCCCTGGACCCCACGACCGTGCCCAGCACCCAGTCCACATAGGCATTGAACAGAGTAGGAGCAAGAGCACAGCCCTGGCAAACTCCAGAATCAACTGGGAAGAACGCAGAGGTTCTGCCTCCATTCTGCACAGCACTCATGGTACCGGTGTACAGGCCAGGCATGACGTCCAGCAACTGCGGGGGGATCCCACGAAGTCTCACGTGCCTTGTTTCCACCAATGTGGTGCTGGCGCCAGTGCCAGACTTTTTCCCAGTCTGGAACTAATTCTGCATGTTTCCACGGAAAAAAAACTGGCCCTGGGCCAGAAAAAATGGCTCCAGCACGCCACCACAGAAAAGCTGGTCTCAGAATTTGGCACCCTAACATCAGCAAAAGAGGGCCGGGTAATTGCGTCCGAAACTTCTGCATACAGAAAATTCAACCCAAAACTGATATAGTTCAGTTAATAACGCCAATTCTGACAGTGAAACAACCTGCAAGCTAATTAGTGGAATAACATTATGTAATTTTTTTATTCTGTGAAAAATGCAAGATTGATCACCCGGCCAGCTTTAATAAAAAAAAAAAATAATAATAAAATATACAGATCGAATAAATAAAATGTGGGTTCCCGTGGCGAAGAGATCATTCAGTTTTTAGCAGACTCATATTGCGAGATCCTCAAAAGGACAGTGGTAAAACAGCAAGCGAGAATAAACTCAGACTCAGGCCGGCAGATGTTAAACTCACACAGGGGAGGGAGCCTTTAAGGAGAATAAATGTTGTAAAATATCTTAAAATTGTATGGATTGTAAAATAAGATACTTTATGTAAAATATTAACTTGCACTAAATTGTATAATTCACATAAATGATACAACGTTAAATTGTTTTTTTTATTCTGTAGTAAATGAAAGATTGATTTAATAATAAATTATAAATGCTGCAGGTCGAACAAATAAAATATTTTGAAGCTCGGGTGGTGAAGAGATGATCAGGCGGACAGCAAGGTTCAGTTTTTAGCAGCATGATCGTTAAAAGAACAGCGGAAAACAGCAAGCAAGAAAAAAAACACTTACAGGTACAGACTGGGAGCCTTTATGCGGACGGAAGTGGATACAGGCAATGGAGACAGGATGCAATGTCATATTCTCAAAATGATTTTTCTCATTTAAACTTAAAATTAAAAAAAATCTGATTTACCTTTACTTCCTCCTATGTAACATTTCTGTTCCATACTTTTTTGAAATGGGTGGAAATGTGGACAGGTTCTCAAAAGCTGCCAAGCCCAGAGAACCAGCCCAGCACTGGCACCAGCTATACGTTGATGGAAATGAGGCATGAACGTCCCACACAGCTGGGTTGAATGCTTTAGGAAAATCAACAATGAAACAAAGAAATTCTGCTGATATTCATGTTTTCCCTTAATGAGAACCCTCAGTGCCAGGATGTGGCCAATTGTAAACTTCTTAAGCATAAAACCAGACTACTCCTGGGGCTGATAGGCGAGCAAGTAATCATGGATTCTGTTGAAGATGACCCTAGCAAGGACCTTACCAGGCACTGAGAGCACTGTTATTCCCCTGTAGTTGCCACAATCTAGGCGATCAGCTTTCCCTTTTCAGATAGGGGCAAGAAGTCCCATTTTGCAGTCAGTTGGGATGATGCCTGTCTCCCAAATGGGAGCAAAGATTGCTTGGAATGCTAGAAGGACAGCCTTACCACCAGCCTGGAGAAGCTCACCTTCAATACCACAGATTCCTGTGACCTTCCATACCCTCAGCTTTAAACAGCTGCTCAAAGTAGCCAACCCAGGGGTCAGGACTGCAATGTCTTCCATAAGGACTGTGCCACCACCCTGACTGTGATGCATCATGGAACAGATTTGGATGTCCATAATGCTTCAAGTCCTCTGTAAGCAGGACCTGGGTCACTAGACCATAGATGGTGTGTCACTTGCTCACAGATTCTTCTAACAAACGCCTCCTTATCTACCCTCCGAGCCCTTGCAGCCATCCTTCTCAATTCTCAGTGCAGACCAGATTTGCCATCAAGCCATGCACTGCAACTCTTTTTCATTGCATCCAAGGTGCCCTGTGAGATGGAATACCTCCTTCTTAAAACACTGGCAAGACCAAGAGCCTCAGCAACCTTCAGGGTCTTGTCATGGAAGGTCTCCCACATCACATTAGAATTGACAGTTGCACCCAAGTCTGCAAGTTTCTCACACAAAATGCATGCAAACTGATTAGAAACAGCCTGATCTTGGAGTATCGCCAGGTCCAGCCTTGTTCTCCGGGTAGGTGGAAGCCTACTGCACCTATGGTGAATCTTCAGAGTAGCAACAATAAGTCTTTGTAGTCAGAATTCACAAACTGGGTCCTTATGCAGACCCTGCAGTTTGGTAGGAACCTTCAGCATCAGTCTCCTTTGCCAAACCACCAGTACTGGAGTAACAAGTCCAACAACGCAGCTCAGGACGCCGGAACCAGGATTCAGTGACCCCCATGACCATAGGAGTGTCACCTCTTAGACACTCATCAACCACCAAGTGAAGTTGCGAATAAAATGTCTCTCTCATCAAGACATTATTCACCGTGGTCAGATTAAACATGAGACACCAGACAAGACACCCAAAGAGTGCCTTAGCCTGAGTCTCATACACCATCAACAGGATCCGATCCGCTGCAGACACAGCTACAGTCTACTGAGACCTGGCCACTCCCCGCTCTACATACCTCAGGGTGTTGCTACTGAAACGCAGAGTTCATGAAGCTCCTCCGACAGCAGAGGAAGATGATGATCATGCCAGTGTCCTACCTTTTAAAAAAAAGACAGCAAAAGTGGTAATTTGCTATCCATTGTCACCTCATTGTCAAGAGAGTCTTTCATGCAACAGAAACAAGGAAGCTTCGACAGCAGCACCAGCACTGATGGATGGAGTGTCAGACATTTGTCTATATAAATCCCCTCTATCAAAGGACATACGTATTTTATTACACTTTTATCCCCTGACACTCTGCAAATTCTCTTTAATCCACGAGTCCCATCCACCTGGACCTGTATCTCACTATAGCGCCATCCGGTGGTGTCATGCTATGAGTTGCTCTCTCCCTACTTTATTTGTTGTTGTTTTTTTGTGTCATTTTGTCCTGTATTGCACATTTTTTGTCCTGTTTTCCCCCTCCCCCACCCAGTACACCTGTCCTGTCCCCTGCAACTGTGGCACAAGAATTTCACTGTGTTCTTCAGAACACATGACAATAAAAATTGGAAACATGAAACACACTCACATGTGTGGGCACACTGACCTATATGTTATACCTCTATATAATCAGTCTGGCTGTGCTATTTGCTAGGGGCAGAAAAAAAATCATATTCCTTTGCATTGTGTCATATTGTCTTGAATAACTTTGTGTTGAATCAAATCTTTTGGAATTGCTCTACGCCTCAATAGGGGTGAATCATATTGCATCACATCATTAGTTGCTTCATATGTATCTTTAATGTCTCTGATTGCTGGCAATGCTTAGAGATGCCACAGTGATGGAGATGCACATCCCTACATGCTTGGAGATGTCTGTCACATTGCCACAGGGATATAGATGCACATCCCTATGTGCTTGGAGATGTCTGTCACATTGCCACAGGGATATAGATGCACATCCCTATGTGCTTGGAGATGTCTGTCACATTG
>JAABNY020000001.1:14874679-14885528 GCA_015164015.2 Brevimyrus niger
ATATTCAATAACCTGTACTCTGTAGAATTTTGCAGAAATCCAGCATTTTGATCTTTATATCTCTCCATGCTTTATGATTACCTGTAAATAAGGGAGAAATCATTTTGATCTGACACATGCCAGAAGTCACTGTGTCTATGGGATATCTTACACTTAGAGAGGAACACTTGCACTCTGATATTCCGATATTCGGGGTCGTTTCCCTGTATTCAGATGCGGGATTAATCCAGATTCCCAGACAAATGTGTCACCCATTCTCCGTTATGTTTAAATAATGTCATATTTTACAGCAGGACAGCGACAGACCTT
The DNA here is from genome assembly GCA_015164015.2 of Brevimyrus niger. Taxonomy (NCBI): domain Eukaryota; kingdom Metazoa; phylum Chordata; class Actinopteri; order Osteoglossiformes; family Mormyridae; genus Brevimyrus; species Brevimyrus niger. The sequence continues at coordinate 14,874,989 of JAABNY020000001.1, forward strand.
TAACCATTCCTGACCACGAACATGCAGCATCATAAAGACACTCGTAAAGGATAATAATAACAAAATTCATATAACTTCTTTTAAAAGTATAATAAATATTACAGTTTGAAAATGCGTAGCTTAATTCAGAAACTGACAAATTTCATTACGGCCATAAAATGTATCGGTGCGTCATAAAGTCATACCATTAACGCGGGCGAGAGAGACTGCTGGCGAATGTAACATTAGTAGATGACTTAATGAAGATATTAATTTCTTAATGAGCCTAACGGGCCATCTTGTGGGGTCAAGGGTACACTGCAGACACTGCGAGTAACTGTTCCGCTCATGGGATTTCTTGCAATCACGCACAGACTCCTCAGTTATATCAGAATACCCATAATGCACTGGTTTCTGCAGAATGGCACCACCCCTCATATCCAGCACTGTATGTAGAAGGCTGATTACCCTGCAGTAAGACTTGCTCTGATTGGGACAGTGAACCGAACCAACTGACTCAGAGTTTGGGGGGGGGGGAGGTTGACATTGGAATTTTGTTTCATGCATAGGTTTATTTGGTGTATCCAGACTTCTCCTGGGATTTCCATACACCCCGATCCAGTAAACCTGGTCTCATATGTAATACAACTCCACATGCTTTGTGGGTGAGGATTAAACCACCTCCTTCTTTCCACTGCTCAGTGTGTAGAACAGCTTTAGCAGCCTCTGTCAGTCAATTCAGTTTATGTTGTGGCCATTTCCAGCCGGTCCCCCATACTCCAACCGCCAGCAAGTGTGGGTCAGTCACAAGGGGGCTTCCTACCCCACATCTGCTGTGGGGTTTGTTACACTGCGGTCCCATCTGAACACGAATTGGGCATGACAGAATCTCAGCATCATCAGCATCCCCCACTCACATCTGGACTGTATCATGTCCTCCTGTTAATGTAAAGGTAAACACCACCCCCCACCAGGAGGAGGCAGCGATAGAGTGTCTTGTCTCTCCTATCCTGTTTAAAAAATTGTGTCTCTGTTGGTCTTTATTCCATATTAGTACATGGAAAGTACTGTAGAGCATTATAGGCTATTTTGAGGATTACAGAGTATTAATACTGCGGACCAATGCCATTTAAAGTGCTTAAACTCCGATTAATACAGAGTAATCTTAGTTAAAATGATTGTGAGTGATGCACGGTGATGCTCATTCTAATTGTCCATTAGCATGCTCACTAAATGGCTTGATTAAGACGAGATTCCCCGTGATCAGCGTGTATAGTGAACCAGCCTGTCCAGTCACTATACTGTTCCCTGCATTCTGCGCTCACTTATGTTTCCAAGGAGTCAGGCAGCAAGAGTTGCTCACAAGCCACTGAGCCTGAAGTGGCCCTGGCGTGGTCGTGCCCCGGCGCGTAATGGCAGGGGGGTCAAGACCGGGATCCACGGGCCCTTGGGACCTGAGCCGAGCTGGACACCCCAGCCCCTGTGGACATGGGGGCACCCTGGGGCAGCCGGGCCAGCAACGTGGGCCTGAACAATAGCGATTAAAGGCTCTGGCTCACCTGTATGACACAGAGGCCCCCCGAATGTCAGCTGGCCCCCAGCCAGGGACCGAGCTGCATTCATCTGCTCCAAAGGGCCCCATTAATAATGTATGGGCTCATCTGACTGAGCCCGTCAGCCCGCATCTCCTTATGTCACTCGCAGCTATTTTGCATCAATAGTTAAAATGCGCCGCCGGTCAAAGCGGCGCTGCGGTGTGAGCTGTTGTTCCCTTTCAGGCACCCGAGGCGTGGCGGCCCAGCTTCAGTTATCTCCCCCACATTGTGGGCGTCGCACGGGGGCGGCGGTGCCGGAATGCTGCTCGCAATGCATTGTGGGAGCCGCATTTATGGTACGGCCAAGTGGGAGGACGCCGTTTGGAGCAAAATTCTGGATTTATCCAAACATTACGCCCCCAGAACCAGCATCCCCTCCCCAGTCCCAATACCTCCCTCCCCTCCTTTACCGTTGATAAAGGACAGACTCTGCCAAAGCTCAAGCAGAGGCGAGGGATTGGATTTCAGCGCGTGTCAAACGGCGGGCCCGGTTATCACGCTCGTGCATGCCTGCCACTGCGGCAACAGGGCCAAGAATGCAGTGGCACTGGTCCCCAAAGCCAGCGCTGAGCAAGACTGGAGATGTGTGCAAGGACTGCCGTGAGGCGGCAGCCCGTCGCACCAATGCCCAGAGTCACACGCAATCTTAATGGCCAGAGTCACACGCAATTTTAATGCCCAGAGTTACACGCAATCTTAATACCCAGAGTCACAGGCGATCTTAATACTCAGATCACATACGATCTTAATACCCAGAGTCACATGCAATCTTAATACCCAGATCACATATGCTCTTAATACCCAGAGTCGCATGCAATCCTAATGCCCAGAGTCACACATGATCCTAAAACCCAGGGTCACACACGATCATAATGCCCAGAGTCACACATGATCCTAATGCCCAAGTGAGTCACAATAGATTACAAGGCTGTTTCGTGATTTTAATACTATTACAGATAATGCTAATGTATTGCATTGTGTAGTTCTAATGCTCGTTACAGACAATTCTAATGTGCTGTGTTACATGATTCTAATGCTCGTTACAGACAATTCTAATGTGCTATGTTACATGATTCTAATGCTCATTACAAACAATTCTAAAGTGCTCTGTCGCAAGATTATAATGCTCATCACAGACAATACTAATATGGTGTATTACTTGATTGTAATACTTTTGATACATATGCTTCTAATAAACTGTTATTTGAAATGCTCCTGTTACATATGATTCAAAAGCATTGTTGTACATACATTTTTTGTTACATATAACGATAAAACAGTGACTGTTATACATTGTTTCTTATTTCAGATATAAATATTATAGAATTGTCTTTACACAGTGAAAGCATGCAAACACTGTTCTGTACATCCTTCTGCTATCTATACATTTCTACTTCTCTTTCATTTACAGTGAATTTGGCTTAAGGTGGTTAAATAAAGGCCAAGTTTTGAGCCTTTCTTAACAACCTGTCACCTGCTATAGTTGCTGACAAAGATTAAAGATTATTAGCATCCCATTATTGCGATGGTCCATATTCACCAAAATCTCACCATCAGTTACACACTTTCTGTCATTCCCAGTTCAGTACCATAATTTTCTGGCCAAAATGTCTCACATACCTGCCTGATGGTCCCACGTTTCCATACCAAGTGTCCAACTGGTGCAGCACAGGGGGTGTGGCTCCACCTGCAGGAGACCTGTCTGCCCGGGGCCAGGTGTAAGGAAGCCTTCCGGGGCAGGCTGATTACGGCACTCGAGCCTGGTTAAACCGTCACCACTACGGTGGATCGATAGCGATTACGGTCACCTGATGCGAACTTGGTGGTCACAGCCAGCGAGTACACAGCTGAGGCCGTGGTAGGACCCTTCACCCTAACCCAGTCTTTATAGGAGAACTCCTCCCCCCCCCCCACCCCCTTTCATCTGGGGGGGGGGGGGGGGGCTGTCCTGGACCTCTCCTGTTATCTGCGTAATGAGCCCCTGGCATCGCAGATTAGGTGAGTTTCGCGGGTCTGAACGGAGGGCTCTTCCCCCCATAATCCGCAAAGCCGCACGGAATGTTGCCGGAATGGGAAGCTTTAATGCATGCAGATGGAAACGGGCTGTCAGCCCGTCCCACAATGAGGAGCTGCCAAAGGTCAAATAGCCTCCAAACCTTGGCTAAGTTTAATTAAAAAGACAAAGAGGACCACGGTTTTCGAGCGGGCACATGTTACTTCGAGTGATTAGGGTGTGGTGTGTGTCTGTGTGCGTGGGGGGGCAACACATCCAAGACCTTTTCGGAAAGAACCCAGGACTCCCTCCCAGAGGAACTTGCGTTATTTTCTTGTTCCTTTGATGTCAATATAGACCATTTATTAGGGGGCGTAAAGGTTAATCTTGAAAGAGCTGAGATCTCAAATAGTTATGGCGGCGGGTATGTAGGGGGGGGGGTATCCACATGAAAATTGGCTGCAGGATAAAGAATGTTAATTTAAGCACCAGCGCATGAAAATTACCTCAATTCCAACATGTATTGGGATTTAATTTCATCATCAACTGATCAGCAGTTAATGGGAAATCCTGCTGAAGCTACACGGACGGGAGACGTCTCACTCGAGGTGTTAGACCAGCGTGGCAATGACGTGCTCCACATGCATCCTACCGCATCCGAGGCGCAGCGTTGCCCACTGCGGATTAGGCCGCTCGTCAGGATGCGAAAAACCGAAGCAAACCTCACTATGTGTAAAGGGTAACGGTATGATTCATGAGACTATGAGCAGAGGAATGTTAGCGTAGCGCAGGTGCGGAGTGGCTTTATTAGGTTTGTGAGCGCCATGGTGCAGGTAGAGTACACGCTCTAGGCTGTCTGCAGCCAATAGCACGCTGAGCTCCCATGTGTCCAACCGCCCACCCCCCCATGGCTGCGTTACCGGGGAATTCTCTTTGACACCGCTGGCTGAGTGGGGGCAGACCCGGAGGGCGGGTGCCTTCCCAAACAGAAGCAAGCTCTCCTCCATCCACTTGCTTGCCTGGGTAGGGGGGAGGGGGGGTAGCTTTACAGAAGCACCGTTTGATTTGTGGTTGCCGGCGGCAACCACGGAGAAGGCCTGACTTTGATGTCCAAGAGTCAGAGCTCTATGTGTGACCGGCTAAGCAAAACTATCATGACGCCAGTGACGGACGGTACCCTTATAATAAACAGTCCAAAATCGGGGTCATACACTCGCAGAACTCTACGAAATATGAGACCTACTGGAGTCAATGCCGAAAATGAATATGGAAATGGCTCAATGCCAGACTCTTTGTGGGAAGCAATGTTCTTAATCAACAAATGGTTCTGTTTTCATGTGACGATACAGTTTTTACAGCCTATTTACCAGATGAATTATTCTCTATTAAACTGGTGAGTCAAGAGCAGAAAAATGTAATAACATCATTTTTATTCTGCATTCAGACCTATATCAGTTTTTCCAAGACTGCTTTACCACAGCGAGCATGTTACAGAGATCTTTCTAAGAGACATCCACCCTGAGACAAAGTGCATATTTCTACTGCATAAAATATGTATCGCACAAAAGACATTTGCAGTGCCTATCTTTTAAAGGGTTACAGGAAAATGCCCTTGATGCAAGGTCGAGAATTAGTCTAATCTATAATCACGAGCCGGCAGGAGAAGCGACCATGTTTTGAGGATGTTTCCCAAAGTCATTGAGTTATTGGGTTGAAAGCTGAAGATGTTGGGTCTGCAGGTATGCATCACAGGGCACTGGGCACCCAGAGAAGAGGCCTGGGCTACGTCTCACTGGCCCGATCAAGGCACACGCCAACAAGCTGCCGCGCCGTACAGCAGGGTACAGATGGGGGGGGATTCGTACTGATCCATGCTGTAGCAAAACCAACACTGGGCGACCTTGAAGGTCACGGGTCAGTGAAACTCTGCCGTTGGCGCATGAGACTATTCCAAGAGAAGAAAAGAGAACAAGTGACCCGTGACCCTCTACTGGATAAGAAGTTGGGGGATGGAGGGATGGTAAAGTAAATGAAAAAAGGTACATTGGAGAAAATGTCTCAGCTGACTAAACATATGCCTCTCAATCTATTGTGAAATATAAACTGCTGAATAAAGAAGTAAGACATAATAAGTAATTCTGTGATGGAGACAGGCACTGACACCAATATCACAAAAGCAGCTTTAGCTGGTCATGTCCGCAAGCAGCACCGAGGTCCAAACTGTGATTAGTCTCAAGTGCCACTTTGCCCGAAAATACCACATAGAATTTGCTATTGTCTGCACATCGATCCACATAGCATGTAGAAAGTCAGCTAGAAATGTGGCCTTGGACCAACCAGTTCGTTGGATTGAGACCCAGCAGCAACCTCCTCGAGTAGGGCTTTGAACCTGGATTTCTCAGATAAAACCCACAGCCCTGTATTTCGGTTAAAAATGGCACACTACTCTGAACAGAAGATTACATGAAATACATTCTAAGGTCACTCATTCAGCTCTTAAGGTGACAGAAATATTCCTCCCATTATAGACTAAATGACAGCCTGATGGCAGGCCCACTCTGTCACCTTTGACCTGTGAAATTTCCATTTTGGAGACCTTATTGATCAAAATGCAGATCTTTACAACACACTGGGGGGGAGAATTGCATTTCTAAGGCAAGAACAGGTCGCAACAAGAAATTGGATTATTTCAGTTCATTTGAAAGCATCACAGAATGAGTTGTTAATGCATCCCAACTACTCAACGTCCTCATTGAAGGACCCACTGAGTTATCGATGTCATCCCTCTCGCATAAGGTAGCACCAACAGGACCAGCCCTTGAAGCTCAGGGGGTAAACACATACGACTGCTCGTAGGGGCGCTCCAGGGAGGCTGACATGTTGATTACTGGGCTCATGACCTCCGGAAAGAAAGCGACAATTTAGGCTGCATAGGTGACAAATTCATCTGGTTGTAAGCAAACAATAAACTGATTGAACCCAACACTTCTGCGATCACGCTGAAATGCATCTCTGACTCCCCGATATTCCCTCTTATTTTTGTTTTCTGGCATCGCTGCCGACATTTTCAGGTGGAAGTAACTGAGCATGTGTGGAGTTTCACAGAGAAGAATGACATCAAAAGCTACCTTGCTCAGTCTTAAAAAGTGTGGGGCAAAGTCACACCAGCTACTGCTTTCATGCCGTTTTCAGAAAGTAATTAATCCTCGGCTCTCTTTGGCTGTCGGTGCCATTCTGGGCATGACGGGGTGTGCTTTTTTAAAACTGTAGGCTGTGGGCATCCATGTGCCCATCAGGTGGTGCAAGCATGCTCATCTTTATGGGTGTTCACAGGGGTGGCGTGTGCCTCATCAGAAGAGGAATTTGGGCCAATGTCTGGAAGGTTGTGGGTTTGAAATCCTTTGGCCAGGGAGAGACACTGTTGGCCCCTTCAGCATGGTCACATACTCCAACTGCTCCAAGGGGACTCAATGTTAACTGGACCGAATCTGCTATTACTTGTATATACACATGAATCAATGTGTCTCACAAAATGCAAGGTGAGAAATGACCAGTGGATGGCGCACCTCTGCCTGGTTGCAGCTGTAGCACCAAAGTACAGTCACCCCTTCAGATTTGCGTATTTGACAGTAGGGTTTTCGATTATTCGTGAGTTGACCGTGAACAATTAAATGGGAATATTTTTGAAACTTGCCAAAAAAATAAAGAGACTTGCAGACAACGCAAAAGCCAAAATCAATACTGAAAATGATTAGGATCGCATAACATCAAATAATATATTAATGTTAATGTTATTTAATATTTGTTAGTGTATGCGCATACTATATCTATAATATTATTTTGATACAAAAGAACTGTGGGATCTATGTATCTTGGCTTGGGTACACCGTGCATCTTCATCTCGGCAACCGCATTTCACACTTGCAGGGATCTTCCACCCCTAGGCCATATGAGTGCGAAGAGGCGACTGTAAACCTTAAGCATGTAGCTGCATTTCTGAAAAGACACAAATACCTTTTCACAAGGTACCATTATCTGAGAAATGCAGCAATTCTTTAGCTGTTTCTCTCATGTATTATAGTACTGCCCACAATCACGATGTCACTGTAAACACTGGCCCAATATGCGAGACAGGCAGTATGAGGTATCCCAGAATTCCATGGGAGTTTGAATGGCACGAACATTGGTTGGCCAAACCGTGAGGATGCAGCGACGGGTGCGGGGGGCTTCCTTTCGAGTTGGTGCATAATAGTAGCAGCCTTATGCAAAAGTCCGGCACATGGGTGGTTCTAGACCACTTATAGCACCAGCAAACCCTGGAACCGGCCAAGTCTGGCAAGCTTTACGGAAGCCTTAATGAACATAGTAAAGACAGAATACCTTATTTTTTCACAGCCAAAGAAGTCGGGAGCACAGGTTTCTGTCATGCATTATCCCAGGTGTTCTGTGGGGAGGGGGGGGGCTTTGTGGGGAGGGGGGGAAGGGCTTTGTTTTCCACTCCCAGCTGTGGCCTACATGTCTCACCAAGGTTCTTTTTACAGAGTTGTCTCTCATGACCCCGCTATCTGACATTTATTAATAATAACACACACTGGGGGATAGTTCACCTTGTAATGATGAAGCACTGTGTTCCCCACATGGACTGTTCATGCAAGCAGGAAGGAGAGGCACAAAAAAAGACATAAATAGCAGCACCGGCTTCATACGCCCGCCTCCAGCGGCCGGCAGGACGTGGTTCGCTGCGCGCACAGGGTAGCTCTTTTTGTTCTTTTTTGCACTTCAAGGCTCATTTACTATTATTTTGCAAAGGACAATATTCCATTTTTATTTGAGGAACAAACCTTAAACGTCACCTATAAGCCGTTTCTTTGAGACGCTGCTGGGTTTAGAACCAAATTTACAAAGCCAATAAACAATCACGCGTGGGCAGGTGTTCCAAAATAAGGTAACAGTTAACCATTAACTGCTAAGTCGAGGTGGGAGGATTTATGCAGAATTAGCACCAGCTAATGGATGTAAATGTTGTTTATAAGTGTCATTGTGACGCAACACAATGGCGGCGACTGTAAAAAAACAGGCTGGGCTAATGACGGGGAGCCACTCCGAGCTTCCGAAAGCAGGCGTCTCCTCAAGGCCTTCAGCGTTTAAGACGAGCGGCACTCGAGCGGAGTTTGGGCTGGTGCACCGGACCCCCCCCCCCCCACCGTCTGGCCTTGATCTCGTCTCCCCTTCTCTGGGGCGTCCACAATGGGCCACTCACCGCTAACAAAGGGGCTTTGGCGAGCCGCGGGTTTTAATGGGCCTGCCGTCTGAAGGATGCCCTGTTCAGGCCGGCCGCGCCACTTTCGCATCCACCCCCCCCTGTCTCATTAGCCTCAGCTTGGCAGCTGTAATTCCCCCACTCCTCTCTGCAGTGAGCACCCCCCAGCTCCCCGGTCATGGTCTGGTCTACTTTTTAGAGCTCAAGCCCATTAAATGATAGACACAAACCACATGGCGGCCAGGAGCTTCCTGTGTATTTACTGCACACAGGTTACGATTCTGCTCCAGAAGCAGTCCAACTGTCCTTCTTAATAACACAAAGTACTCTCATGAATTTTGGAGTATTTACATATATCTTCTATTAAATGAGGTTTCATTCTGTTTGGCTTGCATCTGCCTCCTGAATGTTGCAAGTCGCAATATGTATCTAGTTAAAGATTAATCCACCGCTTATCATTTTCATTTAAAAGATTTTTAAAACACCAATTCATATATCCTTATAGCAGAATATTTGTCCCAGTTTCCCCACATACACACACAGACCCCAAATAAACTTTATTAAATACATTTTTATTATTTTAGTTTGTTGGTATCATATATTGTGTACTGGCATATAATATGTTCACATTATATTTTATACTTATAAAGGTCAGAATTTTGAAATAGGTCTGTTCCCACCAAAAAAAACCACACAATTCTGTTGTTTTATTCCTTGCCTACCCTCCCCACTCTCACTTTTAATTCCTCTGCATTACAATATTTACTTATTATACGGCCCTAACACTGTAATAATGAACTCAGGCCCTGTAAGTCTGATATTAAGCTATTAAGAAACTGCCATTTACCCAGAATAGTGAAAATTGTTAAATGTTAAGTGGCACAAGAATGAGATGTGGGTGTCACCCACAAGGTGGCGATACTGGTCACGCCCGACCGCATGGTACAGGTGTCACAGGCGACAAGATCTGAGAGGGATTTAGAGGATGATGTTTGAGGAAGGAGGCTCCTCCATCAAGTCTCCATCGGAGTAAGCTTGGAGAACTCAGTGGTGTGGTGTGTAGCTATCCTCCTACGTATGACAATTTAATTACCCCCCCCCCCTGCCTCCCCCCACTCTGTTTGCTGTATTTGTCCTATACATCCTATTACTAATTTCAGGGCATGGGTTGTCCTGCAAATTCTCTCACATCCAATCAGAGGCAACAGCAGTCAGCTGACTCCGCCCCCTGTCCCAGCCCCTTGATGTGCTCACCTAAAAATCTTAAGTAGGACCAATGGGATGAAACATGTTGAGCTACTGATGCGGGTATGATATAAAATTAATGCCTGACAATATGAAACAGTGAAGCTACGGTACCTGTGATGTCACCGATGCCGTTTAGGTGTTACTTAGGCGGGATCGCCAAAGATACGCTGCGGAAAAGCTGGTGGGCACCCCCGTTCTTACACATCACTCGTATGCTAACATTGTAAGCTTTACAATGGACGTTCTCCACGCTTACCGTGAATTTTCTGGCGCCCACAAAACCCAGGTTAACCTCATTTCAAGCTGGGAGGACCTAATGACCATACTAGAAGCATCACTAGACATTTATTAATGGGGGGGAGAGTGTGATTTTCATGAAGATTAATCTTTAACTAGATACATATTGTGACTTGCGACATTCAGGGGGCAGATTCATTCTGGGGGAGGGGGGGGGGGGTAAAGAAA
>JAABNY020000001.1:14914383-14924935 GCA_015164015.2 Brevimyrus niger
GAGGGGGGAGGGGCACGGGCGCCCCTCCCCCGCAAGCACAAGTGGCTCGTTTTACAGGAAAGAGTTTAAAAAATGGGATGTTGGGGGGGGTTGGGGGGGGGGGGGGGGGGGGGGGGGGGGGGGCTTTATCAGTCTTTCAGCCCCCAGTGGAAGATCTGGGGAGTGTAAAAGGACCTGTCTGGCTCACTCTACATCCTCCTCCTTGCCAAGTCAGTCTCTAGCTGAATCTCTGACAAAAGCTTGCCATCCCTGTCATCTAGAGAGGAACCTTGAAAGAAATATTTTGGGGAATGACCTTAACCTCAAGGTCTCTGAGCAAGAGCACGGAGACGAACAAGGAAAAAACAATAATAAAAACAGAAACACACAAAAAGGGGCAGTTTAACAGGGAGGAACTCTCACTTCCTGTTCCTGAGGTCTTGTGACAGGAAGTCAGCATCCTTATTACCGCCTCAACCCTCTGCATTCACGTCAGGCACAGCAAGGGGACTTCAAAGTGCTCCTTATTTTACGCTCTAAATCAGCAGTTTTCACAAAACAAAAGAATCCAACCTTGAAACGCGGAAGTATTTTCCATTTACCAAGAGACCCCAGCACACTTTAAGCAACTACAGTGTTTGCAGTGGAAATTTCAAATTACCTGGCTTCTATTAGGTTTAATTTGAAAATGCAAATCGATGTTTGTGTTTGCTTTGCTGTGCTGATGGAGTAACCAGACGCACAAAATTGATGCCAGCTACGTGTGACTGTTTAGAATATGAATTAATTTCGAGCAGTTTAATGTTATTAATACAAACGACGAGCCTGCAAGCTAAACACAAATTAATGCAGATAATTTAGCAGCAGTTCACACCAGCGCCAATAAAGTGCATTTTAGCCACGTGCAGGAATGAGAGGGACCCAGCAGAGATGGAGAAGCGCCACGAGGCGTTTCAAGACAAACTCAGTCGCCGTCTGCAAATCCTGGTGCATTGAGGGTCGAGGCCCAAATGACTAACGGGTGCTACTAACACACTCATGGTGAGAGATTGTTATTTAATCATGGCACATACTGGGTTAGTTGGAAGTCATTTTCAAAGAATAATCTCAGCAGAATGATGGCACACCTGCTGGACCCTCAGAACTGAGTTACTCACCTTTAAAAAATAATCAGAAAAAGACTTTAAATACTTTAATAATTTTACGTTTATTAAATGTATTGGTTTTATGTTGCTTTTAGCGAACAGTGGTTAAGGACCCTAGGATTTGAACCAACAACCTTCCAACCACAGGCACAACATTTTAACCTGCCCCCGAATAATGATGAGGATGATGATGGCCAGGATTGGTAGTAGAAGTTGTGGAATAACGTGCCCTACCCAACACATATCCATAGTCACAGGTCAGCCTGACCACCAAGAACTAATCTAGAGAATCTCCCAAGCATGGTCGGACACAAGCATCCACCAACACTGAGGTCATGTGACCAGCCGACCCCAATGACCTCGCTGCAGAAACACAACCCCACCCTTTCATCCAACGCTCTTCACATTCGACATCTCCGTGCCAGCAGGGGACAAAATAACGCAATTATTGTAGCCTCTTGTTCAGATAGAGCAGACCTCGCCGCAAACCGTAACATCACGCCCTCTCTGACCGAACCACACTGCCTCGGAGACTCAGTGAGCCGGGAAGGTCGGGTGAGATTCCTCTAGAGGGATTCACTTCACAACGGCTGGGATGCATCTCGGAGCATCTCCTGGCGACTGGATTCCTCCTACATTCCTCACCATGACTGCGTTAGTGGGAAAAGCCATGAATTTTCTGCAAAGTTAAACAATTAAAAAACATTCCACAGATAGTCTCTGGGGCTCTGCAGGGAGGGGGGGGTAATTACCGCACATCCATCAGAAACCTCACACCCTCCTCATCTCGCTCATCTGTGCACTGAGCAGCAAGGCTGATTGTTGCAAGCGTGACTGTGAAGTCCAGACTCTTACTGCCCTGGAAATCACCGTACAGCCCAACCTGACACATGTTTACCATTTCATCTCTGTTCTGTGCATCCACCCACACAAAGAACAGAAACATTCTTGCATCCTTTTGTTTAGATGTTTAAAGTTCCTGAAATCATTCCCCGATGGTTAAACAGCCACCGGAGATCAGCTACAGCCTGAGAGACCAGCTGTTTCTCAGGTCAGGGATACTTTGTAAGTTTGCTGCTTTTTTGCACAGACCTCCTTCATGTAAACAGGGGGATAAAATAAATGCGTTCAAGGTCAGAGATTAATCTACTTAGTGCCTATTGAGAGGGAAAGCAGGAGTTAAAACAGGTTAGATATTTTATGAATTCTACAGACAGAGGAGGACCTAAACACAGTTTCACACGACAAATCGTGTGCAGAGAGAAACTAAAATGTAAACCACCCTGAGTTTACCACCATTACTTAATTAGAATTAAATCAAGAATAATTACATGACTAATTACAAAATAAAACAGCTCGACAACAAAAATTAGTATCTTTACTAATGCAACACATTAAACAAAAGATTTTCTGGTTGGGGGTTGTGAGATGTCATTGCTAAAAGAGAAAACCCCCCCTCCCCCAGAAAGATCTTTTTAAATGATGCCAAGTTGTCATGTAGATGGCGCTGGCTGATAACCAAGCCAAAAAACAATAAAATCTCATAAAATCCCATGCTGGAACAGATCCTGTCATACGCACACCACATCCTGGCTGTGCCCCGAAGGGTTAACGTTTCCCTCCCATGACATGGAGCCCTGCAATAAGCCGGCCCGTCCTCCAATGAAAGGCCAAAGCGGCATCGTGATTTATAGGTGTTCATAAAGAGCGAGCATCTCCCAGGGGTTCAGATTTGTGTGGATTAGAGCATTGGGACCTTAAATAATGAATCCACACAAAGGCTCCGGCAGCCTGCAAAGCAGCCCTGACCAATCATTATGTTCATCAATGTCCGGTAGGTCCCGGGCACCTGGACCACGCTGTTTGCGGGAGATAACAACTCGAAGATGATTATTATTATTACATATATTTTTGCCTGCGGATACTCCCGTGTTCTGCTAGGGTGTAAACAAACCGCGACTTCATCTGAACATATCGACCTCCCCACCCCAGACGCAGAGCTTATCGGCAGGTGAATTTCACTGCCTGTTTGATGGAAGATAACGTGTCACATGCGCTCCCACCACCCACCACCACCACCCCCCGCCCCTGGTTCCATGCCCCCCAGCGGGAGGAACCCTGGGGGAACAGTCTAATAATCCCACAGAGCCTTGTCAGAAGGTCACAGACAGGAGGCGAGTGACAGGTGGCAGGCTCACGAAAGAATAATCACATGGAGATAAAGACATGATACCTCTGCATGGTGAGAAGACAGCAGCGAGGAGGGAGGAACTGCAAAAATAGGCAAGGGGGCGGACGGAGGGATGTATGGACAGACGTATAGTGTGAAAACACCCAGAAATTAGTCTTAATCATAAATATTTAGTTTGACTTGAAGACCATGTCATCCATGTTCAGGAACAAAGTGTGTGAAGATGGAAAGATACGCATCCCCCCCCCCGTTGGGGACAGAGACACAACCAAAGACTGTGACACAAAACGAGAGTTGGAGAGTGGCAATCATTCCATTTTCACACCCTGGAAATGATTAGATTACATGGATGCTTGACCCGCTTCCAAGGTGTACAAATGGGAGATAAAAATGTGTTTTCTTTGGCGCGTACAGCAAGATTTGAACCTCTTGGTGTGGGCTGGGGTGATCATCCGAAGACAATGAGGAGCCCAAGATGAGCAACAAGTGTACAAAACCAGGACGGCACCCCCTACCTGTCACCGGAGGGAGGGTGTCCGTTGCGGGACTTGTTGACCTGGGCGTACAGCGACTCCGTGGCCTGCTTCTCATCCCCAGGCCCTCGTGGTTGATTGTACAGGGACAGGCTGTGGCCACTGTCCAGCGAGGAGTCGAAGGAGGCGATGGAGCCGATGCCCGCGTACAGGTGCTCCTCCTCGGAACCAGACACCAGGCTCAGGTCCTGGATCTCGGCGTATTCGCGCTCCCGTGCCTGTCTCTCCCGGATCTCCCGTGTTTTGGCCTGGATTCTGTAAATTGATATGAAACTCTGGTTCATGCCTGAGGTGTGACCCTGGAGACGGGAGCCACCGCAACGTGGTAATAATCCCAAAAAATGCACCGCTTCACGCCTGACGCGGAAAACACATTTTCCTAGTGCTGCTGAGATGTGTGGAAACACCCTCCTCATGCCACATTCTTTCATGTTCAATATCCGAACACGTTTCAGTCATCAGTCAAGGCCTCAGGTAGGCCAAAAGCCTCCGGCCAGCAAGAGGCACTACTGAGATCTCAGCCCCCTTCCTGAAGGGGCTTGGACAGTTTTCCCAAGGTTCCTCTAACAATCAAGGCACCAGAAAGCCTTCTGATCCTTCTCCCAAACTCCTCCCGGTCTCCGAACTCTGGAACATTCTTCTGCTACCATCACTCTCAGACAACGAGGCCATTGAATGCACTGCCCGCCCCCCCACCCCCATGCCGATGGTGGGCCCCCCTGAAGAAGACGACGGCAGGGCGAGGCCATGGGGTGGACTCCCAGGGCAGGCGACCCCATGGGCCACGGCCAGAACCGTCAGTGGTTCCAGATGGGCCTGGCGCCCTGCTTCCGGGCCAGGTGCTCTCTGCACATAGCAGAGGGTCACCATACACCCCCCATGTGGGGAAATCCCCACCCAGACCCAACAGCATTTCAACGCCTCTTCATCTCGAGCCAATGCTCCCTGAATTTTATTATCATAAGAAACCAAAAATAAACACAGGGACCGACCACTACACCCACCATGGGACGCTGCTCTGTAAACGGGCCGTCTTCCAGAATAACATCCATATGATTAAGCTCCCCGAGTCTTTGGAGGAACCTCAAGCCCAACCGAAGGTCACCTGACTCAGGTCACCTGACTGAGGTCAGCTGACTGCCAACAAAACATGACCATGTCACCATGGGTTTTGAGAGGAACCAAATAACAGAAATCCCCCGGGGGGATTCATTACTATTTCTCCTTTCGATTGAATTTAGTTCCCAGGACTGGCACCTTACTCCTAGCGAGAAGATGGGCTGAGTATAAGATAAGGCTACTTATAAGCAGCATTCAGATGGCCAGAGGCCCTGAGGGCAGGCCTGCTGGAGGCCCTGGGGGCAGGCCTGCTGGAGGCCCTGGGGGCAGGCCTGCTGGAGGCCCTGGCTTATAAATAGCCGCTAGTGGATGGTGAAGGATATCGCAAAGCCACCTTGGCACCATAGGCTTTGGGGCTGACTAGGAGGGGCAGCCTCTGCTCCTCGGCAGGGGAAATTGGGCTGAACCAGAGAGGTTAGGAGACTGAGAAATTGTTCCGGTCAGCTTTAGCCAGCCTCCCCGCCAGCTATGGAGTAAATACCCTGAGTTGATCGGGCGAAATGCCCCATGGCGGTGCTCTCTTACGGCTGGGGGGGGGTACCCCTACCCCCAGAGGTTCTTTTTTAAACATTAATGGTACCATGTGATGTGAATGCAAGCGAGAGGCTGCCCCAAATACATACCCCCCCCCCCCCCCAAGCAAAGGAAAAACATCTGCGAATGCTAAATAAAAACATTCATTGAATTTTCATAAAATAATTAAAATAAAGGCTGAATTCTGATGAGAAAGAAAAATAGAGTTATGGAATCGGCAAGGACGAAGGGCAGAGAAAACTGCAGAAACAGCACACAAAAACAACAATAATCAACGTGTACCTTTTGTGCCCAAAGCTAATTACTCATCAGTGGTCTTGTAATTAAATGGAAGCTCTGAAATTATGGACAAGAATAGGATGGAAGCGGACGAAGCAAGCGCCAGTATCGATTAAGCAGTATTTACGAGCTTTATATCTGCGGCTCGAGTCAGACAGGGTATGGGATGTCTGAATCCCCCCCTCCCGGACCCCATCCTCCTCGGGGGAGGAAGCTTTCAGGCAGTGTTGAAGACAAAGCCAACCATTTCCTCCCAGTCACAGGAAGCCATTGGCGGCGTGGTCTTTCACCAGCAAGAACTTTCCGGATATCTCCATCGCCAACATCCAAGGCCAGAGTGGGGACCGCGTGGGAGGCTCTCACCTTCCGGAAAACTGTTCCCCTCCTCTATTCCCATGGTAACAAGTCGGGCTGTACCACGCATTGCTTAAAGTGAGAACTCAGACGGCTGACATTCCAGCTCCCCCATGGTGCCCAAATGTCACTCTAAGGTACAGCAGCGTATGACATGGCGAGCTGCAGGGTCAGGGGCCATCCTGTGACGTCACCGGGCCATCAGGTCGCACAGCCTCCACCACACAGGATATAGTATGCCGGGTGATAAGGGGTTAAACGGGGGGGCTGCAGTTCTCTGCAGTCAAGCTTGCCATGTCGAATAAATCACACCACTTAGCAGTCGGAACTTCATTCGGCGAGTGCGCTGTCCCGACACACACCTTTAAATGCTAAATTAAATTAGCGGGTGCACTGGTGCGAGGGGGGGGCGTGTTGGTGGTGAGAGGTCATGCTGGGGTTGGCGTGCCATCCCCCGCCAGTTACACAGAATCGTGACTATGGTTTTATACACTCCTATACCAACGGCATCCAGGCTTGGATTTGAGCGCAGGGCAAAAGCGGGAAAATGACAGCGGAGCGTGGAAACACCTGCAAATCCTGTTGAATCCCGACACCCTGNNNNCACCCCCCGTCATCACCAATCTGAGCCCCCCCATCACTTCATCAGCGTGATAATTGGCCAAACGCAAACTCCATAATAATTCATCTCGACTTATTGCGAGCTATCAATATAATTAGATATATAATCAGACTCACAATCAATCCGTGCGATCCACGGTCTGAATTACCACATGCAATTAGTCAGACAGATGAATGTTATAAAAGGCAATTAAATTAGTTTGAAGTAATTCAACAACATCAGAACTATCGCTGTAATTAATTTGTAAGTAGTAGAAGTACTTTAACTGGATAAAAAAGGAAATACATGGAAAGAAACAGGCAATAGCTCTGTGTTTAATACAATATGCATAATATGTATATTTATAGTAAAGCACAAGCCCCTCGACATACATACTGATGAGAGGAATCACGCTCTGGACATTTAAATGAGAAAAAGGCCGCAGGTACAACATGAATTAAACAAGATCTGTCACTACGGGGGATCGCAGCATGCAGGCTGGGGTGGGGGGCGTGCATCACGGTTTCTGACTTCCACCGTTGTTTACGGGGGGTGACCCCCCAACGCAGCAAGGTTATTACACATACAGGGGCAGCACCAGGTGTCTATTTTTAAAGTGGGAAAAGGTTAAGATGCACAGTGTGAGCTGGTCATTAGGTAACCCACAGAGTCGAAAATGCAGGGGGAGGGGCTGCAGCACCCCCCCGCGTTCTGCCTGGTAACACTACTGCGGGCTGGTGCCGGGGGGCAGGAAGAGGAAACGGCCACAGGAAAAAGCTTCTGACCTCCAGAAAGAGGCCGGGAGGTGAGACTGAGGAACAAAAATAGCCACATCATCCCGCGTGGCCGAGCTAACGCCTCCCTCAGCGAGCGCCGCTAACGGCTCTGGGGCGGGCTCGTGTCACCAAGCCCTTTCACACCTCGGTCCAAATGTGCCGCAACAAGGCCTCTGGGCCACCCACCAGCACAACACATGTCTGTACACCGGGGGGCGCCGAAGGGGCAAGCTGGCCCTGGATTTTAATGATGTCCCTGATGATACCAAGGTGTTGAAGGCAACAGGAGAACAAACTCTGCCAATGATTCAACTTTTAATCAGCTTCTCCAAGGCACCACTGCTCAAAGCTACACACCTGCAATTGGCCCACCCAGTGCCAAACGCCAGCTGCCGGAGCTAGCCGCCGGTGCTAACCGCCAAACGCCAGCTGCCGGAGCTATCCGCCGGTGCTAACCGCCAAACGCCAGCTGCCGGAGCTATCCGCCGATGCTAACCGCCAAACGCCAGCTGCCGGAGCTATCCGCCAGTGCTAACCGCCAAACGCCAGCTGCCGGAGCTATCCACCAGTGCTAACCGCCAAACGCCAGCTGCCGGAGCTATCCGCCGGTGCTAACCGCCAAACGCCAGCTGCCGGAGCTATCCGCCGATGCTAACCGCCAAACGCCAGCTGCCGGAGCTATCCGCAGCTGCTAAGCGCCAAACGCCAGCTGCCGGAGCTATCCGCCGGTGATAACCGCCAAACGCCAGCTGCCGGAGCTATCCGCCGATGCTAACTGCCAAACGCCAGCTACCGGAGCTAACCGCTACACGCCAGCTACCGGAGCTAACCGCCAATGTTAGCTACCAGTGTAAATTGTAAACCCTAGCCACCAATGCTAGCTGTAAATGCTAGCTGCTGGCGTTCACCACGAAATGCTGACTGACACCTGCTAGCTGTCAGAACTAACTCTTAATATCAGCTGAAGTGGCTAATTGTCAATGCTAACTGCCGGCGCTAACTGTCAAAGTTAGCTGCTGGTGCTTTCAATGATAGCTGCCGGCGCTAACTGATGCCACTAGCCCCTAAACTTTGCATCAGGAATACCAAACACACAAATGCCTTGTGTGAGCAGCCAAAATGCTAATTTCCCTCTAACCCCAGGCCTATGAAAAAGCTCGGGTGTAAATATATAATTTTCACCTAATAACAGAATGCGATAAGGGCGATCCAAACTGTCCCCTGGCTCTTTTACGAATAAAACACAGCATTAAAGCACGCGAGTATTAGCCTTTTTGCCAGTGGCCTGCTCTGCCAGCCTGCAGCAGTGAAAGGGGCCCATCCGTGGTGTCACGGAAACAGGGAGGCGGCCTCATCCATCACGGCATTAGCCTGTGGCGTGGCCAGCAGTCGCATTACACTTCACCCTGTACCTGTGCTCCACGCCGCTCTGCTCCGCTGCTTTATTACCAGGGGAAATTTCCCCCAGGACCAATGCCGTTAAAAGGTGGGAAAATATGGGTGGGGTTCCATGACAGGGAGGAGAAAGAAACCCCCCCCCCCCCTTTTCAGATGTGTGTGTGGGGGGGGTGATGGGCAAAATGGAGACAAATGGCGATGAAAATGAATTTCTCAACGCAAGAGATTCCACACAAACAGATACAAAGACAACAAGAATAAAGTTCCCCCACCCCGCCTCCCACAGTACCAAGGACATGTGTTGGAAGCCGCCGACGTTGTGCCTGCAGCTTATCGGGGTTGGGTGCCACTGGCGCCCCACCGTGGTGGTCCGGCCCGCAGATAAGCGGCCATTGTTTATTTTCAATTCCAGGTCCAGGGAGGGGCATTATGGACCACCACCCGCACACTGCACACAATAGACACAGCTGCCGCTCTGCAGAGAGGTCTCCAGGGTAACGGCAATCGAAAAGGAGACGGACCCACATCCGCACGCCGGTCAGGCTCATGAGGCGGGACTGTCACCAGGGCGTTCCATTCAAAAAACACCAAATAACACCCCCCCCACCACCACCACCCCACGCAGCTAAGACAGGGGAACAGCAGTGCGGCCACTGATTCATACTTATAACCAGATTCACATCAAATCAGGTTTCAAGAAGGTGAGCAGCCATTAGCAGGGCAGCAAAGGCAAAAAAAGAGAACTATTCATAAACGATCAATTAGGCTTCGTTTTAGAAATGGCTGACATTTACTAAGTGATCTGTGGATGGTTTTTCTCCCCTATTTATTCACCTGGACAGCTCCTCCCCTGTCCTGGGTCTGGGGCCCAGTCATAGCCTATATGGCTCAGAAGGCTCACCTCTCCTTCTCCACCTTCATCCGCCGCGCCTCCTCGTCGAACGCCTGCGTCTCCTCCGCCTTCCATTTGCTGGATGCCTTGCGTTCCACTCCACCTCGCTCATCTGCCCGTTCGTCTTTCCGGTGCTTTCCAAACCTGTAAAACCGTCATGGTGTCAGCCAATCCTGCTCCCTGCCCTACCACCCCACGACGGCCAAGGCCCTAATTTGTACGATTCACTTCTAATTTTGCTGACACGTAACACCCCAATCTGAATAAAAAGGAAAAAAATAACTCAGAACCTTCTAGAAAAGAAACGTGGCGCTGGCACTTTCCTTTGTGCCCCAGACGTCAGGGTTCTTTACTGCATCACCGAAACATGGCCTTGTTGAAGTCCAGAGCCGCTACCTCAGGCTTTTCCCGCAATTGGCGCTGAAAGGAGCTATTTCTTAATTTTATCTCTTCCTCCCGTTTAAGGTTTTCAGAGCGACGCGGCGTTATTTAGATGGAAACTTTACATTTTAATGAAGGGACGACACTGGCAGCCTGTAAATTCAGAAAGAAGTGTTGTGGGGGGGGGCAAGTGGGGCAATCTCGCTGATGAACGGTGAGGTAGGTGGGCGGGAGGGAGGCAGGAGTGCGGAACGCATCGTAAACTCGGCAGGGGGCTTGGCGCGGCGTATGAGCTAACGAGGGGGCGGGTCAGGCTGGGAAGCAGGGAAGCGTGACAAGTCAGGGGCGGTGGTGGCGGGGGGGGCAGAGA
>JAABNY020000001.1:14930010-14940956 GCA_015164015.2 Brevimyrus niger
GCCAGTGTGGGGAAGCAATAAAAAAGGCGAACAGAATGTTGGGTTATATCTCTAGGTGTGTGGAGTTTAAGTCAAGGAAGGTGATGTTACATTTATATAATTCCCTGGTAAGACCCCACTTAGAATATTGTGTGCAGGTTTGGTCACCATACCTCAAGAAGGACATTGCTGCCTTGGAAAGGATGCAACTAGGGCTACGAGAATGATTCCAGGTCTTAGAGGAATGTCTTATGAGGAGAGGTTAGCATGAGCTGAATCTATTCAGCCTTAAGCAAAGGAGACTAAGGGGGGACATGATCCAGGTCCATAAGATTCTAACGGGTCTGGATGCTTCGATATTAGCTTAAATATTGGAACTCGTGGCCATATGTAAAACTTAGTGGGAGAACATTTTAAAATTAATTTGAGAAAGCGACTTATTTACACAGTGTGTGGTTAGAGAACAGGATCCCTGCTAGTGTAGCGGAAGCTAAAACCCTGGGTTCCTTTAAATTAGAGGCAGATAAGATTTTAAGAACTCTGAGCTATTAGTTAAGTTCTCCCCAAATGAGCTTGATGGGTTGAATGGCCCCCTCTTGTTTGCAAATTTCTTATGTTCTTAAGTCTGACCAGTTGATCCTGCTGCATGATACCCTCACATCAGCAAATTTCACTGACATCACTCCTGCCCCGACCCTTTTTGGTAAGTTTTACCATCGCCCCCCCACGCTTTGATAGTAATATTACTGATGCCCCATTGTATGTAGAATTACCTCCCGTTTTTGTTTCAGCTCCAACAGCCAACTTAGCCCCCCCCAAATACCCACTGCCCCCTAACAATGCACTGGACCTGGCTACGTCAGAAATGACGGGCGGCAGCATATCAGATTCCATTTAGGCGGGATTTCAGATTGGATTAGTCCCTCCCCCCTCCCTCCCGGCAGCGGGGGCAGGAGGGCGCGATCATTTGAAATGTGGTTAGCCGACGGCATGAACACGCCAATGTCACGGGCAATCCGCATCGAGCGGCTGCCAGGATACATGACACCCCCCCAGCCATAACGTGATTACGACCTCTCAGAACATATTTACGATTAAAATAAGAAAAGAGGACGACAAACACCCCATGACATTCAGAGACCCCCATCGTGGCCTCCAATGTATTGGCAATGCCCCCCAATAATGGCCCCCAATAATACCCCCTCCGCCCAGCCGTCCCACCCCGCTTGGATAAAGATGGATGAGAGTGACAAGAGGATGATGGTGCCCCCAGTGACGCTTCTGGATCGGTCCAATTCGACAGCATGTAGGGGTGACACCAGGAGATAGTAATGTCTGCAAAGCCAAACAGGGCCCCCCGGGGCGCAGATCTCCCTGCACATTGGTCCGGCTGCTCCAGGGCCTGTTCTGCCAATGCCATGCTGTCTCAGGATCTAGCCTCCAGGGAGCCCACAAGTGGAGCAGTCTCGCTCCATATATCCGGAACATTCCACCAAGGACCTCCTAGGGGAAGTCCAGAGGACATCCGGGATTGTGCTCCTTCACCATTCAGCCAGCCAACACCAGTCACACCTTTGAAAACCCCAGCCTCCCCCCCTCCATGATAGCCCCTCTGACTGATCTGAGTGAGGCCGTGTGAGGCAGGTGGGGAGAAGGAGGTGTCGATCATTAAGTGAATTACACAGGATTTGCATAATTCTGACATGGGGGGGGGGGGGGGGGGGGTCAGCGAAAATGGCCTTAGACAACACTAGCAAGACAGAAACATAATGAGGAAGGATGGCGTGCCGGTGATGCCTTAGGAGCCCCACCCACTGCGCCGGACACCCAGTGACGCAGCGAGGCGTAATGTCCGAGGAAGACTCTGCACCTGTGCCTCATGCGATCGCATTCCTACACAGGTATGCATAGGGTGGTTACCGTTCACAGACCATGAATAAACCGTAAGCCCGTTAAAAATGACTATGGGCGCTGCTGCGCGGCGGTGCCCCTTGGGGGCGCTCTCACCTGAACATGTCTCCCAGGCCCTTCAGCATGCCCTTCTTAGCCTTGCTCTTCTCCTTCTCCTTCTCTTTGTCCCTCTCTGATTTCCTCTTGTCCTTCAGCGACTTGTCCTTCTTCCTCTCCTCCTTGGCCCGGCCCCCCCCGTCGCTGGTCCTGTCGGCGCCGGGCCACTCCCCGGACGGCAGCGGCAGGTCGGCGGAGGTGGACGCAGAGTCCCGGCCGGAGCGAGAGCTCTCCTCGGTGTCCTCCTCCACTGTGGGGCGACAGCGCGCTAATTATGGTCTCTGTGCCGACATGCGCATCTGCGGACCTGCAGCTGCTACAAGATCAAGTCAGTTAAGTATCAACAGACTCAAGGGACCTACACCACTTCCCATCCAGGGATCAGCGCATCCCATGGGTCAATCCTTAACCACCATTCTGGAACTTTCCTGGACATCTGCAGTATGGAAAGCTGGAAGCGGTATGGGTCACCCCACAGGAACTTCTATTGACCTCTATATCACCTCCATGAAACCAGGCGTAGCAAATGCACCAGGAGACACAAGGACACGGCGATACGCTTATTAATCTGCTCTGACCTGCAAGGGGTTTTGGAGAAGCATCTGCCAATTAAACACTAATGTAACGAAGTGATCCGCTCCGCACCGAGAGAAGCGATACATCACCATCCATTACAGGAAGCAAAGCCTTCACTGATGCCTGGAGGGGGGAGAGGGGGTAGGGGACCCCAAGTTGAAGTCCCAGCAGGGGGACTCCTAATGACCTCCAGCGAGCTACTTAACCTCAATTTACTCAGCACACATCGAGCGGGAAAAACGGAGGGAAACGCTGGAAGGTGCAAACGATGATGAAACTAAACGTAAGAGAGCCAAGCCTGACCTGGTGCTGCTTCCTGCACCACAACCTCTGCAGCTGTATTCGCCATGACCCTGCCCTCAAGCCCCCCCGCCCCCCCCCCCCAACTCTTTTCACGCTGCGTCTTCTGCCATGGTGGTGCACATGGTTACCGGACGGCTCTGCGCAGGATTACCCGGAATCGCTTTGGTGTGCACGGGTGTGTGGGGCCGCGTTTGATTGGCCGCTTGCAGATTGGTGCAGCTTCGCTTTCCACCGAAAACCTTCTGCTCTTGAAGGGATTTTGCTACAAAACGCAGCACTGCGTTCATCGCACTGGCTACGCGCACAGTTGGACTGAACGCGCACACAAGCACCTTCTGATGCGCTTCCAGGCAGCACTGGCTAACAGTTAAAAGCAGCGAATCCAGTCCTGACTGTACAGTTATACTGCAGATGGAACATAACACACCAAAGGATGTTAATTACAACCCGATTCTTCCTGTAGCAGATTCCATCCCGACAGCATGATGTAGGACAGTGTGGTAGACAGGGTGTGATTAATGTGTTACCCAGCGTCATCGTTATCAGGCGAGGATGCTGGGGACCGCCAGAGATTCCCTTATCACAGTGTCGGGGGGGGGGGGGGCTGCAGGGGGCTCCCCCAGCAGCACAGCGAACGGCTGGGAGATCAAGCTGTCCCTGCATCTCTGCAAGAACCAAACAGTGCTGCCTCTTGTGTTGGTTTCAGCTAGTGTGCTGCAGAAGGTAAGTCCGGGGCCTTGGGTGAAGGGGGGGGGGGGGCGAAGCATTTTCCCTGCTACCGGTGGAAACGCAGCCTTACCCACGGTGCCGTGGAAACGGGAGCAAAAGGGCCTGACAACAATGAGTGGACTTAATCTCCCTCGGCTGGCAGAATGAGAGCCAGGCGAGAGACAGGAACACGACAACGGAAAACAAAGGGACGGAAGGAGAAATGCTGAAATGCTTTTCGCTAAGGAAGGATCGCAGCGATGTTGGGGAGGCATCAGACACCTCGAGAGTGTACCATTCAGGCGGGGGGGGGGGGCATTAATTAGACTAATTAAAAAGGCCTTAAAAACCCACAAAGTGGAAATCATTTCGATGCTTCAATCCAAGGACCGTGTTAATCTGTTTTTTTGGAAATCAGGTCAAAAATTTGTCTTCCCATAAGGAGGAAGACTCGATGTAACAGAACAGGCGAACATTTAACCCAGAAACGAGCGCTGAAGTCTGACTTTATGCAAAAGCTGCTTCTCTATCAGCCGAACTGTTAACCTTGGTGACGGGAATAGCGAGGTCTGCTTTATCTAGGGAAAAAAAAAGAAGCCTATTTAAATACCGCCTGGGAGAATACAATGCACTATTACAGGATACAGCTTTTTAAATGCATTTTCTCCCCTGATAATGCTGAGGTATTTAGTATAGTGCAGGAAGCATGAGGGAACATCATCCAAGCGAGTCATCTGCTTTCAAACTTCCCTGAAGTTGATAATAGAGTTGCTCAACGGAAAATAAAAAAACCTTGTTATTTCCCCCGCCCCCCCCCAACACCTAACTGACATTCCATCCATGACAAGATGGCAGTTCTGGGGCAGCTTGGCTGACTGGCACAAAAAGACTCACTCTCTGATGGTCTCAGAGCTTCTAGGTCTTGCTTTCCCAAACCTGATTCACCTCTGCCGATTAATTCCTGCCACGAGGTGTGACCAAATGGGTTTATCTGAACCCCCCGCAGGCCTTAGGGACAGACTGAGAGGAAGTGGCCGCTTTTTAACAGGTCCGACTTCCTGATCTTGACCTCTCAGAACCGCAGGCAAGTCCGGTCGGCTAAACCACAGTAAGCAGAATTCAGTAATGATTGTTGGGGGAAGGGTCATACCTCTGTCAGATGCCCCTTCCCCCACCTCCAGGCTCATTTTCCCACACAAGCCAGAAGCAAGGCTGCTGAGCAACACCTGCCCCACATTCACGCCGGAGAGCTGCAAGGATCCATGCCACCCGGAACTCCGAGCCCGAATATGGAACTTGATAAAGAGAAATGCAGCCCACAGATGCTCCAGAACACGCTACAAGCCTGCACACACATGAAGGCATGTTCTGGCTGCAAGAACAGGCCGTCACACACAGTGGTGACTCGAGAACACAGTCATATTCCAGTTTCACCATCTCTCATGTATCTATTACAGTCAAAATCTATTTTTCTGTATCTATTTTCCATCAAAAATTCATCGGACCTCAGTCGTGGTTTTTTTGACGGCTCAAACGTGACCTCAGCTTGGAAAGCTCTCCCACAGCATTTCTTGGAAACTGCTGGCTGGAAATGTAAACGTTCCGGGAAGTGCACTGACCATGAAAAACCACAGCTGGGCAACAGGTGGCGCAGTGGTTGAAGACTCAGAATCATTCCGCTAGCTGTTGCGCCCTTGAATGTGACTGTTGAACTGCATTCCTATGGTAAATACTCCATTTTGTGACTAAATAATAGGTTAAGTACTCTCACTTTGGAAGGGAACTTTTTGGATAAATCTAGTCCTGCCACACTTACATGTCTCCATACCCTCGTCATCCTCATCAGCGGCCGGCCGGTCGTATGACTTGTCGATGGCAGCCCTGAAGCTCTCATTGCAGACCCTGCCGCGGATGATGGGCGGTCGCGGCCGGTGGAACGGGACGTCGCCGTTCGATATGACCTCAGCGACGGCTGTCTGCAGGCTCTCCAGGGAACTGGACTTTTTGAGGCCTAGAGACGGGCCCACATCTCTTGTCGGAGAGCCTTTGTGGAGGGAAACACAACAGCAGGATTTAATGCATAGCATTATGGGCAAATGCGGGTATAAGTGCAAGATGCTAGCAGGTTAATCTTCACCCAAAGTCAAGAGCTACTTCATCCAACTTTAATAATTCTTAACAAAACAATCGTACATAGTCTGCATAGACAAATATACAGTGGTACTTCAGTTCTCGAACTCATTAGAACTCAAATTTCAAAAAAAAAGTCTAACCAAACAAAAAAAAATTGCCTATAACTCGATCTGAGTCAAACCGTAAATGTCGACCTAAAATAACGTGGGGAGATGAGTCACGCATCACGTATCTCAGGGGAAACAAAGGGTAACGCTTCAGCCTTGCATTCGCTGTGATAGCATCGTGCATGTTTACACTAGCTGAATGCATATATTTAAACAGGAAAAATACATTTAGGCAATGATAGACAGTAACAGTCATTATTATTATATAATAAAATGCATTTAAAAATAAAGATTTATTTATTTCTTCTTAATTATTTTAATATTAATAAAAAACCATTAATACATTTAATTATAATAATATTGTTGTGCCAAGCGGGGACAGAACTGAGACAAAGGATTTAATTACAGTTAAGGCAGGCAGAACGCAGATGCACAATACAATGACCGGACTGTGGAAACAAACTGAAACACGGACTAAATACAGAGGGCTAATGACAACAACCAGAAACAGCTGATCACATGGGGATCCCACATGAGGTTAACGAGGGGGCGTGACACACAGAAGGAGCGGACGATCAGGGCAGGACACATTGTTTGGATACATTTATTTTCTTACTTTACAAATTACTGTTTTGATAAATGTGCTTAGATGTGTTTACTACAGTATAGGCTTCTTGTTTTATCCGGTTTATTTTGTGTTTAAATGCTAAAAAAAAATTGCCAAGAACCAATGAATCGGTTTTCCTTTATTTCTTATATGGGAAATTCAATCACAACTCAAACTTTTTAGGATTTGATCCGGAGTTCTGAACTGATTAAGTTCGAGTGTTGAGGTACCACTGTATATTCAAAAGCTCTGCTAACAGAATTATTATAAGAGCAATGTGAACATTTTCAAATCTGCATTTATTCTGGAGATTATGGTAACTTTTAAGGAGATGTTGTTATAATAGCTTTATAAATTCCACTCAGATTAATGTCCCACAGCTCGCTCTGTACCGGAGGACCCAGAGGTTATGTTCCTGTGCCAGTTTTGGGGCTGCAGGGGGCTGGGGCCTTCCTGTGCGCTTGTGGGCACTCGCCCTCTCCCCCATCGCCTCCGTGGGTCTAATCCCTTTGTTTATTTTCACCGAAGTTTCAGGGCATAAAAAGATGGTCCTTTCACTGCATTCTGTCATTGTACATGGACCTGAGCCGCCCAAGAGATGAGATCACGGACCGAGGAGCAGGATTCAGAACCGCGGTGAGTCGTATTGGCGAGAGATTGCATTACACTCCCATTCCTGCCTGGCTGCGCACCAGCGTGTCGCTGGATCGCGGTGCTTGTTTATCGAACGCGAGGCCGCAGCGTAGCGGTGATTATTATCTCTGTCAGGTCAGTGAGGGTGACACTGCCTGCCAAACCGATGCCTGCGGACTCAAATAGAGAGAGTCTCAAAATGTGCAATTCTGGAAAATTCCCAGCCATGATGTTCGAGTGTTTCTCGCTCTGATTGGCACTGTGCAAGCTGAGTGGGTGCTTCTTATAAACAAGCAAACAAAATCTTTATTGTGATTTCTCTTCTTTTTCTCAAAGGTGACTTTCCGGAACTTTCCCATTTGAGACTGAATGCTACAGACAGAGTTGGTTGACGGATGTTGGACACAAAAAAAAAAAAAAAAGCACCATGACTCACCCCTCCAGGTCCACCGCTCTCTGGAACTGCTCAGCTCACAGAAATTTCCGTTGTGGGGCTCCACATTTAACATACACGAGTGAGAATATCCGGCACACAGGTGTGAAGGCACGAGTAACTGACCGACAGCGGTCTTCACAGTAGGTGGCCAGCAGATTGTCTGTCTCTCTGAGGTGTGGCCTGGGACAGCTGTAATTATCTTCTCAATTGGTGTGGTTTAGGGAATACGTGTGACCCGAGATGTGGTCCTGTGTTCCGGGTCCCACTGCAGAGCAGGCCGGGCCGGGTCTAGAGATGTACCGCTCCACAGAAGGTGGGTCCCAATCCCATTACCACTCTGACCCGGAGACCCACATTTAATATCAATAAATTGGGAGGGGGGAGACCACATCCAACCTGATGGATACGTTCCCTACTCAGAAACTGTGACATGAAATAAACTCCATAAAGCGGTTAACGCCATGGTGAAATTTAGCGAATGGAAACCAGCAGGTGCTGCCGTTCAGAATGGAGCTTCTAATGGGGCCAGGCTAAGGCCCTGTGCCTGTGATCAGAGGGTTGTTGATTCAAATCCCATGATTTGAAAAGTGATTTCACCTTTAGACCCTTTAGCAAGGCCCCTAACCTCCAATCGCTCCAGGGTAAAAGCGATTCCATCTGAAAAACTCCCTTTGGAATATTCCAACATTTGGTGCGTTTCCCACTCAAGCTTGCTTTTCCGACATCGTCAAGAAGCACGGGTTCGAGCAGTGGTCAGAGACACTCCACGCAGTGTTGTTACCGACCCCCTGCCCACCCAAGGCCGTACAGGCATGTGGGCTCTCTGGGTGGTATTGGGGGCGGGGGGGGGGGGCATTTCCTGGCCCTGAAATTCTCTGTGTTATTAATTTTGGCCTGACATGTTTCCAAGGTGCTAAATGGGCCGCGGCCCATCGCCTGCAGGCCCACAGTGGACCCTTCTCTGGATGTCAAGCCAAATAAAATGGCCAGTGCAAAGAAAACAATCAGAAATCTATTACCGCCATCCTGAAACTCCGTGTGAGCGTGCGGATGGATGATGTCGGAGGGAAGGTGCTGATGGCAACGGCCATGCACACCGGCAGCGCGGAACCACTGCCGTCACGCTTGCGGTGACTCGCCCCGTGGCCAGTGATGGCTCCCCGACCTGCTCCCACCAGCCCGTCCTTCAGTCTCCTGTGGGCAAACCTGCAGTCTAAGCTTGCATCTGATTGGCTGGGCTGGATCACAGACCCCAGCTGTCCAATCACAGGATGAGTGGGCCCATTTAAACGAGACAATTAATGACACAGAGGATCCATCCGGAGGTGCTTCACCTGCTGGAGACCCCAGTGCACAGCGACTGAGGCCTCCAGAGAGGATAGGGGGGCGGGTAGGTTAACCCTGGTCGAGCCCCTCACTCCCCTAACTGAATCTCCTCACCGGTGAATTAGTTCCCACACGCCTCCACATCTCCCCATGATGGATAATAAGGCAGCCCATGTTCCTGTGTGGGCGTGACGGCAAATGGAACCCGCGAACACGCCAAGGCGAGGACATGCAGTGCCAGTCACGCGTGGAGTGGGACAGAAGAGCTGAGCTGCCACGTTACAAGCATCACGCTTCCAACAGAGAGCCAGATGCCCATGTCCACGCTCCTGCTGCCCCCTACAGAGTGACAGGGGAGGGGCACGCGGGCGGTTACTTAGGAGATGGGTCAGGTTCCCGAGTGGAAGCTTAATTTTCTCCACAAAGGAACCCCATTTGCTTCCTTTATTGAGACTACATTTGGAAGTGGGGGGGAAGGGGGGGGTAGGTGGGATATATTTCTCAGAAGTCCACTCGTACTTAATGAAAGGCACACAATACATGGTCGGTCTTTAGAGATCCGAATATCTTCCTACAATTACGGGGCCTTCCTGGATGCTTCCGCGTTGAGCATACTCAGGATGTTATACAACTATCAGCAGTGCATCTGACGGGCAGGGGATGTTTATAAGTCTGCGCGGAGCCCGGATAAGAGGAACAGCAGGATAGATATAAATGATGCACTGAGTACCCTGACCGAGTGGCTGCACTGGAAACCTAAATTATCCGTGTTTGAAAAGCAAATAATTATTCTACCTCTCGGTACAGCTGCAGGCTTTACGGAAGCAATTACACTTATGTGTGTAGTACAGGTAAACAGCTCTCAGGCCCGGACTGCATCTCAAGTCTGTATCTTTAACCGCTACGCCACCAGCTGTCCAGTACACGCTGCCAATTTCCTCTCCTTATATAAGCTTTTTATGGGGTGTGGCTCATGCATTGACTGCAGTACTAATTCGCTGAACTTTACGGATGCTTTGCTGCTCAGCCCCCACTGCGCCACCCCACTCCAGGCCGGCCCGTCGCCCTGGGACCCTCGATGCACGGCTTAGCCTTGGTCTGGCACGTGATTTCGTCCGAGTTAAGTGTAACCGTGGGTGACCGGGACATGTGATAGAAAAGACGGATTATCATTAAACATTAACGAAGGCGTTCCAAGCGGCAGCAATAAATCACAAGCGGTTAATGGTGGAAGCTGGGCAGTGCAATATGCAGACAGGTGGGGGCTGCGAGGGAGGGGTGACTCCATGTGGACGGGGGCAACCAGCAATGTGCAATTTATGCAGCATTCTGAGTAAATGAAGCCAAGCACTAAAAGGGTCACTGAGTAAGGGAGTAGGCTCTGTGTCACCGGGCTGTCCCTACTGTCCCCAGGCTCTGTGTCACT
This sequence comes from Brevimyrus niger, assembly GCA_015164015.2. Classification (NCBI taxonomy): domain Eukaryota; kingdom Metazoa; phylum Chordata; class Actinopteri; order Osteoglossiformes; family Mormyridae; genus Brevimyrus; species Brevimyrus niger. The sequence goes on from JAABNY020000001.1 coordinate 14,940,252, forward strand.
GGGCCGTCCCCACTGTCCCCAGGCTCAGTGTCACTGGACTGTCCCCACTGTCCCCAGGCTCAGTGTCACCGGGCTGTCCCCACTGTCCCCAGGCTAAGGGTCACCAGGCTGTCCCCACTGTCCCCAGGCTGTCCGTAATGTCCACAGGCTGTCCCCACTCTTCTTAGGCTGAATCACTGGATTGTCACAGCTGTCATGTATAAAAAAGCAGCCAGAGATGGCTTGCATCCCTATCCGCATGCTAAGCACAGCCTCTCTCATGCAGCTGTTACGCCAAAAGCCAGAGCCTGAAAGCAAAGAAAAGCCCTGCCCCACCCCTCTGTAGGAACACCCCGCCCCCCCAACTCATCAGAGAAGACCAGGCAAGTAGCCCCGCCCAAGCGCCCCCGCATCCGAGCCGCTCCTTACCTGGGATCTCCTCTGAGCGGGGCGTGAGGTTAATCTCATCCGCGACTGTTAAAGGGCATAAACAATTGGATTGGGTTAGTGCTGGATCCCCAAAAGGCGCCGGGACGCCTTCAAGCGGCCAATCAGATGACATGCAAATCACGTCTGGGAAGAGAGGGGTTGAAGGATGGAGGCAGGCAAGTGGAGAAGTTTCTAGAACCATGCCAAGCTGTCAATCATTCCTATTAGATATCGCGTGTTAGCTTAACACTTTCAGGCAGAGCCTGAGGATCAGGGATTGGTGCCCCCCCCCCTCCC
>JAABNY020000001.1:15029853-15048463 GCA_015164015.2 Brevimyrus niger
CCAGTGACATTTTTCAGAAAGCCATCTGAAGAGCAGGTGGTGGCCTGGGTGGGAGCAGCCGCCGACCGTCTTGTAAACAGGTTTCCATGTCGCAGTCGAGCCGGCTCTTAGTGGTGGGGGGGGGGGAGCGGCTGGATCCGAGCACGACCCAGCGTTTGACCTTGGAGCAGGCGGACATGCCGCCGCAGCAGATGGCAGGGGGAGGAGGTGACACTTACGAGAGCGGTGACGTTGGGTGACACCATGCTTCTTTGGAGAGGGTGTGGCGGGCCGGGCACACAGTTACACCCACGCCGCGGGAGACGGGGAGCTGGGCCGCGAACGAAAACAATCACGGCGTTATGCGGCAAAGGACCTGTGTGGGAGACACAGCTAAGGGAGCTTTCTGGAACTGGGATTGGGACCGGAACCAGACCAGAAAGCAGCAAAATTGGAGCACTGGGCCCCGGGACCAGGCCCGTAACTCGTAATAGGTAACCTCCAGGGGCATCTGACCTCAGATGGGGGGGTTTCAGAATTTCAGTCCTCACGAGCACCAGGGCTGGAGGGGCCCGCTGTTTGACGGGCTGTTAAACGGGACCCGAGAGAGACAGACACAGAGTTAAAAAAAAAAATAAAAGAGAGGGGTGCCAGCGGATGAAAGCCGTGGTCCCGGGGAGGCGTGGCCCAGCGCTGACACATGCGGGCGGCACCAGGCGCTACATTACAGGGGGAATTTTTCATTAAAGAGAAATCCTAAACAAAAGAGGAGAAAAAGAAGAAAGCAGTGTGGCTCCCTGCCGGCCCTCCTCGGCTCGGCCTCGTTAGAGACGGCACTGAATTAAACATGACTGAGGCCTGTTTCGGGGGGGGGGGCATTAAAACAAGGGCGCCTTCCTGCAGCTCATCTCGGAATGGGCTGACGGACGAACCCGAAGTTCACCTCAGACACAGAGCTGGACTTAAAAACCTCCGACTTCGGACTGAGAACCTCCCGGCCCGCCCCTAATGATGACCACGGTGTGACTGCAACACTGACCGGCCCGCCGAAGGGAAGGCGGCAAAAACAAGGCATCTCGACCTTCTTGACTCCATACCCAAATAAATGTAGCGCCGCTGACAGCCACAACAACATGCGGATCAGTACCAGACACTCGGCGAATCGACGCACGGTTCTTTGTGACAAGAAAAGGAACAGAACCAAAAAGCCACCGTCGCAAGAAATAAAAGACAAATCCAGAGTAATTCTGGGCCACTTCATCGCCGAGTCGGGGGGGATTTGCACAGAACGGAGCTCCTTCAAAACAACCTGACAGGCAAAATCAATAGCTAGGACTTCCCAGTCACGCAGGGCGTGAGGAGTTCATTCCCCGGGTGGAGATCAATAAGAGATTATTAGAGAGAGTCGGCCTGGTACGCGGTGCCTCTACATGCCGGGCCAGCCCTCTGACACTTCAGGAGCGCAGCGATGATGGAGAAACGCCGGCAAGATGAAGGCCAGCCCTGCCCTCTGCCTGCAGGCTCGATAACGAGGCCACTTCGTTAGTGACAAACGTAATGAAGCGAAATACCTCACCCTGTATATTTCGCTCCCCTCCAAAACACAGAGTCCCTGTCCTCGCCTCTGCATCTGGAAATTCACCTGCGATCTGCCAGCTATTGGCTGCTCTGCCGAGGACGGTTCCATGCCTGAGGTGGATGAAAGTAGATCAGCTCCCCGGTTGACGCCTATAGTGAGTCGGGCAGCCAATCGAAACCATCTGAAGGGCAGTGAATAGACAGTTGGCAAGGGAAGCAGCTGACTTTTACGGTTAACAATATGTTAGCAGCAATAAACACAAGTTTACACACCTATTTTCCTGCCCCTGATTCTACTACTCTTCCTAACCCAGGGCAGTAACTCTTTTCACAGGTGCTGAACCCTGGTAGTGAATCCATCAGTGTTCAGCCGTACCAGGAAGAGCTGTCGATACCACAGCTGTGGGCATCTGAGGGAATGAGACAAGAGCCCTATCTGGCAACACACCTCCAAGAGCACAAGTTTACACCCCTGCCAATGGATCTGGGTGGTCGATAAGCAGCAGGTTGATAAGTTGTCAAAATCAACACCTAACTTGTTACGTTCCAACTCTGAGCTAAAAACCCCATGTACCTTCTTCACGAGCGGAGCATCACTTTGTATGAAGATGACTCCACCCTCCTCCTGGTACAATGTGCATTCTGCTCTGCCTGCCGTCTGAGTAACGGAAAGATGACTCTGCAGCCCGGGGCTCCCGACACAGTGAGCGATTTCCTACACAGATGTTCTGTCTAACATGTCGGCCGGTTGGGGAACCACGAAGGTCGTCTGTCTGCAGAGGTGGCTGTCCGCCACAACGCTGCCAAAGCCATCCATCAAAACAGAGCTGACAGCCAACGTTACTCACAAACTAGACCTTTCAAGGGCCGACAAGGTCAAGAACAGGCCCTGAGAACTAGCTGTTCAGTCTCCAAGGTGGCAGAACAGCTGGAGCTGATCAAACTTGGGCCAAAAACCACAGGCAGGAACCATGGGGAAGCTCTGGCCCAGCCTTTAGTGGCAACGAACGTTAGTATTAAATGGGGTGCAGCACTGCTAACCAGCATTAGCATCCAATGGGGTGGATCCAACAAGGTGGGACATTGCTAACCGGCACTATCATCCAACGGGGTGGAACATCGCTAACTAGCGTTAGCATCCAACAGGGTGGAGCACCACTAACCAGCATAAGCATTCAAAAAAGAAAGGCTGGGACAAATCATCATTAGTATCCAACCAAGACAATACCACTGCTAACAAGCCTCACCAGGGAAAGGGTATAGTACATGCTGACTAGCATTAAAATCCAAGGGTGCTTTCACACTATGGTGCTTTCACACTATTCTTCTGGAACCAGGAACTTTTGTCTTATTCACAACGCAAGGTCTCAGTCCGACTTTATTTTGTCGGACATAGTCCCTACTCCAGACTAAGAACTTTTCGTTCTAATACAAACTACTGGGGAGACAATAGCTTGCTGATTTGTTGACCACAAGCACTGGAACCAACTTGGAAGTTACACAGAAGTGCTGAAAAATGTAAAAGCAGTGTCACAAAAACCGATCAAACGGAATTATTTTCATACTTCAATTACAATCAGTATATCAATGACTAACGTTTTGATTGTTTCTCAAAAAGAGCAACAAAAATCCATGGTCCAGACCAGAACCAGGTTCCTGAACTTCAGTGTGCAAGTGTCCCAAAAGCTAACCAGCATTTGCATCAAACAGGGAGGGAATAGTCAGTGCTAATCAGCATCAGCTGGGATGGGGAGGGAGTCACCATTAATCACTGTAAAAATGTGATGGGTAAAGTAGACGAGGCAAACACTGCAAACCAACATTAACCTCAAACAGCAAAAACAGGACCCCTGCTTCCCTCAGATTCAGAGCCCCATCCACCATGCACAAGGGTGAGCTTCAATTTGTTTTTGCTGACGCAGAGCCAACATCAGCCTTCCATTATTACCATGCACCAAGCAGTGTTTTCATGGGAACATTCAATCCAAGTCTGAAGAGAAATTTAAGGGCTCTTCATGTCAAGCTCTATGTCAAACTCTAGTAGTGCAATGCTACTTTTCTCAGCTTTAAATTATTTGGGAGTTTTTTTGTTATTAAATGTAATGTTTCTCATGTTTAAATATTCTATGCAGTTTTGGAGTGAAAACACACACACACACACACACACACACACACACACAGGTAGCAAGCTTACGCTGAGATCAAATGCGTGTATAAGCTAATTATCCCTTTGAGCCCAGCACCATGGAAACTGCCACATGAGGACGTCACATACAGTGTGTGAGGCGTGTCCTGGGCTAACGGTAGCTAAAGGAGCCGTCCACAGCAGGAAGCTTCAGGAAGACGTGTAGCTCGCGCCTGTGTGAGCCGTGAGACCTCGCGGCTACGAGCGCAACTGCACTTCAGTCACATTACAATCCCGTACCAATAACTTTCAGTCACTGGGCAATGACACTGGGGCGCGTGGTAAACAGGAGCGGGAAACACAACACAAGCATGACGCGAAAGGCACCTTCAGCTCGCTTCAGAAAGAAAGCGCCCCCGCTAAACATGAAAGGTGCTGTCACCATAAAGCCGCTGTCAGGTACGGCCCCCGCGAGACTACATGGGGGGGGGACATCAGCCAGGCACCACGCTCTCTCAGGCTGTGGGATGAGACATCCACCATCCCTCTCATAAACAATGTTAACGACATTCATAACAGACATTTCTGCAGCTAATTGCAGAGGGAAGACATTCGGGTCATTTGCTAAATGAAACCGATACGAAAAATGTTATCGGATCCATGAAATAAACGGATCAAGATGACTCCAGTGGGATTTCCCCCCACAAATGCGTGATGCACGGGGCAGAGCGCCCCCTGTGTGATGGAACAGCAGCAGCTTCATAAGGCAGGACTCAAGGTCGCATCCCGAATCATTTATCCCCTCACTGAAGGCAACGCAGCAGGGCAGACCCGGTCTTTCAGTGGAAGTCAGACATGTTTTGTGCTTCTGTTGCACGAAAAGACAGAAAGTGAGGAAATCTCACGTTCCCCCGGGGTGTTATCGTGCGAGACTCCACAGCGAAGTTTCAAAATGTTTTTTTTCTCCTAATACAGTCTCGAGAGCTTGGCCAGGACCTGCCGCCTACACCTTAAAAAGGGAAATTGGAAGGAACCATGTTATCTCCATGCTCTCTAAAAGCCATGGCCTCCGGGTAGGGGAAGATGCCCCAGCAGGGGGTCCCCTGCCTGTCACCTCTGCTTATGGCTGCCGACGCAGACTAACCCACATCCGGCGCGGGCTGGGGTTCTCAAAGCGCCCCGGAGGCTAATGGTCCAGATCGCATGGTAGCCCCGATGCCTGACAGGAATCCATCCTGACAAGCGGCAGCCCACGCAAAGAGACACAGCTCTTTTTCATGGATATTATTTCTTTATTATTCTAACCCCCTCGCCACCCCCATCCCCCACAAGTCAAGTCCTGACTGAACAGAAATATCGTGGGACTTTGTTTCCCCTGCACTCCAAGACCGCCAAGGTGACAAAAACAAGCTTACTTCAAACAGCACCACTCCTAAACGGAACTAGTTCGGCAAATCCCGCAGTTTCGACAGTGGAAATGTCCTTGTTACACAAAGAGGCTTTCCCAGCAAAGCTGAGAGCGCTGACAGCAGCACTAATCATAGAGACGGGCATCAGGAACCATGGGCATCATTGCTCACATTCGGTGCTCGAAAACGGTGCCAAGGTGTGCTGGAAAAGCCACTCAGGCGCTGAAACACAGGCCATGGACTGCATTTACAGTAATCTCTGCATATTTCATGGCCTATGGTCAATCAAAAGGCATGTGCTCCTGAGCCCATGTCTGAAAAGACCAGAAAAAGTGAAAAAAATCTCATTGGAGCCCTCTGTGTGCGTGAAGGTCAAGAACGGCCAAGCAGATGAAGGTTCCTCCGGCTTTCAGCCTGCAAGCTAGCGAGGATTTTTCACGCTGGGACATAATTGAGGACTCAGGAAACTTGTTTACAGAAAGATGAACCATCAGAGGGGCCTGATAAAAGACGGGGGTGGGGGTCAGCTATCGGGGTGCGGTGAGCTGGAGGTGCATTTCTGTGCTGCACCAACCCAAAAATCCACTAAAAAGACGTCTCATTTCCAATGGCGAACTTCAGCATTACACCCATTTATCAGCGGCCATGGATAAGTGTCAATCGGGCTGGATTTTCCAGGGGGATAAACAGGTGCTGCGGGCCGATAGCGCGGAGACGGATGTCTCTCTCCAGCATTAGCCGAGCGGGGATAATGTGCTTGCTTTGAGCCCCTCGCCCGGGGCATTATTTATCATTAAATTATTAGCTCGGTGCTATAATCACATGTGGTAATGTAGTGCCAGTCCAGGAACAGTATGGGGATCCGATTAAAGAAAAAAATGATTTAAAAAAATAGCACAATCATAACTGGGTTTGTTGCTTACCCAAGATCCACGGGGCTGTGAAGGAAGGAAAATAAGGACAGACGGGTACGCACAGATACACAGACACACATACACGTGCTGACTCCTGTTGTGGGGACCGCAGCCTTGACGATGATGCAAGTCAGCACGGCATTGATTAGATGACAGAAAGAATCAACCTGACGTCCTGAAGCTTGGCCCTCGGAGATCAGGCCCCTGCTGTTAGACGGCCCGTGGGAGCAGCGCAGGGTAAGAATGGGTATCTGTGACGGCTGGGGGATCACTACGCTTGGCAGTATGGAACACGGAGCGAAGGAAGGGCAGGGCGTGGTGGGAGAGAAAAAGGCATCGCATTAAACAGTAGTGGGTCATTTTAAAGTGTGAGGAACTCGCACTCAGCACGATCCCAAGTCGCTAACCGCCGGCAGCGCCTCGGTGCCAGCTCGGCGCCGTGCTCCAGGCCGCCGTGGCCAGTCTGACCAGAGTTCCGTCACCACGTGTCCGCAGAGACCGGAGTCACATGCTCAAGCGCGCTGTGGGGAATTTTAAAACTGCCCGTCTCATCCCTGTGAAAACCAGTGGCTTTAGTGCTTAGGCCCGAGTCACACAAGAAATGACACTTGAATGTTAGGGAGGCCGTTTCAGGAGAGCACGCCCTCCGGTGGTCAGCTGGCAGGGCGCCCGGTCCTCTGCAGAGGCAACCCTCTCATGTTAGGAGACGGCTTGGGACCTCCTGACCTAGTGAGTCGAGAGAGGCTCTAGTTACCGTGGAGACAGCAGTCTGGGTACTCCCGGAGGAGCACTCACCCCAGGAGTGCGGATGCAAGCCTGCGGTCTTTTGTTCATCCGCTACTTTAAATGTCTCACACGATAGATCTCTTAAACCCAGCTACCTTTGATGGAAGCAGACTTGGTACAGAATATCCAAAAAAAAATTTAAAAATCATGTTAAGAGTCGTGGAGCTGTTTTAGTAGTTGAGACTTGCAGGAGCAGGGATGGCTTAAGCTTCTGAGTGTGCTAGTCAACAATCCCATATTATGCAGCTTTTAGCAGCACCTAGTGGCTGCTGAACGTCACTACAAAACTTTCAAGTATACTAGCATTAGACATGTAGTACTGAACTTGAAAGCATTCCCAAACCCATATTCCCATACTCATCTATGATCAGATCTCTATAACACTACCACAATGGACAATTTAAAAACTCACCAATGGCAATGGCAGATAAACAATTAGAAATCTGAAAATAAGAAACATCTATCTTGACTTGACTAATGAATAGTAAAGTGGGTTTGTATGTATATCAATTACAAGCTACAAACTTGCTTTGTTATTCAGCGACATAAATCAAATATTTCATTTCTTTGGAGGTGAAAGTAAAAGGTTGATGCTGTCAATTTCTACAGAATCTGGAATCTCAACACCTACAGACAGCTTTTTCTTGCCAATCACACAAACTGCAGTGATTGGAATAGACTGACATTCAGTACATCATAGTGACATTACCATGGTAACAGCGCCAAGGATACTCTCATCCACAACCTGCAGGTACATATAGAACACATACCACAATAAAAAATAATAAAAAAAAAAAAAAACAGGTTGCCAGACACAGTAGTGCAAGAACAGTGGGAGGAAATTGAACATTCAGCACATCAATCGGAGGTAACAAGGCTAGATGTCACGGACCGGACCCGGGTCCCAGTCACCCAGCTCCTCTACAGGGACACAACACCCATGCTTTCGCACAGAGACTGTCTGCACTCAGCAGCTTCCACGTGGCCAGAGAGATGAACCCTCAGGCATGTGGAAGAAGCGGAGCAGAGCTAGCTCCATGGTGATGGGGGCCCGGGGCCTTTGGGTGTGCTAAGGACTGCTGACACCAAAGCAACCCTGGAAACTGCAGGGAAAGCTCCTGGCAACCGGAGGAGGGGGGGGGGGGAAGGGGGCAGGGAGCAGTGCTCTGGTTCTCTTCCCATCTGCGCAGCTGGGTTCAAGATCAAAGCTGACAGACACATTGCCGACCCAGAGGTCAAGGGCGACATCCAACAGACTGCGACCGAAGCCGACTGTCATTTCCATATGCAAATAAACACAGCAGCGAGTGTGGGATTCCCCTACTGCCAACTTCTGCCTTTAAAGTGTGCACACCATGTGCTTTCCTTGGCGTTGCTATCAGAAACCAAGTAAACAGGGACTCAATCGCTCGCCACGAGACAAGCTAACCAGCCCGGAAAGGTGACCAGTCCGCAAAGTTCATGGGCTGTGTCGTTTTGCAAGGACTGGCGAAGGAAACGACTGCGGTCTCTGTTTTCATGCGACATCAGTTGTTCCTGGCGGCAGAGATTTTTGGCCGAACTGCGTTTCCTGTTTTACTGATGCTGATGCTGGCAGACAGACAGCAGAGTGTAAGCCACACTTAAACTGCCAAAAATAGAGCAAAAATCTGGCATTCAGGTAGCTGGCATTACGTTTCTGCTGCATTTCATACCAAAAACTCTTTGTAAATAAGAGAAATTAGACTTTCCCCCGGCTGCAATTTGATTATCGTACATTTTCAGTCTGTACTAAATAGTCAAAGTGGGTTCAGTGACCAGGTGGAGGTAGAAATAACAGCAGTCGTTTCTTAAATCAGGACTAAAACCCTAATTTTTCATAAGACTCACGCCACACTGTTTTCACTGCTGGCGGGGAGACCAATGTGATTGAAATATAGGCTCCAACACATGGCTAATTATAATTTTTTTGCAAATTTGTGTTGAATTACTGTCTGGAATATAAAGCACTCAGTCATACTTATTAGCACTTATGGATACAGAGCTTTTTAAGAATCATTAATCAGGTAAAAAGACTGCAACTGCTCATACCAGTAAGGGCTGATTTATTCCACCAAGGTTTCAGACTGCAGTTAGCATAAATCCACTCCACCTACACTACTCCGCAAACAGGGAGAGGATTGCACCAGAGGCTGTGAGAGTCGGTTCCTGATATATTGCTGCGCATTAGGCATTACTCTGAAAAAGCTTTCAGTTACAAGTATAGGCACCAGATGATGGTTTTTCTGCCATTGCTGCACGATATGCTGTTTCAGTGAGTGTAGTGAGGAGCAGTGATTTGTCTTCGAGGTGACGGACAGCCCCTTGTGCCTCTAATTCTTCATACCACTGAGCATGATATTATGCCAGAAGGATCTGGAGACAGAGGAAATCAAGTCTTTGACCATTTAGCCACTGGGCTAATCCCAGTAATCCGGTGCAGTTACAAAGTTACAGGACTGTAACTGCGACGTTCAAAGTAGAAGTTAAGTGGTCCTACAGCACATCTAACTTTTAAAGCACAGAAAATGTACTGTTGCTTTAATTAGCTGCAATTCTTCTCCTTGCATATACTGCAGTCCTGCAATACTGCAGGAGTACTACATAAGTTTCGGAGATGGGGGGTTCGGGCTGATTAGATCCCCATCAATCTTAAAAATTACGCCCTGGTTTCATCACGTGTGAGATCAGAGTCGAATCACAAATGTATCTTGATACAAAAGCATCATCCTTAGTCACAGTTTCGGCCTAATAGTAATTGCGGTTTCAGGTTAATTTTGTTGATGCGGGAAACGTGGTTATTGCTGCGAAATATCCCACGATCTTAACTGCGCAAGTTAAGCGGAATACAACAATGCATTGTGTTCCACAGCCGCGAGCGGCGCGGCGCACAGGCTGATCATCACAAGGGGGCGCCAAAACGCAATGCCGTAGCTGAAATAAAGCCATCTCAGAACGTGATTAAAAACTCAGTTCAATGCAATAAGTTTACTTACTCCAATTTTTGTAAACTAAGAAGCATTCACTTCTGAAATAACACTACTATGTGTCAATTTATTAAAGCTAAAAGACACAACAAAAACGGGAAACATAGAAAATAGATGTCATGACCATCAATAACTGAGTAATCTACCGATTAATCGAACCATTCAACAAGTAATCGTTTATAATCATTCTGTTATGGGTTTTATTTTATTATATTGTTTTCGTTTTGTTATACAAGTGCTCTCTGGCACTTGCCAGTGTGTCATTGTAATATGCTTTGCCTAGTAAAAGAAAGGTTGTGTGTGTGTTATATTTATTGCGATGGGTGCACATTCAGACACAGATACGGAAAATCTAGGCACTGTGATTCACTTAAATTGCATGTTTTTGGACAGTGGAAGGAAACGGGAGAATCCGTCGAAAAAGCACGCACACATGGGGTGAGCATGAAAGCTCCACAAACCCATAGCGGCGGTGTGCTGAGACAGTTGCTGTGCCGCTGTACCGCCCTGACAGGCTTTCGCGATGGGCGTTTCATGCACACGCAACTGTCACATCGCGAGGACTATGCGTTCAAAGTTTCAAACCATCAATAAGTGGCGGCGTGGCGCTAAAACGTTTTTACCGTGTCATAGGAAACCAAACGTAGCGAGCTTTGCAATTTTAATGATGGTTCCTTTTCAACATTATGTAATTAGTTTTTTTTGTTAACTCTGCCGTTGGTGCTTTTGCAAAAGCGCCGCATGCGCTCTGCAGTATAATCACAACCATTCACGTCCTTGTCGTTGGGCTCACCCAGATCTTGTGCGCATTTGTAAGAAATTAAACGAAACTGAGCGAAAATGAGAAAAGTGAACAATAGCTGGTCTCGAAAATACATTTGTTTCCTGCAGTATGGAAATATTTTGTATTCCACAGAGATACTATACGATAAGCAATTTGTCATCTCTGCTTTTCTGCTGGCACAACTAAAGGCACTACTAACATTTCCCAGACTTTGTTAGATAAGTTCAATTTGGCTATACAGTTAATTGACAACTCCCAATTAATCGCAAAACCTAAAAATACGCAAATATGATTTGTTTTTTCCCGGTTCAGGCCTAACACACAATACATTCACAAAAATTATTACGTACCGTATTATGTAAAATTATGCAGCTAAGCGACGGGGATAATCGTTTTAGATTATTCGACGGCGATTATTTTTTGTCATACAGCAATCATAAAAAAAATAAATAATTTAAGCTAAAGTGATGACAAAGACAGGCTAAGCTAAGGCACTTATTTATGGCTAACCTCGCATTACTGGGTGAGTGTGTCAAACCTGAAAGTCTTCTTCTGACATACATTTGCATTGCAATCATTCTGTACTGATAGTAAAGTTATCCTTTGCAGTACTGACTCATTCACATATAAAATGATGCCTTTCCATGCAAATGATGATTTCGTTCTTTATTTGGATGGTCATCCTTAGCGCGCGGTGACAGCCGTAAAAAGATGAGCGGTAGAAAAAACTGAGCAATTACAGTAAGAAATACTAACCGTGCACTTGCATTTCTCTAACAGAAGGGGGCAGCCGCAGTCCGCAGCGACAGCTCTGAGCCGAAGCGTGACGCAGGCGTTTTTGGGCTCTCGCTTCAGCCAGCAAAGCCGGAGCCAAGCTAAATAAAATGAAATTATTCATCTGTCCAAACGCAAAGGGAAAGACTCCATTTGACAACTGTAAGTCTCCTATGTGTTCCCGTCGCCTGCCTGAATTATGATTTCGCATTAGGACTATCAAGTACTCCATATTGAAGTGATCTAATGTCCGTTTTTAAAAAACTTTGTTTTATCTTGATCTCAGTAACAGAATAAACTACACAGATCCACTGCTACAGTCTCACAAAATACGGGGGGGGGGGGGGCAGTTGAAATAAAGTTACAACAGCACAAAAAGTGCATTCTCACGCAGCCTCGGGCACGATTTGAGTTCTCTAAATATTTGCCATTACTTTCGGCTTCTCGTGTACATATATGGTTCAGTGTCTAATCAATAAAACCCTAAAAGACGTGCATCTTCTCGGCTGCGTCGCTTTCTCTCCCAGACACCTCCAGATGCACAAAGAGGCACTGAAGTAGTGATTTGTCTGGAAACAAACGACGCGTGTGGTTATCTGGGTAGAATACGTGTCGTCTGGTGATGGGGAAAGACCAAAACATAAAACAAGTCCGGACCGATGCAGAGCCGCTGTTTTTACCGTAGCGCCTCGATGGCGGCATCTTCAGCCAGCCAGATGTGAATTCCAGCTCCAAGATTTACGGCGAGAAAGCCGTGATTGCTATGCATTCGCAGCAACAAGGGAAGCTTCGACCGCAATCTCTCATCTGTATAATATCCCCAATAATGACAAGCTAGACACCTCACTAACACGCTGCATCAGCGCATAATTTCAATAGGGGCGGTTTTAAACGGCGTCCACCATGCGCGAGGCGGCCTCAGCGCCGATCCAAAGTGGCGGGCCGCCGCTGACCTCGCGCCCTCGAGCTTTCGGCTGGTTTCCATAGAGACAGAGGCCAGCGGTACGTTCGGCTGCGGGGTTCGCCGACTATGCGAGAGGATGACTGAGAATACACTTCAAGCGGCTCTTCAGCACGAAATCAGCAGCTGCATCAAAGTCGAGCACGCCAGTCAAGGGCATGCCTGCCTTATCTGCACATTTGAACGCAAGACAGGGGTGGAGCTACCACTTCAAAGCACACTATCTTACAAAGCAGCATTGTCTTACAGGCAATTATCTATAATGAAGCCATGCTTCTACAATTAAATCTATAAACTATATTATATTAATTATCAAAGAATTTCCTGTGTACTCCAGTCAGGGGTGGACCATAAGGCACATGAACTCAGAATTTGCATAAGTTACATTTATGTATATAAGGTAAATGATCATTTAAATTACAGCAACATCTGTTCTTTGCATTCTAACGACAGTAATCAGGACAAGCAAACTAAAAAAGACTAACCTTAGCCTTCAGCGGAGTGAGGTAAAATGTATCCCAGGCTACAGCCTAGGGTCTCGGCAAAGGAGGGAATGGTCACGCTTCTTAAACTTAGTTGATCAATCTGCCAGCGTCGATTTCCTGGGAATAGTGTTACTTTTGAAAATACAAAATACCACGGTATAATGTCTGGACAGTATAAATCATCTGGACAGTAAAAATTAGCAATGCTCATCCTGCAACAATTCTTATTCTCTTTCTTGGTTGACCTCTGGTCTGTGAAAGTCAGACCTGCCACCTGTAGCAAATACCTAGTCAGTTTCCTTGCAAGCTCACAAGGAAAAGCAAAGTACGAATTTGCCTTTTCACAGACCAAATCAAGCAACCATGGGCACAAAGACCACCTAAGCTGAATACCCCAAGCAAAATTAACAATATTAAACTTTTCGTCCATTCGACACAGTGCGGAACAGGTCTGGATTTAGCCTATAGAGGGCAATAGAGAACCAGCAAACCTTTTGTGAGCAGAGACACATTGGCATCAGAGTTGCGAAAGTAGTAGATACTCATTCAGATGTTTCCAAATATCCCCACCTGATGGTTCAGCACCAGACATCTTAGCATCTTTAAATTCTGAGAAAAGAGGCACCATAGGTGATACGCGCACAGTGACAGAAGCCTCGTGGTCTTGATTGATGGAACAGACCGAGCACAGCAATAATTAATAAATGCACTGGGATGGGGGCCCAGTTGATGCCACTAACACTGCCGACATCTGCTGCTTGCCACTGGGGTTTCCGGCCAAAGAGCCACAGAAGTGCTGAGGAGCAGGAAGAGAAGGGAGGCAAGGAAGGAGGGGGCACACAGACACAGCAGAGACATGGCAACGGGTCAGCGAGTGCCGGCACATGCCTGCCGGTCATGTCCGGACATCTGCCAAGGGGTGTCCCTGCGGTGGGAGTCAGCTGGTACCATCATATTCCTCAGAAGGGGTCACCGAGAGCTTGTGAAGCCCAGCAGCAGTGTTCACCGCCACTCAAACCAACCATTTATATCAGGCTCCTGTCGGCCACAGTCACCACATTAAAATATTCCATAAACACATTCCATGTTCTGATAACCAGATAGCTAGACTCTACTTGTTAGCTAACTAGCTAATTTTAACGTTGTAAGTGATTGTATCCTCCAAGTGCCTTTTTGAGTGGGGCTCGAAGCCCAGCCCGCACCCTACATCTTCCTCAGTTCCCCAGCACTTCCAACACAGACTGCCTGGAAAAGAACATTGAACCCTAGCCTGTCATAAGATGACAGAAAGTTGAACATAAAAGAGTAAATCTAAAACGCATGTGACCTAAGACAGTCTCAGGAAAACAAGTGAGCTTTCCCAGGATTACACAGGACACAGACATACTGAGGCTGGATTCACTCCATGGTGTTCATTAAACTCCCATTTCCACAGATGGGGGGAATTTATGTATTGACATGATGACCTCAAAAAAAGCTTTTCCAGGAACAAGAAGACAGTAAGCTTATGTGGAGTATCACACCCATAAGGAAGAGAGACATGCTGAACATGCTGCTTTTTTCCACTGGTAGGAGCTCTACCACAGTGCACCCCAAGGCTGTTTGATCATTCTAAGCTACGTCCAAAAGCCAAACGGTGACAGGTGGCCACTTGGAGTGACGTCTGTCTTTGAGATGTTGCACCAGGAGCGCATGGCCCGCAAGCAGAGGGGTTGTTGAGGTCAAGGGGTCAACAACCTGGGTCATGCCATTGTCACTCAACATGAGAGCCTAGCCGAGGTCTCATGTCAACAACATTTAAGCGCTGGTATATCTGACAAAAACCACAGTTTCCAAAAAGAAGGTACAATTTCACTACATTAGTGTTTCCCACTCTGGTCCTTGGGAGTCGCAGACATTGTATGTTTTTACTGGGACTTGGGAGGTAGCAACAGCATGGACCGTCTGGCAGGGAGCTGGGAGTAGGCTTGCCACCTGCTTCGTATAATAGAAGTTTGTTTTCCAATGCGGGATGATTCCATATTATAAGGAATGTGTGGCAACCCTAGCTGGGAGGGAGCAAAAACATGGGCCGTTTGTGGTTCCCCAAGGACTGCACCACATTAAACCGTATTCAGAATGAGGGGTGGGCCATCTGACGACTTTATGTCATGATTAATCTTGAAATCTTTAACAATCTACTTTTCTTGCAAATAGAGGTCACATCCTTTTGTCATCCTAGTAATATTTTCAAACTTTACATAAAACCTTGATGACCAGTGATAACGTGTCACTACCCAATGTGTACCACACATCCTTGCCTGCCATGCTGACAGCTCACACCAAATTGTTTGTGAAATATATCACACATGAAAGAAACCCTGAGACAGACTTGATATTTGGTCAGTTGACATAGCCATCTAGTAGGAAGTCATTCTGTTGGTTTGAGAATGTAGCACGGATCCAAGGTGTCACTACCTATTCTGTACCACCTGCCCAATCTGTACCTCGCATGTCTTTGCATGCACAGTATTTCTGAGCATGCGTGCACCGCATTATGTTTTCTAGCACTGCCTGGTCCTTTCAATCTGCCATTTTACAGCAAATCATGTTGTCTGTATTTACAGCAAAGTAAAGTGGTCGCTTGATTGTGAAGCAAGAACTGGTATTAATGATTTTGTTAACAAAAAAAAAAATCTTTTTATATTTCCATCACTTAAAATTGCTGTTATTCAGTGACCTACTGTAGTACAGTGGTACCTCGGTTCTCGAACTCACTAGAACTCAAATTTCTTGAAAGTCGAACAAACCAGTTGAACCTATGACTCGATCTGAATATCTGAAGTCGAACTGTGAACGCCGACCTAGTATAAATTGAACGCGCCAGGAAATGAGTCATACTACAGTGCAATTCTTACTTGAATGCCTTCTTCACAGACTGGATGAATAACCAAATAAAGCAGCGCAACATTATAGTAACTAACAAAAAATAAACCACTGTCTTATGTGTACTATTAGAGGATTTATGTCATTTATTTAAACTTTATTTTACCAGGTAAATTAACTGAAAACCAGTTCTCACTGCTTTACATGATATCCGGGAGAAATAGCAGATTACTCATCGGAACTGCCTGGGATACAAAAGTCATGCGTGTAACTAAACTCTTCAGCCAATAAGGGCAAAGGTGTGTCATCACGGAGGTGGTTCTAGTTTGTGCAGCCAGGTGAGTGGCCGCAATGCATCTAACCATAATGCATTGCATCAGGATCAGAATGTGTTGCTTTAAGCCAGTGGAGTAAGCAAGTCGAATGCACCCAATGACCGGACTGGGGAACCAAACTGAAACGCAGACTTAATACAGAGAACTAATGACAACAACCAGAAACAGCTGATCACATGGGGATCCCACACGAGGTTAACGAGTGGGCGTGGCACACGGAATGAGCGGACGATCAGGGCAGGGGTAATGTTGGGAAAAGATCTTGAGAATTATACCTGATCTTAAGATCTAGGTATAATTTTGGGGGTGCGGGAACCAATTAATTGGTTTTCCATTATTTCTTATGGGAAAAATTAGATCAGAACTCGATCTTTTTAAGATTCCAGAGTCCAGAACGGATTAAGTTCGAGAACCGAGGTGCCACTGTATTTTGGTATACTTAGAACTTGAATCTGATGCACTGAGTGGACATGTATGCTCATCCCACCGGTGCACATAACAAGACAAGTACAGATACTATACAAAACTTTTATCAAACAGACAGAGGACACAAAGAATCCAAAGTCAAAATATCTGGCTTAATATGCCATTCTGGGCTGGTGGAGATTTCTCACAAGCAGTCTAAAATGAACCTGAAGTACTGAAAAGAAACCTTGATGGGATCAGGTTAGGTTATAAAACAAAGTGGTACAGTGAGATGTTTCACAAAGGAAAGTTATCAGTAAACTGTTGGGCCATGAGCACTTGCGCAGGTAATATGACAAATCTGTTCAACTACCTTAAAAGGAAGCATCTGACACTACTTTAATATTTAAAATAAAGTTTAACTCAGGATTTATTTACAATTTTGAAAACTCTTTAATTGCAATATTGTTTTAAATGGTGTTAATGAATAAGTCCTTAGGCTTGTTCGAGTCTGGATATTCTTAACAGTACATTTCAAAATTGGGATACAAATGCTTATTTTAATTCCTCTTTTCTGTAAAGCACTTTAAACACTGCAAAATTGTTTAATATGGTGTTGTATAAATAAAGACCGATTGTGTCATGGAATGATTGATTGTCAGAATCACTCCAAATTACTCAAAAATGCCAGAACATAATGTCTTTCGAACTGGGGGGGGGGGAGTCATTAATCTGACCTATGTATCATACACCATTTCCAGAACAACCTATAAGCAGTAAACCAAGTTCAATTAGCCCCAGTGAACAGTGTCAAAATTCAAGAGCAGCGAGTGTGAAGGTGACATCGTATCAGTGTCACCCTGGCTGCACATGGTGACCTGCTCAAGGATGTGTGTCAGCATTTACAACCCACTTCCTATTTAAACCAATACCTTTAGGACAGGCACAAACTGGTCCCACAACAAAAGATATAGTTGTATTGTCTGCTGTAAAGAAAAAACAATGATATCAGACTCCTGTCAGAGTATCCCGATTTTCCAGACTGGGGGGTTCTAGTCAAGAGTCTGATGCAGGAGGCTGGACTGGAGAACACCATCAAGGCCACGGCACTGGGGGGAGCAACATAAGGAAGGCAACCCCAACCCACACGCACCTGGATAAACAGTCTGAGTGCAGGACGGCACCCCGCCTGCCACACTTCCTGGCATCTGCAAGGACACCAGAGTTTCTAAGATGATTCAGGAAGAATTACCACTTGGGTTTGCATGAAGGGTCCAGAACATTCTGCCACACAGGAACACACGATTATAAGGAAAAGAAGGGGAAGCAATCAAGGACGCAAAACTTAGACACAAAATAATACTTATCAAAAAGCACAAATTTCCTTTTTGTTGAAAAAATCCCATTTAGTGCAAAGCCACCCAGCTGCTGGTCTTGGAATGAAGAGTTCAATCCCAGTCATCCAGCTACATGCTGGAGTGTGTGGGAGTACTGGGGGTCAATTTGGAGGAAACACCCTAGTCTTACACATTCATGTACCCTGAAGCACCAACATGAAGACTCCTTGTAAGTAAAATTTCATTCGAACAACAAACTCCATCTGGAAAAGTGAATTATGGGATGTTTCATGGTTGTCTGGCAGCTAAGTAGATGCTGGTAATAGGGTTTGAGGACGTTATCATTGATCAGAGGCAGCGAGATCCAATAACCACCTGTCCAAGCCCACATCACACCAATCGTCAGCAGGGTGCTTGCGTCCCTGTTTAGGTTACACAGTGTTTGGGGCCCAAGCAGCTTTCCGTCTAATTCTGTGCATCAGCACCTGATCAAAAAGGCAGCTACCCACCTCTTCACTCATATGCACCACTTCTGCTCCCATCAATTAACTAGCAATTGTCCGGAAATATGGGTTTCCTCAACTGACATTAAAGGCTATGAAATGAAAAGCACAAGTACTCCCCCCCCCCCCCAACAGATCCAGCCTGGCAGTGCTATTGGCTTCACCAGACCAAAGCGTGCGTCTGTTCTGCAATAACATGAAGAAAATGTTCGGCTGAGCAGCAGACAAAGCGCAGCCATGCTTTTAATATCACTGCTGTTCCCTGATCCGCAAGACCCCCCCCCCCCCCCCCCCGCCCCGACACACACACCAAGGCGCACCCGTGCCCTTAAAGACAAGGGACCAAGAATTAAGGCAGGGCGGGG
>JAABNY020000001.1:15050397-15064342 GCA_015164015.2 Brevimyrus niger
AGAGCCCCAGTAGTGACATCACTCTGAAGACCCCAGGATTTGAACCAGTAACCTTCTAATTACAATCACAGCATCGTTATGAGCTGATCCACACATCGCCAGTGATGTGGTAGCATTTTAAGCACCATTTTAATCCTGCTACACGTCCAACTCCTTTTGCACCATGCCCCCTGATGCACAGGCGAAACACTAAACAAAAAAGGCATGACACAAACCACATGAACCACACTGATCTGATAAAAAATCTCACTCCAGCTGATCACCCATGGACCATTATTTTACCCTCCTTCCTCCCGGTTGCAGCTGACAGCACTATGCTTGGTCTTGGGGTCCCATGGGCATCCCACACATCCAGCACACTGGGAAGGCGTTGGCGGGCATGCTGTCACTAAAGCCAATGAATCCAGCCTTTCAGCGGCAGAAGAGGACAACTCTAGAGAAAAATGGGGCTCTAAGTGGGGGAATTTGTCCCAGAGGGCACCCAGCCAGGACCCGTAAATGCCACTGGGGGGGGGTGACTGATGGGGCCAGATGTCATGTGTCGTGCCCTAACCCCCACCCACCAACCAGAAACATAAATATCAGCTGAAGAGTGCTTCGGGTGGGGGGGGGGGATGGGGCATGTTGAAGTACCACCCCGACTAACTACCAGACACCATCAGACGGCTGCCAGCACCAGAACCTCAAATCCCCCCTCCCACCGTTTCCATAGTGAGAAGTGGGGGTGCTTAATCTATCAGTCAGTGGCGCATTAGTGGGGCCTGTGAGATCACAGCCAGGAAGGGTTAACTGGTTCTTTGTTAATCATCATGGGGTTCGTGTCGGCTGGTTGTTTAACTACCAACGAGACAGAGAAACATGTTAACCGCTGCTGTTTGTCAAGAAGCCATCCAGAAAGCACACAAGAAAAACCCCAATGTAGCACAGGAACTTTAATGGAGCTTCGCTAACTTTCAAGTATGAGACACATCATTTTTTTTAGCATATTCAGCTTAGTCTTACACTAATTTCTCCCTTATCCTCCTTCATTGTTTAGATGCACATATGATGGCCTAGCATTCTGCTAACAGAAGCCGCAGGCCTTTGTCTGCTTTATCCTTTATCCTTTCCATCTGGGTAATGGCAGAACCCTGTCACTCTTGTCCAATCAGCAGCTCCCATGGGCGTGAAATCTGCAGCACAGCAAGGGAGTCAGGCCAAAGTCAATGAACGTCGCACTGTTCACCAAGCCTGAAGGACAGGTTGTCTGATAGCACCGGGATAATGAGGCAGCACTGGTGTACTAAACTTAGTACCCGTGATGTCTGCTTTGTTTATGAAAATACTGCACGACGTTCAATCCCTATGCTCTGCACAGAAATTAAATTAAGTTAAATTATTAAACGTAATAAAATGCTGTGTCAAACTGGGAACAACACCAGAGTGAAAGAGGTAAAAGGGGGGGGGGAGGTGTATCACTTGAGGGTTTGACCATTCGGAGAGAAACTGCAGAGAGAGTACCTAGGGTGGGGTCTGTATGGCTGTGAAATGACCACTTGAGGGGAGGGGGGATGGGCGATTTCTTGCAAATTCTTTATCCTCATCCTGCACTTTTGACACCAGACAGCACTAAACCCACGGATGAGAGAAGCTCAGTTTGCAGAAGTCATGAGAATCAGCCCTCTGGCGACAAGCAGAGGTCTGGAAGATCAGGCTGAGGAACCCCTATTGGCAAAAGCGGAACATAATCCTGAAATTATCCAAGGAATCAACATACATTAGGAACTCAAAGCACACACTGGAAGTTCCAAAAACAAAGATCTCATTCATGACGGAGACAATTTATGAAGAGCTTCCATTGTGTAGAAGGACATGTCTTAAATAGCATGCACAGGGTGAAACAGTTCAGCCACCTTCCACAAATGGACCAATAAACACACACACACCAAAGGACCCCTCCAGTTGTAGTCCTATAGGCTGATCTCGGTGTCTACATGCTTCGTATATGTTCCATCATTAAACCATATACTGTTATTCACCAGGTTTTATGTATATCCCTGACCAATAAGGCCCACTGTAAACCTGCTCCCTACATGACTAACTGCATGATGGCAGGAGCAAACATGTACCTATAGAGGATAGAATTAAAGCACAGGATTCTGGACCCAGACAGACAGCCAGGAAACAGCAAGAAGCAGCCACAATGTCACGGACAAATAATCCAGAGCTGCAGAGTGTCACCCTACTCATCCCATGGTTACATATTGGCTAAGAACACTCTCCCTAGACAAGAAAGCACCAGAGTACACTATCCCGTGCATCACGGATGCGGTGCGTAGCCATTGGATTCAAACGAAATCCAATGATATTAAATTACGCAACAACCCCACCCCAAACGCATAGCTCATGGGGTAACCAGGCCATAAGTAGCCTTATGAGCGTGTACGTTAGCGGCCGCAAGCCAAGTGCTGCAAACTCATCCGGCAGCATCCTGCTTGCCAAGGCTGCTAAGCTGCTAACACAGAGAAGCCATCGCTAGCTGCGCCACTGCCCCTCTCTGGGACCCGGCCTGAGTGAGTAGCAGCCTGGCACTGGCTCAGGAGGGGCTAGGGACCACTTCACTGCTGCCAGGACTCATGCTGCCACTTTGGAAGGGGAGCAAGCGAGCTATCCGGAGGTGGGTGTTTGACGGAGAAGGCGTGGGCAGGTACCTACAGCCGGCCCTCAGGTCAGAGTGAGGACAGCGGCCTGTGTGAGCATCACACCTTCCCACAGGCACTGTACAGATACTACAGGTCGACAGATATGAGTTTTTCTGTTGGACTATTTTAGGGGATGGGGAAGGCTCATGACTGATAATAGGCTATTTTTTTTAATTAAAAGACTAATGAATGACATAACTTCAAAATATTTATTTAACATTAATACAACAATATTTTAACTTTAAATAATCATATTTAAACAATGTAACATTTTTAAAAGAATATGAAAACAATAACCACAACTACTATCATTTCATAGTAACAATTTCATAGTATCATTTCAAGTAACAAAACAATGTTTCAAAATTGAGAACGTTCCGGTCTTTCAGCGATGTTATTCATCAAGTGAAACTGAAGTTAGTAGGAGGAATTTAGAACTCTCACTTTGGTTGTCACGCAGGTTCACTACTGTAGGTGTCGATAAATCACACCACAACACTGATGAAGTGAGTGGTTATGTGACTGTGCGTCAATCGAACACATCGCACGCGGCCTTCAGTACATCAGGCGACTGCAAGACTACAAGGGAAGCTCCACCCCTTCTAAAATGTCACAAAAAAATGATCAAATATGCCCAGTTGTATTTACAGGCCTGTTACAAAGAGCGTGCTTTAACGTGTTCAACTTCTTGGTTAGTTCATTCAGAATAAGCAACAGTTTCTCACAGGTCGCCTACCAGGATTTTTTTGTTTGTCATACATTACATTGCCATGGCAGCACGATCTAATAAAACCCACTGAAGTGCAGCTTCACTGGAATTCAATGGCACTTCTGCTTCCAGTGCAGCACAGCTAGACATTGGTTGGACAAATGTTTCAAAGCGTAATTTCCAGGGAAGCTCGGCATCTCGGGGAGAGAATGGGGCAGTGGGCGGGCCAGGACTCTGGGCTGCTGCATGTTGATTGGAGGAACTGTCAAAGGGGCTGCACCTCTTTTTGATTGATAGCATTTTGAAACGATACTTCAGCATCAGAGCATTTCAAGTTCAGTCCCATGCGCATTTTCAGCAAGTGAAGACTTTTCATTTTTTTGATTTTCATTTGTGCATATCCTACTGTAAATAATAAATATGGCATTCTTGAGTATTCTTGTTTCGTTATTGCAGTTAATTCGTTAGCAAGTTAGTAAAGTACGTTCACTTATTTCAGACTAGGTTGGGGGGGGGGGCATCTAGCCAGCTTCTCCTATTTGAAAGACCACCAAGTGGCACTGATATCAGCTGATTTTTATTTCTGGCCAATCGATCAATTGACCTCTACTCATAACCCTGGTATTTCAGCATTTTGTGTG
Source organism: Brevimyrus niger (assembly GCA_015164015.2). Classification (NCBI taxonomy): domain Eukaryota; kingdom Metazoa; phylum Chordata; class Actinopteri; order Osteoglossiformes; family Mormyridae; genus Brevimyrus; species Brevimyrus niger. The sequence continues at coordinate 15,054,429 of JAABNY020000001.1, forward strand.
TACATAACAAGTAACTGCGTATAGGACCTGTGCATACATTCGTGCCTGTATTTGCCCAGCTTCTTAAGTCCTCCCAGTGTACATTACATATGTAAACACTAACTTTTTTATTCATTTTCAGTTGCACTACCACCTGACACTTTCCAGCTAATTGTACATTTATGATCATTGTTTATCGTTCATCGTTTAATGGTTAATCTCCTCATAGTTAAGTCCCCTGTTTCATAATCTGGGAGCTGAGCAAACATGCATTTCACTTCACATGAGTGTAACCGTACATGACAAACCATTCAAGGCTTTGCATTAAGCCACGCAAAATGACAACCCAGTAACGGTCTTTAGAGCGACGCTCCACCCCCCAGCTCAGTTATCCAGATGCACACGGCCCCATTCCCAAGAACGTCGCGGACGATCCCAGGACTCGCCGTTTTGTTCCTGCACGCTTCCCCCCATGCAGACATGGCACGGGCGTTAAGGGAATAGCGGCACATGCATCACAAAGGAGCCTTTGACGGCGGCTACTACTCACCCGCCTGCACGGGAGTGCAAGATAACACTCACCACCAACACCCTGCCTGTCACACTGGCGACTGAGGGAGACTGATCGAGACAATAACTGGCAGGAGGGACCAGACAGGCAGGAAAGACAAAGGACACCAACAAACATAGGCTTTGTGTTGAAATAAAAAAGAAAAAAAAAGCTGTGTAATTTGTGGCCTTTACCGTTTATCAGGAACCAGGGGGCTTCACAGATAGCAAATGTTCACGACACTTACATAACAAAACAAACCACTAAAATCACTCCTTCGGGGTTTTCAAAGGAGCTTATTTCTCGGAGACAAACTCACGGTCCCAAGGAGCAGCTTTGCTTTTAAACCACCCAGTATCAGACAGCATTACGAGCCCCAATTCCTGCCAGCTGGTCGTTTGGTAACCAGCCACTAAGCCGGCAATGATGTTGTGCATAAACGGTAGTTCAGAGGGAAAAAAACCCCCACAAATTGTGTTTGCAGTTTGTCATGGTAACAGGTGTGCGTGGGGTAAAAAAACGCTCGTTCACGCGCCGTGTGGTCCGTTCACAGGCTGCCCTGTGTGTATCTGTGTGCGGTCGGGAAGGTGTAGATGTCCTCGCTTGAGTTCGTATCGCATGCATGTGGGGTAATGCAAACTGACAGCGGGCATGCAGGAACATGCCAAGAGGCAAATCCCCCCCAACCCACCCACCCACCCAACACGATGGGCAGGACCCCCCAACCATTGTAAACCCAACCTCTGCAGCTCACAGCTACACCTCATTCACTTCATTTCACTTTGTATTTTATTTAGCAGACGCTTCTGTCCAATGTAATGCTTATTTTTTGTTAAAGTAGGATCAAATAGTCCTTAGAGCAATTGGGGGCCGTGCTCAAGGGCCCAGCGGTGAAATCACTCTGCTGTTCCTGGAACTCCAGTCAACATTCTGTTCATAACCCACTGAGCTACGCATCCAGCCACTCAAGCACTTTGACACCCGTCTGCGCAAACCTCACGGCCTTTTGAGGAAGCGAGTGAAAGGACGGCGGACTTCCCCCAGGCTGGAAACACGCTCTGGCATCTCGCTAATGCGGTCGGCGGCTTGCCTGTCAGTCGCCGCCACAGAGGCTCAGCACATGCCTCCCGGGCTTCCTGCGAGAAACTCTCACTCTCTCTACGTCCCCGTCCACAACACCCTGCTACTAGCTGACGCGCGGCTCCCGAATCTCACCCGGGTCAGTCAGAATTAAAGGGAAACAGCCCGTCGTACCTTCCATGCTCAAGGTCGAAAACAAAGCAAAAGACATATTTGCCCAAAATTGGCCAGCTTCAATTTTGATGAGCCATCTTTTTTTAAGACTTATTATTGGTATTTTATTTCAAAAGAAATTTTGACAAGTGGTGATAACTAAGAGCCATTTCCTGCACTGTTCTTCAGAGTTTTAGACGACGCCACGCTTACTGGTTTTGAGGGGGGGTTGGGAGGTCACCAATAACTTTTTAAAAGTTTGCTAACCGGAGGTTTGTTGAGGCTGCTTCACTTGATTGCCAGTCAACTACGTCGCTGCACATTATTAGGGGAAGTTGTATTGCATCTGGATTAAAAATGAACAAATCTAGTCAGGATAATTTGCTTATTTTTTTTTTTATTCAGTCACCAGCTGCGGGCCGTGCAGTGGAGATCACTGGTCTAGGGCCTTAAAAGATATTCTACCTACAGCTACATCAGGTACACAGAGGAAATCAGCTACTGGCACAGGATTCAGTAAATCAGCTTCAGAGCTATTGGTGATCAGCATGTCGAGCCTGGAGGAGCGACCCATCCCCACCCCGTCTGGTGAAGGTCCTCAGATAAGTCACCGCTACACACCAAAGTGAATTTGCCATTTTAGTTTTGTTTCATTTGTTTTTTATTAATTCCATGGAATTAACTGCAATGACAAACTAAAACCAGCAAGGTGATTTTGAAAGGATTCATAAGATAAACTAGTGGAAAAAAACGCAATGTCTGGGTACCTGTGATGCCCTGTATCACGGATGAGGCCCTTATCCATCTCAGGGGCTACAGAAAACACCTTATTATTAATAACAATCAGTCGATAACAATCTGCAGTTTGAAAATATCAAGAAAGGCCACACCGAATGATGATTCCATACAGGCAGAGAAAAGAGCGACTAAAAACAACCCCTGGTGCGTGATTCACCTGCTTCACGCTAATTTAACACAGTGAGATGCCATGACTGTGCATTTAAGTCTTGAATTACTGACACAAACTGAACGAGGCAGAACAGACCAAAGGAGATCATCTGCTCACTTGACTGGAGCACCTACAGACTCAGATACAAGTGTTTGCCTGCCAGGGATCCTAGATACCCAAGGAGGTGAACATGGTGACAACACTACCGTGCTGTTCTCAGTTAAGGGCGCTGATTGCAATCAAACTACATGAAACTGAAAAGCACCATGGGAAAACCTAAATTAAAATTGAAGCCCTTATGAGCTGACCTGGGCACCCTGCTGGTATCAGCGAAGTCCAAATTGTTGTAGAAGATGAAATGAGTCTTAAAAGAGTCTGCATTCTGCAAGCTTGATTCTTTGGTGATCATCAAAGTCAGTTCCCATGGCTGCAGGAAGAGGGCAGCACTGATCCAGTTACATTTTCTTGGGGAAAAACATGGACCCCAGGATCCCACAGGGAACTCTGTAAAGAGCTGGGTTCAGGGGAGAGAGTGGAGAAAAGATGTAAACAAGCGCTCTCAGAAATCTGATGGAGTGGCACATGCTATATCAGCAAGGTCAGATACAGCTACCCATCTCTTCACTCCCATCCTCATTTCACAACCTCCAGCCCCTTTGGCCAGACCGGCATTCAGACAGAAAGATGCGTCTCCCTTCGGCTTGGGTTCACACACCACAAGTAGCTGGAGAACCCACAAGGTGTGGAAGTGACCCTGGGAGTCCTGATTCCCAGCCAGGACTGGGAGAGCTGGTGGATCCAACTACATTGATTTTTCACTAATAAACAATGCAAATAATAAGAAGATACTGTCTGATGGAACCTTCACAGAAACATGACATGAGAGCAAAAAATAAATAAAAAATCATAAAAAAGAAGCTATGTGGACAAAATAAAACAAGGAGAGCTGAGCCTATAGCAAGGAGACGACATAAATCACCCCCAAAAGCTACAGCAAGCGTCACCTGACCAACAGCATTCCAGGACGATGCCAGAACAGAGGTGCGGGGTAATCAGTATGTCCAAAAAGGATCAGGCCATAAGACCACAAGCATGCTTCCTCTATCTCTTGTGCAAAGGTGCTTGACCCATTCCTCTGGGAATGTATGTATGTGTGTGTAGCACAGCCACTGGGTTTGGTCCTGGAGTCACTTCAGTCCGGTGAAGGGCTGTGTCAGACTGCTTCAGGTTACAGCATGTCAGAGCCCAGAAATGCAAGGTGCAGCGTTGACAGCGAGGCGTCTGCCTCAGCGCCGGGTTTTGTAGGCGTTTCTGCACGCACCCTCAGCAGCGGCCCACAATCAATGCTCCTCATGGCTTTCGGCCATTCAGCTGATAAGGCGGCACTCCGCTGACCTCCCGCAGGAGACGCAGCATAAACCACCTCCTCTTGAGACACGGAAAGTCGGTCGTTTTGGCCCCTTGTCGGCGAGCGGCCCAGTCCTCGTTAACTAATGATGGTGCACTTCAGAGGAACTGAACATCAACAAAACCGTCTGCACTCAGACTCATGGCAGAACCCTCTGTGGTAAGAGCATCTGCCTGTGTTATGCGAAGGATGTGCTCAGCATCTGCCCCCCCCCAAAAAAAAAAAAACCCTGTGAAGAGGGAGGGACGACACCAACAAGCTGTCACAAACACTGTACTTATCCTGCGTTCTATTATTATTCTCAAAGTCGGAACTCGGATGAAAACGTCACTAAAAACATCACTTCCCGTCAAAAACACGCCTCTTTTATGACATTGATGTCGAACAGGATTTTGTAGTCCGAGTTTATAAATCTTTAAAAAGGTTTCTTCTTGTTAAATGTATTAATAGTTATAAATGTGATTGCACGCGTTTGATTTAGAGAATACTATATCATGACCGCAAACAGTATCATATCATGCAATAACAAATTTTTTATTTTACATTGTTTGCAAAAAGAATATTGCTATGAATGTACTAAAATATTTTTTATAAAGATTTTAATGCTGTTTAACTAGTTCGTGTTTCTTGTTTGTTTGTCTCTTGGAAAAAAGAATCTCACTCCAAATCTGCTAAAATATAAAGCGACGACACACAGCAGCGTGTTCATGGAGGCAGCCATGTTTGTTCCGAGGTGTGGTAGCTCGAACGGGAGATTGTCAGACGTACTGTCACTCACCTTGGAATTTCCGAGTTCCGAGAGATAATCGAACGCAGGGTAATAAACTAAGGGAAACAGGTGACAACAAGTGACACTTTGAAAAGGCCACTATCACCTCCAGAGGGACATAAGGGGGGCTCCTGTCAACAGCCCACAACATCCCTGTCGTCATGTCCCCTTCACGGGTGTCTTCTGTGGACACATCTGTCTGTCTCTTCATAGCTAGCTAATGGACACTAGCTTATATTTTATTGTATGTTTCGGATTAAAACTGAAAATTACAGAAGGGCACCCAGTATGATGTATATCAACACTCAAACCATGCATTTGCATTGGTCACAAACAGTCACTACATTTTAGGGGAGGGGGGGGGCAGTGGCCATCACCTAGACTTGAACAATGTGTCATATGTCTAAATCGGGTTAGGGCAATGGTGTCAAACTCCAGTTCTGGGGGGCTGGAGCCCTGCACACACCCAATTCAGTTCCTTGTGCTGATTACCACACAGCTCTTCAGCCGAATCATTTGTGGTGGAACAGGGAAAGAACTAACTCCGACTCCGGCCCCCCCAGGACTGGAGTTTGACACCCCTGGGTTAGGGTTTGCTTGTATCCCCCACTCAGAAGAACAATAAAGCAGTCGTTTGGGGAGGATAGGGCCCCCCAGTGCACAGACACTGGCTGATAAGGAGAAGAAGCAAGAACTGCACCAGTCTCTACAGATATATTCCAGTGAGATATATTTCAGTGAGATATATTCCAGTGAGATATATTCCAGTGAGAGCTCCGGATCGTGGCACTGTCTGCCCATGAGCCTGGTGCATTAGCCGAGACAAAGCTGCTCCCTTAACCACAGCAAATGCCCAAACTACCGGCAGCTCTTATAGAAACCCCTCCCTTCAGCATGGGAGACACCAGACCCCCATGACTAACAGCACAGTACAGGACCTCGGGCACATAAACTCCATCCATCCATCTTCAACATGGACTGCAGAAGGCAGCTACAAGTTAAAATCTTAGCTTTGCTGTGCTTTGATTAAACACCATACCCACAACAAATAACTGCAGGGTTCTACTCTGGTCATCACTACGCAGACCGTTCTGAGAACATCTTTCTTCTTTATCAGTATCATGACAGTATGTCTATTCAGATCTCTGTCTGTGGCAAACCGCAATCACATTAGCAACACCCTTAATGGCATCTCACTTCTTCTAAATCAGGCCTGATGTGCTTAAGCAGGCTGCTACTCACGCCAAACCGCAAAAATTGGCCTCACGATGGTCAAGATAGAAGCTCCAACCTGCAGGAAATTCCATCAGTCCCTCAAGCGCGTTAACAGCAGCAGTAAGGTCAAAGAAGGGGCCAACATAAGCCTCATTCTCAGCCTGCCTCTCACCTGCTTTCTGCTGACTACTCTACTTACCCAGGTCAAGTCTCCAACTACCCTGAATGGTGTCACTCAGCAGAAGATCCAGAACTAGCATTAGTCCAAGCCAGAGCACTCCCAGAACCAAAAAACAAAATATGCAGCGGTTTGGGAAAGACAGACTGAGAAGCATCCAGACAAAGGACAGAGAAAAGCATTGAAGGGAGGCGTGTTTCAACTTAAAAACCCATCTTTCCAACAGAGTAATACATCACTCATTCAACAGAATAGTGGTGGTTTCTTATGAAGCCTTAATGCGTTTTTATTATTCTGTCATTACTGCAGCCCATCATACATGTGGAGTCCATGTGTTGCTGCAAACAAATGAGGACATTTTCCCACTGATTTCTAGTCGGGTACCAGGACCAAAAGTACCAAACCAGCTCAGGCACTTTTTCAGTATTTCAGTACTTTGAGATAGGACTTGCAAATGTGTTTACTGTGAATTAGTTATGCAAATAACCTGCCTTGCAAACACAAAATACATCTGCCACCCTGTAAAACCATAGGAATAAACTCAGAAAACAATGATAAACGAAGTTTAGATAGATGGATTAATAATAATAATAATAATAATAATAATAATAATAATAATAATGGATGCATGGGAAAATGAAGTGACCCAAGCTTTAATTGCGATCTAGTCGGAATAACATATTCAACAAAATCATGTAGATGGTATGACAAGTACATGATGTATTTGCTATAATATACTAGGGTTGCACTATAATGCAAAAACTTTTTGAAGTATCTCAATATGATTTTCTTGTAAACTTTGGGGTATTTATAAAGCAAAAAAAAAACAAACAAACCCATATAGGAAGGATTTAAAGAGCAAAGATGGTTATAACTAGCTGGAAGAGCACATGCAAAGCTCACGCAGAAGCAGAGGTGGGACACTTTAGACTGCCTTAAGTCCCACCCATCTGTGCTCCTTTGAGCATGTGTGAGACAGTAGGGGCTTATCAAATATGGACTGGAACAATCTCCCATTTCAGAGGGTCTGGTGGATTCGGACCGGGTTCTCAGTAACTCAAGAACATCTCCGGTATCAGATCACCTGCTCCTCATCGCTTATTGATACAGAGGCTGCTTTCTGTGGCCCCATTCCGGTGAGGAGACAAAGGCTCGATACGCTACATTGGGTGATCTGGCAGCCTCAGCTCTGTGGGGTGGACCTCAGGAGAATAGGCAATCTACATAGCCAACACCACAGGCTGCTCTCCATCTTATGCAAACCCATTCAGGCAGAGGTATACTGGGTTATTTTTAATAATCCTGTAATGTACTGTACATGTGTGTATTAACTCTTGGTGGATCTCTCCAAACATACAGCTACACCATCATACCGTAAGATCCGCTCCATTACCTCAAAATCTGGCCATCTTCCTACAGGCACAGGTGGCTTTCAATACATGTCAAAAGGGCATCATTAACACTGACAAAGCTGCAGACCAGTTCAAAGTCTCCATAAATGTGGAGAAGCACCTAGAACAGGGTGGATGTGGTCAACGATACTGGGATGGAACAGCTGAACATGCCGATTCCAGGATAAGGCAGCGTGGGAGGTCATAACTGGAGGTCCATAGAAGCTAAAGGTGAGGAGAGGGGAATTTGTTTTTGGTATTGAACACTTAAATCCCTGAAACTCTTGCAGTGAACAGTCTGATTCATGCACACTTCATGCATTGGTCTTCCTGCCACAGTCACAACAACCACACTGCAGAGAAATCGGCACGACTGGCTTCCCTGGTATCAAAGCCCAGCTTTCGGCCTCCAGGTTACTGACACAGTGTCCAAGGGGTCTACGACCTGCCACTAGGCCAAAGTTCAGCACCGCTATACCTACAAAGATGGAAACAGGTTCCAGGCAGAAACATGACCCGAGAAAGCCGCTCTCTACCAAAAGCGGCATTCAAATCTCCGCCTACGGGTACTCTTTGGTATCTGGGCAACAGGGAGTCTAAGGACTGGGCATCCTGGCCTGGGTCTCCTCTCGGGGTTAATGACTCAGCGTGCCAGCTGGGGATTTACATGGCACTGAAAATGAAGACCAGCATAAAGTAAACGGGCACTTCATTGAGGTCAATTCCCTCCTGACTGCAAGGCCTAAACCACAGCATGTAGAAGCATGAGCTCAGTACTAAGCATATTTTCACTAACAACACAATACTGCAGCAGGGCCTTTGAAATGGGCAGCGTGCCAGGATTTAACACAAAGCACAACCTATGTGGCGCGGCTAATCTTTCAGGCACCCGACCCCCTGCAAAAGTAAATCGTCACTATAACCAAAAAGCAAGGGAGGGGAGCCTGAGGCTCCGTCGGTTTTCAAGAATGAACCCTGTAAGAAAGAGAGCCCAGCTGTGGCCAGTGCGTGGGGAGCACAGTCTGCCGTCATGCCGTCTCCCACCTCATCTGCCCGGCCGCATCTGCCTGTCCCTTTTCATCCACGTCTGCCCATCGCCTTTCGTTTGCATCCGCCAGCTGGCTTCTTTCACAGCTCAGCAAGACGACATTTTGTTTTGTCAGCTTTAGGGGTTAATGGACCCAGACACCATTTCATAAAGGTTAACAGCTGTAGCTACAATATGAAATGACATGTTCAAGCCACGAGGCAGCGGTGAAGATAAATCACAGGCCAATTAGTTAAAGGACATAGCAGAAGACTCGGAGACAACCGGGTCACGTCGTTAGGGCTGAGCCACTCCCCTCCGCATGAAAATTACCCATGAGCATCACTGTCACAAGTGCTAGTCTTCATGTATTGTTTAACTTTTAAAAAGGGGGAGGGGGGAAGGGCAGGGCAAGAAACCCAGACAGGGACATGCAAACACAAGGACGATGGCGCCCACACAAAGAAATCCCACCCCCCACAGGTTAGGTAAACACACAGACAAGATCGCCAATGAAACTCCGCCCCCCCAAGTTAGGCAAACACACGTGGCCTTCACAGGAAAGCGGGAAGGGTGTGTTTGCTCTTCTCCATGTATTGCATAACACCGGTGCGGCGTTCCCACAGGTCAAGGTGAGCGGATCCCTTTGGCCGAAGCCTATGCATGAAACTTCTACTCTGGGAATGGCAGATCAAGATGGGAAACCCACCAATCATAAGGCTTCTTTACGTGGTACTCCCAATCAGCTCAGCCGATACAATTAGGTTTTACTTGAACGTAGCAGTAGGAACGCAGAATCCTTGGAATTACCCTCTATGGATCTGGTTAAAAACAGCACGTTAAGAAAAAGTTTTAACAGGGGGCTCTGGAGCCATGGCAGACCTCTTCTGTCCCCTACTGTAACACACTTTATATTCACTAAAGGAAGGAAAGACTAGAGTCCAACAGCAATGTCCCATGCAGTACTCGTCTCGTATTCCCCTGGCCTGAGAGGCCATCTCCATGCACCGCTCTGGAACACAGCTGGCCAAAACATCTGTCCGTCCGATTCTTTAAAACAGCCAAACACCACCCTGCCTTTTAATCTTACTCCCCCCCCCCCCACCCCCCCCCCCCCCACCCCCCCCCCGGGGCCCCCTCATATTTTCTGCCAAAAATCCACTTTTCACAAAAATCCCTCTTTTCCCTCAATTGTTTGGGTCGCCCAACCACCCG
>JAABNY020000001.1:15064352-15110456 GCA_015164015.2 Brevimyrus niger
CTCCCCCTCCCCCCCCCCGTACCCCCAGCAGGGGGCTCATGAATATTTCATGCAAAAAGTTCATTAAGCACAATAGTCACTGTTTCCCATAATGTGTTAGGGACCCAAAGCCAGCTGTCATACCCAAAGTGGAGAAATATGAATAGTCATATTCGATATGGGGCCCGCACACTTGAGACGGGAGCGGCCAGGCGCCGTTTGGCGTGATGGTCGCAGATTCACATTTCCGTGGATACAAAGAGCTCGCATTGTTCTGCGCCGAGCGCCACCTGTTTGCTTCACCGGCTCCTTCACGCAGTCATTCCCGCGTTGTCAGTCTTCTGCTGCTAACACACATTACCCAATACAAGCCTCAAAGCTCATTCTGTGATGGGCTAATTCCGCGTTATGTCCAAATACGGCCCAGAATTATATTATGCAGCACTTCTTACACCAGGAAAAATCCCCCAAGAAACTAAATACCCCCATCTGGCAAATCGCACAAACCTGCCAGTCTCCACACTTCTCCAACTCCCATGGCCTGGGGGAGGAATTATACATTCATTTACATTCATTTGGGGAGGGGGGGGGGGGCTGCCTCCACCCCATTAGCAGATCCTCTCTTTCCATTATGATGGCTTTACACCCCATCAGACATATAATGCCTATTCAGTTTGTTTGGCCCCTGGAATCACATGTTAGGATTCAGGAAGGGTCACATGACGGGTGAAGGTGGACATAGAGCAGGGCAGACATAGCACCGGTGGAAATGGAAGCTTCACAGGGGGAAAATCCACCCTGGAACTAGGACCAGCCCTACCTGGTAAGATCCAAAATACCATCACCCCCCTGCATCTGCACGAAGATCAGAGTAGCGGTCTCTGCAGGACAGGGGCTATGGTGTAAAAAATCAAACACAATGATCAGTTCCGAAAGCGGATGAACCAGATTAGCAACACTAAGATTCATTCATTTCTTCATTTAGCGGATGCTTTTATCCAAGGTGAGGTATATTGTGGAGGAAGCAGGGTCGGGCAGTCCGCGCTGCAACAGGGAGTTAAAGGCTTTGCTCAAGGGCCCAACTGTGAGATCACTCTGCCGATCCTGGGATTTGAAACAGCAACTGCCTGATCACAGGCTGCACACTGGCCCAACATACAAACGGCACGTGTTCTCATTTAGACTGAGAACTCTCCCTGAAGCCCCCACCCCTAACAGCATATTTACCCCACTGTCCCCCCAATGTCATCCGCACAGGAAGAAACAGCAGCCAGCAGATTCCCTGTCTGCCACCCAAGACGACGTGTCTGAGCTTGTACCCGGGACACTCGTGGAGTCAGACCGCCCTCATTCAGCAGGAAAGGAGGCGAGACAGACAGACAGAGAGAGAGACAGGAGGTGACACTCACACAATGGCCTATTGATGTATGTTTTCGGCGGGATTCTGGCTTTTGTGGTGGGGATAGAACACCGCGTACTGGAGATTTATGAGGGCAGATCTGCCCCCATGAAGGAGGAGGCTGACAGGACCTGTTAAGCGATTAAGGACCATGCTCACAGACCAGTGGTGAAATCACCACCCCAGTCACCGTGTTCCGCGTCCACAACTTGGGCCCCCATTCCAGGGTCCCCCCGCTAGCACATTTAATGCTCATTAGAATGGGCTGTGAAGTTGGAGATGGGGGGCGGGGGCATTGAAACTAACGCAGCAATGGTGTAAAACCGTTCTGTTCTGATGACAAACTAACAGCGGCCAGCTTCCTCAGAGACCAGACATGACTGGATACAATACAGCCATGGGAATAATTATGAGACAACAGTTCTACAGTTTCACTCATTTCTCAATTTATAGTTCGTGTAAAATATTCATTTTTTTGCAAACTCCCGCCTGGCTCCCTGCTTCTCATTGATGAAGGGCTTCTTGCTTGCTTTATGGGACTTAAGGCCTGATACAAACTGTCCTAGCAGTGCACTTCACACCACTTAACGTTTCCCATTCCTTCTGAAGGTCACTTGAGGTCATCCTCTGATTTACATTGATGATTATCTCTGGCAGAAAGCTGCTTCTGCCCTTTACATGGCTGATTTTTGATTATTGCCAGTGTCTCCTGCTTCACCTATTTCTTGTATACTGCAGCTTTGGAAACTTTGAGCCTGGAACGGGATTCCTGTTTGACCATTAATGGGAATAGAGGATCTAAACAGGCAAAAGCTTAAAATTGCCACCGTTTTAACGGGAGCAAACAGCCCGTCTTGATCTACAGGCCCTAATGACCCCCATCCCTCTTCATGCTGCCACTTCTGCCACGTCTGCAAGTGGACACATTTCTGTTGTCCTCTTAATGCCGATTTATGGGCCTTTAAAAGCCAGAGGGTCCGTGTTCCCCTCCCATTACCAGCGCTGCAGGGCTGCTTGTAATGTCACCACGGGTCGAGAAATACGGCAGTAACTCCGCGTGAAGCTGCCCGCTCCGTCTGCGCTGACAAGGCTGACGCCGGCCCACAGTCCTCAGAGCAGGCTGACCGTCCTCGCTGCAGGAACGCCCGGCCGTTTCCGGAACCTTCCGCAAGTGTCAGCTAGAGACACAGATGTGGCCCGTCTCACTCGGAGACAAACGGCTTGATGGAAATATTTGATCTCGAGCTCCAGATTGTTAAATCTGTTCCCTGTCCTTTAACTGTGCGCAAATACCAAAGCGATGGCCATGTCGACCGGGCAGACTGTTTGAAGAAGGGGATTTAAGATTGGCCTGTGAGTCAGACGAGCCACAGCCGCCACCCATCAGACTGAGGTCCACATCATCCGCTGAAAGCTGGAGAGACCGCATGCAGCATCCACGGCTGGGTCCAAACGCCCTGCAGCTGGACTGAAACGTGATCACCCCGCTCCCTTATGGCGCTTTCCAGACTGATTCTGCATCATCTGCTCTTTATACAAGTAAAATCTGAAACAATAACACTGTAAACAGCGCAATTTCAATGGAGAATCCTTTCCAGTTCCATGCCTGAACCCCCCCCCCCCGTGGACGAAGAACCGTCTGTCTATGTCGCATTTATTAATTTCGCCTCTTTCTGCCAGGCCTGGATTAGCCCATTTACTCCGTCGCAGGTCCCGCCCTCGACGCGCAGTTCTCACTCCGGCTCAGCAGGGGGCAGCGCATCATCTGTTAGCCACCTGCTTTTATTTGCTCTACAGGCTGGGGGGACACTGAGTGCTGCGGAGTGGTTGGCGAGGTTCCCTCAATGGCGACAGTCCAGTTTTCTGTAATGATGTAGAGACTACCTCGCGTCTAACCCATATAAGGGAGCTTGATTCGCAGACCTACATTTAAATGATGCTTCTTAAAGACCACACACGATTTAGGACTGCCTGGTGGGAAAACAGAAGCTAAACCCACAAAGGTCAAATGGGTGTCAACCCCTACCGGCTCACATTTTTATTTTAGTTCTTAGAAGACACTTTTTTTATTTAGCATTGAGTTTCTTGGTCAATAGCGTCTGGGATTTGAACCAGCATCCTTCTGATCACAAAGCCACACACCACTTACACTAACGAAATCATACATATGGGTCAGGGCAAATTTCCTGCTACTGACAAGGACAGCCCAGAAGAACATACAGACAGGAAATAATTCAACAAGGTCTTCCCTGCAAGGAATCCGATCCGAAACCTGCAAACATGAGTGTGACACTTGGAGTGACACTGATCCCCAAAAACGACAATAAATGCCGCACGTGTGGAGCACGCATGCGCATGGGCCGTGCCCAAAGCAAACAGGCGCTCGCCGACACAGCCACCACTGAACCTGTGCCCGTGCCGTATCACGAAGAAGGCGACTGGCCAAGCTCGGGAGGGGCGGGACCAGGAGAGCACACCAAACCTGTTCCTACCAATGCGTCGAGCGAGCTGGCTAATGGGGAAGGCGGCACAAGGGCGGCTGGCAGGCCCCAACTAGCAGGCGCAGTGCCTGCAAGGGATCCTACGCCCTTCCGGGGAGCCAGATTCCAAACCAACAGCTCGTTCTACTTACCAGCTGAGGCGGTATACAAGAGGATATGAAGCAGGCCAGTCAGTCAAACCAGGGCATTTAAAGGGCTCTCATGCAGGATTTTGGAGAAAATGGTCTCGCTACAAGTGTCAAATCTAAAATTTAAATCACGGCCATTTCATGGCAACCACTCTCATGCTAAGTCTAATGCACTGTCTCCAAGATACAGCATCTTCAGATTAAAAAGGCAGGGCGCTAAGGCCCAAATATGGCATGCACGCACCCCCCACTGGTGCCGGCTTCAGACCAGTATGCCAGTGCATAGTGGTAGGAGGGGGCGTGGCCGCACACAGCGCCCCAACACGCCCGGCAGATCACGCACCTGCACGTGCACAGGGCGCCGTGAGTCAGCGGGTCAGGCACGGCCTCGTACAAAACCCAGAACGGCCCAGCCGGGCCCAGACCCCAACAGTGAGCGGCAAAGAATCGGAGGAGGATGAGGGACAGAAGTGAGCTTACAGGCCGGAACAGGGGCCCGGCTCTGCTGCCAACCAACCTGGCAAATCTGTCTCATTGTTATTTTCACCTTACTTATTCATACCCATGTATTATTTTTCTCTTTGTATTACACATTTCCTTTCAAGCACAACCCTGGAAGCACATGGAAAAGCATTTCAGTATGCGCGTGTACCGTGTATGTGACAAATACCTGAAACTGGATAACCTGAAACTGTCTGACTCACTGCGCTCACCTCACACTCGTCTCCAAGCCTGAGCCTCTCACACAGACACGGTCCCATCGGCCTCCTGGCAGCGTTTTGGCAAACTTACAGCCGAAACGCTTCAGCAGACGGCAAAGCCGGCTGTAAACCACAGGGTGACGGGAACCTCAAACACCGCAGACCGATACTGAAAGCAGGGAGGGGGGCGCAAACCACCCCAGGTCAGGTGCCACTAGGAAGAAGGAAAAGAGTAAGATGGCGATCCTGAACACTGGGTTCTCCCAGAGCTTGACAGGAGAACAATAAAACTGCTTGAAAAGATGCTGCGCTCCAGACAAGGGGGCAATCACAAGGAACAAAACGGGATAAAACAGCCGATCAAGCAGACGCGTAGCCCCCTTAACTTCATTATTTACAGCTGGCTTTACACAACGTTCTGTAGCTGGGTGGTAATGAGGAAATCAGGTGCCACAGTGGAGGCAGACCACAAGCTTGAAGATAGAAGCACTTCAGCATGACAATGCATTCTGGGAGAGCAGTCCCAGACCAATCCCTACCGTGACACAAGAGTGCGTGACAAACAGTGATGCCCAGACATGATAGGTAATTATTCCACCTGTTTTCAGCAAATGTGACCCGCATGTAAAGCCCAGGAGGGCATCCACAGGATCGGGGCCCCAAGGACTTCAGTCGCAACCCTGACACTGACCTCCTGCCAGCAGGTTGAGAGCCCTGGGAAAATTATGACACAATGACATATGAAACACATGATTCAGATCATGTACAGTATGTGTCTGCATGTCTGTCAATCACCAGCTCGCAAATCACAGGTAATACCTTCACATTTTCTGCAATGATTTATTTTACGGCACTTTTCCAGCTCAGGAAAACCAATTCTGTTCCCTTCAGTATTGACCCACCTTTATTTCGTTACGCAGTACTCGCTATTAGGCACAGAACACCGCAAAATCTGACCTCAGCATTCAACAGCAAACATGCTGGATTACCATTGCATTAACTGCGGAGCGGCGTTGAAGATGATTCAGAAAGTTGTCTTTTAATAGCACCAGACATTACGAGATTAAGCATCTCTGACAAAAAGCTGGCCGTGACCATTACAGCGCAGCGCTCCGGCAAAAACAAATCATTAGGGGCTGGCAGTAAAACTGCAAGAGCATTTCCCAACAAATTGCATTTTATTGTCGAAAATAAACACGTTCTTTTATTAACACTCACATCACTTTGAAAGAACCATTCGAGCGAGTGTTAAAATTGCCAGGGGAGCTTCTATAAATAATTTATTCCGGGTAAACTGGTAGCAAGCCATTATATAAAAAAAAGAAAAGAGAAATACAGGCAACGAGAGAGGCAGCCACTACTCAAAGTATCACTACAGAAACGGTCAAAGTAAGGTAATAAGCAGCACAGAAGGACTGAACAAAATCATACAGAGCTAAAGGGATCGACTCAGACACCATGAAGGTGCAGCAGGAGGAAACAGCATCAAGAACACCTCAGAACTAGAACATCCTGAGCTTGGACCAAGGCCCCTGGAGTATTAAACATTAAAGCGGTAGAGGCTTCCCGTCTGCCACAAAAACACAGGGGCGGGGAGGGGGACAACCATGAAGGCGGCCCATAAACGCGAAAGCAAACATACGCAAATGAGGGGATAACACCATGAGGAAATGGGTTTCTAAATGTCCAGCGTCTGCAGGCTCTTTGACGGTGGAGGGGAAGCAGCAGGACTGTGGAAGCGGTGCTTCTGGGTGTGGGGAGAGCTTCACACGATCAGAGGGTCCGTTTCCAACCCGCTGGCTGTCTGCATACACCCTCCACAGGCTCTTTGGCGTGAAACAGTTCATGAGCAGCGGCGTTCTCTCTATGCAGCCTAACTGCTGGCCGCACAAAGGTCATCAAGGCTGAACTGCCAACAAGTTTCTGAGGACACCGTTCCATGGACGTGCTGTGGCGCGTCTCTCCTTCCTTCGGCTTAATCCGTGCCAGGAGACTGCAGGCAGCGCCCATTAAGTGCAGCGCACATCCCACTTGGCCCTGAAGAGGCCTGGTTGGGGTGTCTTACAGATGACCTAGAGGGACGACGGCGAAAGCAGCAATATCGTATCAGGGGAGGATCGATACTGCCCATTTAGACACACTCCATATTCCCCCAGTGGGGGCCGAGTCAGACGCGTCCACAGCTAGTGTCAGCAGGTACTAATGACATCTCCTCCTGAAGAAGCTCTCATCTGGCCGGGGGCTGAACAATAACCTGGTAATCAGAGATTTAAAAAAATAATAAAGCCTGGCCAGGCTGAGTCGAGTGGCTGGTGAAATGTGGGCACTTCACCTCACAGCCAGCATTTCCGGAACCTTCAGCACACCCAGGGCACCACTAAGTGAGGCGTTCAGGGCTGCGAGCTGGAGAATTTACTCTCCCGTGTAATGAAGATGTGTGTTGGGTGTCAGTAAGCTCCGTTAAGGTCCTTGGGGGGGGGTTGTGTAAAAGGATTTATTAGCTTGTTTGTATAATTTTAATCAGGGCTGACATTTATAGACAGATGTGCCCGTTTCCTCTTTTGAAACAAAATAATGCACTTTAAAGTCTGACATCCAAAAAACTGTGCCCACTGAACTTCTCTTGGGAACCCTTGTGTCGAACTATTGAAGTTCCCGACGTCTGATGAAGGCTTCTCGACTTCTGATCACTGGGTGACATGAACTTTTCACCTGCAGCCTGGACACTCTGGGCACAAACATCCTTCTTTTACATGACCAATGACAAACAGGAGATGTGCAAGATCAGCAGAGCCTATATTTGTCCTCCTGAGTCATTCCACGGTAATTACAGATCTTCCTGAACTGGGACCTCACACAAATGAGGTGTGGTGCAGCGCGTGCTGATGTTAAGCACCTCCTCCTTCACGAGGATGATGAGGAGAGGTTCAGGCTGGTACTTAGCAAGGGATAGACCTTAAGCAGATGGGGGAGGGGCCTGAAATGTACAGAGGAGCATAACATCACAAAGGCTGTTACCAGCCACGGGATGCAAACCCACAACCCTGGCACTCCGGTCATTTCACATATCGAGTTTTGCAGGCATCATTCACTGGGACACATCTGGAGCACCAAACTGCTCATTTTTAAACGCCCCTCCCCCTCCAGGTAATTATGCTGTATTTTTAAAAGACCAACTTCCCAATGTCAGCACTAAGAGCAGTACAGCCAGCCAGTACAACTCTGTTCCCATCACGGTGAGAAGAGAAGGCCAGCCAAGCCAGTGAGACCCCCATCACCACCCTGCCAGCCAGTTGCAGCTTCCAGCACCCAGGACAACTTAGTGGAGGAGTCATAACTTATTAAAACTAAAAAAACAATCAGGATGTGGGTCGGGGGGGATGGGGGGGTGTAATTAACAGCTTTACAATGCCCCTTTAAAAATAGCCCACTTAACTCACCTTAAAATAAAAAAACACTCAGACACAGTATACATTTATACATAATTTATGATAAAAAATATGTACAGTGTATCTGAATCAGTTTCACTATAATATATCTCCCTTAATTAGTCTACTAAACTAACTATTTTCTGAGAAAGAACACGTGCAGAATCTCTTTTGGGTGTCCTTACATGGGTAAATCCACATTATAGTAAGCTACACTAGTTTTCCCCTTAAGCAGTAATACCAACTGACTGGCATGGAGGTTCAGCTCTAGTTAACTTTCAGTCTGAAATGAGTAAAGTTGGAGCTCAGAGAACACTGAAGGAGTCTGCTGTGGACCTTGACAGCTCAAACCAGCTGACATCTCACACACACACACACACGTCACCCAGAAGCGGAGATCCTCTCCGAAGCCAGCTCGGTGCACGGAGGCTTAGAACCCAGCGCACAGGAAGGTAGTGATGAGGGATTTCTCCCAAGAATCCAGCTGAGAAAACAAGCACATTTATACGCAGCTTTGGATAAAAGCACCCGGCTGGGCTTCAAAATAACTGCATCTGAAAATCAGAGGAATAACAAGCAGGGGCTTCATCATCCACTCCATTAGATTTGGTTCATCTCATACTGGTGAGATCAAAGCCGTCCGATGAAGCACGACATTTAAGAGGCTTTAAGTTACGGCCAGAGAATGAGCCGGGTGCAGAAGATCATTTGTTAACGAGTCAACTGATTCGTAAATTAATTAAGGACAACAGGGCACCGGCGATCCTGTCTGCGCACATTCTGCCCACTCCAAAGCCCTGGCAGGCAGAAAGAACCCCGCTAGAGGACAGTGACGCCTCAAAGTGCCGCAGGGGATGCCCATTCCCCAAGCAATCGATGGACAGGCCGCCTGCATTCTGCTGAAGCAGCGGAAAATGACAGATCCTGGCACCGGGAGGGAGTGTGGATTCACACAGCCCCTTTAACAAGGCCTGCAGCATCTATCAGTACACGGATAAAACACAAGCTTAACGCTCCAACAGACAGACAAAGAAACGCGCGGCTCGCGCTCCCAGAATAGTGCTACTTACTTATAAGACCTATTTTGACAAAATGTGCCTCAGGGAAAGCCTCAAAGCATCTAGTATAGGCAGTATATTCATTTTTAGTGGGGGTTTAAACTTAGGTGCTGGCAGGTTGTTTACCAAATGGTACTTCACGTTAAGCATGCTACATATCCAGAGTGTTTTGACTTTTGCACCAGTGTTTATATTCTATTGATTAGGATTTATTTAGTAAAGGACTGTGTCCCAGTTCTAATTTCACTTTCATTATATTTCGAATTAGGATTAAAGTGTAAATCCGAGGAAGAAAATATCTTATTTGCCAATTTTATAAAACCAAAAGAAAAAACTGAAATCCCCAAACATCTTACTGCTAAAGCATAAACAGCCGTTTAAGGGCGCTGACTAGACCTAAAGATGATCACTAAAATAAACAAGGGAAAACAAACCAGCCACTCATTAAGGAAATCCTTGTAACTGAAACAAACATTTCTAATTACATGTAGCGTAATTGGCATGACTGAATTTTTCCCCCAACTTTCCATTTTTAGAGTTGTGTAAACTTCCGCTGCATCATGCAACTTAACGTAATACACCTCATTTATACTGGAATAGCCCTCCACAAGTCTGTTACAGTTTAATGCAGCATTATTTTAAATCCACAAAAACCCTTAAAATGGAGGTTAGTACAGGAAGCATTTTAATGACATAATTGTCTCTTAAGTAGCCTATTAAATACTAGATATATTTATGTTAATGAATATTGAATTACGGTTAAATCTGCGCATTCGTTTTTTAAGACTACACGTTATGTATGTGCTTTATTCTTATGATCTTTAAGGAGGTGAGCCACCGCTGAAATGACCCAGGACTGACTTTATCTATCAAAACTATAAAGCTACTTTACTATCTACTTCAAGTACTACTATCTACTATAAATATCACTTCATAAAAAGTGTTAAAGCGCTTTTAGCGACCGTGTGGAGCTGACGTTCGTCGTTAACCCCGGCGAAGTGAGACGGTGCGCTTATTAAATGCGTAAAGCTGCTTAAAGCAACATTTCAAAATGATATTTGCGCATTATAAAAAGTTACACGTTATAAAAACTTGCACACAATTAAATCTTTTTTTTTTTTTTTAGCTATTGCAAAACAGGCAGCTATCCCTGCCCGTCCTGCGGGGCCTGGTGCGCCCGGAGCTCATCCCTCATTTACACCTTAAAAGAGAAACAGCACCAATCCAACGCCACAAACTCTCGCAATCGCAGATTTTTCTCATTTTAATACAATAAAAGGATAAAGCGCTGACGCATCTTGCTCTTCGCCTCAATAACTAACCAGTTGCTGTAACTATATTATCCAGCAGACAAAACACCATTTTGATGTCTCAGAATCACAGCTTTCACATTTTAACATAATTAAAGGTGAAAACACTGCGGCGACTTGTTCTTCCCCTCCTAACTAGTTAGCTAACGAGTTTATCCAGGGGAACAAAGCGGCAGGCAGCCGATACAAGGCTTAGGGTGGGTTATGGTATAAAAGAAAGGAAATCTAGCGTCTGTTAAGTGAGATCAGCGTGTGTGGATCCGTCATTAAACGCCCTAAATAAAGCCCCGGGGTGCGGGCTGTCCGATCGGGCGCCCGGCCGGAGAGGCGGGTGTATCCGAGCACTAAAACATGAAGGGGCATTTGAAGAGGGGGTGCATGGTGATACCGGCACTATATGCACACTTCAGGCACCATTCGCCTGTTTTCAGTTTAGTTTCGCTTGGCTGGCAGCGCTGCCACGGGAGAGTGAAGCCGGGAAGTTTCGTCCGTAAGAGTCCCGGCGGCAGCTCCAGGAATAAAACCGGATCCGGTGATACTTTGTAACACCGGCGCCGAATCGGACACACTGTAACCAAAGGAAACTCGGTCCATGTAAACAATACGTCCATTTAAGGTGCCCCCCTCCTCCTTTCTCCCAGAAAAGCGCCATGTTGAGTTTGCCGCACCAGTCCCTGGGTCGCCGTACACATTCGGCCGAAAGCAGACAGACAGACGTGCGCTTACCTTGGCGATCGCCTTCCTGTAGCGCATGGCCGCTTGCTGGATCAGGCTGTGCACTTTGATATTCCCATCTCCGCACGGAACCACCACCCGGGTCCTCCCGAAGCACACTGTCACTTTCATGTCTTACTTTACGATGCGGTCCGTACCGAAACCCTAGAGGTGGACGGGCACCTTCGGCGCCGCTCCGCTGTGCATTAAACGTCTACTGCGTCTTCAGAGTGGCGGTGCACGGTGGGTCCTTCACCTCTTCCCCATGCTGGGGACTGGTTTAAGCGAGCGCTGTCTGACCACCTGTTTGTCTCCGTTCTCCGTACTGTGTACTCCGAGCCGGCGGTCGGCGTCTCCCCGCCCTGGTCACGGCCGGTACTGCCTCCCGACACGCAGGGACAGGGAAGCGCCGAGCTGAGGGAGGGTTGGAGGGAGGGCGGGCAGGTCAGGACACGAAACCATGTGTCACTGTCTCTGGGGGCTGATCACAGGCACTTACCGCTCCGTCTGCGGGTTAACGGCGTGGATTTGCGCCGTAAATACACATAAATGTGAGTATGAAAATGAAACGTCACATCAATTGAGATTTTTGCAGCGAACCTTGATTGTATCCTCCCCTTTTTAGAAGTTAAAAAACTGTCTTTCACACTACACTGAGTGTTTGACAGGCCGGTGTGAGATTCCCCGAAACATGATTATAACCTGACATCCTCAAGAGTCATCCTCCTGAAATATAGCCTTAATTCGACAGGGAAACGCATTTCTGTCCTAAAACTCACTAAGGCATCTCATTATTTTAAGATTCTGTCAAATGTAACGAACAGTCCACTTAAAATGTCCTGTCCCTGCAGGGTTGAGTAATGGTGCTTATATTTAGTGAATTGTTATTATACTGATACTGTGCTCTGATGTGCAGCCACAGGTCTGTCCCACCTTTCCTAGTGTCAGTGGATGGTGGTACCTCCTCATCAGTGCTTTCACCAAAAGCAGCTTTACATGGCCAGATATTTCCCTGGAGTCAGTCGGATTTAGTGCCTTCACCTGCCAGGCCAGAAAGTCCTTCCTTTAACTTGGGTACAAGGACAATGTTTCACAATGCAATGGTTGTTGGTTTAAGTCTCAGGATGGCTTCTGCTATTGGACCATCAAGAAAAGTACTTACATTAATTTAATCCAGAAAACTATATATACAAATTGTATTAAAGCTCTAGGTTGCTTTAGATGAAACTCAAATCCACACAGCCTTCATGCACATGGAGCTGGGGCCAGATTTGACCCCTGAACCCATGAGGCTACTGGATTTCCACATTGTGCAATCAAGCCGCCTCATAGGAAAACAAGGAAAAGTGAATCTGTCGCGGCCTGTGGTTAGTATTATTGTTATTTTTTTGCTGTAACTCAAAACACAGCTTTCACCTGGGAGGGGTGCCATCACCAGGGGGCGCATGTGAAAGCCCTCTGGTTGTGCATTTGCCCCTGCAGAAGTGGGGTGTCAGGGTTTATTAGAGAGCAGGGGACACAGAGGTCACAGGTGCAGGTGAACATCATGCGAGTGGTCACTTCTCACCTGTTTGCAGATCAAATTAAGAGATTTAAGGCTGTGCAGGACTGACATGGTTAACATCAGTCCAAGGACTGTTGTTAAAGTGCTGTTTTAGAAATAGCCAGTCTGTGAACCAGAGTGTGGGTTGGATTGGTGATAAACTGCTGGAATAGCTTACTTGGGACCAAACAAGAAAATTCAACAATCCCACCAGTTTTCACAGACTCGATTTTCCCCAAAGGAGACATTATACTTATTTAGCAGATGTTTTAAGGCAACATACATTTATGAGGATGCAGGGTCTGACAATCCCTGGTTGAGCAGTTGGAGGCTAAAGCCCTTGTTCAGGAGCCCGACAGTAAAATCACTCAGCTTGCCCTGGGATTTGAACCAGCATCCTAACCCATGGAGCCAACACAAAGACACTCACTCCAAGGTTACCTGATTATGCCTAGTAAGGCGGCAGGCTGTGCAATTCGTTACTCAAGGGGATTTTCCATTGTCCTTTTGTGATTTGAACAAAGACCAGCATTCTTTGGGTCCAGGCACGTCTCTGACCGCTGATTTGTGAAATTAAAGATTAAACATATTACCCTAAAAACAGTCAATGACCAAGTATGTTTTACTTCTCTAAAAAAAAAAGGTAACAATACGCCGGTATACTATTATGGGCTGTTCCTACAAGGAGAAACTGAGAACAGTCAGCAGGAGCTGCTAGCACCGGGTTGAATCTGAGCTTTCCCACAGGTTCTGGTACAACACAGTCAGGCCAGGATTACAGGGTAGCCTGCTGCAGCTGTGCAGCCGAGGAGAATTAGCACTGAGTGGGCGACGCCCCTCCACCGGGAACCGGCCCGGCTGGTGCTGCAGTGGCTGTGACGTTCCCCCCCCGGCTCCCCAGGCGGTGGCATTAACGAGGAACAAAGGGAGGTGGCCCCAGAAGGCAGGTACCTTCCAAACCAAGATACAGGCATACACAGTGGGGTCCACAAGTCTGAGACCACTAGTGAACATGTTTCTCCTTTGCATTACTTTCTAATTAAATACAGAATTGTTCATTACAAATTATATTGATACAGTTGTTTGAGTTGTCATTGAACAAAAAAAAAATAAATCAAATTTCAGAATCTCTTAGTGTTTGTCTCCTAATTCTGCAGTCTAGCAGTGACTACACAAGTCTGTGCAAAACCTGATGATGTAAGTTACCCCAGCATGATTCCAGGCTGCTCTAAAGAGCATGTTGTGAAGTTACTGAACGCTTGACTTTCTTGTTCATCAAGTGCCCACATAAACATTTGATAAGTTTGAGGTCATTGCTGCCCTAAATCTCAAACTCGGTCTCATCCAATGACCCACTGTGAAATGCTGATGTCTTAACCCATGTCAAGACTTTATTTCTAGGGTTAAATAAAAGGAATCACAGTTTTTCAATGTGGTTTCAGATGTTTGGACCCTGTAACTAATAAATAAATGCACCCAACCCCGGTCTGTACTGCATGTCACACTGGCCTGGACAGGTGGTTAATCTCTCTGACTAAATGTGACGCTTCTTCTGTAATCCGTCATTTAACTTCGCTTTGGACCCGAGTCCACAAAAACAAATGCATCAAGCCCCGTGTTTTCTCCTCTCATGGAGAGAGACGCGATTCCACTCGCGGCTGGATGCTGCCATGGAAACGTCGCTCAGGCAATTTAGTCGGGGAAGTGAGATGATATTCCGAAAGAGAGATTTCCTTTGTTTCTTTCAATATTTCACAATCAAAGACATGTTAATGGGATGTTTACAAGCTCAGACAAAGCAGCTGCGGAACAAGCATCCTTCAGATTAGACCGTTTCTGTGTGAAACAAGTGCTAACGGGCAGTGTTGCATGTTCAGAACCTTTTTTTCCCCCCTTTTTCCAAAAGGCAGTTGTGCAGTTTAGTTATCTGTAGAGTGAGTCCACTTCGATGTTTATCTGCTCACCCTACCGAAACGTGATACAACCCACCCAGATCCCACAGGAGCTCACGTGACAAAGGCGTCCCCCAGAGAGGAATCTGGGAGCTACTGTCCCTGTTGCTTCCATGGACATGTGGGACATTTTCCTTGGTTCTGCATTTAAAAATTTAAAAGTTTAAAATTTGCCTGTTTGCATTTCAAATCAAAAGCAAGACTGAACCCAATATAGTGATTCCCCCCCCCCAATTACCATAAAAATGTTTTTATGATAAAAAATGGAATGTCGCCAGAGAATTTATCAAATTGATCACTGACTCCCCTAGTGATTCATTTAGGAACCACATCTTTTTCAGCGCAATTATTCTGAGGTTTTTAGTGGGCGACATCCATCAGTCAACACCAAACGAAAGCAGAAGATGAGTAAGACCAACAAAGTTCCTCCAGCCCAAAATGTAGTCAGCTTTACATTAATAACTTTAATGTTAATTCTGTAGAATACCAAGTGGTGATAACAAGAGCTGTGGAAAATTGAGTTTAAAATAAGCATACAGCTGACAGGCACCACAACAAAACGTCTTCTGTTCCAATCGTCGGTTCACATTCGTTTTCCCCCCCAAACAATCTATCGTATCGGAACAGAATCACGATCCTCATGGTTAACACACATTTCAAACAGAAACACAACCAAAAGCCCCCCCAAAACCAGCCACTCATATCATTCTGTCATGACACGTACAAAGTAATAAAAAAAACTCGCTGTTTTATTCATTTATTTGACAAGCAGCAGGATCGTTTTTGTTTACATTTTGAAGTAAATACAGTTATTGGTATATCACTTTTGTTTGTTTCACTTTAGATACATTTAAAAAATACCACAACAACCGCAAACGCTGAGAAAGGAAAGCACAGTCTCCACCTTGTGGCTGCTGAGCCTCTATTATCACAACGGCTTCCGACCTGTGTGGCATTTTTGGGCTTTTTTGTCATTTACATTATGTAGCTAAAAACGCAACACCGGCTCCGGCGCTCACACAGCTGCAGGCATTTTCTACTGACGCGCGCTCGGTGTGGCACTGGTGAGGTTGTAAACAGCGTAAAAAAAACTCTTTTTTTCCGGGGCGGAAGGTGGGATGGGGGGGGCGTCTTGCGACTCACCGAAACGATCCTTTATATGGAGACACGGCTCCAATTCGTCCCACAGGAGCACACGAGACAGTGACAGAGAATTAATAATAGTTATTATAGTAATACCCACTGGGTACTTCTGGGCGTTTCCAGCATCATGCCACATAGCTGTACTCGTCCGCAGAGCTCTGGCTCCGCTCGATGTACTGCTTGTCAATCAGAACCTCGATGCACTTCTTGATCATGCTGATGCTGGGATTGAACCGGGCCTTCGACTGGTTGATGACCTGCCGACACAATGGACCCGTGTTAGAAAACTGGGTCGGAGACAAGAGAGCCCCCCCCCCCGTGGCGCCCTCCTGTGGCTGATAACTGAAGTGCCCCAAGTATCAGACACATATGGGTCTCTCACTCTCTCACATGCACAGACACGGGCTGCCGCCCCTTTACTCTGTGTGGGGCATGAATCAGACCAGCTGTGATCACATGAGAGTAACCCCATGAAGCTGACCCAAAGTCTGGTCACTGCTCCCAGGGGAAGACCCCACAGGGCAGCTAGGATGGAGCCCGGGACTTGTGCATTTACCTATCTATACACGCTCTCTCACACGCCACAGGGACATTTACAATTTCATCCAGGATATACGCATTCACCTCCTGTATTAGTGTGTTATGCCGTAGGACTTTGCGTGCTTTCATGATTCTGACGATAGCCGCTTGCAAATACATCTTCCGGTCCTCGTCCACGGCGCTCCTGGTCTGCTCCATCTCCTGCACGGACAGCCTGGCATTAACCTCCCAGTGTTCATTTCATCATTCTACACATGCACGATACTGGCACTTCAACTAGCAACCTACTGGTCACTGTCCTTACCCAAGTGGGACAAACGTAACAAGTGTCGAGGTGTACAGCCTCTACCTGTGGGGTGTCCTTTTGCATGGAGGTTGTGATTTTGAACTTTGTTCGTTTACTGGTGAAGGCCATATTTAGTGAGAAGGTGGATTCTGTCTCAATGTCTTCCTGTAGGTTGAAGAGGAAACGGTCAAAAGCTCACTCTCAGAGACAGTGCCACAGGTGCAAGCCATAAGCAGGGCAGAACAGCCGTGTCAAGCCATGGCCTGCAACACTAGTAACTAATGACGAGCCGACCGAAACTTTCCTGGTCACAGTGTGCAGGGTTAGGATGCCCTGTCAATCATTTGCTGGTCTAACCACTTCCTTTTGTGATGTTCACTACTTCCTATTCTGGTAAAATAAACAGTGACCGACACCACAGACCCTGAGTCTCAGTTTCCTGCTCCCTTATCACTATCTAGGCTGAGAATGTTTCCCACACAATTAATGTTTCTCATCTCATCCAAGGTGCACTCCAGCTTTCAGTCCTGAGCTGCCTGGGGTAAGCTCCAAATCACTGTCACCACAGCCAGGAGAAACAGTTAGAAGATTGATAGATGGATAGACAGATTTTTCCTTCTACAAAATTTGGTCACCTGAACCCCCCTAAGTGAATGTGTTCTGGGCAAGCAAGGTACAAAGACTGCACTAACACATGCTAAGGCAAGTTAATAGCAATAAGTCAAGCTAAAACGCGACAGAGACCCACTAAACACCTGCCAACACCCGCTAAACATGCGATAGACAACCACTAAACACCGGACAACACCTGCTAAACATGCAATAGACACCTGCTAAACACCTGCCAACACCCGCTAAACATGCGAGAGACACCCGCTAACACCAAGCAGGCCCACCTTCTCAGAGTCGTGGCTGATCATCTTGACATCCATCAGAGACTTGATGGTCTTCACCAGCTCTTTCTCGCTCATTTGTGTGCTGTCCTGCAATTCCCGGTAACCCACCGTCTCACCATTGTTGAAGGCCAGCAGTATAGCCATCTGATACGTAGTGACCATGGCTACGTAGGGCTTTGACAGATAATTCATCTTCACCTCCCCTGCAGGACAGGAGAGAGAGCGCAGCATCAAGTAGAGGGTTTGATGGGTGCAGGTCCTGCTTCTGAGCTCCTGGTCCCCTCCATACTTGAGTAAAAATGCCTGGTTTTACTGCTGTTCTTGTAATCTGACACTAACAGAATGTCTGAAAAAGGGTTTGCTGCCTATTTCCAAAGTCAACACCTGCATATCTACATTAACCAAAGGCCAGCACCGCTACAAGCCTTGACTATTTATCCACAATGTCTCTCTTAAAATATCCAGGACCCGATCGAAGTGCCGATTCGCACAAGGTCCATGTTAGAGTCTGCTATATCAAAACAACAGTGGCAATCTCTGATTTCACGGATTAGTGTTGTGATGACAGCTCTTCGAATTCGGAGCGGGTGATGATCGCAGCTCAAAGCAGATGCCCATTATGACATCACAAAAATGCCTAATCACATGACCACCATCACATTCAGGGGCTCACCGGATATGCCGTCTCACACCAGTTGTCCTTTGTCAATGGGAATTTAACAAAGGAAAAATCTATATTCAAATAGCGTTGAGCTACAATCAGGCCCTTTTCTATTGCAATCAGTCAGCCTCACATGACTCAGCACAGCACAATCAGCTAGACAAACACCAGTAAGCTGCAAGCGACATTCACAAAGGACTTTTTCCCAAAACTAAAATGGAGATTTAAACTGTAAGTTCACACAGCACCTGGGTGCATAAAGCCCAGCTTAGGGATTCATTTATAAGCATAGAGCCATCTGTAGATAAGCCCTGTAGTGCAGAATGGTATTTCCGGGAAGGAAAGCCCAGCTTGAGATTTGGCTTCGGTCATTTAACGCCTCTTTAATGGAAAGCAGCAGCAGTCTCAAGGTGAACATAGTCGTGTTGTGCGAGATGTTGGTTTGGATTGGTAATGGCGGCGGTGCAGGCCACGCCTGGCGCTGGGGCCTCGCCTCCATACCTGTGCAAAGGTAATGCAGCCAGGTTAACTTCCTCCCGCTGAAGTGTTGGCTGTAAAACAGTTCGAACTGCCAAGAGAAGATAAGCACCATCACATAAAAGCTACAGAGAATGACTGCAACACAATCTATAAATAGTCCTCAGCCATCGCACATTAACAGTAGCCACATGAAACTGTGCATGGGCACGAGCGTAAGCATGACTAAAAAGTAAATACAGTTATTGGTATACCCAACTGTGCCCCCTGCTGGTGACTCACCATTTGGACACTCTTCTCCAGTTCTTGGGGGATGGCGAAGGTGGAGGTGGGAACGTGCGTAAGGGGCCAGGCGCCAGCCTGTAATCAGAGCGAGGATAGGGCATGTCTGACCGCCGTGTGCTCACCTCAGGGGGGTGGGGGATGTAATTACAAGCTGATAAACAAGTGCCATGCTTTGCTCGGGCCGAGCTCAAAACGAGTAAGAACAGCTCTGATGGAGTCACATGTAAGGTGCCCCGTTATCGTGCCAACTGACCACCATCCTTATGGTAACTGCAGCTAGACCACATGGTTATCCTTTACAGCTATCCCTGGAACCTTTAACTTCAGCATTTACACATGCTGAGTCAGTACTGTCCCTACCCTGGAAAACTATGTTCTTCTGTGTTTTCTAAAATATCTATTACTGACAAATTTGATTACATTTCATTAAATATTTTTCACTGTTTGGTTGATAAAAGGTTTGGATTACAGAAAAACGCAGGAAATCTCAGGTGATAAAACAGGAAGTGGGCTGATCCTCCTTAGTACTCAGCTGACATGCATTACACTTAATTACCTTGTTTGTTTAGATACGAGTACAGTCATAGCTGTAAGCTACCCATAAAAACCCACATTAAATTACAGAATAAACAGGGGTAAAGCCTGCACGCCTTTTGCCCCAAAGGGGTTCGGCTTGTTAGTCAATATAAAAAAAAATTCGGGGCAACCTTGAAGAAGGCCGAGGTGTGAAGCCAGCATTGCCAATGCACTTAAAAATACAGCCCCACCGTCACCAAAAATACCGACGAGGGACTAAATGCTCAGCGTCCTTGCGGAAGCTTCCAGTCTCCGATGGGACGGCTCCGAGCGGGTCTCACCTGCAGCACATATATCTGAAAGCTGATCCCGAGCTCCACCGCAGTCTCCTGCGTCTTGATGAAGTTGTTGAACTTGTTGTTGAGGTCAGCGCTGACGCTCATGTCTGTGTACATGCGGTGCAGCTTGCTGGTGAACTCGTAGCCGCACGCTTGCTGAGACGGGAGCGGGGGAGGGACGACACGTTGTGACAGAGGGCAGTGTTGGCACTACGGTAATCTCAGAGACCGGCGGCAACGTGCCCTTTAGGGACACCAAACCGACATGACATCACCTCGCACCTTGTTAGTGCAATTACCGTATTCTGAGATAAGTCCATTTGGACATACGACTTGTCTTTCAGAACAGAACCTAGACATAAGTCGGGGATAGTCTGTACCTGTTAGACGATAAAGCCCACTTTACCTTCAGTTTGTTTATCATGGCCTCCTCTGAGTCCATGGACAAGGACAGCCCGTGTATTAATCTCTTGGCCAACATTCTTGCGTAGAACTGCAGCAGGAAGGAAGAAGAGTCAGCGGGGGATTCGACGGCATCTCACAGGTGGTTTTTAAGAGTCTCTACTGCCGTGCAGCTTCTGAAGGAACCTATGATCACGCAAACCTTGAAGGTTTCACCAAACCCATCATCGAGCAAAGACCCTATTTCCACAAGCTGTCAGCCAATCCCGGCTCCCTGGTTACTTAACCCTATAAGGCGATGCCCCTGCTGACCTAACAAGGCTTATGCGCAGAAGGCATGCGGGAGGAAGGGAAGAGCAGGGCCAGGAGCTAACCTTCTGAAAGACGTCCTTGTCATCGATGTACTTGAAGACGGTGATGAAGCTGCTCAGCTTGTCCTCCACCTCGTTCTCCGTCATGCCTTTGGCGGACTTCTTCAGTAGGCTGTCGCAGTACTTGGCGAGCTGGCGACAGGGTAACAGAGGCTTCATCTGAACGAGGGCCACGCTCACATCATGGCGATTCATGCAAGAGCGCAAGTTACAGCACGTCGCCGGCTGTCAAGCAGCCAGCGAAGGCACGCCGCTGTACCTACGCAGAGAGACTAACGCGTGTCTGAGGGATGTCCCAGCCATGCGTCCTTACCAGTTCTGGGGCTTTACAGATAGACTTTGGCTCCCGGTAGTTGACTACTGACGTCAAAGCCTAGGAAAACAAAATGATAAATCATGCAGATCTGATAGTAACATTTTAACAGACTTAACATTTGTTAGCTGTAGATAAAAAAAGATATAAAAAAAAAAATTATCCCGAGGGAAGTTTATCGGAATAATCAAAAGAACCACATTCCAAAACAGACAACCCTGGCTGATCTGTATTTACATCAGTGTAGAAAGCCTCTGTCACCATCTAGTGGCCATCCAGTCGCCATGCCTGGTCTCACCTTATCCAGGGCGCTCATGAAGTGCTGATCACCATTCAGGACAGTGTTAATGAGCTGGACGAATTTACTGTGAACCTCCAACACGGACTCCACAAACTGGGTTGGCATCTAAGAAACGACAACGACAAGTCATATTACATGAAAACGTCAAAGTAAGACCACGCCCCCAGGTGTCCAGAGTCATCTGGGATGCAGTATGGCTTGAGGGAGACTTACGTTTTCCTGAGAGAGGTTACTGGTAGCTCTGAGGCCCTCGTCGTGGATGTGGATCTGCAGCTCGTGGATCATGTGGGGCAGGCCATTGGAGACAGCACGGAGCAGGGTGTACATGTTCGCCATGTCTGTGGGGGGACGAGATGTTAGCACAAGCACCTCGGGCTGGCAGGACCCCCTCTCCCCGGTGCATGGGTTCTTGATGGTAACGCTATCCATCGCTAGTCACTTCTTTGGCTGTTTATCCTTTTCACCGGTGGGCTATGTAAACAGAAGGCCTCGAGGGCCGCCATAGCCAGCTGGTGGGGGCCGGGACTCCGCCATCATGGGGTGGGGGGGGCGAGCACTGGGGTCATGCTCAAGGATCGATAAAAAACCAACCCCAATAAAAGCTGGCCACCGTTTCCTATTGGGGAGTGTAGCTCGGCAAGTCAGGCCTGTGGTCAGAAGATCAGCAGTTTGAATTCCATTCCTGGCAGAATAGTTACTTCAGAGTTAACCCTGTGAAAAAGGCTCCAGGGGCAGCAGATTAATGGCCTGACCCTGCCATCAGACCCCAAGCCTCACTATCATTGTGAGTGTAAGTGTGAGTGTGTGTGAGTGTGTGTGTGTGTGTAAACCACACAAAGCCAACCCAAGCGAAGGCTGTGCCTCCAGCACCCCATACTGACCATCCCGCTTCTCCTGCCGCACGATCCCCTGGCACTCCCCATGCAGGAACTGCAGGTGGTCGGCCACCATTCTCTGTTGGCACTCATGGATCACCTTGGCGTAGGAACTCGGGTGCAGATACTTCCTGCAGCGCACCTCCTCGTCCTTCAGCCGGCCCAAGACCTGCAGCCAAAGGGAGGGCGGCGGTCACCCCGGCTGGCCCGGTAACGTGGGCAACTCACAGCTCGATTCTACGCCAGGACCTGACGGCGTTTTAAGGCTAAACTGCCAAGATACCACATCGGAGGTGTGATAAAAAAAAAACTTTGTGTTTACATGCCCTCTGCTGACTGCTGCTCTCCAGCAAGCTGACAGTGGACATCAATCCGTCCACGGCCAGCCAGCCTGCTTCCTCCGCATCTCGGCAGAAACGTGACCCCGCAGCCCCGGCTTGGCAGACACTGGCGAGCACGAGAGCCGGCAAGGACTCCCCCCGACTGCGTGACAGCCCGCAGCTCTGCGGGGCCGCCAGGCAACAGCGCCATCGGCTCTGTGCTACAGACCTGATCCGGGGCCTTAAGCTCCCAGGCAGGAAATCTACTTTGTTTCACCACAAGGGTTTTACAACCGATGTAGCGCCAATACCAAGAACGAGGGAAGAGGACAATCAGGACGGAAACAGAACTGAAGCCCCACAGGCTTTCAATGGCCATTTCGATGCCCATTTCAATGCCAACACTTCACTCCTCACCCCATAATGCATTGGGGCAGAGGGCTGACCTCACAGCAGTAAGTCCAGGAAACAGAGCCTCACCTTTTCCATGTACTGTGAGCACGTCGTCTCCTGCAGCAGATTAGAAGCTTCCTGTTTGTAATATTCACCTGTTTTCGTCAGAAACGGCCCCTCAAAGATTTCCTGATAAAACTGGGGGGGGGGGGGACAACAAACAGGCAATAAAGATAATGATTTTCACTGGCTGCATCGCCTTTTTTTAGTAACATGGGTTTTTGGAACTTTTTCTGGAGCTTTTAGCGTTTTAGTGATTTAGCTCATCCATTCATCCATCCATCCATCCATCCATCTACCATGACATCTCGTCCGACAGCGAGACACTGGAGCCCACACACACTAATAAACAAAAAGCCCCACAGACCACTTCCATAATGCATTGCTGATTTTTTTGTGCACCCACCTTAAGAGGAAACTTTTTCTTGTACTGTTCAACATGAACAAAGGAGTTTATAACCCCATGGATTACTTTCTGATTTGGGTCCTCGCCACAGCGGTCACTGCAAGTTGGACACAGAACATTAAGTCACAATGCTACATTAATCAAAAAGACAATCTTAAAAGTGGGTAAAAGGGGCATCACTGAACGTGGATCTGTATCTGTTCATGAAGTGTGTGCCTAGCCAACACTGGAGCCGATGCACGCAGGTGATGCTTTTGATACAAGAAATATATCTGATTAAGAGCCAGTTTTCACTTCATGCGATAGACGTGCCGTGACACACGTGGAGACATGCCGCGCCTCCGGGAACCTCAACGTTTATACTTGTAGCGGCAGGCAACCGCACATTGTCACTGCGCCTGTGGTGGTGCTGTGGAGCCAAACTGCTCAAAAAAAGTCTAATTAAAGATGCAGGGAATGAATGTTATAGGAGTAAATAAGAATTTTACTATAACAGTGAACATGTACTTAATACACAAGCAGGGTTATAGTTAACAAATGAAGTAAGACTCAAAAATAAAAACTACAACCAAATGAGAATACTGTTTCTAAAATCAACTGGGGGAAAAAAAATAAATATTTCCCATTACCATTTTTAAATACCATTTAGCTACAGTAATGTTTATCTCTGATCCTGCAATGCAACTTGAACCACAGAAATAGCCAATGACATTACGTCGTGACCAGGGCTGTGGTGATCACGTCACGATGTAATCGCGATTATATTATGTGCGTGTGCAATCATTCGTCCGGACACCGGTCTTTTGATCGTATACAAACATTTGCTTACTCCCACTGTTTCGTAACACTTAAGTGCCAAATATTAATGCGATGAATATTGAGACACAAATATTTGACATATCCTTATGTTTAATGGATGTCAGACTTTACACCACAAAATGTACCACTACACCATCGGCATCTTTCTACTTTGTATATCCACAGTCTCCTCTTTCAAAAGATGCTGAAGCTATTGAGCTGTTCTTTTTTTCAGTACCCCTTTTCAGTGCTTATTGCTTCCATGATTTACTAAAACAGCAGTATGTGGAGTTCTCCACTAACTAAGGGGTGGCCAATATTATCTGCAAAGGGCCGGTGTGTATGCAGGGTTTTGGGATAACCTGTAAGTCAGCTGTTCAAACCCAGGTGTGAGGACTTTTCATCCAATCAGTCCTCTAATTAGTGATATAAGAGTTGCAGCAAAAACCCGCATACACAGCGGCACTTTGCGGATAAGACTGGCTACCCCTGCGCTAACTGAATTAATAAGCATAGTGATACTCTAAATTCAAACAGAATTTATAGAGAATTTATAAAAGGACTTATGGCCATCACAATATACATCTCATTAATGTCTTAGGCACACTACTAATTTCTGTACCAAATTGTGGGCGTAACAAACATCCATAAACTACTGAAAAGCCAACATGCAGACAAACGTTTCACCCATCATCTAAAGCCCTGGTGATTATTGTACATGCTCCTTAAAATCTCGATTACATTGCAATGTGATCATGACAGCCCTCGTCTTGACACTTTGTAGAAGCCAAAAACAACTTTTAACTTAACTTGTTAAAATAAAAACTGTCGAGATCACACCAAAAAAATTAAACCAAGCTAGATCTCACATGAAAATAAATATTATTTTGATTTTTTAATTTAGTTTTTATAACACTGATGCAAAAACATACATGGGGTGTTTCCTACAAATATATTTGTTTTAGTTTTAGCCACCTGGGAGTCTTTATAATCCCCAGCAAGGAATCATAAATGCTGGTATTTCTGGACTTTCACAGTCAACCATGCTTCAAATCTACTAGTCACCCTCATCACCATTCTGATCACAGAGGGTAGAAAAAGGCGTTTACATACAATCTTTGCTCTGGCTACTTTCAGACTTCCTGCTACTTTTCCCTTGGCCAATGAAAGACCGAGGTTTGCGCTCATCACTAAGAAGAGCCTAATCATTGTAATAATTTTCAATGCTGCAATTCTGTCAAGTACCACAAACGCTGTAGTGCTGCTGTGTCTGTGTGAAGTAAAAACCAGCCTTAACAGCTGACAGGTCACATTCTGAGGTGCGCCGAAAAAGCCGGGGAGCCAACTCCAGGCCGCTTAGATCAGGGCTATTCAACTCACGGCCCTCCTGGGCCGAGGCCTGCTAATTTTCCAGCCTTCCTTCACCTGCGGGCCAGGTGAGAATCCTCTGACCAATCAGAATCAGTAATTATTAAACCAACTACCTGGGAGAACTGAAAACAAGGCCTGGATTTGGAATCGAGGGCCTGAATTGAATAGCCCTGGCTTAGAGGCATCACACGGGAAAACCCCCAAACAAAGAACACCTACTTCTTAATTTCATTCAGCAACATCCGGATCAAGACGGCCTGCAGGGGCTCGATCATCAATTTCCTCCACATGTCGAGTGCCAGCTGGGGATGAACAGAAACCTTTAGCTTTTCAGGGTTCACACACAGGGCATTTCAGTTCATAACAGTGGGGCCACAACTTTGGAGAAACCCTCTGTCCATATATACAGCATATTCTTTGGCCACACACAGCAAAATGTTCCCTATGGCAGCATTTCCCATCCTAGTCCTTAAGGACCCCCAGACATTGCACACTTTTGCTTTCTCCCTGACACTCCAGTACCAGGTGTTTGGTGTTCTTGATTGTCTGGGAGCTGGGAGGGAACAAAATGTGGACCGTCTGGGGCTCCCGAAGACTGGGATGAAAAACACAACTATGGTTTTCATCTCACGCGAGACCAGAGGACCAAAATTAACATCTCGAACCCCTTGGCAAGCTCCCTCACCTCTCCAATCTCCATCAGTGGCTCATTCATGTCGACTCCCCCGTAGCCATACTGCAAGTCTGCTTCAGTCAGTTTGTTTTTCTTAATGAACTGTGTGTTGAGGTACCTGCACCGAGGGAGAAACAGAATCACAACTGGCAAGAGAGGGGTCGGCACCCCTAGATGGTGGTGAACTGGAGAGTGCAGATAGGAATAAATCCCCCATCATGGCTTGGTGAAGAGGACGGTACTGCAGGGGGGCGGCAGGGCGACTGGCCTTGTGGTGGTCAGCGGGACCTCGGACAGCCCAAGAACCCCCCCACCGGCTCAGAGGGCCACGTCTTCCCTGCATGCCGGTCTTATTCTGCATGCAGCTCTCTCAACACTGGATAACCACCGGAGTGTCAAGTCAGGCAGTCAGGATGCCATGGCAACAGGGCAGACGTAGCATTTCTCTAACAATATCGGTTTGAGGTTTAACATGCGGCAACACAAAGCGAGACAAACGAGGGAAGCCAGGGGCCTGATAGGAAAGCCGCTTCTCTGCCGTAGAGCGCCATTTGCGGGCAAGCCAGCCGTGTATCAGTATTTTACATACGTGACACGCTGATTTTATCATTCAAGCTGAAAACCCAGCCATCAAGTATTAACAGGGCAGCCTAAAGAATCACAACATGACAGATAAACTAGAGTTCAACTTGGTTACAAGTAAATGGCCAAATAAAGACAAAAGGCAGATATAAACATGACACGGCCAGAAAGGGGCGAATTCATAGCAGCCCGACACTTTGCACGCATGTACGGACTCCCCCGCCAGAGTTTGATGAAGCAATCATAGACCCCATGTAAAAATAGACCTTTCTAAATAAGGACTCTAGAGAGAGGTATCAATTGCAAATTACATAAGTGGGCATGATAATTTGCACAGTTCTAATGTATAGGTTAAGCCTAGGATATGTTTATCCTCAATGCTCGCCACCTAGAAAGCCAACTGGAAAGGGATGCTTTCTGGACATGGACAGATTTAAGACTAAAAGCGGAGCGTGATCAGACTGTGTCTGCTCACCCTGTTCCGTGTACAGACTCCAGTGAGAATTCATGAGTTACTAAATGAAGAAGAAATGGTATAAAGTAAAGCTGAGCTTAAAATGCGGGCTGCATGGGAAAGAATGACGGCCGCAGCATGGTGCTCGAGGACAGCGATGTCTGCTGTCAGGACAATCAGGGCAATATTCTGCCACATATACTGATACATAAACAGGTGGGTGACTAAATGACAGCAGAGAGATACCCAGAAAACACACCCAGGTGAGGCAATGGTTTGCCGTGCAAATCAAGTCCAGTCAGCATCGAAAAGATTATGAGTGAAAGTAACATTTATGTGTTCAGTGGAAAAAGTGAGGTAGGAGGCAAACAAATGCAAAAATAAGCTGACATGCCATCGGAAAATATGGATTTTCCTTGCACATACACATTTAGAGCCCCTTTCATCAGTATTGGGTATTTCAGGTCTAGAAACTACAGATCCAGACCAAGATTTTGTTTCTACCAACCAGTTCAGTACTTTGTGACTGTGACTTCTAATACTCGACTGGTTAGTAGGAACAAAATCTTGGTCTAGATTTATAGCTTCTGGATCTGAAATGCCCAACACCGCTTTTCATACACACAATACTCTGAATGTTTATTACTATAATTCAGGCAAAGCTCCCCGATCGGCCAGCAGTAATTACAAGCAGTGTGGCTGGTTACCTGTATAAGCAGTCCATGTAGTCAGCCCCCTTGCTGTACTCCTCCCAGTAGCGGTGGTACAGCACCAGAAGCTGCTCTTCAGACTCCAGCACCTTCTAGAAATAAAAAAGCACCTGGTCTTTAGCAGCCAGTGATGGGCTGGAATCACAGCACACAGATTACGGAAAACCAGGAATCCTCATACCTTGTACAACTGTCGGACATGATTTTCCAGAAAAATCTTTGTCTCTGTATATAGTCTCTCACCCAGGGGCTCAGGGTATGCGACACATAGGGCATATATGTCCCTGTCACATGGGTTAAGGGAACAGAACCATTCAGATTTAGATGCACACAACAGCAAGAAACAGAGCCCTTCCATTTCGTGATGAAAGACTTAAGTCACATTACAGTAAACCAACCGTCAGCATTTGCACTTATTAGCAATTCAACTAATATCACCTAAACTGAATCACACAACCATTTAAACACACACCTCTGTCACTGGCAATAACAATGATTCACTTTTTACATTATGCGGTGCCACAAAAACACAGGCAGGATACGAGAAGCGGTCATTCCAGGTGGCACGCTCCACATAATCAAGCATCACCACAGCCTTGATTGTTGTCAGAAGCTTGTTCCATGTTTCATCAAAATCCACTACTCGCGGCTTTAAGGACATCGTATCCCGTTCTTGCAAGCTGGGTTGGGGAGACAAATTTTGTATTATTTGACATCATAAAAAAAGGCAGCATGAAGTGGCAGGTCACACACATTAACAAGTACTCTGCTAAGAGTTACATCAGAGTACAGCATGAACATTATACTTACAGATGAAACTGACATTTTATGACGCACTGATAAGCGACACACATTTGACAACACACCATATGCAGCTCTCTGCACATGCACCTGCATTATTAGTCTTACAGTTATATGCTCAAACTGAATTTCAATGTATATAATGGATGTATAAGGTGCTTATGTACTTAGTGACATTGCTATAAAACACTTTTACCCCCCCCCCACAAGTCACGGAGGCACTTTTTCCAATAACAAATCTATTACGGCGTTGCCCCTGCTTGAACAACCCTGAATGAATTTGAAATGCATAACTATTATTCTTCATCATAATAATTTAATTCCCCCTGGTAATGAGTAGACATTTAAGTTTTGGCCTGTGCATATCCTCCGGTATACACTGTGTCATGCGAAACGAACTCAAAGAAACCCCTTCATCGCTTTGTCATTCATTTACAGAACGAAACACTTCGGAAAATCAGTCTGAGCCATAAGGGATGACCGCCTACCCCAGTACGTAGAAGGCGTGCTTCCATCCCTTAAATCTACAGATGCACTAAGTTGGTTCAGAGCTAAGGCGCTCACTTGAGTGTTAAATATTCAACTAGATATAAATATGATTAATATTTAATATATAATATATAAAGAAAAAGAGAATGCACAACTACTTTATAGACTTGCTAGTGACCGCCCGACGGGGGAATACCGGGCATACGCAGACACCGGCCACGACCTTGCGGGGAAACCGGGTAACTTCCTATAATCGCTATGATCCAGCTTTTAAATTGAGAGTCTCTTGTCTCAACAGTACTGTATTCACGTCAACCACCCATAGTCACAATTTTCACAGACATGTATGTAGCTACACAGCAGGCTAACGTAGCTAAGTAGCATGTTAGCTAGCTGCAAGTAATATAACAATTTTAAGTTCACTGGGAAGTTACGGGTAATATTAGCTAAACTGGGCTACCTAAATGAATACTTGTTTTGAAACAGACTTCTTTTTTCAGCAAAACGCTCCTTAAAGTTTTGACAAGTAGGAACTGAGGTAAATGACTTGTTGGTGCGGCTGCAGCCCTGACAAATCAGTTAGCTGCCTAGCAGGCTAACTGGCTAACTAACGCTAGCTCGTATCACTATATATTACACTCGGCGTGACGCCCTTTCCTCGACAAACCGCGGGATCTGACGGACACAAAAAAGAAGCAATTATAAAAGGCCATTACCTCTGGGCAATGTCACTGTTCTCCTAAAAACTAAATTCCCCCTGCTGTCACAAGCTTGATCTTTTTTCCTCACTTAGCTAGCTACACCTCTTCCATTAGCCTGTCCCGAAGACGTCACCATCAGATCAGCTGTGGGGGAAATACACCATTGTAGTAACTATATAAACTTAAGAAAATTCAAATAAAAGCATTGTATTTGTTAATAATTATTTATGATACTATATAAATCTCATTTATGTCGTCAATTGTTACTCATAAATGTTCAAATATTATGTAACATTATAACATTATACATCCAACCCTAATTCTTAATGGTTTAACCCGCAACTATGGGTCCTCGTTGCGATCTTACAGTGCAAAATTTTACACCAATAAGCTGTAGCTTTCAGCACAAGTGAATGCATAATCCGTCCGTTATTGTACAATTTGCCAAAAAGCTTGTCAACATGATGATGAACATAAGACATTAGAGGGTGCCTATTAGACTACTGAATGCTGGATATTACAGTCCGGTTGGTTGGCAAGAAAAGAAGTCGCAGCATATATATCTACCATGACAATCTAGCCAGACACAAATTTAAATTCTTAATATACTGATCCCTTATAGTTTCGAGAACCCAATTATCTTATTATACACCTGACTGTCAGGTTTCTAGAAGACAATAGTTACAGAATCACTAAATTAAATTAAGGGCAAAAAAATCATCATCCACTAAGATTCCAGTTTTTGTCTAAACTAGAACAAATACAGTGGTACCTCAGTTCTTGAACCGTTCCTGACTCCTAAAAAGTTCAAGTTCTGATCAATTTTTTTCCCATAAGAAATAATGGAAAACCAATTAATTGGTTCCGGGCTCCCCAAAATATGTTTTTTCTAGTATTTAAACACAAAATGAAGAGCATTTTTTTCTTAATGGCTTCCAAAACGATAAAGATCTTATCCCAACAATACCCCTGTCCTGCCTCGATTGTCCACTTCTTCCGTGTGCCACGCCCCCTTGTTAACCTCGTGTGGGATCCCTATGTGATCGGCTGTTTCTGGTTGTTGTCATTAGTCCTCTATATTAAGTCCGCGTTTCAGTTTGTTCCCTAATCCGGTCATTGTGTGCCTTCGACTTGCTTATAGCGCTGGCTTAAAGCAACGCATTCTGATCCTGACGCAATGCATTACGGTCAAATGCATTGCGATCTCAAACCCAGCTGCACAAACTGGAACCGACACACCTTTGCCCTTATTGGCTGAAGAGTCTAGTTACACATATGACATTTGTATCCCAGGCAGTTGCTATGCATAATCTGCTATTTCTCCCAAATAGCACGTAAAGCAGCGAGAACTGGTTTTCAGTTAATTTACCTGGTAAAATAAAGTTTAAATAAATGACATAAATGCTCTAATAGAATACGTAAGTTAGTGGTTTATTTACTGCTAATTACTATAATGTTGCGCTGCTTTATTTGGTTAATCGTCCAGTTTGTGAAGATGGCATTCAGGAATTGCATTGTAGTATGACTCATCTCCTGGCGCGTACAATTTATATTAGGTCAGCATTCACGGTTCGACTTCTGATATTCAGATCGAGTTCTAAGTCAAACTAGTTTGTTCGACTTTCAAGAAATTCGAGTACCACTGTACATTACAATTTTTTATTTTAAAAAAAGTGCAGCATTCATGTCAGAAAGAGAGGTATAGGAATAGCCTGTCTCTGTTATAGCTGTATTATTACTTTCTATCCATCCATCTATATTGTTCAATAAAAGGTCACAGCAATGATTTGGAGCCTAGACCAGCCAGCACAGAAAACAAGATAGGGGTACACTCTGAATCAGTGCATGTGAGCGGAGCGGTGAGAATGTCCGCTCCTTGCTCATGAGACTGTTGGCTCCGCCCGCTCCTCCGTTCTAATTCGCGCTAAGCCGCTCCGCTCAACACCGCTCCTCACTCCACTTAAATTTCCTCCTGCTCCAGTCAAATCGCTCCACGCTTACTCCGATTTAAAAGAGGGTCAGATGGTCTGCATGTCTAACAAATGTCACCTTAAACCATAGCCTTATATCAAAGAAATATGAGCAACAGCAACATTGCCACTCAGAAAATATTTATTTTAAGCAACTTAAACAACGGACAGGTTTGGAAATAGCATTTCACACAAAAATAGACTTAAAGTAAATCAGTGGGCTTAATAGCCTAAAGAATATACAGGAAAGTTTTAAATACCTAAAAAAAATTATGTTGATGCTGCTGCTGCGTCTCTATAAAATAAAATTTCGTAAAGCGTTATTTAGCGAATTCCATCTCGGCCAATTTCTGTAACAGTCTTGATAATTGTACAGATGAATTCTGTGTACAATTTACGTAGTGTCATAGTGTGAGCGGTATTGGAGCGAAATTGGAGCGAGACAAAGCGACCGCTCCAGCCTTAATTAAAAAACCGCTAAAACTAGACCAGAGGCTGGGTTTAAACCCACACACTCACACATATCAGGTAGCAGTGCTAACTATTGCACCACCCATTTCTGTAATTTCCTGAACATTGTATGGAAATTTACGTTTTACATTACAGAAAAATATAAAACTTAAAAAAATATATAAAAATACAGTTAACTGTTGATTTTGAATATGCAAAAAGATATGAGAAAGATGCTGTGATCCTCCCAAATAAAATTAAGTATCTTAGCTGTGTTATTGTTACAATTATGTACAAATGCATACTATAGCTAATTTGCAAAGTATTTTACAAACACTTTAATTTATAAAATCTCTATTAAAAATTTATCTGACAAAATGACATTTAAGAGTTTTCAGACGTTTGATCATTTTCCGGAAATAATGGAACATTTCTAAATGTATGACAAAACGTAGTACCCAACTTTAGCCACTAGATGTCGCCATTCGCATGCCGGTATTTCTTCACAGCCCTAAGGAAAAATATCTAATTTGGTAAGGAACCATTTGAGTCCATAGTTAGATATAAATTGGAATAATATTAGCAATTTCAATAACTAATATTCAAGGCGTGTTGCCTGTTATTATTCTTGAGTAAGTGACATCTATAATCTAGTATATGGCATGGGTATAGTCCTTACTGACGGGTTGCTGGATCCACTTTGTAAGACCGAACGTAGCCCGCGTGCGGTTCGCGTGCGTCGGGTCCGTTGAAACAGGGGCTGCCAGTATAGTGAGAAGCGGGCCTTTAATCTCCTCCTCTGTCGCCCTCACATAGAAACCGGACTCTCTATACGGTACTCGTTATTTCCCCTTCTTTCGGGGTCTTCTCCCCGACACTTCTCCCCGTTACCGTGTGAGCCTGGCTCAGGCCGTCCGCCCGCGCATGAGTTTTTCCTCGAAGGCAGCGTTGACATCACACCGGCCGCTAGATGATGATCAATTAGCCGCATCTTAAGTTACTACTTATAGTTAGATATGTGACTTAAAAGACGACGTGCATCCAGTTAATTTAATTTGACATATTATAACGTCGTTAATACCTCGGATGTGAGTATCACAGACTAATGGCGTATCTATAGCCTATCGGGTATACTTACATCACGACGGAACTCTCACGCATCTGGCGTGACTGTTACGATCACGCGGGAAACCTTACGGCAAGTTTATATTATTTCATTATAAACCTAAAATTATGTACATCAAAAATGTTTGGTAGTTTGCAAACTATACCAACAATCTTCAAGGTAATAAAGTTGAACATATATGTAAATCCGTGTGCAGGCTTCAAATCTCTAAAATTCAAAATCAAAAAGTTGGCAACCCCTGAAAGACATGTCTAATATCTAACTTTTCAGAGAATATCAGATATATATTTTTGTTTTTTGGTCAAAGATTTAGCACTCAGGTTGTTATCCATTCTTTAGGTATATAACATGAGGTCAACAAAAACTGCACAGGTAAAGTACTACTATTGGATTCAATGGCTCTTTTTTTCCATTAGTTTTTTTTTTTTCAAGCAGGGGCGCCCAATCTTACAACTGAGCTTACAAATCACTCCTGGCTGTATGAAATGGAAACACTCTGCACCCAGTAGTGAATTCTTTAATTGGATTTTTCAGGATGATTGGATTTAAAATGGTTTAAGCTTTCTTCTTTAGACATCACATAGTGGATTTATTTTAGTCTGTGTGCTGCTAGCCATTGAAACCATTTATAATTGTCATTTTACGCAAACACATTACCTGTGTCATTCTGGTTAAATATATATGTAAATAAATCGGTTGATAAAAAGCATAGCCATTGTTTGTTACAGAATCTCTTATCAAATTGCTAGAGTTATGACTGTTGTTGTAACGACACAGACCTTGCTGACTATCAGATGAGATTATTCCTGTCGGAGATTTATAAATTTATGATGGCTGCCAGTCAGGACTAAGTTGTTTCTACCTCCCCAAGCAGCAGCATGGTCCTGAGGTGGAAACACTGCAATGGAGGTCCCTGACTCAGTAAATGTGAGGAGATTGTCTTCCAGGTGA
Source organism: Brevimyrus niger (assembly GCA_015164015.2). Taxonomy (NCBI): domain Eukaryota; kingdom Metazoa; phylum Chordata; class Actinopteri; order Osteoglossiformes; family Mormyridae; genus Brevimyrus; species Brevimyrus niger. Next base: position 15,098,725 of record JAABNY020000001.1, read on the forward strand.
GGTAGAGAGCAGAAAATAGTGTAGTGTATTCAGTAAATTTATTTTAATTTAGAATTTTTGAATAGTGTTGATATAGGTGGGAGACAGTATCCCAGCTCCACACACATACATCATAGCTCAGCAACTTCAGTGTAAGTGGAGTTCCCCCCACTTTTCAGAAAGTCTCTGAATGTGCCATCATCAGTGTCACTGGCCATTCCTGTGAATAAGGAAGTTAAATCAGAGGAGGAGGAATGTACACCCCTGTCAGGATCATTTGCAGATTGTTTCCACACCAGCTCAGGTCAGAACACTAAGTGTCAATGTAACAGTATTGCTGTTGTCTCCCCAAAAAAGCCCAGTTTCTGTTTCTGGTTTTGCTGCGTATTTCCACCTGAATAATGCATTCCCTGCATGGCTTAACCATGTGAATCAGTTATTAATACCATGCTTAAAAACCTGCTGTTTCTTTTACATGATAATCCACAATAAGCATGTATGGATTCACAGAAGGGTTGTGAAAGGTGCAGTGGAATACAGTGCTTATCCCCCAGAGAGAACACTGCATTAAGATGTTTCCAGTGGATTACCGAAGGGCCCTGTCTTTTTCAGTCCCCATCCCAAGGAAGGAACCATTTGAGGTTACCACTTCAGAGAACAGTGACATGTGGGCTTTGCAAATCTTGAGCAATCCCAGGGCACCTGTGACAGTGATGTCCATTGTGCACTCTGCTGCCCAATCACCAGGTGGAAAGAAGCTTGCTTCCCTACCAGGGAGCAATATGGCTATGCAAGGTAACCAATGGTTCTTGCTCCTTTCACACTAACTTGATTCTGAAAAAATTTGTAACATTGTGAAAAATAGGTGTCCAAAGACTCACACAGTCTGCCTTGACTGTAAAAGGAATGCCCGGTGCAAAAAATGGATAGAAATTTTGTGGGTACAGGATGAGCATAATACACAAAGTTTGCCATTAGATTTGTTCAGTATAACTGTTGGATTTGGACCTCAAGATAAAGTATTGGTTTTTTTATTGAGTGAGCTCAGGAGCATTCTCTGATTTTCTAGGGAACATTTGCCTGTATTTTTATGTTTGGAATCATGAATATGGCAATAAAAGTTTAGCTTTTAATTATTTTTTGGTATGTAATTTAAGCATATTGCTACGTGACAGTATACATGTGCTTCTAGTTTTCTTTCCATGGATATGTTTAAAATGAGCAGTGGGTGGCTGTCTGTTAAAATAATTAGCCTTTTTTGCTTGTGAATATTTTATGAAACTTTTAAGATACAGTGTTTCACATTTTGGAAACTAGTACGTTGACTTTATTTTCACTATTGGTCTTTGGAAAAGTGTTTGTAAAATGCAAAATTAGTTTAGAAATAATGGGGGGGGGATTCATCGTAAATAAAAAATAAGAATTGATTCCTTTAAGAAGTATCTGCGTGTGTCTGTGATGTCAGACCAAGCCTTTGGGTTTTGACTTCATCCATAGACTCATTTGCAAGGGAGCTACACTGCATTCTGAAGCTTAGGCTGAGTCATACGCCGTCTCCAAAGTGTCAAAACATAAAAAAACAAGAGGCTGTTAGAAGCGGGGTGGTGGGGGGAGGTGGCTTAGTCTGGAAGTCATGTTATTGACTTCAAGGGGCCAGTGATGTCATAGTGATGTCAATGCCTTTAATTGTAATCACACATGTAATTGCCGATTGGGGAGTATTTGGTGTTGAAAGCAGAGTGAGAGGATTTCTCCAGGATCTTTAAAGAACAGGCATGGCTGTAACTGGGGATGAGACTGAATCAGGTATGTTAGCACTTTAATTTTATGCTTTGGTCATAATTATAAAGGAGCCTTAAAGAAATGCTCATACCCTCTACACTGAGTTCAAATGTAATTGTAACTTTATCATGAACTGTTTTTTATTTGTTGCAATACAGTTCAATAGTTAGTGATGAAACTATTTAGAGTACACATTATGTTGTGTGTTAAAGGGAAAATATTAATAAATAAATAAAACTTACCCTGGTTATTTAATGTTGTCAGAAAGCTAATGTATTTTGCCAAAGATGGTAATTCCATGGGGGAAAGCTGGAGTTTACGTGCTGCAGTTTTGATGTATTAAGAACAGCGCATAGACACAGCCTTTGTAAAGGGAGCTCGATGATCTTGAAAACAAATCTTGTTCAAATTAACAGAAATACAACAGTGCAGAATTCAGAAAATGTTGTTTAAAAACCCCAGACTCCTATTTTTAATGTAACAAAGCTTGGTGGTTGGATTTATTTTCACGGGAGAAATCCGAGTGCAGCCTAACCAGTTTAGTTCCCTATGTTCCCTCTCCCTCGTCCTCCTCCTCCCCTCCCTGCCTCCCTCCCTCTCCGCCTCCCTCCCTGTGTGACACGCTCGAACGCACAGCCCATTCAGTCAGCAGAGGCTGACGTCATCACATTTCCTGGAATCAGACACTGGCAGGAAAATGTAGACGCCGAAGAGCAAATAAGATGTACATTGACGTCAGTCGCGAGTCATGCTGTGATTACAGGCAGCTTCTTTTGCTCTGGCAAGATGGTAGCAGCCTAATAATTTGTTAGATAACTGGGTATAAATTCATATAAAGGCACTGTGAAGCACTTTAACCTATTTTCTGTGGCTAGCAATGAATTTTACATGATTTGCAAATATTTCTCAGAAAAATATTGTTTTTCTTGTGAATTAATTTTTGGAGTTATATGTAGCTGTTTCGTTGTACAATATTCTGTATGTACTTGTGTTTGATGTAGCAAAAACATTGTATGAATAGGAAGCTGTGAAAGTGAGTAATATTTAAATTTCTCTTGATGTATTTAATAACAACCAATGTCATCAGCCCACTCCTGAAAAATATTTTTAGCTGTGCTTCCTCATGTTGTCATCTTTTAAAATATTTTCCATGTCTGTATAAGGGGTGGAGATTTTACTCCCAGTTCAAGAGTTTATATAAAATATTAATCCTACTTTTAAATACAGGAGCAGTGTACAGTTTAACCGTCATCACCATTTTATTCTTCACCATCCTGATTTACAAAGTTTGCTGTCCTTGGGAATTCATCCCCACATTCACTCCCACACACAGACTAAGATATGCATGCATTAACATTTAATGTGAGGGATTGGTTTATGCCTTAACTGTGACCCACTGGATACCAGAATGACACCAAATGCACTTTAATTCTGTTTTATTTTGTTTCTTTGTATGTTTTAATGCATTCACCCATTATTCATCATTTCAATATATTAACATTCTGGTGCTGTGATATTGCAGTCATTTTAAACTGTTTTATCTTGCCATTTTCATTGGAACTGGTTTTGCCAGTCCAGTGCTTTGTCTTTATTGTATAACCCTAATGAAGAAGAATTCTGTGAATGACCCCAGTTAAAAGGAAGTGGCACTTTTCCACTGGCATACAGGAACTGAGCCATACCGCAGAACCACTAGTTATAGTGTGGTTCCAGCTTGCCTCAGTTTTCCACTCCAGAAGGGTAAAGGTGTTGCTAGTTTTGGAGAACGACAGTGATGTAAGAAGAGATGCTTATTTACTGTTCAGACGGTGTACATCATGATTTACTGAACGCATTTTTAATTTTTACTGTGTGCTAATGTCCAGTAGCACGTCTGTGAGAATTGCTGTCTTACGTTAGCATCAAAAAATAGCGGAATTAGCATTCCTTTTGTGAATTTGCATTAAGAACCTATCCCATTCAGCTGTTCTATAATATTTTTTTTAAGAAGGTGGTTGGAAATTTTCAGGTTACGAGGTATGGGGAATGCCCCAATATGTCATGATGTGCAATACTAATAATATTCAATAGTATATTGAATATGCCTGTTTCTCCTAATGCGTCTTCTTTAATGCGTATCAATGCAGAATACCAGCGTCTCCATGCATTTCAACCAATCAAACGGTGGTAACAAAACCAACTTGGATTGTTCAGGCTTTCGGGCATACAAATTGGGCTCTGTCAGCGTGCTTATGGCTGGAGTACGGCTCACATGATTTACAATGGAAAACTGTCAGCTGGCAGTACGACTCGGGTTCAACTCAGTTCTTGGTGGCAGTAGGAAAGCGCTAAAAGTTTCTGCATAATGAGTAGCTTAGGCTTGAATTGAGTACTCTGGGTTAAACCAAATTATTTTGGGGGGGACCTTTGGCCCTGACTGTTTATTTGTCTCATTTCCAGCAGCCACCGGCGACATGTCAACCTATCAGATTTGCAGCCCTACCTCCAGCCTGCCCCATGGGATGGTGATGGCCTCATCACCGGGGTCCGTACCCAGCCCACAGCAGCTGGCTGAGGAGGCCACTCGCAAGAGAGAGCTCCGTCTCATGAAGAACAGGTATGGGCCCCATGTGTCCTACATGACCAAACGTGCCCTGTGTCTTTCCACTTGTTTGTGTCTGGCCCGCACAGTTTGCATGTTAATACCTGTGCTCTGCAGAGCTGCCAGTATTTAAGGCACAGCTGGTCACTGTAACAACATGCTGTTTTGGTGTAATACATTTCACTATGCTTGTTATTCAAATTTACATGTCTGCCTGATTGCTGCCCAGTCTAGCTTCAACTGCTGGCTTTGAGCTCATTTTAACTGCTATGCTTTTTCTGTTTCATCCATGTGTGTAATTAATTGTAGTCTCTTCTGAAGAAAGCATGCATTTTTCTATTGTAATGGGATTGTTTTGATAGCTATAAAGTATCTTTCAGTTTTCAGACCTTTTATATGTTACTCTTCTGTTGGGGACAGATTGATCAAGTTTTTTTTTTTAATAATTTGTATAAAATATTTAGCTCTTTATATATGACTTTATTTGACTCTTCCATAATTTGTATATAATGAAAAACATACCTGTATATTGAAGATGCCTTCAGTTTAGAGTACATTAATGTCTTTATGATGTCATTTGCATGGTTTGAGTGGCTCCTGCTTTTCTGCTGAGACTTACTGGCTGGCATGCAGCATTAACTGATTCCTCTGCTGCTCGCCACTAATCTAACCATTGTGATGGAGTTTGACTGTTGTTGGTTTCTAGGGAGGCCGCCCGGGAGTGCCGCAGGAAGAAAAAAGAATACGTCAAATGTCTTGAAAATCGAGTGGCTGTACTTGAAAACCAAAACAAAACTCTCATCGAGGAGCTCAAGGTGCTAAAAGACCTCTATTGCCACAAACCCGAATAACGCTAGATTGTCTGGGACAAAAAAAAAAAAGACTATTATAAGCATTTCAGAGTGTACAGTGCACATTAACTGTATGGGGTAGAGGCAAAATTGCTGTCTTCTTATGGCCTAAATTTTTGCAGAGACTTGCAGATTCAGTTGTCCACGATGGAAGATACTTCTGTTCAAAGTCAAAGGAAGAGTCCCGTGTGTCAGTAGCTGCGTGTTGCTCCTCTTGCTTGTACGTCTTGCAGGGAGGCTGCAAAAAAGAGTCGGCATCAGAAGAGGGAAGAGGGAGGTCCAGAACAGGATGCTGAGTGATGAACTTGGTATCCTAAACGACATCTGTGGTTTGGACACATATTACATAAATGTGAAACACAATGTATTATTCCTCAACTAAAAAAATACTTTTAGGCGAGATTAGGAAGACTATGCTAATGTAAATATTTCAATTCTTAACTCTTTCGGTTCTTTACTAATGTTGTCTGAGGGTAATATTAAGAATGGCAGCATCATACAGAACAACCAGCAAATGTGAATTCGATTGTGCCACCAATAGTTATGTGTTATGCATCAGATTTCTATATGTATGTTTTGGGCCATCTGTAAATTAACCATAAATTTTAAGTTAGTGAAGTATGGCATTCACACTGGCCTTGATTTTGAGGATGCCTGTAAAATCTGACTGTAAAAAAAATCAGATAATTTAATTAAAAACAGAACCTGTTATTTAACTATTCACTTGTTTACTGTCATTTTATTTCACAGCTCATTTATGCAATGTATCATTTTTGGTTGTTGACTTATTGTATCAAAATCGAAGTGGTTATATGAGCATATTTGTCAATAAAATCTAATGCAGTCATTGTATACATGATAGAAGCACATTACTTGTATAGGCTGGGTTGTATGAATCAATTTTGTGGAAATTGCTTCACATGCTTTTCTGAATAACAGACCGTGATCGTCTTCTTTACAGCTGTTTTGTCGCTTAAAAATCTTTTGTAACACTTTACAATGCTCTTCAATTATAAAAAAATATTTTGACACAGTTATGTTGTTTGAGCTTCTCTATTACTTTTAATATTCAGTAATTGTACATTTGTTTAATTAATGAATCTGCTAATCTGAAAAAGAATACAGTTGTGGCCAAAAGTTTTGAGAATGACAAAAATTGGTTTTCAAAAAGTTTGCAGCTTTAGTGTTTGTAGATCTTTTTTAGATGTTTCTATGGTATATGGAAATATAATTACAAGCATTTCACAAATGTCAAAGGCTTTTATTGACAATTACATATCGATATTTATGCAAAGAGTCAATATTTGCAGTGTTGGCCCATCTTTTCCAAGACCTCTGCAATTCACCCTGGCATGCTGTCAATCAACTTCTGGGCTGAATCCTGACTGATGGCAGCTCATTCTTGCATAATCAATGCTTGGAGTTTGTCAGAATTTGTGGGTTTTTGTTTGTCCACCTGCCTCTTGAGGATTGACCACAAGTTGCCAATGGGATTAAGGTCTGGGGAGTTTCCTGGCCATGGACTCAAAATGTAGATGTTTTGTTATCACTTTTGCCTTATGGCACGGTGCTCCATCATGCTGGGAAAGGCATTGTTCATCACCAAACTCTTCTGGTGGTTGGGAGAAGATGCTCTTGGAGGATGTCTTGGTGCCATTCTTTATTTATGGCTGTGTTCTTATGTAATTTTTTCATGGCAAAATTGTGAGTGAGCCAATTCCCTTGGCTGAGAAGCAACCCCACACTTGAATGGTCTCAGGATGCTTTACTGTTGACATGACACAGAATTGATGGTAGTGCTCACCACTACTTCTCCAGACATTTTTTTTTTCCGGATGCCCCAAACAATCGGAAAGGGAATTTATCGGAGAAAATGACTTTACCCCAGTCCTCAGCAGTCGAATCCCTGTAGCTTTTGCAAAATATCAGTCTGTCCCTGATGTTTTTCTTAGATAGAAGTGGCTTCTTTGCTGCCCTTCTTGATACCAGACCATCCTCCAAAAGTCTTCGCCACACTGTCCGTGCAGATTCACTCACACCTGCCTGCTGCCATTCCTGAGCAAGCACTGCACTGGTGGTGCCCTGATCCTGCAACTGAATCAACTTTAGGAGGCGCTTGCTGGAATTTCTTGGGCCCCCTGAAGACCTCTCTCCATGAAGTTCTTGATGATCTGATGGTTAATTTAGGTGCAATCTTCCTAGCAGCGATATCCTTGCCTGTAAAAACTTTTTTGTGCAAAACAATGATGAATGCGTGTGTTTCCTTGCAGGTAACCATGGTTACCAAAGGATAATAATGATTTCAAGCACCACCCTCCTTTTAAAGCATCCAGTCTGCTATTCTAACTCAATCAGCATGACAGAGTGATCTCCAGCCTTTTCCTCATCAAACACTCTCACCTGTGTTAAATGATGTCAGCTCGTCCTTTTGTGGCAGGACTGAAATGCAGTGGAAAATGATTTTTTTGGGATTAAGATCATTTTCATGGCAAAGAGGGACTTTGCAATTAATTGCAATTCATCTGATCACTCTTTATAACATTCTGGAATATATGCAAATTGGCATTATAAACACTGCGGCAGCAGACTTTGTGAAAATTAATATTTGTGTCATTCTCAAAACCTTTGGCCATGCCACTAATGTAATATTGTTCAATATCAGGTGGGTTTCTATTAGTCAATATTTAACTTGAGATACTTTGCAGTCTAATTGGAAGTCATTTGAGGTGGCTTCCTAAGCACTTTATAATTGCTACAGAAGTTTCAACACAGCTCAACTCTCAGATTGGAGTGTGGGGCAAGTCTGACTGTTCAGCTTCAAGCCATGAATTAGGGCTGTGCGATATCAGATCGATATTATGTTGTGCATGCAAAATAATCAGCAGGGCTTCAGATGAAGGATGAAACATTTGGCCGGACACTAGGTTTTTTGTATTAAACAGACATTTATTTACACCAACAATTTGTTAAGCAGATTAGTAGTATAGCTAAAATATTAATGAGATGCATTTTGTAACACCCAAGAGTTAGTAATCAGTATAAACTTTTATTACGTTTATTGAATTAAGTTTGCGGAGCATCCCATATAATACCGTTTTAGTATGCAGTACTATGGTTTGGTATAGAGTACTACGTGGTTTGGTATATGTCTGTGCCATATGCACTGAAGTGGTGGTGAAGAAAGGAACAGCTCAGCAGCCACGACACCTTTTAAAACTTTTTTTGTGGATCAACAAGGTAAAAAGACATCGGCGGTGTGGTGGTGCTTTTTGTAGTTTAAAGTCCAACACGTTTATTAAGCATAAGCATATATCAAATTTATACTGATTACTAACTTTTGCCCATCATAAGAAGCCTCATTAATATTTCAGGCATACTACTAATATGCATGGGGCGTCGTTAGGCCTATTACTATTACTATTACCGACAATTAGTATATTTTTAGGGGGGGCTTGGGATCATTTTGGGGGCGCTGAAGCTTCCCTTGTCTTTCAACCCTAGTGACATCCCTGACTGTGAGCAGTCGCTATAGAAAGCGATAAATATGACACAGTGCCTATGCAGTGTTAACGGAAATTAAATCATTCACTATTATTAACCCTCTGGGGACAAGGGCACCGTTGACCGCGCATCTTTCTCGTGTATTTCAGTTTAAATCTTGCTGAAATCATTATGTAGAATCATGAGTAACACTGACTAAATCTTTTTGGTATGTGATTTTTAAAATTATTTAGGCCACGTTATTAACTAAGGGAAATTTTAGTTTGAAAGCCAACCTTTGTTATCAAATACAAACAAATACATTTTAAATTACATTTTAAAATTACAAAATATGTCTCTGGCAATGTTTAGAGGGCCGGTCCAAATGTAGTGGCGGGCCACAATCGGCCCGCGGGCCGTAGTTTGGGGACCCCTGGTATAAACTTTAGCATCAATTTAAGTAAATTTAATCAAAGGTTGCTGGACCGTCAAAAGAAAAGGGATAAATTACATCGCAAAAGTGAAATATTGTGAAGGTTATCTTCTGTCTTATGTTATGTGAATGTATACCTTGTTTGTTTTATTCTTTTATATGAAACTAACTGCCCGAAATATCTAGCTTGTGGAGTTCTGTGCATGCTGACACTTATTCTTACCTGGCAGCCGAACCTAATTACTGGTCCAATGCGCAGTTAATATACCAATTGTTTAAGGCACAATTTGACAAATTCAAAGTGGTATTTGGCTCTATTTAGGGAGTCCCCCCCCCCCCCCAAAGTGTGTGTGTGTGTACGGGAGGGGGCGAGGGGGTAAAACAGGGTCTCTATATAAATTGGGGGTCATGTCCCCCGGCCATCTCCATCCCTGCAATTAGAGTATTTCAGTCTGAACAAAATAAAATGATACATGATGATAGTTTGGTATAAATAAACTGATGTTGTCAGTGGTTGTGTTGACTTTCACCTGACACATGTCGACATAATCACATTTTAATTAATAAATAAATAGCCTGAGAAAAAGAGGGATAGATAGGGCTCATGAAGGGTGAATAGTCACCTTGACTTCATAAAACGCCCTCTAGAGAGGGATTTTACCAGTTTCTATAGCAAAACATTCCTTGAGTCATCTTTGAGTGGAGAAAAAAAACACACCAGGCAAGCCTTTGTACTTCCATTTTCACAGGTATAAAAATGGTGCTCTCTAAAAGATAACCGATTCCAGTGTCAATCTTCCAAAGGCTGAACTACTGAGTCACCCACACCAGCATGAGGACATTCTCTGGGACTCTCATATTAATCCTTGTCTGTTGGCATCTCAAGCAAAATTCCACATGTACCATGCAGAAGTGGATGGAGCTTCATGAATTAGTGAAGGAAATGGGAACCTGGAACTGCGTGAGTGCTTACCCACACACCTATACCTCTCAATGATTCGCAAGGGATTTGTCTCACCGTAACTTTAATGCCAATGTCTTTGTTTCAGAGTGGAGAATATCGCACTCCCAACAATGTCCAGGTAAGACAGTAGCAAACACGATCGTGAACAAAACATTCAGTTTGCAGCAGGTCCAAATGCCTTATTCATAATTGACTACAATTCCCAGTCATGTAACTCCTGGCGATGGAAAGGCGTGGCACAGTAAGCAAACAGTGTTCACCAAACAGTCTCGCCCTGGTATTCCAGGCCAATGTGAGACAAAAGATTCATTTGCAGCCGTTGAATTTATGTACAGACCAGATCTAAGCTAACATATACTGTCTTGTTCTTGGGTAACTGTAAAACTGCACAGAAAACCTGTTTAACCACACTGCAGTGAAACCACTGATTGCATCTACTGAGCAAATCCAATTGTGTAATGACTGGATTTTTTTTTTACGGCTCTTGGTTCAGTCAAACTGTATGGATTGCGCGCTAAAATGCTTCAGCGAAGAACTGTCCAATGTGGAAGACTGCTGCCCAAACAACATCCGGAAATGGGTCATTACAGACATTCACTCACTGCTGTCTATCGACACTGAGGACTGCAATACCGTAAGTGCTTTTTGCCCATCTGCAGTGAACACATGCAAAAAAGTTTCCTAATTCATTTCTACCAAAAGTAATGTAATTGTTTTCTTTAGACACAGCAGCCTTGTCACACTTGCAACAGCTGCAAAGATCATACAGTGATGTCTTTTAAGAACTACACTGAAGAATTTCTAACTTTAATTCAAATGGTGGTGACAAAAAACCATTATAATCATCTCTCTAAATAAAGGATTAGTGATTATGTTTTAATTGTAATTGCTAACTTTTAGTTCTTCCTACGCATATGAATCAACTGGAGTCTAAGTGGTTTTCCAACTTTGAAACTGGACTTGAATGTACAATGTATATTTATATTTGCATGACACAAAGTGTGATGGTTTTTATAACTGGTAATGTTTACTAAACATTGTCATTTATTGAACTACATGAACATATTTATTTTTATTTGAGACCAACCTTGGCACTTGTACTCAGGGCTGCACCCTCAGGATGGGCAGCAAATTTTGTGTTATTTGACCATGGGGTGGGGGGGGGGAGGGGCTGCGCTGCAATGTATTGGCCTTACAAAAGTGGTTATGACTGGGGATTGTCATGTCCCTGTTTTGCCAGCAGATGTCACTGGCCTTCTCATATGCACCTAATGGTTCCCAGCCTAGTGTTTCAATTACTCACACCTGTCTCCCATTTATAACTCAATACCTGTGTATATATGTACCTATAACAGCATCTCTACATTGTGTGTTCATTCCCACTTTTGGATCTCTACAATATCCTATCCTCATCTAAATTTTGTTGACACTATTGCCTTTCCTAGCTTCTCTCACAGATGTTATTAATCAAATCTGTCCTTCTGAGGTTCTCCCTACCTATACCTGCCTATACCTAATGCTCTTGGTGTCCACACTCATATTAAGTACAGTTCTGTCCCCTTCTCCCATTCCTCCCTACCTATACTGCAGCTATGCCTAATGCTCTTGGTGTCCACACTCCCATTAAGCACAGTTCTGTCCCCTTCTCCCATTCCTCCCTAC
>JAABNY020000001.1:15110556-15140127 GCA_015164015.2 Brevimyrus niger
TGCAGCTATGCCTAATGCTCTTGGTGTCCACACTCCCATTAAGCACAGTTCTGTCCCCTTCTCCCATTCCTCCCTACCTATACTCTGCCTATACCTAATGCTCTTGGTGTCGACACTCACATTAAGCACAGCTCTGTCCCCATTTCCTATTCCCCCCTACCTATACTCCGGCTATACCTAATGCTTTGGTGTCCAAGCTGCCATTAAGCACAGCTCTGTCCCCTTCTCCCATTCCACTTATTGGTTTACTCCACACCTTCGAGCCCTTAAGGTAACTCACCCCCTCTATAATTTTCACTGGCAACGTGTCGCTTTCCATATACAGTATTATGATGATTTTTAAGGCCATGCGTGATCTTGCTCCCCAGAATACCACAAAGCTCCCCCTCCATCATGTACCTGCCCCTTCCCTCAGGCCTACAGGTACTGGTCTCCTAGTGGCGACTTGCCTTTGCTTGTCTCCTGTGGGTGGCAGGGCCATAAGTTTTTTAGCTCCATCACTTCGGAACTCACCTCAACACATCATCCAGTACCTATTCTCCATCTTTCTTTTTAGGCAGAATTTAAAAACATCTTTTTACTCAGTGGTTTACTTCTCATACTTTTCCCTGATCTGTTGGGGTTTCAGTTCAGCCTTCAGTTTTCTTGAACTTATGGTATATGACCTATGTTGATATATTCTCTCTGTGGCATTTATGCCATGGTAGTGTACTTGGCCCCATTATTGCTGCTTGCAGTTATATTGGATTTATTTATTAGTTCACTCATTGAAAATTAGAATGTACATATACCCATATATAATGATGGTTTACTAGTGTGTGTGTGTGTGTGTGTGTGTGTGTGTGTGTGTGTGTGTGTATGTGCGTGTTTGGGGTGTCAGGATAAATATGCCAGTTCCTGGAGGGGCCTGTCAAAATAAAGGTTGGATACCACTGTGATAAGGGAACATAATCTGCATCTTAGTCACTGGCCTGATGTGTTCAAATGCTTCACTGATCGCTAATGTATCTGGACTTATTTATGAAGGGAATAGAAAGATTTATTCATTTGGTTTACCTATCACTGAACAAATATAAAGTCATTTGTTAAAACAAGGAAATTGTCTCACTAGTTTCAATGCACTGATTTGTTCCTTCAAATCGTTATTTTCTCTTGTTTGCTGTAGAAACATGACTCTTATACAGGGGTCCTTATGTAGGGGGCTAATGAGTTCTGATACCCACGGGTCTCCATTGAAATGGGACCGGAACAGAACCCCATCAGCAACTCTTGCTGCACAACGCCCCCCCCGGTGATATCAGACAAGACCTGTCGTTTTGGATATGTTCTGACCCTGTCATCAAGCTATCACAGTTTGGCCTATGTCAGAATTTTTCAGATCCTTACACTTGCCCATTTTTTTCTGCTTCCAATACATCACTTTCAAGATCTGACTGTTCTCGTGCCTGATATATATGGGCATCCATGACAGGTGGCATTGCAATGATATAATCAATGTTATTCAATTCACCTGTCAGTGGTTTTAAAGTTTTGGCTGATTGGTGTGTGTGAAAACAAACAAATGAAAACAAATGAAAGAAACAAACTGCTATATATCCTCCTGAGATTCACAGAAACATTTTGTAATACTGATTTAAATTTTGCTTTGACAGGAAGAAGTTTGCAAGGTCACATGCCTACACGTGATGTCATCTTAAAACCCTAACTGTCCTCTTTAGCGGACAACTGGATTTCATACTGGCATGTACAGTATGAGAGATAGGAACAAAGATATAATGTCCTGTACAGTGGACAAAAATGAAATTGCTGGAACTCAGGAGAATATACAAACTCCTGTGCAGCAAATGCAAATCTGTACTGCTGAGTCCTTCGGTTTCACAGTGTGTCTTGCAGTGGGTATGAGGAACACACACTTTTAGGGGGAAAGAATCCACTGCTACAGAAAAGGTGCCCTACGATAATGAATGATGCACAAATTCATCATCCTATTAGTAGAGGACCTCAGCCACCTGGACTGGTGGCACATTTCAGCGTTGCCTCTATTCCTTTGTCATGATGTCTGCTTTAAAGAGAACATGCTTCAAACATGGCAAACACAAAACAATCCACAGCCAAGAAGTGCGCAAATACACTACTGGTCAAAAGTTTTTAGACATCACATGTTTTTGCCGCTTTCCTATTTATTTCATAAACTGCAGAATTTTTATTCTTGTTAAGCACTGGAAAGTTGAGTAAACAACTGCAAACTATTAAACTGAAATAAAACAAGTTTCCATGGAAAGAGTATGCAACAGTGCCTGTCTAGCATCCTATTAACTAGCTGTTTGGTAATGGCATAGTGAAATAGTGTAGGCTAACTTTAAATGCTTTTAATAGTTAACTGTTTTATCCCATGAAACAGAGCAGTATTTAATGTCCCTTGTAAAAAGAATTTTTCTTTGCTGTTATAACTGCTAGCGGAGGCTACTTTGATGAATCAAAGATATATTTTCTTGGTAATAAAGGTGAACATACTGTAAATGTATTTGTTAGCAAAAAAAAAATATTGACTGCATTCTTAATAAATGTTAAGTGATTAACATGCACATGTAGAAAATCTTAGTGTGTGCAGAAATTTTGACTCATAGTATAAGTGTAAAACTGACCAACAATGCAGAGCTAAGTTTGAACAGGAAACCAGCGTGTTTCCTGTATGTTCACTGGACTGTGTCTTCTGATGGTTACAGACACAGACAACTTTCTGAAGTTATCTGGGATGTGCAAAGCTGCCTCAGTTTCTGAACATCCGTGGACCTTTAAGCCAGGAGTATAATACAAATGTATTATTTACATCTGCAGACGTTTCCAGAAATATCCACAGAATACAGACTATTAAAGGACAACTTTATTTGGCCTAAGTTATCAACAATTTAATGTGATGAACAATGAGTTAGAGCTAACAGGCATGTTCTGCATATGTCACCTGTCATAAGTTAACTGTCCATTCAAACCTGCAGCAATTTTATCAGTCAGGGTTGCTTTTGTAGCTTCTGATTTGTCACTGGACGGCATTGAATTGTGGTGTCATTTGAACTACGTTCTAACTGAAAATTCCCATTATTATTTTGACTCAAACAGTATACAGCACCGTTTTGTGGAGCTCAAATATGAATATTTGTGTATCTACATCAATGATGTTTTCCTAGCAATTCTTGATTCATTTAAAATTTTCCATTTTATCTGCTGCTCCCTCTAGTGGTTAGCTGAGCTTTATATACACCTCACAGTTTGACACTGCAACGTATTA
Source organism: Brevimyrus niger (assembly GCA_015164015.2). Taxonomy (NCBI): domain Eukaryota; kingdom Metazoa; phylum Chordata; class Actinopteri; order Osteoglossiformes; family Mormyridae; genus Brevimyrus; species Brevimyrus niger. The sequence goes on from JAABNY020000001.1 coordinate 15,113,843, forward strand.
TTGGCTCACATTTCCGGGGCTGGGAGCTTGATTCACCCCTTCAATCTCTGTGTGGACTTGGCTTCCCTGAGCTGTGCAGGTTGCCTTCCGACAGCCAGAACACATCAATTTAAGCTGATCTGTGTCTCCGAATTGCCCACAAGGTATAGTGTATCTGCCTGAAATGGACTTGAATCCTCTCCAAGGCGCGCCCTTGCCTGCTGGAAAAGACTCCAGGTCCCACTGCAACCCTGAGCAGGGTAAGCGGCCCACATTTTCCTTCCTTCCTGGATGGGAACAACCACATGGACTGTCTAGGGGTTCCCAAGCACCAGGTTGAGAAAAACTGGCCAGATTGCCATACGGTGGGGCTCTTTGGCACAGCTATTGTGTCTAGAGGAGAATACTGTTCTCTTAGGTTTAACTCTTTAGTATTTGATGTATTTTTCACGTTTGTTGGAAACAGCTGGAATGCAGCAGCAGTAAATTAGTCTGAAGGAACAGGCCTCAAAAACACCCATGAGATGGCGTCTGATGGAAGACAACTGACAGAGGCTCCTGGCTGCTCATCCCGGTCAGGGTCACAGTGAGGACTTTGAGCCGGTCCCACGCAGCACAGGGCAAAAGGACAGAGTACACTCTGTGCGGGACGCCAGTTCATCACCGGGCACATAGATGGACAATTTAGAGATGCTAATTAGCTTAACTGCATGTCTTTAAACTGCAGGAGGAAACTAAAGAGGAAATCCACACAACACGGGGAGAAAACGCAAGACTGTTAAAGTATAAATGTTAAGTAATGCATAGAAAGGATGTGGTAACTGTAAAACTGATGCATGATGAATGACTTTCACTCTTCTGAAAGTTAAAAGGTACATCACCTGAAGTGAGACTAGCTCACTGCGCTGGGGTTCATGGGAGCAGACAAAGTCAGCTCAGAGTCATGCTTGTTTCCTATATGTATGGGGATAGATTCAGAAGCCCTTAAGGGTGGTTTTGCAAGGGACCATAACAATGTGGATCATATCTAATCTCACAAGGTAAAGGTAAGCAAGTATCTGGGTCTGACTGGTGGGGGTTGTTTCCAAAAAAACAATAAAGCTGCATGGGTCAGCCACCTAGCGTGTTACTTTAGGTACAAATTCTCAGCCGTTAAACGAAGCACACCAGTTAACTTCTGATTTTATTTGTTTGCCATGTTTAAACTCATTACATTTAATATAAAATCTATACGAGTTCTTTTTTTTTTTAATGTAGCTCACCAAGGAGTGCTTTATACTAACCAACACAAAGGTTGTTGGTTCAAATCCCAAGGAGTGCATGTAAATTACAGTCCTTTCCTCTAGTGTAAGTTGATTTGGTATCAGAAAAACTAAGCAATTGTAAGGCAAATACAGGAGCAGACCTTTGACTCAGATCCATCCCCAGGGAAAGGGGATTGCCTGCTTTTAAAAAAACGTTTTTCCATTTCATTCTTTTGTGTTTTTTTGTAGCACAAACAGCCAACCCTCACCCAAACCTACACACTCAGAATCGATAAGAAGGACCTTTTAGTTAATCATTTCTAATCAGACTTGACTATCGTCAGTTTATGATAAATTTTACTCTTTATAACATACTATAGGCTACATATGCTAAAAAAATGTCCATTTTATTCCTATGCCTTGCATTTGATCGTAGTTATCTTTCCCTGCGTGTCAGTGTAACTTTGTTACCAGGCAATCACCCAGCCTCATCCAGCAAGAACGGGTTGAGTTGAGTGAAATACCCCGTTGGAAAGTCTGGTTAGTTGTTATTTAACGTACGTGTCTACTGAGAAAATCCACCTCTAAAATCTCACTGTCCGTACACTCCTTCGGAAAGTATTTCACGTCACATGATGTCTTTAAACATAAACAAAATCTTGTTTCAGAAAGGTAGTAGAAACGTTTCCAAATTCATATTAACTAAAAATAACGAAAATGGAAATTTTAAACAGCCGAGATCGTACTTAGCTTGAAAATGCGTGACGTGATTTTTTACTTTTAACTCAGGCTCACATAATGCGAAAATAATTAAAAATCTGTAAAATGTAACAATTTGTTTTCGGGACAACAATCAGGGAGTTGTGTTCAATAAAAAACACGCTGTTGCACCGACACACCGTTTCATCGATAGACTAGCCGTTACCACCCACTTGAACCGGAACCGTTTCTGCCACAGACGGACCGCTGTTGGCCACGCCGCACCGAGCCGAGCCGACCGGCCGCTCCGCTATACCGGCGCAGCGCTGCACCCCCGGACGCATGTGGGCTAAGCGACGCGTCGCTCCACCGGCGATCCGCCGTGCCTGAGAGGTGCCGGGGGGGAGCGAAGAGCCGACACACGGAAACCCCGCAGGCTCACCTTTCCTCCCCCTACACTCGCCCGCCCACCGGTTTCTGGACAGTTTTCCCCGACAGTTTTCCCGTTACTGGAGCTGCAGACCAACCTCGAACCGAGCTGAGGCACGTCGCTGCTCCCCCTTGGCCGTCCCTGCCCCGCAACTTGCCGTCCCACCCCGGAGAAGACAGAGCCGGAATCGTCCTGAAAAGGAAAGCAAAATATGGGCAACGCGACGTCCTGCTGTGTGTCGGCGAGCCCCAAGTTACGGAGAAAGGCGCACTCCCGTTTGGAGCCGTACCAGCCCGACGCGGAGTTGAGCCGGGAGGACACGGGCTGCAACCTGCAGCACATCAGCGACAGAGAGAATATCGACGGTAAAGGCGTCGGCGGCAGGGATACCGGGGGAACCGGACTGGGGATATGGAGAGGCAGGGGGCCGGGGCTGGGGTCGAGGGGCAGCTGCGCTTCGTAAACCGTTACTTCGCATGTCCAGATGCTGCGTTATTTTGTATATTTACTGCTGTTACCATGATTTTCATTATTGTTATTATTAAATCAACACGGGATGATATTAACCAATTACACATAGCCTGATTAAGTAAAAGCTGCTGTCATGACATAGGGAGCGCTTGATAAGGGTGCTGATCGTGCCACATAATACTAATACATACATACATAATACATAAGTACTAATACGATCCTTTTACATTTCTGTGATTGGACGAAATGCGGCGTTCCAGCTGAGATGTTGCAAGTTAATGAATAATATATCTTCCCACGTTAATCATCACGACAAGGTGTAATTGCCGTGATCAGCGCAGTTGTCCGGTCCGCTTCGCTTTTGCTGAAGGTTTTTATTGAAGAGATACAGCCGTTTTAGGTCTGAGACCAGCACTGTGGGGTAAATACCCCCAAATCCATGAAGTCCCTTATTCCGAGTACCTGGGGTAGTAAATGGTTAATCCAGCGAGTTTGAAACCATGATATTGTAGTAGTTGTTCATAGATGAGTGACTGGCCCGTCATTGTGTTTATGTCAATGTAATTTCTGATCAGGCTAGAATAGGTTTTTACATGAAAGCCTGCAATGGGGTTAACCGCTACTCAAACCACACCTTTCTGTGCCCTCCCCTGAACATTTATGGCCCCCCTGTTGGCCACACATAGTCACTACACTCGGCGGAGGGTGCGGGCCCCCGAAGTGAGTTGGTGAACAGGTTCCCAGAAACAACAAATGCAACCCTGGTCAATACACTGGACTGGCACTGAGATTTGAATAAAACACGAATCCCGTGTGTGTAGGTTTGAAAGCTGCCCTCCTCCAAGGTGTAGAGTAGGATATCGTCACTCTCCACTGCCAGCTGTGTCCAGATGCCAATCCAGAGTTGGGACTGCCCATCCAGGTGGATGTTCTGGGGGATGTCATGTCCTTATCAGAAAAGGACTTGACTGTGGCCCTGACCATCCATGGGGTCAAACATAGGTGGCGGCTGTGGAAGTTTCTGGAGCCTTTTTGTCTGTAAATGTCCATGTGTTGTCCAGTAATGTGCTAAGGAGTGCTACAACGCGGGTGCTGGGTGTGGTTTTGACCGCGATCACCTTGTCCTGCCTGGGAAGGATCTGTCAACTGCTACCATTGGCACCCAGGCGTAGGGGCCTGTGTGAGAGGGTGGTGCCAGCCTTCCGCAGGTTCGCCGGAGCTGCTGTCCGAGGTCCGGGGGGGGCAATAGCACATGTGCTGAATCGCTGACTGGAATTAACACCAGCATTGTTACTGTGGGACTGTTAGCCTCAATAACAAGAACCATTATTCAGAATGAAAGACGGTTTTCAATCCTACACTCCCACGGCATATTAGCAATGGGGGTTATAAAACAGGGATCCTGAGCTTCATTACCCTGCATATATATTGGAGAGATGGGGCTAATATCCCCCATCTATAGTAAAAAGAAATTGTGCCACTATGAAAATAGTGTCTGGTGTTTAATGCTGCAGTTTGTCTTCATTGTCTCTTCTTAAAAAGGTTAATTGATAGGAAATTAGTTCCCCCTTCATAATTTGTAGACCCTAAAATGTGGGTCGTGTTCGGGCTCCTGGACTCGCCGTGGTCTTGGCTGCTACCTCGCAGATTCCGGCAGCCAATCAGAAGCCCTGATTGGCTTCTGGGGAGGATATGTCACAGCTGCACTGGGAATAATGGGGAACACCTTATAAGGCTTTCTTCTGGCGGGACACTGAATAGGACCATGTGACCATGGCCTCAGAGGAAGTGACAGTGTCCCTGTTTGGGTACAGGAGTGCAGATGAGTTCGACAAAACAGTCAGGTGGAATGAAAACAGAGGAAGGACCTTACAGTGTCTGATCGTGGGTGTGGCCTCTACAGGGTGTGGTTTGAGGCATTAGGGTCTGGTGGGATTTCCTGTGAGAAACGGGGGGAATTATATGTTGGGTACTAAAGCAGAGGTGTGATCGGACTCTCTACCCAACTCACTGCCCCCCTCTGTGACTTTTTCACAGCGTAATAGTGTGATGGGATGTCTGTGATGCATAAATCCTTTGCCGTTTGGTGACCGGCACAATGCGAGCTGTGAGTGAGCCAGAGAAGTGCGCCACCTCCATTCCTGAGACTGGCTCGCCATCCGCCTCTATTGATCATACTGTGTGACTGAAAGAGGATGTTTGTTTTGTGTCACCTGAAAGAACCAGAGTTCCAGTAGTGAAGCGTTTGTGGCCCCCGCCTGTGCTGACAGATCTGTGGCCGTCTTCTGGCACTTGTGCGCGTTTAAAATTAGACGATGGCAAGACAAGCAGCCTGGGAGCTGGTCTCCTAAATAACTACCTTTCCTGCCTCAATAAATGGCAGGCTGGGAGGAAATGGTAGTGTGAATCAAGGACACTGTTTGTGTTTTTGCAAATAAGCACCCAAATCAGTGATGCTGTGTAGTTCACTGGGTAAGGACACTCCACCTGCGAACAGAAGGTTTGCCTGTTCAAATCCCAGGGCTGGGAGAGTGATGTCATCACTGGGCCCCTGAGTGCAGCCTTCAATCCCCTGTTGCTCCAGGGACAGTTTGACTCTGCTTTTTCAAATGCACATCACTTTTAATAAGAGCGACTGCTAAATACATTTTAAAAGATAAGTAAGATGAAACAATAAAGAGAATTAAGCAGCTGTAGGTACATTGTTCACAGGCATAGCTGAAATGTGAATCTGATAGCCTGTGCTTTAGGGGTCCTTCTTGACAACCACTGTGCTGTGGGCACTCTGCAGGTTTCACAGTTTGTTTTACAGGTTTTAGTCGTGTTTTTTTTTAAAGGCAGCGGTGGGGGGGTGGGCGGCAGTGGTATCTAGCAGAGGGTGCTTCCCCAGGACTGCTGTTTCTGTGTCACGTATGTTTATATGCTTTAGCTCAGCACTGCTTGGAAGAAGTGTCCAGTCCAGTGCATGGACATCATGGTGGTGTCTGGCCTTGTCCTTCTTCGGTCTATCATGGTGGGGGGGGGACGACACGGCGCCATTAAAGTTGCCGCATCTTTTCATGTTTGTGCCTAATTTGTATTTAGAGCCACAGGCTCTTACTGTCATCAGTTGAAGAATTAGCTGATCGCATGAGGGCATCATAAGGACTTCTGTTGTTCAAATCATGGGATCAGAACTCCCTCAGGCAGGCGGCAGATCTGTCATCCGGGTTAGTTGGAATTTTTCAAAGTTACATAAACAGTTGAATGATCAAACACTGATTGTACTGTCTACTTTATGTATGATGCAGATCCCTTCTTTATGATTTCAAACTAAGCTTGAAGACCAGGCCCCATGTTCACTGTAGACTGGTTATCTCTGTTGCCAAAATGCTGTCAGACCTCAGATCTCCTCCCAGTTTGTGCTTATTGGACCGTGCCACTGTTTCTTCAGTGAAGAACTACAGCCAATTAGGTATAAAAAGAACCCACCAATTGCTGAAGTGGGATTGGTGCCAAACCTCAGCTGTTAAGTGCAGTTTTGAAGGATCTGTTACAGGATCAGTTACCTAAGAAAATATTTCAAGGCATTGCCTCCCAGTACTAAACTCAACTGGAGTTACACAGATTTGTCTGTCATCTGACCCAGAGTCAGTGTGCAGGATTCTTGATCTTGTCGATGAGTCCTGGATAATGTATTATGGTAGCAGAATCTGGTTTGGGTTTTGACGTGACCCAGTTTCAGTCTGCTTAAGATACCTCCTGTACTGTTTTTACAAGCACTAATGTGCTTTACTTACTGAGTTACCCACCATGCTTTGTGTCTCTTGGTCTCATTACAGGTAAGTCTCAGAACTCCTAACCCTCTCTCTCTTTTTGAACTATCCAGCGGCTCTTCCTTTAACAGTATCTAACGTGGGCTTTGCAGTGCTGAGCGAATGGAGAAGTGAGGTGGCTTTCCCGTTTGAAACACAGCCATTTTATTTCCTACTTTCAGTTTGTGGACGGGAGTGGGGACCTGGCTCTGAAGCTCGATGGGGCAGACAGTGTTGGGGCTGGCCCTCATTTAAGGCAGTATTTGGTTGGACTTCAGACAAAGAGGGCTACCACAGACCTGAATGAGTAAACAACCTCATTTAAGGGTTGTTAATCCTGATTTGTGGACTGAGCGGACAGATACTGGGAGGTCTTTTTGGTGTGTGGCCGTGGAGGGGGGGGGGGGGCTGTCATACATTGGACATCGGTGATGATAGAGATTCTCATCCCTGATGAGGTTCAGCTAAAGGTGTGAGACATATGTCCCTGAACCCTAACAGGGTCTGGATAGACGGCTGTGTTTATTGTGGGTAACCCTGTCACACAGGCTTTTGAAAGCGTGGTATGCCAGCCCACCACGGCAGGCAATTAATATTTAATGAACCACACCACTCTTGAAGTTAAACACTAACAGCGTGAACAGTCCTGCTCTTTCATCTTACTGCAACTTTGTTAGGTACAGACAAAGCATCCACTTCTCATAATAAATTGCCCTTTTTTCCTTAATTGGCTTTAGATATTATGATTATTTACCCATTCATCTGTTTTGTTTTCTGATTACCTTACATTATTGTGAATCTTTTCTTTTATCTTTCTCTACTATTAAACCTTTGGAAATGGACTGAACCAAATGCTCACCACTCACAGGGGTGTCTGCTCAGCATCCAGGTATCGAGCACTCCCTCCTGATTTAGGATGCCTTGTCTCTCTAATACTTTTTTTCACCAGGATGACCCCGAGGTGTCCTTTGCTTGAAAGATCTCCCCCACACCACCATGGTGACTTCTGTCACATCTTATTTAGTTCCCTCCCCCTATCCGGCATTTGAAGTGGCTCCCTCCTTTAATCATTTGTTTGTAGGCTGTTGTTGCTACACAGGGGAAACAAGAATGAAGGCGGATTACCTGTGAGTCAGCTAAGTCCCCCTTGTTTGAAGGGAGGAGTAGGTTTGCTTTCTGGCTAGCTTACAGTATCAGGAGGGATATTTAAATTCAGCATCCCTTTAACCAGGACACCTACATATTAACACCCTGGAGCTCAGGTCATCTCAGGGTTTACACACATTATGGGAAATTTAATTACCTATACACTTAACTGTTTGGCTTTGGACTGTTGGAGGAAACACACACAAGACGTACCAATGTCACCTGCCCTGAAACATGAACCATGCCTCGATGTACGAAGCACCATGCCAAGTATTGCCATGGTCCATCCCAAGACAGGCCACGAGCCATGAATCGAGCTACCAAGGACCATGCCAAGGTGTATCACAAACCATGCTAAGATCCATGCCAAGATGTATCCCGGTATGAATCCTCTGTCAGGACATATGTTGATGTTTTCAGAGGACTCCCCCCTAAACTCAAGAACCTGAAGCTCTGGATCGTGTTCCGAGCACAGCACTCCATGACGGCCAAGGTGAATGCGACAGCTTTGTGGTCATGCCCGGTGCTCTTTGATGCCAGGGCAGCGATCAAGCCGCTCTTCAGAGTGGTGGGTGGGAGGCGGCCAGAGTCTCTGGTTTTCATTCCATGGAAATGAGTCGTGTGACACGCACTACAAGGGCTGAGCATCGGTGATGATGGGACTGCGAGATGAAAAGGGGGAATTAGCTACACATCAAAGCCCTGGTGTCTCGACTGTTTTTGTTCTGACGGGGGCTTGAACCTAGACGACCCTTTCTGGGCTCTTAATAAGCCGCATCCTTCATCTGAAAGATCCTTCCCAATCTTGTTTAAACACATTGCCCAGAAAGACCCAGGACCCTCTATCTGAAGTCGGGTACCACAAATTAAGGTCAACATTGCGTTAGGATATTAGGAAATTGATTCTCATGCCTACAATGTGTTACGGAGTTCTAATAATGAAGTAAAATTACTATAATAAGCATAAATTACTATTGTAAGCATAGCCAATTCTGTGGTGAGGTTTAGCCATTCTTAGTGTGGAGTGGCCATTCTTGGGGTTACCAACTTTGTGGGGTTATAGAGAAATGACTCGTAGCATGTCATGTACCAGTATTTTGTTTTCCGGCTGATAATATCTGCAAGGGTAATATCACACATAAGCAGAATCTGGGAAAAATGTCCCAGTGGAAGCCAGCATGCTGTGGAAGATGAAAGGGACCTTTGTCAGTCCTATTCGGTATAAAGCATGTTGGGTGGGGAACAACTTTGAGGGCCGATATACTCGCACCTGTGCACGGTTACATCCGAAGCAGACACCGGGAATTAGGTAGCGTGAGATTTCATAGGAACATTTCATGCCGATGACTTCTGAGAGGAAGCATCTGAGGATATTTCTGGAAAGACATCCCCGCTCCCTCCCTCCCCCCACCCCGCTAACGTCATTATCGATCGACTCATTCACTGTGTTGGCAGAGGGCTCCACAATCAGCATTTGTAATTACGAGATGCTAAATGTTACTCACTGGAGCATCTTGCTGTGACATCATCTCTGGGCTACTGGCAAATGGTGCAGAACAGCATGATGAACGGATATACCTCAAGCTTCGTCACCCAGCCCTTGATGGGACTCGAACACATGATAGGAAGACACGACTTTAGGTGCGAGAAATATTGGCATGTCTGATGCTTTGATGCTGTTGATACAGCGTTACCATGGCAACTGCATGAGCCTGCTGCGGTGGTGGTGGTGATGATGATGATGTCGTCACACCATGCAGTGTAGAAAAACCAAATTGGGTCACTCAGCTGTGGGGTCATGGCTTTAGGTATCTAATGATGACTAATCTTCCTTGTCATCATTGACCAGAAATGTCCCTCTTTCCATGACTCGGTTTGATTTCTTACTCGGTTTGAATTCTTTATTTCTCAGATACCGGTTTATTTGGGTATGCTGTCTGGCTTCAATGATGGACCCCGATGATATCTCATCTGTTGAGTTACTTGCTTAAAAGGACCACTGGCGTCCTGAAATTGGCATAATCTGTATCAGTCTGTTGCTGCTCTGGTTGCTGTAACGTAGTCAGGTCGGTGTGCACTCTGTGTCAGGCTGGGCGACACTTTTCCCACAATTCTCTTGTGCAGTACTGCAAAATGACAGAATAAGACTTCAATATCACACCTGAGCGACATTCCTGAAACCCGGCATCCATTTTTCTTAAGTCATTCCTCATCCAGTCCGGGTCTGAGGTGGAGTTTTTCCTGAGGAACATTCTAGAAGCAACGCCAGCCCGCTCAGGGTCCTCTCACAAATGGATCGTGAGTGCTGGCACATCATGCATGCTGAGCTAATTAGGAAAACGGCCGTAGCCAAGCTAGACTGCATTTGCACATATTATTACAGCACGAGGTGGGGGCGGTTCTTAACGCCGCATGTGTATTGACATGTGTGCATGTATGTGAGCCAATCTACGTCATGGCTAAATGTCACGCAGACACAGTGGCCTAGGTGCAGATGGCAGCTTGGCCAGCCCACACAGGCTCAGCGGGATCAGGCTTGTCCCCACCCCCGACTATACACATTCAGTCCTCGGACGGCGGCCACTCGCTTGGGTCTGATCCTGCAGGCATCCATGCGTATTCATTAACACCCGATTTACACCTGAAGCAGCCAGACAGGTGACATGCTGTCCAGATAATCACGCCAGTAATTAAGAGCTGAGGTGTAGTGTAAAGAGGTTGTAAGAGGTGTAAAGGTGTAGCAGCCCTGATGACCCCCTAAAGGATCAGAGGCTCAACGGTGAGTATGTGCATCACTCAGAGCCTTTTGGGTTTTAGTTGGCTTGACATGCCGTGTGGCAAAGATCCGTCATGAACACTGTCTCCGTCGTGGAGGACAGCTGAGCGAGTTGAACTGCAATGTTGCTAATGGTGCTGATGCGTTCCGGTAACAGCTATGGCAACCAATGCAGAGGGGAGAACCTCATTAAGGACCTGGAGTGAGGCTCATCACTCCAACACTACAAAACGGCCCGCGGGTTTTATACCATAATGCTGAAGTTGATGTTAAGGTTACCCGCAGGTTTCGGAGCACCTGCATGCCTGACACCTACAAAAAAAAAAGTGCTGCATCATTTAAGCAACATTAAACAGGCAACTCATTCCCCACATTATGTGGAGAAGCCTCCTTAAAAATATGTATGTAATAAAGATGGACCCATGAGCAAGATCCAGAAAATTCCAGCCTTTTGTTTACAGCATGTGTAGCAGCATCTTTATCAGTGTTTGCAGACTAGGGTAACTACAGTACCTCTTGTCAAGCATCCTTCCACTTATTATGCTGTGCCCTTAATCGCTGCGCCACCTGTTGTCAAGATACAGGGCCGACTGCACTGTGCCTTGACAGTAATGTTGTAATTAATTCTAACTTAATTTGATCCTAGTCAGACATAAAATTCAGCATATAATTCAGACATATCATTTAGAATTCCGTGTTGAGAGGTATTCTGTCTAACGGTTTATACCCCAATAATATTTCGCACTTAAGCCCTCAAAAGCTTGCCAGTGGGACAGTGCTAAGCCCTTAGCTCTCAAAATCTCCACAACCAAACAATTCTCCACATGCATTTGCAGATCTGCTGTGCAGAAATATAGCAAGAATCACATGTAAAATGACAGGCAATGGAGAGGCCCGTCTGAGTTGTAACTGATGACCTGTTTGTATTTTCAGCTTTCGCATATTTGTCTATTGATCTATGCTCAAATTTACAGAGTCGTCTACACAGGTACAAATCTCAGTATACTTGCAAATCTCGTTACACATTTAGAGATTCTTTTACACATTTTTAATTCTGGTTACGCACACACAGATTGAAATACAGTCACACAGTTCTCCATACGCATTTGAAAATGATTTTGCTACAATAATAGCCCCATAGAAAAGTGTATCCATGTCAGGAGATTTGAAAGAATCTAAAAAATCCAGCCCAAAGGTCCAACTAAAGCCCGTTCGGTGAAGTAAAGCATTTTAATTGGTCTCTGTGAAGTAGCATGCGTGTTAATTAGCTTGTGTTTTGAAGCCTGGAGAGCCTCTGTCCTGTACTTCATGACTGTTTCTGTAACTTTGATGCCTTTAATTGCCTGTGTTGTTTTTCTAGTTCCAGCCTTTTGCTGTGATGCATTTCCTCCTTCTGAGGTTTCTTCCCCCCCCCGTAAATTGCCTCAGGTTCTGTGCTCTGAACCATGTGACGCACGGCAGCCACTGGTCAGCTGAGCATCTACGCAGAAGCCAGTCTTGGCGCTGGAGAAAGATGCCTTTGACTTCTGATCAGGATCCTACATGTGTCCACCTTGAAAGTGGATGTAAAAATGGGGTAAAACTGAAATCCTGCTGAGTATCACAGGGTTTTGCTTCTCTCCCATATATCAGCTTCATTCAGCTTTGTAGGGGCTGTTTGGGGGAGGGGGGGGTGCTTTTCCTCAGTGCGGGGACAGATTACAAGGGAAGAGATTGATTAGCAAGTTTCTGACATCTAAAGCAACAGGTGGAGTGAATTAATTATGGTGATGAAAGGATTCTGGGTCCAGGACTATAGTGGAGCCAGGCATTGACTGGGACAAGCAGTTGGAACATGGATGGATGGATTATTGTCCTCAGGTCTTGTCATAGGTGTTTTAAACTGACGCGCTGCTGAAACATTTGGAGTCACAGTAGCGTCTGTCATTATAATAATATGCATGTTTGTATTTATTCAGCAGGCACTTCTCTGTAGTGGCATACGAGTGAGAATTAGAGGTCAGGGTCAGCTACCATTCCTGGAGCAACTGCCTTTAAATCCCATTGTCCCATTGTTGTTAATTCCATTGTTCCATAACCTTCCAGACTCAGATTTTTAACTGACTATCACCCCCACTTTCTCAATTCTGTTCAACTGCAGCTGCTTTTTGCATGATTAAGGGATGACTTGAACCAGGAATCCCCAGCTCTAGAGGGTGATGCCTTATCCATTAGACCACTGGGTCAGTGGTTTGGTGTATTGCAGCCAATTCCATTTCGAGGCTGAGACATTCCTCCCTGTTATGATTTCTACTGAGCATGCTCTGTGATGAGTGTGTCAGTGCTTCCGGGGAGGTGCTAGTTACCAAGGCAGCAGGATTCAGTCTCCTGGATGCTTCCCTGGTCCTGGTGCTGTGCTGAATCCGGCCAAACTGGTCTGCGACACTATATAATGGTGTGAGGAAGTGGAAAGTGATGGCATGTGAATGAAATGCGATTGACTTTGGAAATGAAACCTTTTCAACTGAAATTGGGTTTGTTAAAAACTAAACAGTGGCCGACCTGATGGTCATAGACACACACCAGAAATCCTGAAAGGAACTTCAGAAAATTTAAATGAATGAATTAAAATCTAATTTAATTTAATTAAAAACACAACAGGGAGGCACTTGTTCATCCTTTTGTCGTTGCCTTCTGGCTAATGCTGAAGGACGCGCTCTGTCAAGTAGATGCAGTAGACACCCATTTCACCTTCAATCAGGCAGATTTCTGGCCACCACTGATGAAAGGGCCGGCCAGCTGAGTTTTTCTATGACCCCGTTGCCTAGCTACAGATAGCAAAATCACGGGTCTCGGCTGGGACGAGCGCTGATTACCCAGGCCCCTGAGGCTGCCCCCGCACCATCTCCTGACATGTACACAGTCTACCCTTAAGATTGGGTGTCTGTGTGCGAGAGACAATATGCATGTAGTAGGAAATATCCAGTATATTTTACAGATCATAGGAAGACAATTGAACCATTCCATACGGGTTTTACTTTTACCTACGTAATGGATTTATAAAATTTTTCAACGGCCAAAAGACACCGCAGACTGCGGAGACCATGATAATCATCTGAACAGAGTATCCCTGATGTCAGTGTTTATGTTTCAAATCCCAAATATTCTTTCTTCTTCCATTTTCTAAGACGGTTTATTTTTAAGTCTGAACACAAACTCACTGCTCATCTAGCCCAAGCATTGAGGAGCTTCTGTTAGGCAGCAGCTGCACACAGGTGGACCAGCACGTGGTTCTCCTTGGCCCTCCACAGTCCCGACACGAGCCACATGCTTTCTGTCATCACAGTCTGTTCTGTGCAGTTCTCCCCAAATGTCTGCCTGCTGTCCCCAAACAAACGTTTGCCTGCTGTCCCCAAACAAACGTTTGCCTGCTTTCCCCAAGCAAACGTTTGCCTGCTGTCCCCAAACAAACGTTTGCCTGCTGTCCCCAAACAAACATTTGCCTGCTTTCCCCAAGCAAATGTTTCTCATTCAGAAATTAGTGAGCCAGTCCCCTACTATTTGTTTTATTAGAGTGTGGGTCCTTCCCAGTATATGTCTCTGAAGGTTGAACCTGACAAGCAGCACATTGGAAGTCAGGCCTGCCAGCCAATGGCTTGTGTTTCTACAATCTGGGAGGGTTGGTTCAGAGTCTGATGGAGTACAGCTGAAGGTGCCGCTCCTTCTCTCAAAGGCTGCTTTGCTGATCAAACTGGTCTGATCAGTTCCGAGTTGGTCAGTGACTAATTGGCATGAGTTCTCTTTCAAAGACGCTAAGATTCTGGGTCAACTTGTTTTGAAGTGTGTCAGGCAATGAATGGAAAAGGCGTGTCATTTTTTATCTCGCAGTCGTGGTTCCTGGCCTCCTCCCAAAGCTGCCCATGCCTGGTTTCCCTCCGGTTTGTGTCAGCTTGCATCTCTTAGCTGTTTTCATCGCCCCTTCTGCACAAGTGCGTTGTTAACTGTGCCGATCAAAATGCGTTTTGATTGGGCTGCCTTAAAGTGTGCATTTTTGTGTGCCTGTATATGTGTGCATTGGCATGACAAAGAAAGAGTGTGTAATTAGCTACAGATTTATTTATTTAGATGATGTAAATTTGGATTTGAGCCCAGGCCCAGCTTGTGGGGACCTAGCAGCTCCATTCAGCACAGTGCCAAATACCACTGGATGCTGCTGGTAGCTCAAGGCCAGCACTGTGCTCGTTCAAGTTTCTCTCTCTGCACTGTCATGTGCATCATTAGACTGGCCCAGAGTAACCAGATATCTTTAATAATGTCATAGTTTTGATGGGTCGGTGAATGGAGGGTTTGTATTGATGTCACTGTCCAGCCAGAACTCCCTCAGATGGACCGGCACCCAGTCCTTTCTCATTAACATGCTCCAACATGGCAGATTTTAGTTGAGGACTGCAAAACAGCTGATTATCTGCTTAAATTCAAAGCAGCTGGACTCGACAGGGGTCCGTACAATTTCCCAAAGAACCAACGGGCCGTGGACAGTGATATGTGGCCAGCAACAAGGTTTCCTGACAAAATATTTTGTAAAAGTAACTGAACTTGCTTTGTGGAATATCCTCTTATAAGGAAAATTGGGCTTGTCTTGGCAAGCTAACACTATCTAACCACCCCCTACTTTGTTTTTGAAACACAAGTTGCATCATCATAGATGTGTTTTTCATAAATGCTGACAAAAACATTACAATTACACAGAATTTAAATGAATGATGTAAAATATTTAACTGATGAGTAATCAGTATAGTATATAACCTCAGGCATGGTTTCCCCCAAAAATTCAAACTATTTGATGAGTAATGACATCCACAAGTCCACATTTCAGAACCCGGATTCCACAGATGCTTCTCTTTTCTTTAGTTTTCATCAATCTTTTAAAAGATACCTCCGGCTTCTTGTCAATTCTTTTACAATCAGCTCTGCAACAGCTCCTTCCCATTTGAGAAGTTTTTTTGCAGCATCCCAGCTGAATGCCAGCGCTGTCTTTCTGCCACTCAGTGGACAGTGAGGCAGTGATTTCTGCCTCCTGTGATGTCATGGGCATACCTTCAATTAGCGATTAGCACGTTTATCCTGCAGTTGCCAAAGGAAAACCTTCGGCTTGCCCTTAGGTGCCGGCGCTTGTGTCCGTCTACATTTGCCCCATCGCAGCCCTAATTTGTCGACTCTCTTGAGGAGGCATGAAATCTGTGAATATGCAGGCATTCTGGTTTTTATTCTGTATCTCTGTTATTTCTGATGCATAACAAATAATTTGATAGTCCGCTTCTAGAGAATTGCAGGCGTGAAGGGGCCTTGATGATTTTCAGCAAACGTTACTGGCAGGAGAGTGTTAATACCCCCGAAGGTATTATGCCAGTTTTCATTTCCCACCTCTGGAGAGGAATCGGCTTGTGCTGTGGCACCAGTGCGTTTCGTCATTGTTAGAAACACTGGCACGCCGAATCTGGGGACACTTTCTGGATTTACGTTGGGTACCATGCATTCCTCCGTGTTGTTGAGCGTCCCGTGGGGAAGGATGCTCGATCTCCGGAGATCTTGGAAAAATCCATACATGCCCATGCGATACCATCCTAACATAGACACTGCATTTTACAGCTGCTTGATGGTGAAATTCCCTGTTCAACACCGGGTTTCTTACCGCTTCTTATTAGGTTTCATTTTTCGAAGTTTGAGCTCAGGAATGAAACCGCCGCCGCCTCCCTCACTGGCCAGGCACTGGCGTCCGTGACGCATTCAGGACATGACCGTATGGTGAAGACTGTGACGATGCTCACAGGAAACATGATGCACGGCTGTAGTGTCGCGCAGATGGGCTGTTTGCCATGTGTGATACAGAAACCCGTCTGTCTGATCACTTTATGCCATAGAAACAGAAGGAGGTGCCGTTTCCCCTGCCGTGTTCCTGAGATGTTCCCCCATCTTCTCCGTAGGTGTGGGTTAACAAAAGCTAGTAATTAGCGAGCCTCTTGGCTGGCTTTCAGCATTAGACACCAGCCTCAACTGAGGCTCTGCTATCAAGGGAAGCCAGTGCTTAGAAGCATCCTGGGCTGCTGTTTGGTAGCTGGCATTTAAAAGGCGTCGTGTTTAACTTGGTCTTTAGCTGTTTGTGGACAATCTGTAACAAATCAGGGGGGTGTTTATCAATATGTTTACTTGACCGTTTTTGTGTTCTCCTGTACCTGTTTGATGTCGTCTTCCATTGCCAAAGTACAGTCCCAGTATTCAAGGACAGAAGCACAGAGGATGGCAAAAGTCCCTAGATGTCCTTTTTGCCCAGCCCCAAATATCAGGGATGCGTGGATTGCGTCATCGCCACAGAGAAGATGCATTGTGGCTCAAGTTCATTCTTCGGAAGCAAGTTAACAAGACTGGTCTTGCCAAGAACACAAGTACGGTCTTTGTGTTCTTGGTATTGAGAGACACCCAGAGACTGTGCTTAATCTCCTGCTTAGCTGCCATTTTGCTATCACTAAGTAGCCACTCTGTTCATGTGACTAAAGGAGCATTGGGGTTTTCTCGCGATTAGCGCTGCGTTCTCCTGGGTGCCGGATGGTGCATTCGGGCCCGGGTGGATGTTCCACGCCCTGAGCTGTTCTGGCCCGGGGCCTCGGGGCCTCGGGGCCTTAGCTGTTTCCTGGCAGTGCAGAATAGACTGCCACTTTGTGCTAGCCACTCCCACGGACCCTGAGTCGCACAAGGTTATTTTATCCATTTAAATGTCACCATAACAAAAGGTGTTTACAAAACTAACGAAGCAGCTGTCTGAGGTTTGATCGGCGACCGCGCTGAAGGCCCTGTCAGTGCTCCGAGTTGCATAACCACGCTGAAATCAGCAGAGCGGCTGCTTTTTACATAAGGCTAAATCAGGAGCTATTTTTAGAGGACAACTAGAAATTCAGATTCATGAGAGACTCACACGTCCAGGGTTTACAGTTAAGGACGAATGATCTCATTAAGCAATGTGTTTGATTTTTCACCCAAGCTGGGAAACAAGTTGAGGTTTTTCGAAGCCTTTAATTATCTGTAATGTCATGCGTCATATGTAGCCATACCGTATCCAGGCTGTTAATTGTCCTTTGATTGTTTTAGTCTAACGTGGGCCTCATTGCCATTTATATTGAATATAGCCTCGATCTCTCTGCAGTTCTTCCGTTTTCAGAGCCTCACAACGACTTCACTGTCATGGCTACGTGAGACGCCGTAGCATCTGTATGTGTCAGAAACACCCCAGGGCTCACAGGGACAGCCCCGCATCCCGGCCACACTGCAGCCTGGTGCGCGTTCCAGTGGCCTCATGGGGGTGCCCTACTCATGGGCCTTGCAGCTTTATCTTGAATTTTTCAGGATAAAATTGTCATTCTTATTACACAAGAGCACACATAGATAGATAGGGAAGCTGGATGTTTAAACCTGAACGAGTATACTTGTAATATATGTGCCTCCGGTTTCACAAGTCAACCCAAAATATACTTTTCAAAATATACCTTTGATTGGTTCGTCTGTATGAATTATGGCCACTCTTATGCCCCCTTACGTAAAAAATCGTACAATTGCCATTGGCTGTTAAAGCATGTTGGCGCCTTATGGGAAATGCCAATACTTAGGATGCAGTACTGGAGTACCAGTTTGTAGCGTGTCATCTTATTGCAGATGGGGAAGCCTGGCTTGGCCTTTTCAGAGCTTTGAGCTTGGAGCTCCAAGCATTCTTCATTTCTCTTGGCTCACGATCACCTCAAAATCCCAAATCCACCTCCCTCCCTTCCGTGCTGAAGCATTTTCCAGCTCATCATGTCAGTGTCTCAGTTTAAGGCTCTGAGAAGATTGAAGCGGCAAGTTTTAATCTCCTCAGCGACTCGATATTTAATCATGGTGAAGAGTCTGCGGCTTCTTATCTCCCCTGCGTTAGGATTAGAAGGACCGGCTTGTGGGTCTGATTCAGAGCTTGGCATGGCTCTTCTCCAGAGAGTGGTACTTTTTCTTTGCCGTCATATTTATTACAAGTTTATGTCTGATCTTATGTCTGTTCAAGAAAGCAGAAACCTGCCTGATCTTCTCAGCAGCAGAATCTGAGTGATTTTTGTCGTACTTTCCAGGCACTAGAGGTGACCGTTATTGCTGGATAAAACACATTAGTCATTGTACTTCTGACAAATGTGCCCCGAGAATCTTCTGTGCCATGGAATGATGTGGTACCAAGCTGATATGCTTGGGTGATGTACATTTTTTCATACTGTCATACTTTCTAGACATTTCACCTCCATCTCAGTAATAAACAAAAAAAAAAAAAAGTAAATCATGTAGGGTACTATAAAATTCAGAGTAAGAGAAACCCTAAACGGGCTCATCAGTGTGGAAAGCGAATGCTAGGGAGACGAGGAGACAACTGCTTGTTGAAGAGTTCGGTAGCTTACCTTCCGTTTATGGACTCCACTATCGCTGCCCGATCTGCGGCCACATGTGCACTAGGTTTCACGTATGCCGCTTCGACTGTTTTTAGCGCATTCAAGGCAAATTGGTTTTTGTGGCATTAACCTACACATGTGGTAAATGGACCGCATTTATATAGCGCTTTTTACCAAAGCGCTTTACAATACATGCCTTACATTCACCCATGCAAGGCGCCAACCAGCTCACCGGGAGCAATTTCGGGTTCAGTGTCTTGCTCAAGGACACTTCCATGGGGTCAGGGGCACCCAGGGCTCAAACCTGCAACCCTCCGGTTGCCGAACGGTAGCACTACCTCATGCACCACCATGTGCGTTATTGCTAGTGCTGTGCACCACGATACCTAACCTCAATACAGCATCTCCGTTTAATAGAAAGAGGAGCGTCTCTGTTTTTGACGGTGTTAAAAAATAATATCTTCTAAATGCTGGGGTATACTGTAATACCGCCCAAGCCTACAAGTTGATCTCTACATCTCAGGTTCCTTTCTGCACTGAGTCTCTGCTGACTCTTAGATACCTCCTCCTCTGTGTCTCACATGAAGATCTAAACCGAACAGAAGTTAATCAGATAAAGAGATTAAGGGTGAACTCTAGGTAATCTAAATTCAGATGGATAATGCAGATCCATCTGTGGTGTAATGTCCTTACAGCTGCCCCAGGGGGCGCCCCGCAGATACCGTGCTGTCTCAGGCAGGCCGCATTGACCAGCGAGACCCTAATTCTTCTTAAAAAGCCTGCATGCTGCATGCAGTCCTGTCTGGCTAAGTTTTGGAGCCACCTCCCCTGTCAGCTGATGGGCCCCTGTTAGCAGACCTCAGGCAGTCGAGATCTGGTTCCGCACATTTCGACTGCAGCTCCAGCACGGCACCACAGAAAAGTCTCAGAATTTGGACGTGAAACGTCAGTGAATATGGGACGAGCTATAGTGCCAAAACCTTCCACACACCCGGAAAATTCAACTCGTAACCGATATAGTTTTGTCTAAAATCGTCCCAGCAATGAAACAACCTGGCAGCACATTTCATCTTTTTGAATTTTTGATTGATCTGCTGGCCAGATTGAAAAATAAATTCTAATCATGTTGCAGGTTGAATAAATTAAATATTGTGGCGTTTGAGTGGCTAAGAGATCCTGAATTTTCACCGAAAACTTTTCTTGCGCAATCCTTAAATGGACAGCGGCAAAACAGTGAGCGAGAATACACTCATATACACAGACGGAGGAACTTTTACAGAAACAAAAGTGGATACAGGAGATGGAGTAGGGCTGGGCGATATGGCTGAAAACTATATCACGATATGAGTGTTTTATATCGGTCGATATTGATAATTATTGATATTTTTTATGACCCATTTTAAATAAGGACCAGGAGAAAAATATATTTATTCAGACATATATTCAGACATTTCACATATCTCTTTGCTTTGATATTAGGGAAAACATTATTTCCTGATAGACAGGGGAAACATAGGGAAACCGAACTGCCCAGAACACCGGAACCCGGAAGTGCGCGGTAAACACAGAGAAGAGAGAAGAAAAGAAAAGAGAAAAGAGAGAAGGGGAAACAAAGACAAGGCAGACTCGAAACGAAACACGGAATAAGCGAAAAACCAGACAACATAACACATACAGACCTATACCTTAATATTCAGGAGACGGGGGGCAAGCGGCGTTGGGGAAGGGCGAGGCGACTGTCACAATGATTCATAAAAAAATGGCAGAACTTCCATAAAAGGAGTTGTTTTGCTGTGCTACGACCATTTATGACAGTTGCGTTTCCGGCACGGATCCAAACTAGCAATCAAACTAGTTTCGCAACCTCTGTTTTCTTCCGACGAAGAATAAAAAATATTGACCGTTTTATCAAACACATTTTTATTGATATCGATCATATGTATATCGCAATACATATCGTAATCGTTTTATCATCCGGCCCTAAGATGGAGGCAGAGTGCAGTGAATCATACTCTGAAAACTTTTTTTTTTTGGTTCTGCAGCTTATAAAAACTTAAAATCTGAAACGGATCGAAATAAATCAAAATTCAATTCATTCGAATCTTTCACTTCCATTACGTAACATTTCTGTTCCATTCTTCTTCGAAACTGGTGGAAATGTGGGCATGTTCTCAAAAGGCACCATGTGAGAACCAGCCCAGCGTCTGTGGGAACGAGGTACAAGAGATACTTCCGTAAATTGTCAGTAATTACTGTCTCGATGTTATCTTGTGCCAGTTGATGGACTCTTGTGTACTGTTATACTTATGTACTTGGATGGGATCCTGCCTAAGACTGTGGGTTTGAGGAATTAAACAGTAGTCTTCATAAATGCGGAAGCTGAAATCATAATACATGATAAATGATAAACAATGATAAAAGATGCACAGTAGCTATGACTCTATAGTATGACACTCCAATCAGTATATACTTCTGTTAGCGACTTAGCCAAAAGGGGGCTCCTGGTTGGGCTGAGAAAATTTATTATTTATAAAATGCTTTGCAATGCAGATGTGGACGGGTCGGTGCAGTGACAGTACATAGTCGATTATAGCCATGAACCATTGCTTGTTGTTTTTTTCTGGCTGTGACTGGATAAAAACCATCAATATTGTGTACTTGATCTGCATATATTTTTGTACCAAAATAGCTACAAAACAAAACTCATGATGAGATCAAAGAAGCAAACATGAAAAAAACAGCTAATAAAGATCTTTCTTGTTGTGTGGTGTGCTACCAGATGTAAACATAAAACAGGAAACAGTATCATCTTTATCAAGTTCTTCAATTAAACACAGAAAATAAGTAACAGTCAAGCGTCTGCTTGGCGTCATAGTCATGCTACGCAGTGTATGGGTGTGCACTCTGTTCAGCACTCCTTGTACTTTACTTTAGACTGATTGAGCTGCCCATAAATATTAAAATATTTTAATGAAACCTTCCAATCTGTGCTTTCTCACCAAATAGAAATTTCTGAGGGGGGAGACCAACAAAATTAACAACTTGAAAAATAAGGGACACCCTACCCAATATTTATATCAACAAAATCACATTGCGATATTTAAAATTACACCTTTACACCTCAAACACACCCAGCTAACCGGATCCGCTGCATGCTTAAGCCAAGTTATGATATGACCTCTCCTCTGGGCATGGCCTGAACGCCACAAGCCCCCCCCCCCCGCCCCCGGCGCCCACTCCCCTGGCCCCACCCCCCCCCGCCCCTCCCGCGCCCATAAATATTGGCCAACCGGCCCCAGCTGGCTCTGGCCACCATGACGGCTCCGGCTTTTGTTCCTGAGAAGAAAGTGCGTAATCTTGCGTAATCCACAGTTTCCTTGAACAAAGGAAGCCATATTTCATGACATCCCTTCCTTTGGTGGGGCATTCAGTAGCTGCAAGGCTAAAACTCTAGCTTTTTTAGCAAAATGCCCAGAACGTTCCAGAAATTTGTCTGTCTGCAGTAAATATATAAAATATTTAATATTACTTCCTCCCCTAAAGGCATCTGAGAGCATAAAGTGTCTCCTTTACATCTCAAACACATTACGTTTGGAGCCTGTTACTACTAGTAAAATTTGTACAATGTGCATCTTGGGTGTGTATTTAATGACAGTCCTGTCATCATTTATTAAAAAGGCTTTAATAATAAAGAAAAAAAATCCAGATGATTCTTTCATTTTTGCCCAGGTTCTCAGTTCCTCTCTTAGAAACTAGCGTAATAAAATCATATGTGACAATTATCATACAGTTTTTTGTGTTATTGCAGCTGTTGTGAACAAGGCAGGAAGTTCAAGGGTACAACAGGAGTGTCCCGTGACCTGTGACCATGCTGCCTCCTGCTCCCCATTGCCGGGGCCGTTCCCTTTCCACCTTGGTTTACATCATCCTTCTAAGGGCTGGACGAGGTCAGGACCTCTGTGCCCCATTGGCGCGGCGGCTATGCCCAGGCGTGCTTTCCCACTGTGCCCCCTAGCTGGCGCTAAGCACCACAAGGGGCCAGGCTGCTTCAGTATTATTCCAGCTGCTAATAACACCCTGTGAAAAATAACCCGCAGGACAGAAGACAACAATTAACCGCTGTCTGGTCTTGTACCTGCATATATATGCAAGGTCTAGCCACATAAAATAACTTGCAAATAACTTAAATCTGACCAATCCCTTTTATGTTGTGGGGCTCTTTCTCCCTCTTGAAAGCATCTTCATATCGCTGTGTGCTCGTTCCTGTAGGAAGAGCACCCTTCTTTTTCTAGCTCATCGATTCCTAAAACATGGAAGGAAACCAGCGGCGAGTCAGGCATGTTTCCATGTGCTTCCATTGTCTGAAATGTCGGTCCGTCCCACGGGTCAAACCGTAAATCACCAGCGAGTCGACCCCCACCCGACGCCTGTCACTCCTGCTCATGGTGTAGCTGCAGGGGCTCAACCTGCCCCTACACCCTTACATTATAACGCCGTCACGTCGCAGCACTGTTATGTTCACCTGTTGACCTGTTATGTTCTACTACTGCCCAAAGTGACATACAACAGACTGGCACCTGGCCGTACCAAATGATTATCGATTGAGTAATGGGTGAAGACTGCATCAGTCTCTAACATAACCTACTAAACATTGTTAAATCGTGTGAGGAAGGGGTGGGGTGGGGGTGTGGGTGACCTCACTGTGCCCTCATGCCTCCAGGGTGATGGGGTCTTTCCTGCCCCTCCAGCCCACCCCCATTAGCAGTGTCTGTGCGGCTTTCCTCCTGCTACCCCGTTTCTTCTTTCAGGCCTCTAACATTGCCGTTAGTGTGAGACAGTGTCCCCTGTCCTGTGCTCGGTGATTTTGGAGGAAACATTCTTAAACACTGCACTGAACAGAATCCTTATTGAGGTGTGGAAACTGTTAAAGTGCACAATAATTTTATGAGCCTCTTACTGCTGAGAAAACATAGTTTTGCACGCTGCATGTGCCACCTAGTGTCAGAGGAATATAACTGCAGTATTTTAACTGAAGGTACAATTTACTGCATTGTTGTAGTAATGTAATTAGGCGTTTGGCCCCATCTGTTTAGCTGCTTTTCTGGCTTCCCTGTTTCTCCTTCATACTGTCTTCCTCATCTAAACGGGCTGCCTTCAGCTTCTGCCAGCCGCCTATGAACAGCTTCTTGAAAAGTTTCCCACTGGCACCCCCTGCTGGTGGTACTTGGATATCACCATGTGATGACACATGATAACTAAACTGCAGCATTGCCTGAGCTAGGAACTGCACCTAGACCAGTCACCCATTTGCTAAAGAAATGTACCTTACGATGTCCTAGATGCTGTCCTCAGTGAGCTATTAAACGTGTTACTGTACACAGTGTGCACCGTTAGCATACCCCAGTACAGTGTTCACATGGCTGTTTATTAATAATCCTATATTAATAACTCCTTCCTTGGGGGAAGTTCAGTCCACACTGTCACCTCCATGTCCCGCACAAGGAGCAATTTTTAAGGATTTCTGTCCAGATTTTCTTCCTGGAAGTCTGAGACTCTCTGCAGACATAATTAATGCTCCCTATTGAGTGTATTTTATTGAGTATATTTAATTTTTTTTGTCAGATCTGAATATGGAGTCCAACCCTTCGGACCACCCCCGGGCCAGCACCATATTCCTGAGTAAATCCCAGACAGACGGTAAGTAACCCTGGATTCCCCCTCTTAGTTTAAATGAGGCTAACACTAAAAGGTTCTTCCTACATGACTGATTAGTGACCTATGATGACACTGCACCCTCTCCCATATTCTCATGGGCTGTACTGTATATCTGGGAACATGTCCCACCCCAGCGAATCAGAGTACAGATCTAAGAGTCATGTCATGTTCCAGTTCCAGGGAATAAGTCCCCTTGATTGGGTGTTGAACCACCCGGTGGTTTTGGGTTGATGTCAGCATCTTTCTGTGGTACGCCGTGTCACCTCAGGGCATTCAGCCTCATGCTCTGTAAGATGCTTGATCGCTCAGTGTTGACCCTGTGACCATGACAGAAATGACTTCGCCTCTCTCTTTCAGTTGCCGTGGCGAACAAGAGAGGTAAGGGTGCGTGTGTCATCAGGCGTGCCATGTTCCGTGCGTTTTTACACAGATTTTACACGTGTTGTCGCCGGCTTTCTGTGACCCTGCTCACCACTGTCCGCCCTGTGGGTCACGTCCCGCTCCATGTCTCTGTAACCTGTACCCACCCGGTCCCCCTGCCCACAGAGATGCCCAGTCCCCTTTGTCGAGGTGCCATTGGCAGTGTTAGCGCGATGAACGTTCATGTCACTCTGGCTGCCTTCTCGGGAGCATTAACTGTCACTTCCACTTTTATGCACCAGAATACACTAGACATGTCAGAAAGGAAAGCACGGTATTGGATCTGCTCACCTGGAAGGGCGTAGTGGGAGATCAGTCCAGCAAGAAATCCTGCCTTTCCGGCACGGCCCTCGGCCCGCTGGCTTCCCGTGCCCTGCGTTTTGTCCAGTCAGCCCCGCCTGCCCCCTGGCTGGGCCTGCCCAAGGCGAGGAGGCCTTGTCTCGCTCGTCGGCAGTGGCTCTGCTATTTAGATGGTGCCGGATTCAGCACTGGACCCGCAGTGGCCCAAAACAGCCTGGAGAATATCGGGGATGAGCGATTACCATAAATGTTTCTTAAATGGCCGTACATCTGATCCTGTAATGATTCTGAGGTTCTTTAAATTGGCACAAAGCAAAACATGACTTTCAGTAATGATAATGTTCAGTCAGCCGGTTATGCTGTGATGGACAATAACATGTGACAGAGAAATTATGGAAAAACATGGATCATTTACAGTGGTACTACACTGTTACTACATTAGGTTGGCAACTTGACACCGTACAACCTGTCAAAATAGGAATGATGTAAAAATAAACCAAATAGCCCCTTTTCCTGAGCGATGGTGAGCCAGTGAGGCTGCAGTACAACAGCAGTGCCCTGTGTGAGATCCGCCTGGCTGTCCCTGCTGTTAGGGGGCGTCTCCCTGTGCCCCCGCGTGACTGTGATGCGGGGCTCCATGTCTGAGCCCCTCGCAGGGTTCCAGATGGGACCCATTTGGGCCTTTACATGTTGCTGTGTGTATCTGCCTGTCTGTCTCACGCTGCATGCATGGCAGTGACGTCACTCTGCTCTCACTGTCTTTACAGTGCGGGAGAAGAGAAAGAGCCTCTACATCAACCACGTATGTATCTTTATAGATATTACTTTAGATTTGTTGTTTCATTCATTTCTTTCTTTCTTTCTTTCTTTCTTTCT
>JAABNY020000001.1:15147806-15158070 GCA_015164015.2 Brevimyrus niger
TCCCTGCGCGTCGTTTTACCGTGCGGGCAAGACCCCTGGGCGGAGGGGTGGGGGCGGGGGGGGGGGGGCGCCCGTTATAATGGTTTGACACATTTGACCATCGCTATACAACCAGGCCCGCCGTTCACCAGTTTTTCCGAAAGCACAAGGGGAAAAAATCATGGGAAAATGACTCGTGATTTGGGCTTTGACGGGTTGCAGGTTCAGGATGTGCCTTTGGGGCCCAGGGGAAATTGAGCTCAGTCTTCTGTGAGAAAAAAGCATCACCTGATTCACATCCACCCACTCCCCCCAACGCCCCCCCGCAGGTGTACCTGGAGAGGCTGCTCACATATGCCGAGATCGACATCTGCCCCGCCAACTGGAAGCGCATCGTGCTGGGGGCCATCCTGCTGGCCTCCAAGGTGTGGGACGACCAGGCGGTGTGGAACGTGGATTACTGCCAGATCCTGAAGGACATCGCCGTGGAGGACATGTGAGTGTGATGCGGCGGCCCAGTCCCCACGCGGATTCAGACCTACACAGACAGCGGCCCTGCATCCCCATGGGGCGTCTAGGGTGTGGCAGAGGACAGTGACCTCGTGCAGAGAGCCGAGGGGCCGCCGCCTCCTGTTTGCTTAGGCTCCGCCCCTTTGACCCATGTGTTCAAAGTGCAGACATACCACCCCCCCCCTCAGAAAAGCCTCTTCCTCTTCGTGACTCCTGTCCCTGCTAAATTTAGCCGTTTGTTGCTGCACAAATCTGAGCATCTGGGTAGCAGTGGGTCCAGATAAGATAGAGACTGCTTTTATTTCTAATATGTGCTAATTTTTCAACATTAGTGAAATTAAAGACAAATATCACACCTATTGAGAGCAGGTCTTTCACTGATTAAAGTGAAGAACTCCTCATCATGATTGTCAGTAATTGTCTTTTTAGTTTAAAGCAGTCCTGTGGTTATTCTGTATCTCAGTTAATGTTCAGCTAGCATGGGAGTGGGGGTGTTCACCGTCACACACAACACGCATATGCACCACTCCCCCCTAAACTGGGGGCCTTGTTGGCCACAAACAGTCGTTACGGTGGGGGGAAGTAGGGGGTCCCCGACGTGACATTTTGAGTGGGACCCCAGAAGCGACATCAAGCTTTCCCCGAAAGCAGAAGCAGTTGAGCGTCAGAAACAATTAAGATGCCACAGCGCTGCACCTTTCACAGGAACGAACTGGAACGGCAGTTCCTGGAGCTGCTCCAGTTCAACATCAACGTGCCGTCCAGCGTCTACGCCAAGTACTACTTTGACCTGCGCTCGCTGTCCGAGGCCAACAGCCTGAACTTGCCCCTGGAGCCGCTGAGCCGGGACAAAGCACAGAAGCTGGAGGTGAGGCACGGCTCCGTCGCACCACTAGATGGTGCTGCTGCGGCCTGTTGATCAGTCAGCACATATGACTGAGAAATTACAACTGAATAACATTATATCCCAAGTGTACATGTCTCACATGTGATGGTTACTCTCTGTTCCTCCTAGTGGCCTCCTGCTAACATCTGTCTCACCCCTCCAGGCTATCTCTAGACTCTGCGATGACAAGTACAAGGACCTGCGAAAAGCCAACAAGAAGAAGTCTGTGAGCACAGACAATGTGAACACAGCGCGCTGGGCCCCCGCCATAGTCTCCTAATGGGGCATGGCCATGTCAGGCTGCCACCCCCCCCATCTGGACTGCTTAGCCCAGCTTTGCCGGTTCCACAGTGCCTCCCTTCACTGTGGCATAGAGGACGCCCAATTTTTTTTTTTTTATTGCTGTTGGCATGGGTTATTTTTATTGTTTATGTTGGAGAGAGCTCCGGCCTGTAGGGGGCAGTGTCACTATAGTGCTGATATTCTCTTTGAGTTGCCAGAATGTCAGCCATGCAGCTGCGAGGACAGAATTTCCCAGCAAGAGGAAGTTAAATCAAATTCGCAAACGGCCCATGACTGAGGAAGAAGATCAGCAGAAAAACTCGATCATCAGTTGTAATGAGCTGTTTAAATGAAGCATTTGGCAGCATTGGCCAGTTCATTTCCGTTTTTATACATTTAATACTTAACAAGAAGAAAATTTCAAAACCAAGCACAAGGAGGGTTGTCCCAGGATTACTTTCGTCTTATACTTACGTTTCGCTTTTGGTGAATTACACTTTCTTCGCTCCGAGCAGGAAAGAAAACACGGTTCTGAGACATGATTCCTACAGCTGCTGATTATTACTCCACTGAAAAAAGCCAACTTTCTGCTCGACAGTCCATTCCGATTTTGGAGCGTCACCGTTTCTACTGCTGCTTTAAAGAAGCAGACGTCTCTCGCCCCTCTAGGTGATGGATGCCATCCTGAAGATCAAGGGCCTCAGTAGCAGGACAAGTTTTTTAAAAAAAAAAAAAAACAAAAAAAAAACATTTCTGTAAATTCTGTCAGTATTATCATTTTGCCTATTCTTGGTGGAACGGGACAGAGCACCTGCGTGATTTCCGGTCTTTCGTGCCACCTGTACCGTTCACAAATGCCTGTTTCAGGAGACGAGCGCCTTATTAAATCGTTGTGTGAAGGACGCAGGAGAAGAGAGCTCCTGAGCTCCTGGGTCCGTTGGTGTGGCGTCTGATTGGCCGATTGCTGGTACTGGTCAGGTTGCCTCCGACGGGGGATGAGATGCCAGCCTGGATTCAAGCCAAGGTTTCTGTTGTACAGCCCGGAGGCTCAGGGCGGGTGGGGGAGGGGTCGAGTGGGGGAGGGGGCGGGTGCATGAGTGAGTCTGATGCTAAGGATGTTGAGCAGAGCGGTGAAGGACCAAGGAGGATAACGCGAGTCTGCAAGAGCAACCGAAGGTCTCTAACTTGACATACAAATGATGAACATTCCCCTGAACACACTAAAGTGTTTTGAGTTGGAGATGTGTACACTGTAGAACGTTCTGGGCTCGTCGTTTTTCATCCCTTACGGGATGGTTCTCAGGTTTTAGTAAAGCGACCTGACCTTAGCCGGGCAGGAATGTGGGGGGGGGGCGACAATGATCGCCACGGTTACGTGAGAGCAGGGGATTCGGAGCACGGGCGTGCTCCGGTCGCCTAAACGCCTCCTGTGAATCTGGGAGCGTGTTCAGTCGTAGCGTGTGCAGTGTTTACCGACGTGTGCTTAAGTCTCACGAGGACACGTCAAGCAGAACACGGAAGATGCCGTGTACAGCAGGCTCGGCCTTCCAGCCTCTGGTGCCTGTATTATTTTTTTCCTTCTTTTTTCCCCCCTTTTCAGAAGTAAGGTTTTAGTTTCTGTTGCCTGAAGCTGAGCTTGCGCTCACTTCAAAGGAACCTGAAATTCCACACTACACAAGTTGCTGATAAACCCAGCGTGGATCCCCACTTGAATGACATGGGAAGCCAGACGCATGTGTGCGTGCATGTGTGTGCATGTGTGTGTGCATGTGTGTGCGTGTGTGTGCATGTGTGTGTGCATGTGTGTGTGCATGTGTGTGCATGTAGTCAAACACCTTAGTAACATATGGGTGATATGAGGTGATATCCTCTCAAAATTAAAAATCTGAAAATATTTTGCAAATGCAAATTTGTACAGTGTAAATATTGTGCTGAAATATTTAACTGTAGGTTTTCATATGGTATAACATTAGGGCCTAATAAATACCCCTAATAATAAAAATTAATAATAATTATGGATACATTATAAATATTGATTGGAAATGAGAATTTGATTGGAAATGAGAAACAATCATCCCTTTTACCAGTAATTAGTTTGAAATTTGGGATGTTCCGTTGTAATAGATCATTCAAATATTACAGGACTTTTTTTTTTTTTATCTCTGAAAGCGATTTCAATGTAATGCGAGTGGTATTTTACTGAGACCCTAAAATCTATTTAGTATGTTTTCCGTATTTTTTTTTTCCATATTTTGTCATTTAATATTCCCTAAGCTCTTGTAATGGCAATATTTTCAAATCACCACGACCTAACTTGCATAGACTGATTTTTAAAAAATTTCTGAAGCAGTAAAAAAAAAAAAAAGATTTTTTGAGTTTATAACCCTATAAAACATTCCATACTTATGTTTGCCTAATTGTATATTCAAGAATTACAAATAATGACATTTTTCCATAGTTGACCAAAGAAATGTATATAACTTTAATTAAAATGTTAGAACAGAGAGTGCATTGTACACTCTACACAACACGCCATGAAGCGTCCCGTATCTTACAGTGAATTCAGGCCAGTGTGTGACTAAGTGCTCTTTTTGTGCTGTTGTTACTGGTGGATGGAGTTGTGGTTATGTTCTCAGGAAGCCCCCTAGTGGTCACTAAATCTGCAGAGTAACACAAGCAGGCCTAAATGCCTTTGGGGTGAGGGGGGGAGGGTGTCACCATTATGGGTCAGTCACAGGCACAGACCTGAGGAAATGCCACAGTGATAGTGTTTGGTAAACGTGCTGATTTGGCCTCTATTACTGTAATTGATGCATTAGATACCAAAATGTAATTTTTAAAACAGTGAAAATGTGTTCATCTGACGACCCAGAAACAAAAATATAGGGAAAACTTACTTGTATAAAATTATATTTAGGTGTTGTGGTTGAATTTTTCACTTGGACACCCCTAGACTGCCAGATATCGAAGAGATTTGACTCGTATATTTTGCCATTTCCTTTGGTTTTCATTTGTGAACAGTGTGACCTAGACCCGTCTGAGCAGCGGTTGGTCGCTCGTGTGTGGAAAAGGGACTGAGATGCACCGAAGTGTCAGTCACTGAAGGAACCGGTGACTGGGAAATGAAAGAGAGACACTAGGAGTCTGGCGCCCCTGCTGGACACTTGGAATACCAGACACCCTGAAATGATCGCATGGCACCAAAAGAGACTTTGTTAGCGTGGATGCCAGTGAGCCTCTACCGTCAATCCTATTTATTTTGTGCGTACATACTGCCTGATCCTGATCACAGTCCTGAAGTCCAGGTCATGCACTGGGCTTCGTTAGCGGCCGCTGATTTGGCTTCCGCACTGAACTCTACCTCTGCACAGAGTTTTTGAATTTTTTAGGATTTATAAATTAAACATTTTAATGTCTTCTTAAAATGGTGGTTTCCTGTGCTAACATGAAAACAACTGCTGTAAACATGGACCTTGTTTTACATTCGACCATCGTATAGTTAGCCTGATGTCGTCGT
The DNA here is from genome assembly GCA_015164015.2 of Brevimyrus niger. Taxonomy (NCBI): domain Eukaryota; kingdom Metazoa; phylum Chordata; class Actinopteri; order Osteoglossiformes; family Mormyridae; genus Brevimyrus; species Brevimyrus niger. The sequence goes on from JAABNY020000001.1 coordinate 15,152,981, forward strand.
TTGTACTTTCTCTACTAATACGTTATTTTTCATTTTAGCTTTTGTAAAGACAGGTTTTCTTTTTGGTTTGCCAAACACAAAGCATTATGTCATATTATCGGAATTGAATTTTGTTTCTTTTTTAAAGTGGTGGTGTTTTTTTCCCTGTATAATGGTCCTGGTCCCATGACTCTTGGGGATTAGGTATCAGTTGGCTTCATGCCTTCTGTGGCTGAAATATATATTTTTTACTGACAGTCCCATTTCATAAACAATATTAAGAAATTACCAGAATAAAAGATTAAAACATGCACTCAAGTATTTCTCCCTATTTTGTTCATTTCCTGATAATATCCCCCTGCAATTCACAATTTCCCCGTGGGATCAATAAATTTAATCTTAAGTACAATTAATGGTCTTGTACATTCGTTGGCATAACTCAACCCCCAGAAACTGCGAGAGAATCAGAAAGTGTCCCGTTCATTCATCTTCACTGACTGACTGAAGAAGAATTTCATCTCAACATGGCAGACCTGGTTTCAGGGTCTTGGTTCACACACAGAACTTGCAGTCATTGTCTGGAAGCGTTGATTAAGAATTTAATTCAAACGACAATCCATCCAACCATCTTATCCTGGGGTTAGAGTAGCTCTGAAGTGGTATATAATATTTTCATTTTAATACTCGAGTACTGCACTTGGATATAAATGCAGGAAGGCAGCTCTTTAACCTCTAGTCTTGTGGAGGTGAGTATTTTAAAATGCATTACACTGTGCAACAAAACTCCATAGCGTGACATAAACAGTTATTCTCTTGTATGGACAACCAGCTCCAAACTATCCAAGTTATGCCAGGAAGGCCACATGCCTTTGGTCAGTAAGAATAGCTACAATGGGACTCATGTCTTGTCCTTCATGGGAGCAGTTGCCACTGGACATTGTGAAAGGGATGAGGCTGGTCAGGCACCTGGGCTTCACTTTCCCAGAGCCATAGACATGGAATCAGCAGTGCTCCTCCGCTTGAGGTGGTCATTGGTGGTGGACCTGAAGGGGACCCCGATGGACTCTAGCGAACGCCTCTCTCATCCTCGGAGTTCAGCCTAATTGCCATCCGCCTCTTTTGGATGGGATGGTTCATCTCAGTGAGGGGTTTCAGCAAAATGGAGACGCCAAACGTCATCGAGCTGGTCTTCGTCACCGTAATCCGCAGCGTAACCGTCACAGGTGAGATGTGAGCTTCGGTGAACAGCCCAGGAGGACACACCTATGGTGTACGTTGAGAGTGCCGTTATCAGGGTACGAGTGCAGACACGACTTATGAAGACAGGGCGTTCAGGCATGTGCGCAATGTCCTTCAGATAACTAGGGCAAAGAATAACGAAAGCTCACTGACTATTTATAGTTTGTTTTCGCACTTTTTGTTGTCGACGCTCATAAATTGAGATGTTCGAAAGGTTGCTAGCGTCATATGATCACCGGGCCTGAGTGCGTCACCCTGACATCTTCATGCTGGGTTGCAGGAAAGCTGTGGCTGGTGCTGATGGTCCTGCTCCGGGTTCCGGTCCTCCTCTTCGCTGGGTACCCTCTCTACATAGACGAGCCGCACCAGTTTTCCTGCAACACCATCCAGCCGGGCTGCGCCGGCGTGTGCTTTGACACCTTCTGCCCCCTCTCCGTCCTCCGTTTCTGGGTGGTTCAGCTTGCGGCGCTGTCTCTCCCCGGTGCCGTCTTCGTCGTTTTCGTCGTCCACGTGGTGGTGTGGGAACGCGGTGTCCGAGCCTCATCCGCTTCCCCTGGCGACGCAGTGAGGGTCCGCAGTTTCACAGCAGCGTACTTGTTCCACCTGTTGCTGAGCGCCCTGCTGGAGGCGGGCTTCGGAGTGGCCCAGGGCTTCCTGTTCGGCTTCCATGTTCCCCGTCGGGTCCTCTGCTACGAGCTGCCCTGCACCGCGACTGTGGACTGCTATGTCTCCCGCGCCACTGAGAAGACGATCCTCCTGCGCTTCATGCAGGCGGTCGGTGCCGTTTCCTTCCTGCTCAATGTTGCCGACCTGGTCGGCACCACCAAGCTCCTGGCGACCCAGAAGATGAAGAGGAAGGGGGTAGCGCTGATGAGGCTTTACAAGGAAGAGCAGAGCTACATCTCAGCAGGTGGTGAGGAACTAGACCTCCACCTCCCGTTGACCTTGGACCTGGAAGGATCCCCTACTTTCAGCCGGGTCAAGGCCAGTGAATCTGGTCTGGCTGAGGGCCCCAGCATGCAGCCGGAGGGGAGGGCCCCATCACCCATACCTGGAAATCCACAGTGTGGCACTGCTCAGCCACGGGTCCGAGAGGATGAGGTGGAGCAGACAGGCAGTGAGGCGTGTCTGTGCCCTGCCGCTCCCACTGGCACACGGCGCCCCCTCAAGGTGTCCAAACGCAGTCGCTTTAGACCCCCCCCGCCCCCGCGCCGGGACTCGTTAGCCAGGGCTTTCGGTCCTAAGGGGGTGGGACACCACACACTGGTGGAGGTGGTCCCCGACCTCCAGACCAGTGGCCTCGAGATGTTGGAGAAGAAGTCTGCATGGGTGTAGACGACTCCATTGGGTCAGCACTCATCTGCAATTCAGGCTGAGTGCTGTCCTTGTTTGGTCCAGATGATACGTGGTAAATATTTAGTGCTAAGTAGTGACTGGTTTGGCTAAAGTGGCTAATCCCTAGGTATGTTATTAGAGGATAATCATGTAGATGTGTATCAATTCGCAGATGAATATCGCCCATCAACATACTTTGAAGTCTGTGCTGATGAATCTCAGAGGAGCACTGGCTTCTCCAGGATGTTCCTTCACAGGCCCAGCTGTTGTGCAGTGAATGACAGACACCCTTGACTCAGTGGCTGTTTATCACACAGCTGGCAGTGCGGCATCCATTGCCACTGCTCTTGCCTCATCGTCGGCAGACGCCAGAACCCCAGGCACCTAAACCGTTCTACAGTGTGCCTTTAATTCTTCTCATCCTTTGGTTTGTGTACATGGGGGAAAAAAAATACGTTGCTTGTGATGCTTTTCTCCCCTCTGTTTGAGAATTGTGAAGATTGCGTGAATGCACACTGCCCCCCAGTGGTGAAGATGAAAAAAAAACACTCTGGGTGAAATATTTGTTTGGTACCGAAGACACACACTCTGCAAATAAATTAGATACCTAAGCAAGTTAGTTATTGCGAATTCTGTTTAGACAAAAAACAAGTTAATAAGATCAATCAAGAAATATTTTATCACTATACTCACTGTTAAATTGTACTGAGATGCTTGAGTTCCTGATGAAAAAAGACTCGAGGACCCTGTCCAAATAATTTTTTAGATGATCTTATAGTCAGTGATGTTTTCAGAGATACAAAAATAAACTGCAGTGTCTGGATGGCTTCCTAATCGTGTTACAGTCCTTTTTTTACACAGCAGTAATGCAGCAGAAAGCCCAGAGATCCAGCTCTGAATCTCCACTTCCTTCGGCGGTCCATAAAGATGTCTCAACGATGAATGACAGACATGTCTGTCCCCACATGTACTCGTTACTGTCTGCCTGACGAGTTCCTGCAGATTAATTCACCGCCTCGGGGTCTTTTTAAGGTGTGAAAGTCGTGGAGGTTGGTCACTGAACGCGGCACATGTGAACAGCAGGCACCGCTGCTGAGTTATTATTAATTACTCTTTCCTCTCTGGGAAGGACTCCCCCCTCCCCCCCCCTGCTCCAGGAGCAGCAATCTCAGTATGTGAGTGAATGTGCCTGGAAGGATGATCCTTTTTACCGCACCGGGCCTGTCAATCAACCACTCACAGGCTGTTCCCAGTGTTTTATTAGCACAGGGGGGTGGGGGAGGGCGTGGGCAGGGGTCTGGGTGTGTGTGTGTGGGGGGGGGGGTATTGATTGCATGGGAATCTTGGGAAAAAAGGCAGCCCTATTCAAAGCTCATCTATAGTGGCTCCATTGTTGTGAAACAGCTGGAAGTCTGTCGTTTGTATTGATGTCCCTCCCTGCTCCGCACAATGGGAATTCTGTCGGCCTTGTTAGCCCGGGGGCGGGGGGAGCCGCCATTACTGCCACCATGCTCCCCGGCCCATTTGCTTGACAAAGTCGCTGACAGGGGATCACAATTAGTTTTGATTTTGGAGTACGGTAACCTGTAACTGTGCCGGGGAGCCGCAGCCACTGCCATGGGGGGCCCCCGTTAGCGGGTGTGAGGGCCGCCGCACCGTGGGAGCCACAGCCAATGCCATGGGGGGCCCCGTCAGCGGGCTGCCAAGCTGCCTCCCGTCCTGTCAAGGAAAATGTGACGATGTATCTGCAGTGACTCACACATATTAGTAATCATATACTCCTTCCATTTTAAGAGCTGCTTAAGCACTGAGGTAATCTGGTATCTAAGAAGGTTTCCCATGGTTACAGCTCAGTTTGTATTAAGATATATCTTAAATTCAGCATTATCCCATACAGATAGCGAGATGTCCTTATTTTTTTGTGTTGGAGTAGGGATTTATCAAAAGTAGGTAAAAAGGTCTGACTGTTCAGTGGTCCATTGGTTGCGTCTCTTACATCTCTGCATGGATGATCAAGTGCTGTGTTAAGCGTTCTTATTGGTTCATACACCTTCATTTGCATACGGATGTATATACATTTCCTCAGACCTACAGGAGCCTGTCTGCATATCTCTCTTTCTGGAACCTTCTGAAATCACCCCAGTCTCCTTTCCTTGTTACTTTTCAGACTGACAAAGACGTTTCACAAATCTGCTGTAACCGAAGTGTATAGATTTCATGACCTAATTTCCCCATCATTATAATAGCGACCTGCCATTATAATGTATAATTATGAGCAACCAGTGCTGTTTAAGCCACAGAATCAGGACTGTGAAACCTTCATAATGGTGTGTGTACATGCATAGGATGGGCGGGGGGCGGTAGGCGTGTGACTTTGCTGGGATTTGTACTGACGCATCTGAACTTGAACCTGTTTTGATAGCTGGTGTGTGAGTATGTGTGTGTGTGTGTGTGTGTGCGGGGGGGGGGGGGGGGGGGGGGGGGGGGGAACTTCCTCAACGCCCCTGCGGGCCAGTCTTAGGTTTGCGCCCCCTCTC
>JAABNY020000001.1:15158170-15174588 GCA_015164015.2 Brevimyrus niger
CGGCGGGCCCGGGGGGGGCCGGCCGAGAGAGCGAGGGGGGGGGGAGGGGGAGACGGGTGGGGGGGGCTTCCTCGCCCCCCCCCCCCCCCCCCCCCCCCCCCCGCACCAGGGCCCTTTCTGCATCTTGGTGGCCTCCAGCCACCATCCTCGTGAGCTTAATGCCCTCACCAGAACACCCACATGTCCATCAGAAACACACTAATCACTGATAATTAGCAGCAAACACGACAGACACGGCCACTTGCCCGTGGGGACGAACTCCAAGTGAAACACTGATATAATGTATTACTGCACGGATCATTTTCACAATTTTAACACAAGTGCAAAATTTCACAGAGTGAAAACAGATTTAAATACATTACATATGTACCCATTATTTGACGTTTAATTACTTGTCTTCCTGATCCTGGACGACTACAAGAAACCCCCTATTCATTTGTTGAATAAAACCTTGCGTAGGGGTTGAAAGGGGTTAAAAGAAGTGGCATGACCGACGCCGTTTCTTCTAGTGATGAATCAGCAAGACAAATGTAGACTTTAGGCAACAATCTCCACGGTTTACGCGTCTGCAATAAATCACTTGAGAACCTGGGATGGGCCTTATTATTAAGCAGACAAGAGTATTGAAAATGTTCCCATGAAAAAAAAACACAGTAAATAAAACATTATATGCACGTTCAAACTTCTCTGCTGCTTCGTTTATAAATAGGCTACAGTGTCGCATTATAATTATATGACAAACAAATGAGATAACCCAACTGCGGCCACTAGATGGGAGTATGGCCGCGTAGCGTCCCAGCATCAAGCCCGCTTTTCCCATACAAGCCCCTTCAGGTTTCCCGATGGCGATCTGCACAGATGTGTTTTGTGCATTTTAACAGAGAGACAATAATGAGTGTAACCCTAACGCCACATTTTCAACACCCCCACCGCACCCGTGAAAATCCAGAGTATAAGAGCCCAGTGTGTAGAACGATCAATTTACCTTCTGCAGCCATATTACAATTTTCATAGGGCCGGCTTAATCTTTTTTGTTCAAGGTACAGTATGTTATACAGTGCAGCAGATATACAAATTCAACTTGTCGTTGAAATGACCTAATAAAATCCATTGATTCAATGTTGAATTTCCACTGGGATTAAAATACAACGTTACTGTTAGTATTTGGATTGCAGATGACAAGGATTTCAAAGTATGAACCATTTAGTTTTGCAGTTAAAAATTTTTGCGAATGTTTCAGATTTACATCTGGACATTTATTTGTTTTAGGTCTATAGAAACGGGAACTGTAGAAGCACTTTGAACACGTGAAAACAGCTCGAAGTATTTCGTTGAGTAACATTTCAACTGATGCAATCTATAGTTCCCATGCAAAGAATAAAAGATTCTTCAGGCGAATAAGATCATTTAGGCGCAATCCATTAAACAAGGAGGATCAGATGCGATCCGGGATGTGCAGTCGCGGTCTGCTTAACGGCAGTACTTTTGGACCTTCATGCAGACCGCCTTGTTGTATATACCAGAAAATTTGTTTTAATCAATCATCACATAGAATGACAGTTGTTAAGCCAGGGAAGCTTGAACGACACAATTGTGCGATTAAATTCAAACACTCTGGGCGATGTTACCAATTGCTTTAATGGACGCAGCTTTGTCCTGCGATTGTCTTGCTAAAAGGCCAGCAGAATGGGGATTATGCGGACAGGCCACCTGTAGGGCTGCCATTGAAGGCACCAAATTGTTCGTGCCCGGTGACAATGGCTAAAAAGCTGCTTAAAAGATTGTCCCCTCTTCCATTCAAGTTCGGCAACAGTTACAAGTCTCTCAGGAAGCCGAGGAGGTCCCCTGTAATCACCATCCACACCGAAATACCCTCACAGTAAAAAAAAGTTATCAAAATCCTGCAAAGTACACACTTTATATGCTTGTTCATTGTCAGAGCTGCACACGCCATCCACGTGGGCCAATGTCAAGCACGCGTGAGCCGCAGACAGCTTATATTTATCAAAATTGTTTTATTGGCAAAATAAAAGTCACTTTGTTGAGAGCAAATGACATCTACATTTTTTTTTTTACAAATGTACAATATCTTATAGTTCTTCATTTATACATAATTTACAGATCTGTACACAATATATAAATATACTTTCCAATAAAAACCCGTATAATATTTGGGCAATAAGACATTAAGGCTTATCTCATCTTTGATACCGTGATTGCCGTCGTCTAACCCTTCAGGCGCCGTTTTCAGGTTACGAAGTTTGAGGGGGGAAAACACACACTCTGCAAACGACCCCCCTCCAATCCTACATAAACAAAAGGAGCAGGATTTTAGCAGTGTTAATGGCACATACATTGTTTTACCCAGTGCCTACACCCTTATCTCTTATCTAATAGAAATAATGGGTTAATTAATATGCTAATTAAGAGAGTGAGACAATTGACACAATTAGCTGTCGACAGGTCGGCTCGTTTCAGACCTGCGACAGTGGCATCTGCTTTGGACAGGACACTGAGCTGGCAGTGCCCGACCTCCACGTTAGTCCCGTACTGACGTCGCTGTACATGGAGCCCCCCGTGCCTTTGCTCCCCCAGCAGCAGCGCGTGCAAAACCCCCGCCACGACTCCAAGGTCTTCCCCGACCAGATCCACACCCCGGACGTGATGCCCACCAAAAGGCACATAAAGTACTTGAGCATGAAGACGGCGTAGTCCGGCTTCTTGAGGTCCTGCTCTAGCAAGCAGGAGCAATTGTGGGCGACCTCCCAGCTCTGGCGGTTATGCTGTTCGTAAAAGTAACACGCCACGATGATTGTCGCAGGCACGGTGTACAGCACCGTGAAGATCCCGATTCGGATCATTAGCTTCTCCAGCTTATCAGTCTTGGTGCCCCCTTGCTTGATGACACTGCGGATCCTAAACAGGGACACAAAACCCGCTAGGAGGAACATGGTCCCGATAAATAAATAGATGACCAAAGGCGCCAGCACGAAGCCCCTGAGGTTGTCCAGGCTCTGGTTGCCCACGTAGCAGATTCCAGCCACAGGATCCCCGTCCACGGAGCTCAGGGCCAATACGGCTATAGACTTCATGCTCGGGATCAGCCAGGCGGCCAGGTGAAAATATTGGGAATAACTCGCTATAGCTTCATTGCCCCACTTCATCCCGGCGGCCAGGAACCACGTCAGGGATAAGATGACCCACCATATGGAGCTGGCCATGCCGAAGAAGTACACCAGCAGAAAGACGACGGTGCAGAGCGCCGGGCCGGTAGTCTCGTAGTGGATATGCTCCACTTCATACTCCCGGTTGCAAGCTACCTTCTCATGCCCAGCAATCAGGCGCACGATGTAGCCGACCGAGACGAACATGTAACAGGCGGACAGGAAGATGATCGGGCGCTCGGGGTACTTGAACCTCTCCATGTCGATGAGGAAAGTGGCCACGGTAGCGAATGTGGAAACGAAGCAGAGCACGGACCACAAACCAATCCAGAAGGCTGTGAAGGTCCTCTCGTCCTGTGTGAAGTACGGGTTATGGCACGGCATTGCACAGTTCGGGATCTGGCCTGTCTTGACGCGGTTGAAGAGGGGGTGCCGGTCACCATTCACCTGCACCATGGGCGCACGACACTGACAGCCCGGCTCGCACGGAGACACCGGACCCTTGTGTTTAGCGCCGGGTCTGCCGTGTCCGCTCCTGCCTTTGTGAGGGTTAAGCGGTTTGCTGGGGTAATTCGTCGGTTTCGAGAGGACTGGAGACACTGTGGTGGAGTCGGTCCTGTTGTAGTCCATGCACAGCGTGTCAGGGTTGCCCTGGACAGGCAGCAGGTCGCACCTCATCCTGTCCGGCCAGGGGAAGCCGTACTGCCTCATGAGCGGTGCGCAGCCCGCCCGGGCTCGTTCGCAAACGCTCCTGCAAGGGGGCAGGGGTTTCTTGTAGTCCTCCAGGCATATGGGGGTGTACATGCTGCAGAGGAAGAACTTCAGGTCAGGGGAGCACTGGATCTCCACGAGGGGCCAGAACTGGTGCACCTCCAGACCGGCCTCGTCTTGCGTGTCGTGGTTGAACTGGTTGGGCATGTATGTGTAGTTGTAGCCGATCCCTTTGCACAGTGGTACCGCGATTTCCTGGCAGGTGATCTCCTTGGCCGCTGTGCAGCTCGATCGCTGCAGAATGGCGAGTGAGAGGAGTATGCAGATCCCCAACAGGTAGCACTCCATCCTAAGTCCAGACCCGCTTCTGTGCTGAACAAAAGATAATCAGCTCGCGTCTCTTCAGGGAAAAGACCCCGTGCAGTCAAACAAGGAGCAGCGGACCCATCCCGCTTGTGCTCGTCTGGCACTGATACGCGGCCGATTTGCAAACCCTGCAAAGCGGGGCAGGAGCCAGTCCGCTTGCAAACGTGCAAGTCAAAATGGCTGAGAAATAAAAGCGCAAGCGGTTCAGGAGACACCGTGTTTCTCCACGTAGACTGGCATCGGCACAAAAAATCCTCAGAAAACGTCTCTCCTCAAAATATGACGGAAGTTTCACGTTGATAACCCGCTCCGCACACTACATCAACGAAGGTTTCCTAACAAAACGCTCTGCTAGAAAAAAAACGCAGCTTGCAGTATTTATAGACAAGGGGACATGTCACGCCCACACGCTCAACAGGCCAATCAACAACCGCCGAGGGCGTGGCATCTCACCGAATAGTCCTGACGCCGTTTCTGATTTACAGGTTAACTCTCTGGAGCCGACGATGTCGCGTATCTTTCTCGCGTATTAAAGTTCATAACTCGCTGAAATATTATTCTAGAAACATGAAAAAAAGCCGACTTAATCCGTAATCTATATTCTTTTCAAAACTTCTATTGTCGGAAGCATTAAAGTTTTTTTAATTAGTTAAATCGGCAAAAAAGTAAACCATGTCACCTTTGTTTTACCTGCATCGGGGGCGTGTAGTGCCCCTGTCACCCGAAGATCGTTATTCGCATTCTAAATAGCCGCATTACCGCGTATTCAAATCGCTTTCACATGGTAATTTGATGAACAACGCAACGGTGAAACGCGATCCAGATACATCCGCATCAACGCCGTAAAAGGGGGGAGGGACGTAGCCAGGTGTCAATGGCACAGCGATACATATGAAAGCTCCTACATATTCAATGGAAAGAGACCAGAAATAGTGACACGAGTTATATTTTTCTTATCTATTTATCCAACTGAATGTTGTAACTACACCATTTAATCATCTTTATGTAGCCAAGACTTTGCTGATCAGATATCTGGGATCGAAACAAACTGGCACCGTTACTTACTATGTACATTTATGATGTTTCTGCAAGTGTGACAAATTGCGTTTTGCAATGTCTATACTTTGATGTCAAAATACAAACTTAACATAAATCTCACATATTTACAAAGTACATTTAAATAAAGATTAATGTAATGCCAAAACAAATGTATAAGAAATAATTTATTTGTCATTAATTAAGATTATGATATTGAAAGAAATGTGTTATCATGCCCCAGTCAGTGAATGTGTTCCCTACCCCTAGACCCCAGAGGGTTAATTTCTCGACACGCGGACCCATACAAATATAGTAAAAATTAACACATAAATATAACAAAATCATCTTATATTAAACAAATTGATATATAACATTCAGTAACTGTACATTCCAATAAGAACTTGGTTATTAAGTACTAAAATAAATTAAAATGAACATTTTCAGTGGACAGGACTAAACTTAGCATTTAAAGTTAAAATATTAAATATAAACTTGAGAGACCAGTGACGTCATCATTATCATCATCATCCTCAAAATTTGCAAATCACAATAAAATCAAATCCATTAACATCAACAAATACTTCCGATATGTATCAATACATGTATGAACACGAAAGACCACTGGTTACGTATTCAGGTTAATGGCTAAATAAAAAACCATCCTTAATTACAGGCAATTTGGTGGAAGGAAACCCCCTTCGGCAGGTTAATTTGCGCTTATTAGGCCGTCCCAGGGGGTCGTACGAGACCAAGGAGGGAGTGTTTATTTTTTAATTCAAGCACTGCTGTTTGCTTTAAAGCTTGCATAGGACTCACGCCAAGGCTGTAATTACCAGAAAGCCAAGAACAAGCCTAGCATTTTGTAAAAGGTTTTCGACACGCGACCCCTCCCCCGTCGGATTCTTAAAAAGTTTCTAGATTGTTATATTCTTTTTTTATTAGCAGTTCATGCAATTTAAACATACAAATGAGCAGTTTTTTCCGGCAAGCGGTGTATTGCTGCATTCGAATATAGTCTACATAGTATACAGAATATACAATATAGTCCGTGTCAAAGATTTAAATTATTGGGGTGGAGGTTTGTATTTAAATCGTACTTAACCCGGCACAGCCTGAAATCGCGTATAGCCTACAGTCAGCGTGAAACGCTGATCACGCTTCATTCATTATCATTTTATAAATGATTTCTAATTGTACATATCGAGACGGATTCGGGGTGTTTCGTTTAATTTTTAAGGTACATAATGCCCGAAGCAGCGGTAATCATTTAGCTTGTATATCTGCCAAGCGCTTATGAGGAGCAAGCGAACCACTGTTTGGTCTCGGCGGTAATCGATCGCATTTACGGCGTGACTGCGCATCGCTGCTGCAGCCATATTGATTAACATGAAGATTAGGGCCCCCGCTCCAGCGACCAACTGTTGCAGCAGTCCGCTGTAATAGTGATAGTCGGGAATTAGGTTACATACAGCACGGTTTATTCAGCGCCGTGTAAAAGGCAGCAACTGGAATTACTGCATATGCCTGCAAACACACACAGGCACGCACGCGCAAATACACGTTTGTATTCATATCTTAGTGGGGACTCTCCATTAATTTCTAAGGGCAAATGCTCTAATCCCAATCACCAATCTTGGGTGTGTTATTCAGCCCCAGAGGAGAGCTTCCTTAGGTATTTTTTGTGTACTCTGATCTCTGTGTTGTTGAAAACTGACTGTTTTTCTCATTACTACACCTTACGACTTATTTGAAGTGTATGTCTGCCGATAATTATCTTAATTAATTATGTTCTCTCAATTAGTCCTTGATTAGTTCTCTTCGGAATATGGAAGACCAGAATTATTTACTGGAGTTAACCACAGCTTATTTGTACTTTGAGTCCCCAGGACAGAGCTATAAGGTCTGTGCGTCACATATAAAATATTGCATTATAAACACGCAGATTTCACACGCAGTCTGGGAAGGTAAAGACGCAGTCATGCTCTGAAATGTGACCCCTTCTTCTCTCTTGTAGCGACACAAAGGCTGGAGGGTGGGGTGACAATGCTACCATTCATCCTTAATATTATACCACTGAGTGTAGTACAGGTGTGTCCCACTTTCTGATTTGTCCTGTGGTTAACAGAAGATTGTTATTTCCTGTGTGTCTTCCACCTCTGTTACAGAGCTGAATAGGGCAGCACATTTCCCCGGACGCAATAGAGGGCTGGTTCGCGACGGGACAGTGGAGAACAGAGATTTGACCACAAAAGCATATTGTTCTGATGATGTGTTTGGTCTGGAGGAACCAAGATGACATTCTCACTCTATGAAGGCTTGTAAGAGATACAGGATATAGTGCTATATGATATTGACAATAATGTGATATCACATTACAGAAGAATTAACCATATGGTCTAGTTTAGTTTATCTCCTCCGGGTGCTGGAAGTTGTTTATCCTTGTTTCTTTTTACCTATTTAAGTCCATTTCTATACGTCATTGTCTTGTATGTTGTTTTTAAAGCTTGACAGTGGGAACCGTGCAAGAATCCCGATGTGCTCATGTCCATATCTACCACCAAGGACACGGAAGTCATGCTCAGTATTTTTTCTCCATTTTTTTAACTGTGATATTTTATTGAATGATGCACTGAGAATAAAGTTGACCGAGTGAACATATATCAGAGTAATTAAGTCGGATTGAGGCATAAACACAAGTTAAAAATTCATAATGTACACTGTAGGCTTAAAAATGTTTCTTGGGCGAGCATGTCCCCATGCCCCATTAGGAAAGACTTTTGATGTCGATATTTTAAAGAATCCTGGCTACGGCCCTGAATGCACTTGTGCTTCTGTATCTGTGCACGTGGCAAGTAAAGTTTCAGTTCAATTCCATTCACTCGCATAAAGCTGTAGGATATCGTGGCTGGTTACATTTCTGGTTTGTGTGCTCCCTTATGGGCAGGTCTACTGCTGAGAATGACCCAGGCAAAGCGCGAACCCGACCAGGATCCCCACTAAACACCATGTCACCTTAATGATTCCTTCTCTTGTCTTTGTCACAGCTTTCGGTCCCCTTTGTGACGCCAGAAAATACCAGAGTGGGCTGGCATTTAGTGTCTGACAGATTCAGGGTTTAATTGGCATTTTTTGGGGGGAGGGTGATGTTTTTAACATTGGAATCCCTTTAAAGACAGAGTGAGACGGCCACTTAATTCACTTTTCAGCACCAGAAAATAAAAGTTTGATCAATCAGTTTGTGTTTTGGCTTTTTTCAGGTTGATCGGGTTGTTAAATCCACCGTGTGATGCTTTAATTAATTTGGAAAAATCTGAGGAAGGAGCAGAGTAAAAATCCTACATCAACAGCCCAATTATTCCTCAAGCTCTTTTGGACAGGCTGATGCAATCAGTTCAAAAGGGAGATCAGGTCAGATAATAAGGTTTTGCATTCAGGGTGTTTTCTCAGTGAATCACAACATGGCGAATTACAGTAAAGGGGGAAATTCTGCAGTCAAACTCAAAGAAGAAGTGTCCAGCAGTAGCCCTACCAGCGGTAGTTTAGCTGTTGCTTCACATTTGCCCCCCCTCCAGCTATCGCAACACGTGTAAAAAATGTGAAACTGACCATTTTCCAGACCATTTTTAAAGCTCCTTAAATTCTGAAATTGCGGGCTTTGTTCCTTAGGCTCCAGGAAATGCTTTGGTTTGAAACTGAATGTTGAAGTGACCCAACCCCCCCCGAACTTTGCTCACGGTCTTATGGAAACTTCTATATCTTTTCCCCCAGTCGGCACCCCTGCTGGCTCCGTTTGCTCACAGATCTGCTGCTAATCGCTGGGTGGAGCTGGCTGTCCCAGGCTCCTCCTTCAGGACCCTGAGGTGGCTATACGCATGTGCCTTGTGAATCACTTTGCCCTGACCTCATTACCTTGGCAAACATGGCCAACCCCCAATCAGTTTAGCACTGGACAAGGGTAAGTCAGGAAACTGTTTGTGGGGCAAAACAGAGCCCTGATAGTATAGCAGGAGAGGTTGCTGAGGAAGGGAAGGGCCTTTGTGTAAATCTAGATGTGGGACAGTAGCAGACATGATCCTCATACAAAAAATAAAACAGCAGTATATGAGACACGAACTTCTGGTGCTGGGTAAGGTCAACAGGTAACATCATATTTAAGCCTAGAGATCTCTGTGTCATGTAAATATCCAGGTATATTACAGATGAAATTTAACTATCGTACCAACCCCCCACCCCCCAAAGGTACAACAGCAGACCTTTTATTGGACCTACAGCCTTCTGTACCTTAATTTATTTAGCAGACACTATTATCCAAAGTGATGTACATTTTGTGAGAATACAGGGTCAGCCAGTCCCTGCAGCAGTTCTGGGTTAAGAGCCAGTGGTCAGTTGTCCAGCGATAATATCAGTCTGCCAACTCTGGGATTTAAACCAGCAACCTAACACTGACAAAGACACACACTAACACCATGGGTCCAATATCTTATCCCCATCCTACCTTGTGTAAAAACCTGTCTAATCTAAATATGATATATAATACTTTATCACGCAGTCATTTTTGTGTTGTTCATTTAACTCATAACTTTTATCAGTAATCTATAAAATGCTTTACACTTGTAATTAAACATAAGATTAAAATCTCTTAATGCGGCTCATTTTTTAGGAAAAATGATGGGAATTTGACATTACAGTTGGGCTTAAATCACAGGAGCATTTTGAGTTTCTCATCTGTCCCCTTCAGCAAACAGGAGTTAGTCCAAGGCAGCGTCTCAGCTTAAACATGAATTATGTCACGTACAGATGGACATGTCACCTGGCTCTCCTTCTTAAGCATTTCTGTATAACCGCCTAAAAATACGCGAGCAGGCAGATTTGTTGCCGCTTCCCGCACCTTTGGGGGTAATTTGAGCAATGACTGTCAGTTACAGCAGACATCTGCTGGTAACATGAGGGAAATTCACATCGCAGAGATGCCCGGGCTATAACGCCAATTTTCTTCCTATAAGTCACTCTCATTAACTGAGAAATGGGGCCCAGGGCCATCAACATTCTGCTATAGTGCCGGGTGAAGTGGTTTCACTCTCAAGTCTCAGATTTGGCCTGAATTACCTAGACAGACATTCCCTCCCCATAAATCTGCCAGAGGACCTTGCGGCCATATATTTTATGCCAGTTAAATGAACACTAATTCCACAAAAAACACAGAATTTTTTTAGCTGCAATCAGTTGTGCAAGCAAGTAACTCTCTAGGACCCCCCCCGCCCCTCCACTTTTCTGTAGGTAAGACAAGCTCTCAGTTTGTGTGTCATGTGATCAACTGGCATGCACATACAACACATTCCCCTCCGGGGGGGCTCCAGGTATGCCACCGCCCATGTCACCAGGTCGCTAGCTAATATTAGCCTCCCTGCTACAGGCCCATTTTGCTGTGCGCACAGTGTGGTCACATGTCAATCACGGGGTCGTTACATTCCACAACCTGACAGCAATCTGAGCCAGATGCCATAAGGGGGGGGGGGGCAGGATTGACTGGGGAGGTACTCATTCCCCCTCTTGTGTTTATCTTACAGTGTTAAACACACCCGTGCTTCCCCCCCCCCACCCTAATTTTTTTAGGAGTTATTTTTGCTGCACAGGATTGTGGTGCAACTTTGGGATTTCCGAATATCATACACCACTGGGAATTTGTTTGCCATTTGTAGATAAAATCAGGATAGTACAAAAGCCCAGCAGACCTGCTCATTAATGACCAGAGAGAGACGGTGGCCTGGGGAACAGATGGTGTGGTGAAAAGCTGACTGGGGGCCACTGAGGAAGATTGGAGGAAAGAGAGAGTTGGGGTGGAAGGAACCCCCCCCCCAGATGTGATGCAGAGATACCTTGTGGAGACACTGGTCTTTCCGGTGGGACCTGCGCAGTCAAAAGCACCAGCAAAATCATGCCTCCAAGTGATTCACAACTGACACCTTTAATTCTCATTAGCAAAGGGATTGGGACACCTTTATTTATGCACCTAGAAAAATTACTTGCCAGCAGATAGTTATTTACTCCTCAGATTGGCTGTTGGCGCTGATGGCAGATCCTGCTTAATGTGAGATGCAGAACATCTGTAGCGGCTTGAGGGTGCAGAGCGGGCTGTAAAGTCAGGGGGAACTGGGAGCACCTGACGGCCACACCGGTGTCAGCTCCAACATTCCGTGCCAGCGATGGAATGTTCTAGAACCTTGCAAACTGTGTCGGGAGACATGATGACTTCAAGAAGCTGGACATATGGGTCTTCATCTGTTACTCTTTCTGATTGTTAATTTGTGCCACTTCTGACAACAAGGGTTCGAGCCACAGCCATTGTCAACCACGTACAGTGGGCCTGTAACATACTGGGTTGACACCATCAGCTGGTCTCATGGTGAAGATCTCCTATTGGGGAAAACAAGAAGAAATGTCACTTTGAGCACACAGAACAAACAATGAAATATTTCCATGATATCATCACAGAAACATCTTAGCTTCCCAATCAGAACATCCATCCATCCATCCATCCATCCATCCATCCATCCATCCATCCATCCATCCATCCATCCATCCATCCATCCATCCATACATCCATCCATCCATCCATCCATCCATTTTCTTTGTCTGTTTGTCCTGTGCAGGGTTACAGGCACCTGGAGCCTAGGTAAGGAATATTGTACTGCAGCCCAATCAGAACAAACAAATACATTTCCATATCCCCTCAGGAACACCTTAGCTTTCCAATCAGAAAAAAACTAACACAGTTCCATGATATCATCACAGGAACATTTTCGCTTTCTAAACAGAGAAAACGAACACATTTCCTTGACCTCGTCACGGGAACATCTCGGCTTTCCTATTAGAAACAAACAGATGCATCTTCATAATATCGTCACAGCAACAATCCAGCTTAGGTTCTCCACATGGTGGAAGATCTGCTGCCAGATGTAATTAGAGTGGCAAAGAGAAAACATGATGGCACTTGTGAGACAGAAGCTTTTTGTGGGCTTGAATGGGAAAACTGAGCAGGCCGCTCAACGCAAGTGGAATTTCCTTTTGTGATTTTTATCTTACATAAGATGTTTACCTGCAGTCAAATGCCAGAAACGGCAGGTATCCTCTGGGCAAACGCCTAGACTGAAGGGGAAAATTATTTCTAATATGTATATTGTACACACACAAAGTGCTTGTATTATTTTCAGCAAACATCTGAAGCTTTGGGGAGGATGTTGTAAATTTTGGAACAGTGTGATGTAACTCCAGTCCAACATCAGAACCACATGGTTTGACATTTAACAGAAAACCAAAGACAAATTCATTTCCATTCAGAAACAGAGATAGGGGAGCGCTGTGTTTATGCTGTGCTCTGCCATTTAGAACATCATATTCTTTCGTTTCCTGTTTACAGTCAAACAAAACAGGAAATTGCCCGGTGGCTGCTGCATGGTATAATTTGTTCTGACTCCTAGGTGAGCGGTAAAGTCTTTTTCGACTGTGCACGCAAAGACATTCAAAAAGCACCTGGATTAGCCGTGTCTCATATGTCTGCTAAGTAAATAATGGAACGGTACAATTTTCAACAACTTCCTCCAGCAGTGAAAAAAAGCAAATTGCCATGGGACATAAAATTATATACTCAGAGAAACATGGAAACCGTGTGAATGTGCCGTACGAATGGGAACCACGTGACGACGGAGAGCCCATGTGCTATTACAGTGTGTTCCCGGGTGTCTGAGAGCCTTTATGAAGGATGTGAGCTGGAGTGGCCTGTTCAGACCCTGCTGGCTCCTGCAGGCCTTTAGTGTGAAAGGTTCTTCATACCTCCAGGACTCTGGAATGTACCATGTTACAGTGACATAGGGGTGTCACCCACATTTATACCCCCATGGAAAGTTAAGAACTCTCCTTAATGACCTATTTCTGTGCTTAATTAAGTCCTGCTTCATTTTTTTTTAAGTTTGCTCTTACAGATTTTTTTTTTTTGGCTTTCCAGAAAACAAATGAAATTCCTGATGATTTTTCAGACCCCCATTAGTGATGGGCCCTAACTTAGCCCTACCGAAAAGGTGACCAGCACCACAGATGTACCTTTGGCCACTTCCTGCTTTTCAGAGCATGCAACATGAAAACATGAACATGCAATGTCTCCCGACTCTGGGGATGAATCTCAGTCACGCAGCTGCCTGTCCAGGCACCGGCGGTCGATAAGGAGGTGTGAGATGCCGCAGAATTGGGGAAACCAGCTGATATGTGAACCCCCCCCCGCAACCTGCTACCTGCCACCTGGGTATTAAAGCACAACCATGTGACAAGTAGAAGGACACCCCCCTCTGACCTATGCACAGGTGTAGGGGTCACTTAGCAGCCGTGATGCACTTCTGGGATTTGGCTACTTGTACCTGCATTACGCACTGCTGATCTGCTGAGGGGGGAGGGGTTCTTAATTACCATTATTCCAGTCGGCTCATTTCAACTAATCTGGGAGGAATTAAACGACCAAGTGGAATGCAGACAACCATGCTTTAACATGGAGCTTAAGAGTGAGAGATTAAAATGTGCATAACCTCGAAAAACACACCAAAGCACAGAAATGGGGGTGTGAAAGATCTGGAGACGTCATGAATACTGAAAATGAGGAAAAACCCACCTCCAACAAAGCAGCAGATTTGAACAGTGTGCAAACTCATTTGTGTGCCTCATATTTTGCGGCCCTTCTCAGCGTCTGATGCAGTGGGACTTTATTTTATAACTGGCAGATATGAGCTGAGGTATCTGTTATGGAGTTGAGTCCCCCTCATTGTACTGGAACTGGGGGAACAAACCCCACTGACAGAGTGTCACCAGATTCAATTAATTTTGATTTACTTTATATCATCCACAACATAGTTTCCTCATAACACCACAGACTGTCATGTCGGCGTTATACACAGGGATTGACATAACTGGCACTCATTGGCTGTATAAAGCTATATACACAGCAATTTCATGTCATAGCATACAGTATTTACTGATATGTACTTATTTTATGTGCTTGTGGGCTTGTTATCATGCATATTAGTGCTTAAGCACTTGTTGTATAAAGGTTAAGAAGCATGCTGAATGTATAGTGTGGTCAATCCTTAGGTAAATAGAAGTTATATAGAAGTTAAAACTGAGGAATGAAAACCAAAAAGTTTTGTATTCCTGCATGATTACCTACCCAGGGCATACAACACTACAAATTTAATTATGCTGTGAAAAACACAAATATTTTATCAAAGAACTCTATCAGCCCATCTGTGATAGAACTTTACATTAATAAATGAGAATGCAAAGCCGGTACTTTAACTAGAAGTTCTTTACAGTCTTTACCTCTTCGAGTTCTGGTCAGGTTTCGGGATATGAATCTGCAGCCTTCAGATTTCATGTCCTTAAATCGTTAAGCGAAACAACTCAGGAGGCTAGACATTAGATGTGAAAGATAGATGTTAGATGTTAAAGAAGCACTTTTTTGCAGCCCCAATGCTGAAGGGACTGAGCAGACGGGGACAGGAGTGGGAATCGACTGCCCGCAGGTCGGGCTCGGAGCACATTTGCATTCTGGTACATCGGCTTTAATAGATGCTCAAAAAGCGGGGCCCGAACCCTCAGGTGGGCCAGAACATTCTCTGCTGCAAAGAGGAAGGAGCCCGTGAGGGACCCACTGAAATATGCTGCCACATAAATGAACTGTACGCCAGGGAAGGAGGGCTTGGATTTTGTTTAGAAGGATGACATTTCAACCTTGGCCTACAAACTTTGGGGAGCTTGGCAAAATGTAAATCCCTCTGGCCTGATCAGATGTTTGCCCATGTGGCGCTGATGTGAGGCCATCTCCACTGGGTGCTTCAAGATACCACCATCTCCACTGGGTGCTTCAAGATACCACCATCTCCACTGGGTGCTTCAAGATACCACCATCTCCACTTGTCTTCTATGACCAACATAACCAAACACAATCTAGCTGTCCTTCCCCAAAACCTGACACACATTTTATAATTATTTTAAAAATGCTTTTATACAAAGCGATGAAGTCAGCCAGTTCTTGACATTCAGTGCCCAGTGACAGCATTACTCCGGCGACCCTAGGATTTGACCCAGCAACCTTCCAATTACAAACGCAGCCTCCTATCCTGCTGAGCTACACACCACAATTAAACAGCACCATGTGCTATGCCTGCAAAGGAAATCCAGTGCATTCTGTACATGACACCATCAAAAAATGACTGCCACCAGTTGAGAATTTGGATAGGATCTCTTCGTAATCCGACAATTGGAGCCTACTTTCAATCTCCTTAATCCGCCACCTGGCATGATCCCCGGGAAAATTGATACGCCACTTCTTACGGGTCGTAGGTGCGTCAGGGCAGCCCGTTCAGTTAGCGATCAGCTGTGACTTGGGGAAGCAGGCTACGTTACTTAGCGTCCCATAATGGCTGCCCCCCAGATGAGGTCCGTGGAATTACAGTGTTTGCATGGAAATAAATTTAAACCAAGCAAACAGACAGGCCTTCACGGGAGTCTGTCACCTCCAAAGGGGATCTGATAACTGATGCGGGGTGGGGGGTGGGACTCCGGGCATTTCGTGTGATAATGAGGCCGCAGGTTATTTGTTTATATTCCTAAAAGCCTCACTCGTGGAAAACGAAGAGTGACTCGGGTGACATGGCAGTGTGAGTCTCCACTGAGGTCTGCATGACAGGAGATGTTCACACTCATACTCGGCCGTCTGCCCATCCTCTCATTCGCCGATGCCGGGGCTTCCCCACATCTACAACTCATCCACACCGTGGTTTAGTTACGCTCTAAGTGCCCCCCCCCCATTAATATTATGATGATGAGACCCAGAATGTTCAGGATTGTTCTACCACACACGTATATTTTACCCCACACCTCCTTCCCCTCCCTTCCCTCTCTCGCTCTCCTCTCATATCTGAAATGTCATTTTCTCCCTCCACTGAATACTGTATCCAGCCCTCTCGCTCTCTTCTCTCTCTGTTTGTCTCTCTCTCTTCCTCTCTGTCAGTCTCCCTCTCTCTCTAGGGCCTAATTACGAGGCAGCTGCAAATAAATACATTTATTTAACAAAAAACCTGCACAGACTCTTTCTCT
>JAABNY020000001.1:15178868-15197600 GCA_015164015.2 Brevimyrus niger
AGTTTACGGCGATATAATATTAACGGAACGTGTTTTAAAAGATTTATTTGTCGCTCAGTGGAAATGCTTTTGCCAAGTGGGGAATGACACTTGCTGTTTGCATTAAAACAAGCAACATGTCATAAATTAAATATAGTCTCAGGGCAGTGCGGTCTGGCGACTTGAAAGCAACATTGGTGACTGTGGATAAACATGTGCGGCAAGGATGTTTAACATACTGTTGGTGCTGGGAACTCGTTCAGCGGCATTGCAGGAAATTAACGGAAAGCGGTTTCCCTGACTTGGCTGAGATTTGTGGAGAGCTTCACCACACCACAAAAACACCACCTCGTCTGGACAAATCACTGCACCGCTAATTAGCGTCCTCTCTGCTCCTACATACGAGAGCTTCAGAATATCCTGAATTAGCCCAGATATAATTTGAGGAACATACAGTCCCTCACAGGCCTCTGTAGATCACAGGAGGTTGTGTCACGACTTCAACCAAGAGGTTTTTTTTTTTTTTTGCTAAATTCCCAAAATAGTTTTCAGAAACAGCTGAACATGTTTAAGCTGATAATTGACAACTACAAGCTAATTTGCCCAATTACCCAGTCAGTTGTCTATTCTAGAGCAGTCCTCATCTTCTCAAAACTTCTGAAACTGTCAGAGACTTTTTTAAACCTCAGTTTGGTGGCTTAAGCTTTCTTGCATTATAAAAATCCTGGCTTATTCTAGTTGATTCCACTGAGTTCAAGTAACCGTAAGAAGGTTTTTGCACACCTATTTAAACTTTGGAACAGACACCTTTCCTGTTTGACCCAGCAGCCAGCCTGTTCTGCATTTGTGGTAGAAAAATGATCAGAAATCAGCATCTATGAAACACTAATAGTAAACATATTCACTGAACAGCAACAGCACTGTGTCAGCTGACTTTATAGTCCGCTTGCTACCAAAATGCCACGCCTTTAATTAGCGCAACTCTTGGAAACATATAGCACCTAGAGTGGATGAGAAAATCCAACAGTCTAGTTATGATAGCACTGCCCTCTAGTGACCAGGAGGAATGCTGACTGAAACTGATTTTTAAAAAGTTTGAGTTTTCCTCAAATTCTAAACACTACGACAGAATAAATGTCTACGGATAACAACGGCACTATAAACTATTCGTTGATAACAATGTTGTCATCACTAAAAGGCACCACATGCAAGAAACATCCATTTGGACCTTTGATTAAATTTTCAATTTTTCTCCTCTTTTAAGCTGCATCCTAATTCTCTATGCAAAACCAATCCCACGTAAGGCAGCCGAATTCCTCAGCTCTTAAAATATTAATACGGTTGTCAATGTCGCAGCATTATGTTATTTTTTTTAACCACACAAATTCTTAGATATTCAATCTCAGGAGAGCAAACATTCTTACCTTTGGTTTTCTGATTCCTTCACTATTCTGATGCCAAGCTGCAGTTTAATTGGAGTCTGTCTCCTTTCCACAGTCTGCAGCATCGGTGTAAAACTTCTCAAATATTTCTCCAATATTTCTTCATTACTTATGTGAGTCTATTTGATGGAAATCTGTTTCTAACCTGTTTGTTACTTCACACACAGTCCAGTTTCAGTGTAACTGGAAGACCATAGCTGGCACTGTCAGCAACAATAATTACGTCCCTTGATACTTAGTTGCAACAGTCTGAGTGTCTTGATCGAAATTACTGAAGTTACTGAGAGAGAAGCAAGAAATGGTATGTAATTTGAAAAAAAAAAAATGGAAATAGGTACACTGCCTCAACATTATCATAGTCCTTGGTGGCTTGGTAGTTTCTCCAAAATAGTCTAGTTACTGGCATCCAGAGTCCGGGGACACGAATAGCCCTCATACTGGACCCCACATTAGTCTCTGCAAGCTCAGCAACTCAATATTTTAGCAGTTCACTCTTGAAATGGCCAGTGGACCTGGCATGAGCTGACAGTGTAGACCTTTCCTTGTGGTGCATCATCCAACACTGTTGTGTTTTATAAATGCATGTTCTGGTGTTTTTTCCTTACCCTCTGACTTCAAAGTCCCATCCATGACACCATTTCATGCTCATGTTATACCTGGCGTTTGAGCTAATGTTATGACTGGCTCGCAGGCTGATATTATGCCCAGCTATCAAGCTAATGTGGTGCCTGGCTATAGAGCTAACATCATTCCTGGCTAACAAGCTAGCATTAAACCTGGCTATTGAGCTAGCTTTATTAAGCTAATGTGATGCCTGGCTATAGAGCAAACATCATACCTGGCTAACAAGCTAATATTAAACCTGGCTATTGAGCTAGCTTTATTAAGCTAATGTGATGCCTGGCTGTCAAGCTAACATCGAGATAACATTATGCTTAGCTAATGAACTAATGTGGTGTCTAGCTATCGAGCTAATGTTATGCCTGGCTATATAACTACTGTTATATCCAGCTATCGAGCTAACATTACGCCTGACTGTCAAGCTAATGCTATACCCAGCTATAAAGCTGACATTATGCCTAGCTATATGTTATACCTGGCTATCCGGCTAAAGTTATACCTGGCTATCAAGCAATTAGTATACCTAGCAATCACTTGAATGTATCATCGGCTATCAAGCTATATCCAACTATCAAACCGTTACACTCAGCAATCAAACTAATGTTATGCTCGTAGATTGAGCTAAATGTCATGCTAACATGACTCGCTGGCTGGCCTATTTCATTGTGTGGGCCATAGGAATGGTGATATTACAATCCCGACAAACATAGGCAGAAGACTATCAGATTGGAAAATAATAATTAAAATAATGAAAAAAGGGAACATCGCAGATGGACTCCATTACCAGCACTTGGCATCTCTTTCCCTGGAACATGCTAATTAAGAACGGCTTTATCTATAGTAATACAGCTATAATTTCTCCTGGAGCCCGACTTCACGCAGCAGTGAGCAAAGGAAATGCAAATGAGTTTGGGTTGAACAGAATCTGAGCAACCCTATAAAGGAGGTTACAATAAAAATTAGACAGCAAAGGGTCTTTTCTGTCAGGTCATGTAGGAGAACACCATTCAAGTTGGAGATCCGTCACTCTTGACATCAGACCTGGGTAAAAATAATCACAGGCTGTAGTGTCTGGGAGCAGTGTAAATACGCATCCTTCAGGCAAGATTAAAGCCGCTTCCCATCGACGTGGCGCCAGGCACCCAGGGAAACACGTATAATTTTACCACACTCATTTCTCCCTCTCTGGGATCGTGTAAGGATTGAGTATCTGATTGGACGGCATTCCGCCTGGAACGTGATATAAGGGAAAGTGAGGTCTTTGAAAGCCTGATGCACGATTAGCAATTCAAAACATGCAGTTTATGCTCTCCCACTAACCTCAGGCCCATTTGCAGCCTTTTTTTTTTTTTTTTTTCTAATGTGGCGAGCGCAAACCTTTGGTGTTGATTCAACAAGGTACTGGCAGCACCCCAAACTTGCAAAGCCACCACTGCCACACGACATGAACCATGAGTCAGATGCTGATCGTTTGGCCTCCAAGACCTCAAAAGGGTAGTTTGTACTGTATGTGCACCTGAAGGCACCCGGAAAGTTCCAGCTCGCCTTGTCTTTAGGCTGATCTGGCTGTCGCTACCTGAAATTACAGGTCCAGAACTACACTTTGATTCCTCACATGGAAAAACACATGGGAGTTCTGAGGAAATTGATCAACAAACAAATGACAAGAAACAGCATCTGGGAGCCAAAGATCACCGGGGACTCAAGGAGGACCCCAGAGCAGCTAAGGATGGTCCACATTAACACTATTAACATTTAAACATGTGAATTATGAAGCAAAAATAGCATACTGAATATATATCTAAATTTCCTGTACTCGGAAATTTTCTAACTTGTTTAATAACCCTTTTCTTCAATTATGGATTGTTAATCAGACAAATATGTTGATTAAACATTCACTGTGTGTGCTTAGTTACTAAAAACACACTGGTGTTAAATATGAATAATACAATACATAGATATTCTGCTGAGTACTTAGTCATCTTTAAAGTGTGAGTTTTATTGTGGATGAATGCCTGTATGTACTCACACCTGCACCGGCTTAGAGGCTCTGCCTGGGGCAGGGGGCTGATAGCTGCCGGCCGTAGGATGAAGGTGAGGCTGCTTACGGGATGTCAACGACGGTGGAAAGGAGGGGTAATGAGAAGGGGGGGGGGGTGTCGCTGTGGATCAGCTACTTGCAGGATCCGTGAGGTTCTCAGTTATTTATGGGGATTTTTATATTTCCCACTTAAAACTTCTGCTGGGAGCTGTGTGATTAGCCTGACTATACGATGTTCTTGCCAAAATGGAGGAAACGTTAGTAGAGCTTACTGATGACCTGTGTAATTTGGGGT
Source organism: Brevimyrus niger (assembly GCA_015164015.2). Lineage (NCBI taxonomy): Eukaryota > Metazoa > Chordata > Actinopteri > Osteoglossiformes > Mormyridae > Brevimyrus > Brevimyrus niger. The sequence continues at coordinate 15,183,247 of JAABNY020000001.1, forward strand.
ACTGAGCTGATGATCTTCTATGGACCTGTCACATTTGGTGGTTTTAGAATGAACACATCACATCTGTCCACAACAGCCTTCCTTTATAAGACCCTTTCTTGACTGGTAATTTTGAGAGCACTGAAAAATATACTCTTGCTGCCTACTGATGGCTGAGCTGAGACAATGTAATCCCAGCGAAATCCACCAGAATGTTAATGTTAAATGGGACTGTATGGAATTTCTTTTTATACCGCTGATGTCTCTGTGTATGGGATGAGGATGCACCGCGAATGAACAGCAGCATGGAAAAAATATAGACAACAAAGAGCGGGAGCCACTGGTCTGTACCCTCAGTGTTTCTGAGGAAAAGGCTTTTAGAAGATTCTACGCCCAGTGAGGGCATTTATAAGAACAGCCGGATATGCATCGAAACGACACTTGGTGGAGTGGAATTCAGCCCGACGCAGACCCCGGTCTGGCGAGATCTTCCGGGGGTAGGGCAGCAGGTTTTCAGATTCAGGAAGCCGTTCTGGCTGCGGAGGCCAGGGCACCGGGCCTGTTTATAGCCTGGAGTCATTTTTCCAACTGTCAGCCCTGCTGGAGTCAATATGACTGGAGGCGATAGCAGTGTGAAGCCTTGAACCTCCTCGGGAGCCTCAGCGCCAGGGCAGGAGAAGCCGGATCCCTCATTCAGGCTGACCCGGCTCATCTCCCCGCTCCCATTCCAGCCAGATGGAATTTTAAGCAGTGGGCCGGGAACCCGGGACTGATAAACATGGTGACCATGGACACCTCTTCCTTGGCAGGCTCACAAATGCATTATGTTGAATGACTTTAAACTTTACAGCAGTGGAATGGGAGCGAGAGAAGGAAAAAAAAAAACAAACAAGAGGGAAATCAAATGCATTCCTCCTTCCCGGAGTCGTCGGAGCTTAATTGGAGGGACTTGGATGCAGGGGAATGGTAATTTAACTGCAATAATGATTAAAGTGATCATGTCACCAGATTCTGAGCTATTAGCCCGAAGTCAACTAGCAGCATCCTGTCCCTCCCCACCCACATGAGCACACTAATGATGGTTCGTCAGAAGTTTGTCCATCTACCCAACTGGCAAAACTAGACAGACAGTTTGAACAAACAGTCACTCACGCCACAGAACAGTCACAAAAGGGACTATCAAACAATAATAACGTATGCGATTTAAATAAGGAAATGACCTTGAGGGAGTAGCAAAATTTGGAACGTTGCTTAGAATGTCATGGCCGACCCCGAGATCACGATAATCCATAAAACTCGGGAAAATGCAAATGTGCTTCACACACGTAACATCGCTGTGCAGATTTTTCAGTTCTTCAGCATGACAGGAGTGTGAGTTCCCTGACTCACACAGTGAGCTTGCAGAGTCGTATTCAGACAGACTCTTGCTTTGTCCTGATGTCACATTCCCGCGTAACAGAAGCCCTGGATTTTAGTATGAAGCTGTTGTGCCTCTGGCTCAGTGCTAAATTGGGGGGGAATATATATTCTAACTTGAACTGTGGGAGCTGTAATGAAATAAAGCACAGTATTATTGCATAAGTGCAGCATAAACACCCACATTACATCGACATTCTACAATTTAGTATAAAAAACTCTCAGTGATGAATTCTTCTGCCAAATAGAAGGGTAGGATGAGTGAGGGGCCATCAGTGTGTGGCCTCAACAATTTGTAACATCACCTAGCATGTTTATGTCCGTTGGAATTTACAGCCAAACCCGTCTTTCACCATAAAGGAACCCAAAAAACTAGGCATAGTGGACTAGCTATGCACATTGCAGGGTTTGCAGAAAACCTGCCCCCAGCGGTTACCTTTGGACCCCCCCCAAACTCATGCTAAAGATGCTAAAAGCAATGACATCCTGTGGCATGAATAAAATTGGGATGAAAAATACAGGCCATTAACTAATAGGTAAAACGTCAGTTGCCAGTGTTTCACACAGTCCGAATGGTAAAGTGCAAAAATGCTGCAGTGATTATTTTTCTTGGACTCTGGTGCCAAGACAATATGGCAGCCACCTTTTTGTCCAATCCTGTGCTACATTAATGTGAGCCAAGTTACCCAGCAACGCGTCAATTCCCGTCTTGTTATCCATATCAAAATTCCACGTCTTGTTTTCTTTCTGGTTGAATCAAACAAATCCATTGGGTTTGTGAATCTGAACGACAGGCTGTTTTAGTCTCTGCGACACTCTCTGTGTCCTCCCCCCCCCATCCCATCCCTTGTCTATCATCTTACTCCATTTTCCCCAAACCCCCTTCCTTCAGAACACAGTATGGGTAAGACCCAGCCACCATGCATGGTGTGATGTCTATACGATGCTTTAGGAGATTGGAGCTATCAGGTTTAGACCAAGACATACAACATAACATACAAAAGTTCCTGCAGGTAGCTGTGATCTATACTAGCCCTGCAGGAGTTAACTCAGCTCCACAGGGGACTCCAAGAGGCACTGTAGCTTAGGGTCTGGTCTGGGCCCAGACCCAGGCTGGTAATTTCTGGTGCATCAAACATGATCGACCCCACACCTCTCCCAGCTTGCAAGAGGGCAATGTGATAAACTTGATGGAAGTCTGGATGCCTGCCTGGCAATAAAGGATGAGCTTGTGGCAATTCCTTGGATTTGTGTGCATGAATTTAAAAGCCACAGGCTTTAAACCGCAGTCCAGGGTCAGATAATCCTTGGGGTAGGTGGGGGTTAGGGGCCCTGCTCGAGGGGCCAACAGTGAAGCCACTCTACTGACCCTGGGATTTAAACTGGTGACCTCACAGGCATAGGGTCCTAATCTGCTGAGCTACACAACACCCACTGGAACAAAATGAAAAAAAAAAAAACACAAGAGGGGTTATACATCATATGGCTTCTCTATTAGAAGTATGAAAAATGTATTATCAATGAGGCACATTACTGGCCCTGGAAAATTCCGTACTTTCCGTTCGGGGGAGCAAACAAACAGTATTCCCTCCCAGGGAAAAAAAAAACCACATGTGCACAGAGTGGGCTTTGACGGTAGGCTGATTTGGCATAATCGAAGTTCAAAGCCACGCTGTACACCACTCACTGGAATAGCTCTTTGGTGAGCTCCCTGGGACAGCAGCCAGGTTCCTGCAAAGGATGCGCTTTTTTAACAGCATGACCCCCAAGTGTCTCCTGGCTCATCGTTGTATTTTAGATTTATTTTGTATAGCCAGAGTACAAAGGCTGAAATTCAGACATTCAACATTATTTAACCTGTTTCAAATGGAATTTGTAATATAGAGACAGGTTAAGCGGTTGTAAGGTTGTTTGTGTGCTGGCTGCATTGCAGTACGTATCTAACCCTGTTGCTGGCAAAAACATTTACGCAAATGTCTAAGCCTCCCTTTCAATTATCTAGCTGTCATGTTACCATAGCGTTAATGTATAGACCAGACGGCCGCTGCTCCTGTTTGTCTTCAGTTGCTACTGATAACTGGTAGATATTAAAATGAGCTTCTGTAACAGCAAATGAAATGGGTTCGACTCCAAGGTTCAATTTCATAATTTGTGATTAATTCAGTCATACTGTTGTGAAATAAGCCATTTTGGGCCTTGACTATAATATATATAGTCAATTATATATACTATATATAGTCTTAACTATAGTCTTTAGGTTTCTTTTTGAAAGGGTTCCAGTTCAACTAATACTGTCAAATAATTATTCAAACTACCGTCAAGTCAAGAGACAGCTAATAACAATGTCAGAACTGATCACTCTAACCAGTGGAAAATGTCATTCTAGTTCATGCATTTCTCTCATTGAGTGGCTGTCACAGTGTAATGGGGATGATATCTACAAATTAAAATTTTCGTTAGAGACGTAAATCTTTCTTCGGGACTCGGGTCTTGAGAATTACTGTGATTTTTTTAAAACTGAAATATGTAGCAAAATTTTTGAGGAAATTTCAGCAGCTAAAACCATTAATGAGTCGTTCACATTCTGCAAAACATTTAAAAAATGACACTGGAATTGTTCACCCAGTACTGCGTTAGACAGGGTGTTAACAGATTTCTTCTTTTATTCATTTTTTTTAAAACATCTGTACATCTAAGTAATGTTATTGTTTTTTTCTTGCATTTGGAATTCCGGTCTCCAATCCTGCTTCTGCTCCACACACCTGTTTCTCTTCCTCATCTTTCTCTCCTTCTGTCTTCTTTTTGTTTTAAATTAGGGAAACCAAGCACTGGCCAGCAAACGGTGTTTGAAAGAAGAGGGGGAAGAAAAAAAATCAAAGAAAAATCCCAGAATGCTTTGCTTCCTTAGACCCGCGGAACAGTTGAACTGAGCACAGCCATCTCCTGTGAAAGGGTCTGCAAACCGTCTGAATGCAAATGAAATCCCACTCATTCCTGCAAATATTGTCTTATCCATTAGTGCGGGCTGACAAGAAAGGAGTAGGTCCGCATTGTGGCCCGGCAAGGAGAAGTCAGGGGAAGAATTCTATTCAGTCCCGGTCGAGGGGCTCGCTGCTCTTTGGTTTTGTTTGGCACCATTCAGACGCCGTAGACCGTGGTAACAAAGAGAGCTTTCAGTCTACCTCACTGTAAAAGCATGTGAAAAAAAGAAGGAGGAGTAGAGGGAGGGAAAGAGGGGAAAAAAGTGGACGAGGGGTTGCTGGAAAAGTCGAGGTGCAGCGCTGGGAGAGTTGGGCCGCGTGTTCCTGCTGTTGTTTATCTTACGGCCGTAGACTGAGAAAGGATGCGGAGGAAAAGCTGTACCCTCCATCTTCTCTGGCTTAACGGATCCGCGCCGGAACGTCTGCCGGCTTCTGAAGACGGAATGGTCAGATTTGGCCGTTGTTCAGCTAAACGGGTCTGCCATGGTTTTTACGAGTTCCCTGCCCTTTTGCAAGCCAATCAACCCTGCTGATGTCAAAATTATATAGTGTCCTGAACACAGTCCCATTCTGCCTGGAGCCGCGCTCACTGCGCTCCTATGGTTATACCTTAACTGAAAATGCTTTTCCGGTGTCTGTTCTCAGGGAAAACGGGAGTAAATGGTAAAAACATTTAAAAAAAAATTTAAACAATTTGCCTCTCGCCTTTGTTTAATTTACCCCTCTCTAAAATTCCAAAGTCTGCCCCATTCAGCCAGTCTAAATAAACACATTCAGTCACGCTGATGTTGTTCTCTTTGCAGGCTACGCATGGAAGGTGGACCTATTGAAGCCACTGGAAGCTCCACGAGTGCAGCTGGAGGAGATCCGGTCAACCTCGGGGGGCCCCTGCACACTGTCCATGTCATGGGGATGGGCCGGGTGTGAGTGGTTTTAAAGCCCCCACCCTCGTAACAGGTGTGACCATACCCTGCTACCTTTCAGCCCACCTGCAAACAGCAGCACCCCTTGGCAAAATTCTGATGTTTTTAGGTTGTTCGGCAGCTGGCTGAAAATGTTTGACAAATAGTAAAACAACCAAATCCTTAAAAAGCCCACGGCTCCGATTTATTTTTGCCTTTTTTTTTTTTTTTTTTTGTCCTGCAGGACGGCCTTGGGGCTAGCCAGCTGTATAATCATGCCATTCATTTCTATTTTATTGACAGATGTGACTTCAACAGAATACTGATGCTTCCTCGAACCTTTGGGAGATGTCAGATTCCGGGGCGTCTGCTCGCCGAATTCAGTGGCTTTTCAGAGGCGATCTCGCAAAGGATGGAACATGCCGGGGTTTTCTTCAAATGAGCATTTCATTTGGAGGCCAGCGTTTTGAGAGGGGACCCGACATAAAAGGAAAAATCAATTCAGGGACGCCGAACCATCCCTGAAGGAAAACGCCACACTGCCGGCCTGCCCATCTGCATTCAGTACAGACACATTCCACTTACTCAAATGTTTAAAAAGGCACTGAATTAAGTATTAGGACAAACTTTACAGAAAAACGTAAGGACAAACTAAAGTGTCCGTATCGAACCTTGAAAATCTTTATTTTTCGTTTGAATTTTTCCAGAAGCACACTACACTGGTGTCAGATTGACCAGAATTCCCATAATACAGTGAAATGATTGATGACCATCACTTAATCACCGGGCAGGACAATGTGTAAACCAGTGTTAGGAGCCCACGGCTTGTGAGCCGAGGGCTGTTTTTCCTATATGTGCTCCCCTGACCTGTCAGCTATGTATGAAATAGCAGCACGGAAGCCAGTCGTGCGGAGGCCACAGCAAAACAGAGGGCCAGATGTGCCCCGGGTGAGCATTCAGCCGGCTGTTGTATCCGAATGCAGACGGGAGCAGAGATGGTCCCAAGGTAACCCCAGGTAAACAAACCAGAAAAGGAAAAAGAAGAAAAGGTGGTGAGAGATAAAATGGCATGGTTGGCTGCGTAATTTTACCTGGTTTATCTTCTTTACACAGTCAGGATGACACATTAAACTCTACTTCCAATCATGTTAACATCTAAAAATTATTATTATAATGTTTTACAATGAGACGTACATAAGAGTAAAAACCTATTTCAGCATTCACAAGGAGTTGAACAGATTTTGGGCAGATTATAAAAAAATGTCACCCGAAGCTGCTCCGTCCAGAAAGAAACGCAAAATCAACACACCTCATGTTAAACTACCAATACAGAACATAAATGAAGCATGCTGGTGTTCTCACTGTAAATGTTTACATAAATGTAGCAGGTCTCTGCATTGTGGTTAGATGGGAGCACACTGTCAGAGCAGAGGAGCATTTGCCGTTATTGTGTTTTTGCAGCTACAGTATCGCAGATTGTAGTGTCCGCATACCGTATATGTTCCCTTTGAGCTCTCCGGACAACAGCTCTCAGCGACCGGTGCCTTTCAGCAGAGAAAACCAGATCAATTCAGAGGCACAAGGAGGATGATGGAAAATCGGGTCTCAGCAGGTCCTGGGGAGTCAGGTTTCTGTCTCAGCTGGCCCTTCGTAAGGCATGGGGGTGCCGGGGAGCTGATGTGCAGCTAAGGTAAGAGCAGGATCGCCAATCTCAGCTAGACGAGCCTGGGGGAGAGTCCCATTACTAGGTTCCAGGGATCTATCTCCTCCGTGTGGAAACTGGCTTTTTATATTTCTTATTTATCCAAAGTGATGCACATTTTGGAGAAAGTAGGATCAGCCAGTCCCTGGAGCAACTGAGGGCTAAGAAGCCTTGTGCATGGGCCCAGTGGTGACATCACTCTGTCAGCCCTGAAATTTGAACTGGCAACCTTCTGATTACTCTCCTATAACCCCTGTAGCTTTATAATTAGAGGATTTTTGTACTTAAAGCTATGGGTATAAGTCCCAAGCAGTAGGCCTACCTTCTCTCTACTCTAAGTCATATATGTGTGTGTGTGCATGTGTGAGTAGCTCTTTGTTTTTGGGGAGGCGGGCTGTGGTAAGACGAGTAGGAAACACATGTAGTTCATTTCAGTTCAGGGGTTAATGAGCTCAGAATTTAGAAATGAATTTGGATTCTTCCTATAATCAGAAAAAGGAAAATACAGGTGTTGCAGGTGTTGGAAATTTACAGAAGCGCATGCCTGTAACAGAAGGCAGCCATTTGTTTGTTTTTCACCAAAAGTATTGAAATCTGAAATTTTCATTCACCCTGTTCCATAAGCATTTATGGAGTGCACAGGATATTTAACATAGCTATCAATAAATTGTATTCATCAACATAATCCATCCAATAGGTTTGCCACCACCCCCACAAAAACAATTATTTATCTGAGCTTAAACTGAGGTGGATTAATAATAATTAAGCAATCGAGCTGAAAGGGACATTCATACCAGCTTTAGTTAAACTGTGTTTATGAAAACCCTGCCTATTGTATTTCTGACACAGGGAGACCGATGCGAAATTAGAGGGAAGCAGACCCACAGCATCCATGTTTCACGCTTCCCGATGCCTCAGAGTCTCCGAAATTCCCCCCAAACCCACCAGGAGTGGCATCTTCCAAAGAGGTGAATGGGATTATGTCAGACATGTTTGGAGGAAGTGGTTTTGGCAGCAGATTGGAAGCAGGTAATGGAACAGTCAGGCGCGGGGGGTAAACTCACGCCGCAATTAATCTGCACTGTTAGGCATGCGATGAGGCTTGGAATGAACTCTTTTATTATTATGGGTGCCTTTCAATGGGACACGGCGGGAATTTCGAGTTCGTAAATTGATCGCTATGAATAGGAACAGCTTTAAAATAGGCTACAGAGCCACGTGACCAAGCTGGCGCAACTGTAATAGCGATGACAATAAAACCTGAAGAGAAAAACAAAAGTGGTATTACGATAAATGTAATGGTAACGAATGTTCGACAGGTTTAAAAAAATATATATATACCACTGAGTAAAATGTATGGCAAAAAAGCCATAACAGATGTTTTGGAATTGTGGACTGGTCAATTGGCTTTCCCAGTCAACCGTGCCGGTGGAAAACACAGAGGGCGAAGGGGTGGGGGTGCGTTTTGAAGATGAGAATAGAGACTCGGATAATTGCAGACGCGCGCACTGAGGTGTCTGCTTCCTACATCCTGCGCTTTCAGCGGATCGCGCCGCAGAAGTAAACACAGGATCCGCAGCAGCGAGACGGGCTCCAGGCTCCGTGTTTTAACTCGACGTGTTCCGACAGATTACATGCAGCCGCCCTCCTGGGGGGGCACAGGGATCGGCGGGCTGATTCAGCCAGACGAGCCGGCTGTGAAGTTCTGTAGGAAGTCGCAGACAGTAAATCAACCTTACGTGTAAAAGAAAAAAAAATCAAAATCAGAAACGATCAATTCAAAGGAGTTCAAATGCTCTTTGAAATAACACAGCGCCAGACCACAACAGAAGTCTTTTAAACCTGGCCTTCTACGTTAAAATGATTACAACGTTACTTATCATTTTAAAAACCACTGGCATGTGTAATTTAAAAGAGACATAAGTGTTTGGATGAAAAATATTCCAATGTGTAGTATGTAGTGGCCTACTATGTGTGTTTAAGAAAAAAATAAATAGGCCTGAAGAATTCAAAGACGACAGGTTTTTCACGTGGATTTGGAAATCTCAGCGGCACAAATCGAATGTAAATAAATCTGTCAAGAAAGAATTAGCCGGAGGCTTAGGTAAACTCCCGGAGTCTCTTAAAATATATGACGTGCAATGTTTCCCTCTTAGACATTGAAACACGTAGCCTACATTTCAGTGCAAACTTCTGAAACATAGATGACCGGTGTTTATTCGATCTCTTCTTGGCGTTTGCGTGTGAAACGGCAGAAGGTGAATAAAAACAGGCCTGCGTTCAAAACCTTATTAAACAGAAATTTTACTCTGTATTTGGAATTTGCTGGGGAAAAGGTCCAAAATATCTTTGCAGATAGTTAATTGCATGTTTTGTCAATTCATCCATCAGTGGGCTTTTGACAGCGTGCGACTTCGGCGACGTGCACGGGGATTTAGGGACGTCGCCATAGGGCACCATTGTAGAAGAAATATTATAAAACTGCTGTCACTCAGCGATGTATGATGTGGTTTTATCGAAGGCACAAAGTAGCCCCCGTTTCCTAAATACGTTAAAAAGCAGATTCCGTTTCCTGTAGCTGCTCCCGGACTTTACACGGAAGACCGGAATCACACCGTCCGGAAAACGTCCTCAGAGTCTGGGATGGGGTATGAAATGTAAGTGCACATATAGTTGTATAATAAACGTAACACGTGGATTGCTATGGGGGTGGGACAGCTTTACTGTTACCCGGCTGGCTGTGCACCCCCAGCAATTCACCCCAGGCATCTCAACTCCATCCGAATATTTCTTCACCAATTTTAAGGCGCTTAAATAAGTCACAGTTTCAGTGACAGTTTCATTATCTTTCATTGTAACCACTGCTAGCCCTTCTAAATCTGGAAGAATTTATCCTATACCAATGATTTATGTGCTAGTCTCCTTCTGAAAATTCAACGGTTATTTTAGGCGGCATATATGAAAGTAAAAGAATAATACTTTTATAAATATTTTTGTTGGCATGTAACCTTTATATAGATTTATTTTTTCGGTAACGCTGAAGCTGAGGTTACAGTAAACGGTGATGCCGTCAGATCCGAAATGCGACCAAACGTTCCCAGCTTTTCCCTCGACCCAGCTGCTAAAGTAAGTTACGGTTTGTTGTTGCTCTCCGAGTCCAGCTGTGGCCTCACCATCCTGCGGTTTAATAGATCCACTTATTTCTAAATATAACTTTCCAACTTTGTCATCTTACACGCTCACCAGTTTGTGGACAGTGTGCGCTTTAATTTCACGTTTTGGTTTTGGGCTTCTTTAAAGGCTACCGTTCGTCCGCATTGTACTGAAAAATTGAAGCAGAAGAGCGAAAATGCGAACTACTAATGTTAAAGAGTTCAGTTATATTCACGTTGTGATTACGCTGTAAATTGCATCTAAATAAATGTGACTAAGATGTCGGTTTGGCGAATGAGGGACGCTGTTAAACACGGAACACTTTTGAAAGGCCTGTCACTTCACTTTGGGCATCAATTTGCCATCTGATTCCGTTTACAGGACTTTCTCCCGTTAAATTAAAACATATCTCAGTTGGTAGCCATGGCGTTTAAAAATAGCTACGGCAGAAGAGTGGCTCTCAAACACTCATCCGACAGAGTTATTGTGCTCTGTCCCTCACTGGTGGCTGTAAACCACTTCCCAATGGTTACTTAATTGGTTCCCATATAGTTACAAGGGATGGTGATTGACAGCTCGCAACAATCCCACCCACTGTGTGTTTAGGAGCCTAATTTCTACCATAATTAGTTAGGAATATGTGACGCCCCTTTAGATTATGGGACGTCTTGGTGATGTCACAGAGCCTAGACCACCAACATAGGCGTCTCTCTTTCGGGGTGGGTGTGAGTGAGAAAAACCCCCATTTTCTTGAACAAAGGGAGTTGCCTATCAAAGGCAGGTTTTGGGTCAGAACAACGAGCTTAACCCTAACTTTTTGGAGTGAGAGCACATTTCTGCCTACACATTAGCAGTGTGGCTGTGTTGTTCAGTGTATTTCCTATTAAAATTGGGGCTTTTGAGGCCAAGCATTGAAAATCTGTGCATTATTCACCTGGAATGTGTGAAGATGACCTTGTGCTGTCACTCTGGGACTTACGCAAAGCCACTACCCCGGGTCATTGCTGCCGGCTCGATTTGTTAGCGTGTCGCTAATCACCGCCCACAGAGAGGTGACTGGAACGTGTGCCTGTGAGACATTAATATGGAGTTCAGGTTTGACCTTGAGCTAAGTGTAATGGCTTGAGTTGAAACATAAAATGGAATGGAAAACACATTTGCATCAGCTCTTATCTCTGTGAGGGATTGCTAGCAGCTCTTGCGAATGCATTAGACCAGCAAACAGGTCTAACGTGCGTTTCATTTCACATTAACATTACTAGCCACCAGTGTCATGTCTCTGAAGGTCTCATCGACATTTATTCAGGAATTTCAAATAAATATATTTTTATTACTGATTTCAAATACAATATACTATGTTTATCTGTTTATGTTTGTTCATTATATTGCATTAAATGCTTATATTATATCGCTTATATATTAAATTGCTTATTATTATACTGCATTAAATGCTTATATTATTTTGAACAAAGAACTAGCTGTCATATTAATTAGAGGCTATACTGGTTCCTAGTAGCTAAAGGACTGAATTTGGATTAGTTCATGTCATTACGATCCCTTCATGTCATTAGGATTTGAAACCTCCTCCTACTCCAGTCCACAGTATCTATCTTGCTTCTCCACCTGCACTCTGCACCCCTGATACAGGTAAGAAAGGGACTGATTTAAAAAATACATTAAGCAGATGGAGCAATAGATGGAAAACAAGGACTAATCAGGAGTGGGAGCGAGGGGGTGGGGCATCACTGTTTTCTGAATCTGGGTGACAGGTTAATATGATTAATGAAAATGAAAAACCGCAAACAAACAGAAGGTAAGTTTCTCAAAACTACAATTAGAAATTATATTATCAAGTGCATTTTTAATAATGGACATCTCTGAGAATGTAGGATACATTATGCTATAGTATGTGCTTGATTTTTAGCATAAGTTGGCAGTACTATGTTCCCAGAACTTTTTCCCTCTGTACTTTCAGTTTTGTTTTTTTTTAATTTTGTTTGTTTCATTCTTTCTAAGAACTTTCTTCTTAGGGGAAATTTTGAAAGACTTCCCTAAGTTTTTTGTGCTTGTTGTCACCATGAATATTGACGGAGCTTGTAAATAAATAAATATCCCAGCTTCACTGAAATATTACAAATTTTTTTTTACAAATGTCAGTCACAGAGGCATCCCACGTGAGTTGATCGGCATGAGACGAGCGCTCCAGTATAAATGTCAATTTCATTTAATTGCCGAACAGGGCCCTTATGAGGCTCGTGACGGCTTTGGGAAGAAAGCCTAGACGTGCATTTTGACATGTTTCCCTGTTAAAGAAGAAGACATCTGTTTCCATTGAAGGGCTGCATTGTTCCGTTTTTAAGGGGGCTGGCCCTTAATAAGGCCATTTGCATTTAATTGCCTTTTTCACGTTTGTGGGTCTGTACAAATATGAGGATCTCTTTCCTATTGGCACTCCAGTTGGGAAAATCCCGTTAGTCTGAGGGACAACGCGGCCTTGCAAACACAAGCTTGCAAGTTTGCTAATTGGTACATATTAAAATGCAGGACAGTTACTAACAGGCACAAGATCAACCACCTGTAATTTAATTAAGGTGTGTAATGCAAGGCTCTCCTGTTAGGCTGGAGCTGAATAAACTCTTTGTCTTTGTATTGTCTGTTTGTCAGGATTATATGAATCAAGCCTAAAAAAAAAATATCTTAACTTACACTGGCACGGCGTTGCATTGACCTCCATCTTATAACTTTGTGATTTTTTCAAGCATATCAAACTATGGCTGTATTTTTACTTAAGGGTTTTGGATATCTTTCTAAGATGTATAGAACCTACATGTGCAACAATCCCCAATAATTAAACAGAACATTAATCTTTTACATTTGATTAATTTCTACACATTATCTAGTAACTCCATCTGGCTTCTTTCCTAGAGCCCATCCATTGCGGAGCGTTTTAAAATTTGTATCCTTGTGGAATTTTTGCTAGCATACATCAGATAAACAGAATATGACCATAGTACTGCTTTTGGTGACACCCTGGGCATTTTCTGAATTGTTTGAGCTACTTCTCAGACAGTCTGGGACAGTACTTGGGACCAAGAGGATGTCCAAGGCAGAAACCGGTCCAGTGAATGATACCATGCCTGTTCTTTTTTGTGTTCTCCATGATGTCCGGACAGATCTGCATACGTGCGAGAAGGTGTTTTGAGCTTAGGGCGCTAAAAAGTGCTTCGGTAGCCTCAGCACTCCTGCTTCTAGCGTTACGGAAGAGCTGTACATGGAGGTGCATATTTCATGTGCTACCACATCATCTGCCCCCGAGCTAAGCACTTAACCTGCACCTCTCCCATAAAACATGGCGCTGTGTGAAAGGTTAACAATTATGAGTGACAGCCTTCCAACAGGACGGTAATAACGTCAGTGTATGTGTGAGGAACCTTGCTGAGCTATGCTTGAGTAAACTACAGAATTTAATCCATTTATTTGGAATGCAGGATAATACAGAGATTCCAGTACATGGATACTCATAATTCCATCCAGGCTGTACTTGTAGAGAGCTCTTGCTGAATGAAACCCCAATGACTGTAATAAATGAAGATAGGTCAGATTATTTGACAGGAACAGTAGCAATTCAAATTATAATGTTAGTTGCTTGATCATACCTAATCTGTATCTAAACAAGGCTACCTGTAGTTTAGTGGATGGTGTTTTTAATTTTCTCTGTTAGGTACTGATGTGAAGTAAACCATATTCATCCAGCATTCATAATAGGGTAAGTCGATGTCAATGACTAAAACTGAAAACATAGAGCACGTTTACATATTTTTATAGTCCAATGAAAACCAGGCATGTCTACTTTTTGACGATCATGACTTTTTGATATAGATGGAATATTCCAATTCTACCGTCTGCTGATAGCATTTGACATCTAATTGACCAATGAAAAGATGAATCTGTTTAACTAGTATGTCTGTTTGTACTAAGTGACCATATGTATTCATGATGGTTGTATGTATGGATTACTTTATACCACAAAATTTAACACTTTATGTTGACAATTTGACAGATAGCTAGCTACCATTATTGTTAATTGTGAATTTCAAGGGTAAGTAATCCACATAAGTCCATTTAAAATATCTATACCATTCACTGGGGCGGCATGGTGGTGCAGTGGTTAGCACTGTTGCCTCACACCTCTGGGACCTGGGTTTGAGTCTCCGCCTGGGT
>JAABNY020000001.1:15199528-15211304 GCA_015164015.2 Brevimyrus niger
GTGATCTCACGGCGCGACCGCCCCACCGGCCCCCCCCGGGCGTTCTCCCCGCGACCGGCGCCCCCCCCCCCCCCGCCCCCCCCCCCCCCAGGAGGGGAGCTGTTTACACAGCCCTGATCTGAGCACCCCCTCGACAGACTCCCCGAGCCGGCTGGCCCCACTCAAGGCACAACAGTGGCGGCGGAAGGCCGCCATTTAGCATGTAAATCGGCCATGTTTTTAAGGCCCTCGTTGAGTGCCCCAAGGGTCCTCGGGCTCCAAGGGCCCAGGCAGGAACGGGCAGCCGGATTTGGCCGGATTCAAAGACGGAAATTACTTTTGTTCTCGGGGAAACTGTGTGTGTTTTTTTAAGCCGTAGTGACTGGCTAATTAAAGGATTTACTACTGCTGTGCATGGTACTTGGGTCCGTTTAAAAATCGAAAACACCCAGACCGGAAACAAAGGCCCTGGATTTGATCTGGTCCATCCTTTCACTGCCATAGTGCCATCAAGGCACAATACTATAATTAGCTTACTTTTTGCCCCTAGTCTTGCCCTCAAATCCTCTTGCCTGACATTTCCTGCTGTATATTTCCTGAATAAATATAGTCATCATAAAATAAAATGAGCGACCTTTCACCTAATCTTGGACAATGGAGTATTTTAACACCTTCCCCATCGGCCTTTCCCATACAATGACGGAAGTTAGCATTAATGATGCATCGTACTATGTTAGCTCAAACTAACTAATATCTGAAGTTGTACAGTTTCCCAAAACCATAGTACTTTGTTTGTACCATGGTACTTACACGCTGAACCATGTTAATTTGATCCACTGAAGTTCAAAATTCAGTGGTTCCAGAGGTGATTGGTTAAACCATCACATCAGGTCACATGCAAAAACTCACAAACTTTACAATATTATTTCTAAATATGATAGGTGTGCTGATATTACATTATTAATTTATTGTGTCAGTCATATAACAGCAATAATAATATTAAAAATGCAAGAAGATCAATGCCGTGACAATATGATACTTGTATGATGGTCCTTGTACAGGAAAAAAATAGAAGAACTATTAGCTGCAATGAACATAAGAACCTAAACAAATTACAAACGAGAGGGGGCCATTCAACCCATCAAGCTCATCTGGGGAGAACTTGACTAATAGCTCAGAGTTAAAATCTTATCTAGCTCTGATTTAAAGGAACCCAGGGTTTTAGCTTCCGCTACACTCCCGCTACACTAGCAGGAAGACTATTCCATACTAAAATGTTCTCCCATTAATTTCCACTTATGGCCATGAGTTCTAGTATTTAAACTAATATTGAAGTAGCCATTTAGCTGAACAGCATCCAGACCCGTTAGAATCTTATATACCCTTAGTCTCCTTTACTCGAGGCTGAACAGATTCAGCTCAGCTTACCTCACCTCATAAGACGTTCCTTTAAGACCAGGAATCATTCTCATAGCCTGAACCAATGACATTAGTTGCATTTAGTGACATTGGTTCTACCTGCAATTACGTTTATTTTGCTATCATGTTTAAAATTTCAATCACACTGTAAGCACTTGTACATTCCTGATACAGCACTGTTTATATAGCCAGTGGGCTTACTGGGATTGATGGGTACGCATAACACCCAAAACAGTATACCACATTTATTGCCTATATAGCCATGGGTTTGTGTCCAGGCTCTGATGTGTTTTTTAAAATCTTTTTTTATATTCCCGCGAAAACTCTCAGTGATTAAGAAGTGATTCAATATTTTTAGCCTGTATTTTATTTGCTTTCTGCATGTTTTTCCATATTTAATACATAAGGTACATAAGTGCTGAATGATAAATTGTTTCAGCATCGTCATTCAGGTTACAGGAATGATAATTATCTGAATCAATCACAGGATCACACATTGCCATGTGGGCGTGTGTAATAATCATATCGCATCTGTCAGCACTGGTTTGGCTCTGTTGACACAACTCACAACGACATCACCAACTTCCTAGACATACTTTGTTGTTAGATGACTTCTACAAGCCGAATTCTGGAAACGAGTTCTTTAAATTTTTATAAAATGAAAACTAAAAGATCACATGAGCCATTATTTTATTCACAACAGAACATAGATAACATAGGAAATGTTCAAACTGGGAAATTGTACACCTTTATCCACTAAATGAGCTCATTTCAGATTTGATGCCTGCTGCAGGTCCCAAAATAGTTGGGACAGGGGCATGTTTACCATGGTGCAGCATCTCCTCTTCTCTTCAAAACAGTTTGAAGACGTCTGGGCATCAAGGTTATGAGTTTCAGGAGTTTTGGTGTTGGAATTTGATCCCATTCTTGCCTGATACAGATTTTTAGCTGCTGAAGAGTCTGTGGTAGTCTTTGACGTATTTTTTGTTTAATGATGCACCAAATGTTCTCTATATGTGACACCTATATATGGAAGATGAGCCGGTTGGGGGGGGAGACAAAGTGTCCGCCTCCAGCTTTTGGTGGCATGTGACGGAGAAACCAATCATGACACAAAGTAGGCATGAAGCTGTTCAGATGAGCAGAAAATCTGTGACCCCCCTGTCTATCACTTGGTTTGCCCCAAGTTGGCCCACTTTCTGAACCGGTCAAGCAGAAGAAACTTAATGGGAGATCTTGGATCCATTTAAGTGAACTTATTTCAGATTTGTAAATGTGATGAGGCACATATTACCGTAACAAATAAAACACATTTCAAATACAGCTCCTAAATATTAGTAGTCAGTGTTAAATTTCCAGAACTAACATTCTAACTTCATTTAACAGTTTTAAATTAGCTCTTCATTACCTTACATTTTCATTCCCGTTAACTATAATATTATTTAAATATTTGAAATTTGTTTTTCTCAGTGATGGGTTTTTATGAGGCTAAACTGGAGAGTAAGATAAATTAGTAAAAGTAAGCTTAATTGAAATTCACTGGTAATCCCAGTACTGACGTCTTATGTGACACAGATCACACCGTGCTCTCAGTGAGGGAGGGAGCGAGGGAGAGGGAAAATTAGAGAGAGAGGGAGAGAGATGGATGTGTGTGTGTGTGGGGGGGGGAATAGGGGGTGGAGAAAGAGAGGAGAAAGAGTAAGAGATGGACAAAGGCAGGTGGGGAGTAGCAAAAATGAGACTGACATACAGGGAAGAGTGTGGAGGAGGAGAAGGAGGCACAGACGGACGGGCTGTCCCAGAAGGAGAGGTGGAGGAACTGAGCTCCCCAGGGTGTGGCTCCAAGGTGTCCCCCAATGACATTAATAATAATAAACTGAAGCAGTGGTTGGTGACATTTTTTTGAGGAGTTTAATGTCAAACCTGCATCTGTGAAGGCTTCAGTGATGTTTATGTCGGATTGAAATTTACATTGTTTACTTCAGCAGATGCAAAGTGACATTTCTGACACAGCAGGGTCAGCCAGTCTCTGGAGCATTGGGAGGTTAAGGGTCCTCAGATAACGGGATGTGAACCTGCAACCCTCTGATCACAGACACAATCCTAATCTGCTGAGCCACACATCGCCCCCTTTTGTTAACGACCGGTTATGAAGACAGGCACAGGTATAACTGACAGGCATTGTCAGTCCTATGACACAGCTCTTTAAAACCATCATTCAGATCTATTTACATTTTACTCATTAATCTGATTCTTTAACTGAATGGTCTTACAGTCGAGGGAAAGGTAGCAATTCATGTGTGCTCTTTGGGAATTGAATCCACAGCTTTTGCTTTTTTTGCCCAGTGCTCTACTCTTTCAGCTACAGGAGACAAAGCCAATGATCAATGTTAGATAGATAATGCAGCTGTCATGCGGAACATCTGTGACCCAATGATTATGACACGTATAATCGATAAAACTCACAAAATGTAGGCAGTGAGGTCAATAGCCCCAATAATGCCAGTGTGTTTATTTACAGCTGCCAGGTGCGGTAGCTAAATACTGCGGCAATGTCAATAATACAGTGATTGCAAATTCCACTTCCAAAATTCCCAAAAAGGCTCAACGGCTCAAATAAAAAGGCAATTAATATGTGCCTTGAGCCTGCAGATTTCTCCCAGACTATACATGTAGAATAATGAAGAATGACCTCGAAGCAGAAGGGGATACAGCAGCGTGCAGTCAAAGCGGGGGAATTTACTGTTTCTCCTTTTTAATACCACTCAGGAGTTAAGCCTAAGAGATGGAAAGAATTTCACAACACGAGCTGTGAAAATGTGCAAATTTGGGAGTTTAATTATGAACTTGACCTTTAAATTCCTTGAATGTAAGTGGCAAGCAGCCCAATCTATAGATGCTTTTTATCACAGGAGCTGGGCATTAAATTAAATGTGACTTATTTACATTCAGAGTCATTACTGGGTCCTAATCACCTACAAGGTTTCAAATGTTACATGACATGGATTTTGACCCGCATTGCTGCACCTCTGGAAATGCTTTACAATCTTAACAATTTTTTCCTCTGTGATGTTTTTTTTATTGCAATTTAATGATGTTGTGTCTTTCATCCATTGAAAATGTTAGCAATTTCCTAATTCTCATTTTTTCATTGCTATTGTAAAATATGATTTTAATATATTTCCTTGAATTGTCCTGATGTTCTCTACTATCTTTGTCATTGTCATTGATGAGTGAAGCAAATGCTACGCTACTATCTCCGGCAGAAATTGCGATGGTTTGTTCTTTCACATCGTTATTTTCACGTTGTTTACCGATGTGGAGTGGTGTGTTTGGCTGGGCAAGCCACAGTCCTATGGAAACCTAATCGGTTTCACACAAATCACACATATAATCGTCAATTAACAGCACATAAACTCCCGTTGACAAAATTCACCTGATGTAATCATATAACACAAGCATGATTTAAACTTAACACACACAGAGTGCTGTGCACTTATCATTTAAGGGCCAGTAAAATAGACCTTCTGCATGTCATGATTGACAGGAGATCTGGCTAAAACCAGCTTAAGAGAACTGGTTAACGTAGACTTTGATAGCATGCCCAGCATGGCTCTCTCACTGGAGGAATATTCCATTTCGGAGCTTGTTTGTTCCTCGCTGTGAATGCTCCAAGCGTGCTCAGAGACAAAAGCGACCGTATGGAGATGGGGGGGGGGAAGAGGGGGGCAGCTTTCTGGCACCATTCTGGGAGCGGTTTGAGTGGTTTTCGCTCCGTGAAAGGTAAACATTCGCCGCTCAGTCTCAGTGTCAAGTGTGTGTCAGCCCAGCGTTTAAAAGATGGATTTGGAAGCCATCTAGGAAATTAAGTAACCTATCAGAGAGGTTCCTCTGCCTGTTGTGATGCTGAAAAAGTAATAGGTGCTTTTGGGAATATTGAGGGTCTGCCTCATCTCCTGCTCCCGTTACGGCAGGGGGGCACACAAAGCAGACACGAGTTTCACGACCGCTCACCTGATTTTTGCTGCTACTTCAGTGGTATCATGTGGTCTCTCTGTCAGCAGGACTTGGCCTTGTTTAATCAGAGAACATTCTTGACACGGTGATGGGTGCGACACAGATGTCTGTGCAAAAATCACTTCCCCTTGGTTAGTACCCAAAACCTTGCACTGTTGCGCTCTGTGCTACTGCAGAAAAACGAAACGGAGTTGAGCAGTGGCATATGACAGACCCTGCCTGTCTGACGCCTGGCTTCCCCTGGGCCGCACACGATAGCTAAAGTTACCTGACAAAGGCGCCTCAGGTAAAATATATTCAATCAAAAGAAAAACATTAGCAAGACAGATATGCAAAGTGCTGTGCCAGACAGCCTCTAATACTCCCAGGACAGGAGACGCGAGCTGGTACGGGCAGTAGGAGATGCTTGTTTGATGTCTAATTCAACACTCATTTCATCTTGTAATCCAAACTATATTAATCTCTGTAAACTAAACCCCTGTATATTAATCTGTGCTTGTTTCCAGCAAACTGCAAATCACTTGTGTGATGGTGAGAATGAATCCAACTCTGTTTGACTAAATTACTCTAATAAAAAAAAGAGAAATTACTCATTCCCTACTACACCACTTAAATTCACCTTACATATACCATTCAGTATTTACACAGTATTATTATTTTAGTAATATAAACAAGGAATTTGAATGTTTAAATCATAGTACTACAATTTACTTTTAAATTAGTACCTGTATAACGGTGTAGGAAAGTTTGAAATTAAGGGGAGCACAACTCAATAATTTAATTGGAAAGATCTGTTTATGGGGGGATGAAGGAAGCCAAATAGAATTTTGAGGGGTACCCGTACCCATGATTTCTATGTCCATATGCCTGTATTTTTGGCCGAAAGACATGCATGCTCAAATCTCGGGTGAACTTAACTGTTGGACCTTCGAGGGATGGACTTTTTCTAGAAAATGAGGTGCATCACAGGTCTTCCTTTATATCCTTTGAGCTTTGGCATTGTTCTGTGTAAAAGTTTCTTAACCTGACAGAGTTACATTCATGTCCAGCAGGAGACACACAAATGTTTTGTCAGCACAAGGTATTTTTGTCAGTGTGGAAAGATGCTACTGTGGAACGGATATGAGGAAGGATGTGCTGGTAGGATTAAAAATAGCCGAGCACATCGACACGAAGAAACTCTTCTGGTCAGCACAGTGAACTTTTAAGTGCTCCCAGTGAGAAGAGGTGGCCATGTTTATCAGCTTTTCAACAACTGAATTTGAGCGAGTTTTGTTTTAGTCTCTTGATTCATACTTCAACAGCTGCCTCTATAGAAACAAGCATTTTCAGGATGGCCGTTCAGTGACGTCTTTAGAGCAAGATTCGGGCTTTTCCGCTGGTATCTGAAGAATTTCGTTCCAGAAAATTATTTTCCGGTCATCACTTGGCGAAGCATCCCCCCCTCGTGCGTAAATATCTGTGCGTAAATATTATTGCATATCCATTCCTCTTACGATAGGGCTACAGAAACACAGATAAACACAGATAAGGGACAATCAGACGTACTAATGAGACGGATGAATGCTTTGCATCGCACATTATATCCTATAAAAAGTCACTGGCACGTAATACAGACTTCATGGAATGTGGAACGCTGAATCCTGTCCGAGTGTAAAATATAAACTATGCAGTCATGAATGGCCATTCTCTTTGTTAACCCTAAAGAAAAAAAACAGGAGTTCAGCATGTAATAAGTGCTGTTTTTTTTACACCTGCAATCCTTCTGTCCCTAATGCACTCACGCGCTGACCCAGTAATGGAACACTTGTTGGGGGTGGGGGGTATTATACCCCCAAAGTGGGGCCAACGTCCGGAATGCAAGGAGCCACACGGACAAAAGGCCTCTTGTCGAAATCCAAATCACATTCATTACTACGGAAAAAGCTCCA
Source organism: Brevimyrus niger (assembly GCA_015164015.2). Taxonomy (NCBI): domain Eukaryota; kingdom Metazoa; phylum Chordata; class Actinopteri; order Osteoglossiformes; family Mormyridae; genus Brevimyrus; species Brevimyrus niger. Next base: position 15,206,875 of record JAABNY020000001.1, read on the forward strand.
TGGACAGAAAATTTATCCTGGAAAGGTGTACAGCAATGATTAATAATGAATCAGAATCAGTACAACATGATGCATAAAGGTGCCTATATTGAACTGAATTGGTATTTTGGCCCTTTTTACATTGTCATGTCTATTAACTAGGAAATTCTTTTGTGTTTTGTCTGGATATATAATCTGGAGCTAGCATACCAAACCTGTAGATTAATGTGAAGAGCTATGTGGGCTTATGTCATCCACAGCGGATAGCAAATGTAACTTGAATGTTCTCCCTAAAGCTAACATGTGGCGTCATAGTTTGGGATGTCGAAGAATTGTCTGAAATTAATGTGTCAGTCATTTCTTTCTGTCATATTCAGTGTACTTGTATGCTTTCATCAAAGTACTTTTATCCTAGAGTTCTAACTATTGCTGAAAAACAGAGTCTTGCAAATTTAATAAGCTATCCGATTTATAAGGATTCTTCAAAATCAACCTGTAGCCCTAAAAATTGATGTGTCAACGGGATTGTTGTTAAAGGAACTTTTGTATTTTATTAGATTTATCATTTCTATTCCAGGATGATGTATCTGAAATCTGCATTACATAAATGTATCACACAGGCTTGTAATCACTACAGTGGTGTTTGTAGATTAGCTGTCTTCCTCAGTGCTGTAATTTGTGATCAGGCTCTGTGCTCTCCTGCTTTTTCTGGCACAAACAGTGTCTAGGGCATTTGCAGGACCACTAGCTTCTTACTGTCAATTCAGTTTCAATTCACTTTATTATTATATAATGCCTTTTGCAACACAGTCACCCCAAGGCGCTTGGCATTAGATAGAAAGAAAAAAAGAAAGAAAGAGAAAGAAAGAATAAACTGAAAGACAATGGAGGAGAGGAACCAAAAACTTGTAAAAAAGGGAAAACATAAAAGGATGGACTAGTGCACCCCCATATAAAAAAAATCAGGGCCTAATTTTAAGCTTTCATCAGAGCAGATTAGAGGGAACCTTGGGAGAGGGGGGGGGGGGTCAGGGCTCCTCTGCTCCTCCTCCTTGGTCACTGTAATGAAGGCCTCTGTACCTGCTGGACGATCGATGTGGGATGTGGAGCAGAGCCCTCTCAGGGTTCCCCGCTGCCGTAAGGATGCGCACCAGGCCCCAGACCTGCCTCGCCCTAATAAAGCAGCCCTCCTTGGGCCTGGGAATTACCCCGAATGTGCCGATTTCCCCTGATAGCGGATTTGGTTTACATTAGGAACTGTTGCCTTTGGCTCAAACTGCTTTAGCTCTCATTAAAGTTAATTATCTTATAGTTTACGTCAGGTGCCATTACGTCATTAAAATCCTCGTAGCGGGTCCTACCATATGAGGGGCTATTTATTATTTATAAATCTTAAATTTTATTTTAAAATTAAGTAACAAGGTGGAGTATGCACCCCTTCTGCTCTCTGGTGTAGATGTGAGATAACTATTAATACACAACTATCATTTAAGAAAGCCGCCTGGGACGAGGTCACATGGCCTCCTGCCTGCCGGCCGCTACACAAGTGTGAAAATGTACTATTTTTCTTTGAGTACTTTAGATTTTTTCGGAAATGCCTCATGAGGGGAGCAGGAACACGTAATAAAAAGTGTAAAACAAATTTATAATGCGCGCCAAAGCCCGTGAGGGAGGTTTGAGCTGGTCACCAGTGTTTATTTTTCCTCATTTTAGATCTAGTAGCAACGTGTCATAAATATTTCATCACTGATGAGGGACCAGGCATGCTCCCAGTTCGGGGATGGGGGCAGATGTCCATTACCACTCTGGGACACGTCGTTGGGGGGGTAGGGGGGTGGGGACACTCGTCACCCGCAGGTTGGGGGCTCCCCATCTGCTGGGGGGTTACAGTTGTCTGTCGTCCCCCCACCCCACCCCCCCCCTCCCCGGCGGGTCTGATGGGTTCCAGGCTGCCACAGAAAAACAACATGGTAGTTTTTCCTCTCTGGTGACAGACAGGAAGCTGGCAGTTGGGAGGTGATGCTCCTGTTTCAGCGTGATTATCCAAAAGCAGCGGCGCAACACGCACCAGGCATTGCAGGTCGCCCGGTCACACGGTGGCGCGCGGCACGCCCAACCGAAAGGCAGGGAGTGCCGTCACACTTCTAATTGTGATTTTGACTTGAGAATGCAGAGCCTGACGGGACGCGGAACATCACGCTATCAGTGCGTACTGATCCCTGGCGCCGCGTTGGCAGCGGCAGATGTAAGACTTCAACAGGCATCAGATGTGTCCTTTTGCCGATTAAGGACATGTGCGTGTCGAAGGTGTAGAGTTTCTGCCATGGAGCTGGAAGGCATCTCACCCAGGATGTAGCCCTGCCTTGGTTCTTAGCTGCCTGGGATGAGATAGAGGGTGCCCTGTGGCCCTGTCCAGGATAATTGGCTGGAGGGTGGAGGGAAGGCTGCAAAGGCATAATTTACGTCCGTAATTTATGCCCATGGAGGGTTGGATAGATGATGCATGCATGGATGGATGGATGAGTGGGTGATGGTTGGTTTATGCTCCTTCCTGTGCATTTTTAACAGAAACATGACTGATTTCATACTGTTTCATATTGACAAAGGCATTTAGCTTCCAAGCCACCAGTATCACCACGTCTGACGCTCCTCCTCAAAAGAGCTACCTCCTTCATCATCCAGTGGACTCCTATGCTCGCTTCAATTTGTCAGGCAGGAAAAAAAACAAAGGTATGACACAGAAAGCAGGCTGTCTCCATGTAAGTGGGCCCGCTGAGTGGAACGGGTGGCAAGTGAGTCTCTCCACCTGAACGAACGTTATCTCCATGTTTTTCTGGACATACCTAATCAGGCGCTACCAAAATTCTGTCATGAAATGCAGACCACTTCAGAAACTACTGTCATCGCGGGCTGAGACCTGCTAGCTTAAAGTGGTACGGAAAACTTAAAAAAAAAAAAATAAAATGTATGTCGTCATCAAGATTGTTTCCTACGATGCTGCACATGGGCCTCTGTGATTGTGGGTCATTTCTGCTCTGTCGCCGATCTCAGCAGAAACGTAGATTCGCCTAGAAAGTCGAGCATCTCTGCAGATCCCCCGTGTATCACGCCTTGTCAGACGACCGAGGAACATCAGTCAAACGGCACTCGGCTGCTTCCTGCGTTAATGATGTGTTACACAGACTGAAACTGCAACAAGGTGAAACAGCAAATGAGTTGCAGTTTATTTCACTTTCTGATTTATTCCTTGGCGCTGATCACTCTCCTCATCACGTACTTCCTAACAGGAATATTAATGCATCGTATTTATAGCAAACAGCATTTTGAATCTAATCTATTCTCAGCCGGGCATGAAAAATGAGGAATGGGCAGCGATAACAATCTTTCAGATATCAGCAATGAGTCGAAAGCGTGACCCTCAGGATGACCTTGTAAGACAGTTCTGCTGACCGTGAGCTTATAAACCAATCAGTCTGTAGAGGTTTTAGGTATTCATAAATAATATATTGCATATAAATATTTATAAACCACATATAACTGCAATATACTAATATAAATGCACATCTAAATTAATTTTCATTTCCATCCATATTCTATAGATGCTTGTGCTATTCAGGCATGCGGGGGCATCGGCGCCTATCCCAAAGGCTATGGGCACAAGGCAAGGAACAAGCCTGGATGGGGCACCAATTGCTAACTACAGTTAACCTCAATATGTTTCTGGACCATGGAGGGAAACCAGGATATCTGGAGAAAAACCCACGACAACATGCAACAAGGAGAACGTGCAAACTCCACGCATGGATTCCTGAGAGAGAGTCGAACCCTGGGCCCTGAGGTGTGAAGTAACCACTGTTCCACCCGTTCAAGTTCCTGTCATTTAATTTAATTCACATTTCCCACGATAGTATGAAATGTGTGCCCATATTGACCCAGCAGCGATGCATGGTTCATGAGTTATGATATATAGTCATAGATGTTCAGCAACATAACGGCCTGTAACCATCTTCTTAACATTCTGAGCAGCAGAACCGCAGCACACGTCTTATTCTATTTAAAATGACACGAAAATAATAAATGTGAGCGATGTAGTGATTGGGGAAGACGCTCACTCCTTAATTATACTGGTGTTAAATACAGGTAGCCAAGCCCGTTAGTGGCTTAGCCCCCTAATGGCGGGGGGTGGGGATTGTTATTTCCTCCCAAACAAGGCATCGGGCCTAGGAATGTAAATGGGGGGGGGGGGTCGTAATGCAGGTGGTTCTTGATCTTCCGTTAGCACCTCTGCTTTTCAGTCACTGAGGCTGCTGTGACCGGCGAGATGGCAAGCTAATGAGCTGCCCCCCCCCCCCCCCCCCCCTCAGCACCCGGGTGGAAACGCCGGGTAAAATTGCAATGCCTTACTTAACTTTAGTGCGGTCTTCTTTTTTTTTGGGAAAGGGCCGCCGTTA
>JAABNY020000001.1:15225725-15240954 GCA_015164015.2 Brevimyrus niger
GCCCGACCAGGGCCGCCGGTTTCGGTTTTCGGGTCGTCAACCCGGAGGGTAATTGACAAAAAGCCAGCTAAGCCGCTTTTGCTTACCTTTGCCCCCCCCCCCCCCTACTCGACCGAACCTTTGGCCCCCTTTGCTGATATCTGGCACGCCGTAGCAGCACTGGAGGGGAAAGGGCTTTAACTTCATTTAAATTACACCTTAAATGCCACCACCGTCAAATGCCATGGAGGTAATTACCATGTCACGTCCGTTTGAATGGAGAAAGCGGCCACAGTAAAAATGACTCGACAATAAACAAAGGGAATACTTCGCTTTTTGAAGAATCAGACAGTTTGATCAAACGGTCGGCTTCAAACGAGGTCTCATGGTCGGTCCAGGTCTTTTTTTTTATCACCAAGGTGTGATAAAACACATTCCATGATTGATGATGCAATTGCATAACATCTTAGCAGATACTCTGTCCACAACTGTTGATTGAGAATTTACTTTTTATAAAAAAGCTATACAATTCAGCTACATGCTCCTGGTCAGCCCGAGTTGGTCTTTGGTTATAAAGCAGGTTTGTCAGGATGAATGAAATCAACAATTGAGAGAATAGTCCATTTTCTGTAACCACCTGTCCTGTTCAAGGTTGCAGAGGAAACCTATGGACACAAGGTGGGGAACAACCCAGGTTGGGGTGTCAACCCAATGCAAGGCACACTTACACACCTCTCTTAAATCTGTCTCTCTCACATGCACACCTTTGGGCAATTAGGTAACTCCAGTTAGCATGTTGCTGGACTATGGGGGGCAGGGGTTATTAGGGGTAGGGGTTACCTGGAGGAAAGTCCTCAGGAAGGACATGCAAACTACCTACACAGAGCCATGAAGGAGACTTGAACCCTGGTTGCAGAGGTATAAGGCAACAGTGCTAACCACTGTGCCGTCCAGAGTTGAGAGAGTGATGTTCTTCTAAGATGATGGTTGACATTTTGTTCTTGTGTCTGTCAGAGCTATCTTCAGCATCAGAGATTCTTCTAGAAATGACACTTATAAGTGCATCATGACCATCTGACTTTTGTAGTTTCAATATTGTCTTTATCTGTGTGGCATAATTTTGGGAAGTACACCGTGTCATTTACTATACACACACACACACACACACACACACACACACACACACACACACACACACACACACACACATGACCTCCTTCGTACATTTACTAATTACTTATTTTATATAGAAATTGTTGTATGCAGCTCTGTATTGTGCTACTGCGGCGACACAGGTGGTGCTGTGCCCCACCCCGACAGAATTCAGGCCCCCACCTATTCACAGTTTACAGCAAGCGGTACAGAACAATAAAAACATGATGTCTGAGGGTTTGTGTGCCTGGATAGATCAGTCGGAGGAGATACATTATTGAGAGGCAAATGGGTTTTTTTTCTTAGTTTATTTGGCCTTAGTAATGTAGTGGGTCACTATTAAAAATACATACTTGAGGCTGTATTGTGATTTTGTTGGCAGGCCCAACTGATTTTCTGCTGGTTCCACTATTATCTATTTTTGTATAGCTGTGTCTTTAAATATAATCAATTTTTCTCCGAGATAATAAAAGCATTCTGATTTTTATTAAATTTTTGCTTTAAAAAAGTTTGTTTTTCCCATTTTCTGGTTCATTTTGTTGACTATTTTTTGGCAGCATAAATCTTGGTATGTTGAACCCAACTTATCAAATAATTCATTTTCACTGAACTATATTCCCACTGCAAACTAGTGTTAAAAAAAAAATCACAAGTATAACAATGTCCTGTAATACATCTGACAGTTTGACCCTATGGTCTGTGGAGACCAGGCATGTGTCTGTAGCTGAGCTGCATGCTAATGCTGCCTTACATGTTAATGCGTCGCAAACTGCCTCATAATGGCTCCTGTGTTTATACAGGAAAGTCGACAATGTGAACTGCTTCATTCTCTCCCGCAGTACCATCTGGGGTTTGTGCATTTAACTGGAATTGCCACGGCTGTCTCTGATTTCACAAACCAGCCTCGGAGCCGAGGGCTTTGCGCAGGCCTGCGTCGACCAGGCCACCGTTCCAGGGACCAATTTGCCGAAGCCTTCCCAGAGGGAGGCACTGTGTTGATTTTGGCCCCGATTACTTTTCCGACCCACAGATCTAGCCTTTTCCAGACCAAATGAGTCTAAAACTCGCAGGAGAGCTGAAAAGAAAAGGGGAAAGGCAAGCTACCCTGGGCTCTGGATTGGGATATTGCATGCATGTGCAATGCCCAGCCTGCCTGAGGAGTTTTCTAAATCATACACTCAAGCGGACAAAGCACCAGGAAAACAAGGCTCTCACACAAGCAAATCTTGTGGCAAATCTATATTATTCTATTATAAATCTAAAATTAGCTACTTCATAGCCGTTGGGGTATTTTGCAAACAATATAGATTCTTTACAAGTTTGTTAAACTCTTACATACATGTAAATCCATGTGCAGACTTGTCTCAAGTTGAAAATCTCACTCCAGCCAGCTGGCCAAAATTGGCAACCCTGTGGTAGTGGTGCTGATATGTCTCTAGACACAGGGAGCCATGAGTCCAGTTTACTGGTCTGTGAGGTGAGGTAACAGGAAGGAATGTGCTTATTTCACGCCATGCTTCTGTGGCTGGAAGAAGCTCTTCACTTCTTATATGTACCAGGGGGGCAAAGCTAAGCCCTTCGATCACATTTGGGCGGCTTAAGGGCGCCTGACTGTACACCAAGCGTGAACACATGGTGATGTCTATATATGAGATATGGGTAATGTTAGGTTGGCCTGTTAGCAGAATTGGTTCACAGCAAGATGTGCGAGACTATTTCCAATGCAGCACAACTCAAAGGAGTTAATTTCTTCATCATATACCTACTAGACAAAGACACACGACCTGAGCACCAACAGTAACGGTCACCAACGTTGCGAAATGGCCGCCATTTACAGTCTGTCCCTGCTAATGGCAGAGTGGCATACCCTAATCTTCAAACGACAAGAAATGAAAACAAATATCCCCAAAAGTAACTTTTCCAAACACCCCTTTTGAGTCTCCACCATTGGTCTGTCCTGAAACCTTTAAAAAAACCTTAAAGTCCCTGGATTGCTTTCAGCATGAACACCGTACGGCAACAGAAGGCCAAAACAGGTGGGTGTCTCATGCTACTACCATTACATTAAATTTTGCACTGTGGCTGTTTCAGCTCATGCAGGAGCAAAGCACTCCATGAATCAGAAAATGTATATAAATACAGTTACTTGCAGCCTTATTATCTATGCCAATCTGTTGAATGCAAACTATGTTGTGCTATGGTGCGTAACGGAGAGGACTTGTGTTACAGGTAACCTTATACAGACTGAGCAAAGCATGACTGTGAAGGTCTTTAAACACCAAGATGACAGGAAGATGAGATTCTAACAGTGTTAAAATCTGTGTACCTCACTGTGCCAGCATACTATACACCTATTTACAAGTGTGATGGCCAGCATAGCACGTTATTATACAAATGAAATTTAAGAGTGGTCCAGGCTGGACAACCCCTTACATGCAGTGAGGATGGTACATTTCACAACCTTTTTCAGTCACTGCCTAAGCATTTTAACAGTTACTGAATAATATTTGTAGAGATTTTATTAAAGATGATTTCATTATCATTGAGGTGAATAGCATAATGAAGACACCATTCTTTGAGTATACATATGCTGTCGTCTCACTTCAATTCCACATCCTTCCTTACAACCTTTCAGCCATACATACTCACTGTGGGTCTTCAGAAAGTGGAAGGTGAGAGAAATTTCAAGGGGGTCATTAGAATGCTTGCTCAGGGCATTGTGGGAACACCTGTGTGATGGCGGTCGGACAAAGCACCAGGAAAACAAGTGTTTGCCTTCTGTCTGCCACATTCAGGTACTTGTCCTTCGTTTAACTCTGCCTTTCTCTGATAGCTACTTTGCATGGTTGTTTCTCTTGAGGTCCAGGGTCAGTGTGAAACATCACAGAGCCCGCTGAAAAGTTTTTAATTGACAACAACAAATCAGGAAGCAACACAACATTAAAGTCATTGCTGTTTTTCATATCCAAATGTCACATGAGAGTCAGTGTGAAACATCAGGGTCCATTAAAAAGAATGTTGCTAACTGTGAGGAAACGTTCAATAGTTTGGTAAGTAACACATGCATTCATTTAACAATTTCATTTCATTTCATTGTTAAAGTGTTCCACTCAGAAAGATCACCTCAAGAGTATGACTCCTCTACGCCGGCCTTCTTGCAGGTGCTTAATGTGATATTGTATTGTTTTTGTTAACAGTATAATCTGAAGAAACATCCCCCAAGAGCAGTCAGGGCCGTATGATACCAGGGAAATGTTGTCATTTTCCTGAGCATAAGGATGGAGGGATCTGAAGATAGCAGAGAGGTTCCCTGGGCTTTTGTAGGGAAGTCGGTGGATGCTGGCAGAGCCATGGTCGGCTGGGAGGGGAGGCCACTGGTTTGGATAACTCCGCGTTTTGGCATTGCGAGGTTTGCTGAAGTACGACGATTGTATTTTCTTTTCAAATGCTGGTTTTGTTTTTCTCATCCGCAACGCGCAGCATGCCATTAAAACTCAGGGAAAAGAAGAGCAAATTAACTCACCACATGGTGAAAATATCCTTACTTAAAACTTACTTACGCATGAAAAAGTGAAGTTAAATGTCTGAGCGGCTTCGGTGTGAGGGATTGCTGTTTTGATGACTCCAACTAGTCGATCATGTCGGTGCTGGCTAAGGGTGACAGGTCCCAGAGGTGGCTGTAGACACTCAGTATTGTACATGTTGTAGAACAGTCCATGAATTTTGACAATGAAAATGGAGATATTTACCGAACATAAACTGGGTGACATAGGCAGCCAACTAGGGTGCCATCTTCTGCGGGGGTGGGGCGCCTACTTTTGAGCTGATTTCACTTCGTCTCAGATGCTGGGAGGGGCAGGGGGGCCCTGGGGGTAAAGCTTACCTACAGCACCAGATCGGCATCAACCTGTACTGTCTAAACCAGAATATAAACCTATGTTAAAGTCAATCATTGTTAAATACAATCATGAACTGCTCAAGCGAGATAACTGTATCAGTTTCAACTATGTCAAATGTATTATATTTGCTTATGGTAGCAGTGTTCGAGGAAAGCCTTGGCTTTCATACAAGTGAATGCTTCTCAAATTCACCATTGAGATGAATTTGCTCCTTTAGGGTTTTTCTGCAGCATTGCTGTGCCTTCGACATAATTTCTGAAAGCGTAGTGGAGCCCCGAGCGGCCGCTGTGAAATGGAGAACAGAAAATAGCCGCGGTTTTGGAGCACGGACCCCTGGGAAACCCCTAACCCCGTGAGCAGTGAGGGCCGGGCGTCTCCGTGAGCAGCCGCCGCTGTTAAGGCTGAGAAGGCTGTGAAGGCTGTGCCGCTGTGAAGGCTGTGAAGGCTGAGAAGGCTGTGCCGCTGTGAAGGCTGAGAAGGCTGTGAAGGCTGTGCCGCTGTTAAGGCTGTGCCTCTGTTAAGGCTGAGAAGGCTGTGCCGCTGTGAAGGCTGTGCCGCTGTGAAGGCTGTGCCGCTGTGAAGGCCGTCCCTATCCGGCCCATGGCGGCACCTGCTTGTGATGTTCGGGACCACCGGTCCCGCAGGTCTCGCACCCCCAGCCCAATGCATGTGCCTCCAGCCGTTGAATTTTACATGCAGCTCCACGGAAAACGGCTCCTGACTCAACAAACATGATTTGTGATACTGCTGGTCATGTAAACCTTTTAAAGGCGTGTGAGTGGCAGAGGGCAGGGATAGGGGTTAGAGTGGCAGAGGGCAGGGATAGGGGTTCGAGTGGCAGAGGGCAGGGATAGGGGTTCGACGCGCGTTGGGGTGAGCGTAAGCAGACTGAGAGTAAGCTGAGCTACACCTGTCGTAAATGGTGCCTGCCTCTGCCTTCAGGTGGAGGGATTAAATCAGCCTGCAGACTCTCACCTGGCAGCCACACAGGGACGTGTCAGGTGGGTGATCAAAGTCCTCTTCCCGGGTCATGTGACACAAATGTGGGTGTGGCATACCGGGATGCTGCCTAGCTCATACAGACAGGCATCACAGATGGCTGGTGGCGGAGTGGCGCTGGGGGGCTGTTGACCACATGGGGGTGTAAACAAGGAAGAAAGCTGAAAGCAAGAGTGGCTTTCACGGGTCATGTGAAGCGGCTATTAGTGTGCCAGACATCTCACACGGGCAGAGCCAGGTGTCTGTGTTTGAACTGTGCAGATGTCATGTTATTTTAAATTAGTCAGCCCCTTCCCCCCCATTAATGCTCAGAGGGTCACAGCGGGATGCGAAGGAACGGCTACAGGTTTTAGCAGCGGAAATGTCACCCGTGACAGCGATCCTGTGGATCCTGCCGCGCGGATGCGCAAGTCGCAGCGTCGGCTGTAATCAGTCACCGAATCCTGACTGTTATTCAAGCCCTCTTACGGTTATGAGAGACGGGAGGCTCCGAAATCTGTAAAGCTATGCCAGCTATGAAATGAAGCAGTTTAAGAAAGAAGCTGTTTTCGTTTCAGACAGTCGGCCCCTCAGCGGGTGGCCCTGACACCTCACGCACCCAGCGCTGAGCTTTCAGACTCCGCCTCCTCCGTGCTTCTTTGGAGCTTGTTAACCTTCTGCATACCCCGGTTTCCTCCTGCACCCCATTCATGCATCTGGGTTATTAGAACCCCACATACCTCCGGCATCAGGAGCGCCATAACCGAGGCAGGTTAGCATGGTTCCAGGCACCCCCCCCAGTGACAGAGATGGAGGTCCGACGTGATATGCTGTCATGGGGTCCGAAATCTGTAGCGGCACCCCTGGGCCAGAGAACCATCTGGAATCGCCTCCAGGTTTTAAGGAACAGAAAGTAAGACTTTCTGCAAGGGTCCGCAGACCACGGTCAAACGGAAGTGATCCCAGTTAAACATTTGTCAAATGGGACCATTCCTCTTAAAAAAATTATATATAAACTCAGAAGCTTTCAAAACAAACTACTGGGTCCTCATCTGCATCTTCTCCTTTCTTTCTTGTCTTTCTCTATAATGAAAGCTCATCCTTTATTTTCCGGCGAGCTGTGGGGTCATTCCCGGGCATCGCCATCATCTCTGTCACATCATTAACACCTGGTAAACCCTTGCAAGTGCTCCACACAAAGGACGGAAGACAGATTGTCTTTTTCCGCAGACCATGTAATAGAAGAGAAAGCATATTACTTTGAAGAGTCTGGGGGTCACCCGCACTGACACAAGCCTGCCTCCCTCGTCTGACCAATCACGGCGTGTCACCACTAATATAGCACCATTATCATTCAGCAGGCACACAAACACAGCTAGCAACCGGCATCTCTTTCATCTGCAAGTAAACTGAACAACAGCAGAATCTATGCACACAGGAGGATTGGAATTACTAAAGTGAATTACAGTCACATAACCTAATCCAGAACTCTAGGGATTTAAGTATTGTGTATTTGCATGGATGGTGTTTGTTAAATGTCAGGTGTATGTCAAATTAAAAGATTTTAAGCACTATAGTAAATATAATAAAAGGTGTAAATTAAGGTTCATGATATATTACTGGAAATAGTAGAAAAGGAAGAAGAGAAGGAGAGGGAAAGATCACACTGCCACTCATCAGCATTCTTAGGAAGGTTAACAGTAGTCCCTATATCTTTGGCTTAGTCCTGACAGTTCTTTGACTGACTGGGACACCATCATCTGATGTCTTCGTGGCCAAACAACATGGAGTAAATATACAGTGAGATCAAATCCCTGCCAAATGAGCACAGTATCCTCTTTTAGTTTTTGTATTTTTATTAAGTAAAATGAGTAGAATCCAGGTTGCCCTCTCCTTATAAACATATCCCATCATGCTCTGCTTGGCTATATTGTGACATCTTGCTGCAGATAGGTGCTCGCGATGTGATTTGTGACGGCGTTCCAATGACACCTTCCTAAAGCGTGAAATCCACAGATAAGCATGACATTTTGTGTTGGGGAATATCAGGCGAAGGGGGGCCAGATCTGAGTAGATTGGGGACAGCGCATTATATGGGGGGGTTGGAGTGGCGTGTTTGTCAGCAGGGGCCCCCAAGTGGTCAAGGTGTCACACTGGCCGTGAAATTACAGAGTAAATGTGTTTGGAGCAGCACAGGATCTGCAGGAGTAACACACTGTATGAGCCACAGAACCTTCTACACACTTCAGTTAAACATAGGAGCCACATGGGTGCAGCTTACTGGCTGAGTGACTGACAGAACAATTCCCTTACCTGCCTGTAAGAGGTGCTGTATCAGGACACAGTATACATGCCCCTTTTTTCCAACTTTCTCGCTTGCTCTGTCCTTGCCAGCATCTGCATTCCGTGCAGCACCTTCAGGCTTCCCAGCTGATTGACCTGTCCCCCCTCACAGCCTAACTTTGCCCTCAGAGGGGCTGTTTTGTGTTTCCTCGCCTTCCCCCCTCAGTGTGGTCCATGTTTGGTCACCCTGTACCCTTTGGCTTCAGTGCAGGGCTGTCTGGGAGTGCAGTGAGTTTTACTAGCTTCAGCATTAGCTGCAGAGACAACTCCACTGAAGGTTTTAAGGTGACAACAATATCCTCAATATGTCTTTAACCCCCCCTCCCAACGCCCAGCCCAGCTGAACCCAGCTGTGAGCCTAATCAAGCCAAAACAGCAATTGTGATTAGCTGTTATGCTGCATGCCGGACCTGAGCTTACATTTATGGGCCCTTTTCCACTGCACCAGGTACTGTACTTTTGGTGCTTGAAGGTGCTGGTTTTCCATTGGCGTAAAAAGCGCGATAGCTCTGCTGAGATCAGGCACTTCTATACGGTAGAAGTGTACAGGCATTACTGTACAGGGGGTTTCCTAAGTTGTGAGTTGTTCTATTGACAAAATTTGTGTGTTTGCATTTGATCTATTTGCAATATATACAATTTTCTTCATTAGATACTACAATTAAAAATTCCTTCATTTGCAAAGGGGATTTATGTCCAAAATGTCTTTGTGTGAATTTGTCTTTGTTTCCTTATAGCCAAAGGAAAAATAGATGCACATGCTGCTGTTTGCCTAGCAGGGGAATCGCCTCACTCTGCAAGGGCTGGGGCCTTGAATTGCACCCCGCTATGTTCGTGGAGTTTGCATCACCTCGCTGTGTTGCACAGGTTTCCTAAACATATAAATAACAACACACCGTTTTTTCCACCTATAAAATGAACCAGAACATTAGAATCTAAACTTCACAGATTGTGTAAACAAATTAAATATATGTAGTGTATGATTCAAGATATATATATATTGTAGCCAGTGTTCAATTTCGTTCTGCGTTAAGCATTTTGAGTACAGCTAGAGAACTGGATGGGCTGGTCAATAATGCCCCTGTACGCTCTGAATGAATGATGTCAGACTCTTCCATGTTTGGCAGACTCCTGGGCAAGTCAATTAGGACCCAACTGGCATCGAATTAGTGGCTTGAATCTTGGCTGGGACCAGTGGCAGTTAGTCCTCCTCCTGTCAGTGTGTTTAACACCTCCAGCAAATTCCCCCACCCCCCTCGCGCTCACACCCGTTTCATTTACATCAAACTCTCATTAAAAGCCGGCGCGGGAGTTTGCTGGTTCAGCAGCACAATGAATCAGCAGATTCATTCTCCTCCAAATGAGGCAGCCATGGTCTGTGCTTTAACCCCTCCTTAATCGTACCTGCTTAATCTGAAAGGGATATCTCACGGGCTGAATTTTTAAAGAAAGAAAGCTGTTAAAAAGCTCCATGTCTAATACCAGCACAAGCCCTTCGATCTCATGAATTTTACTCCTGTTTTATTGGCCTGCGGACGACGGGCTGGTCATTCTGGGCCGCAGCTACATTGTGGAGCCCTGGCACTTTGCATAGCTGGCAAATGCCAAGCCTCTGCGCTTGAAATGTGCAAAATGAGGATTTACATTCGCTCAGTGTGGCTCTGTGCAGCGCGGTGGCAGACAGCTGCGTTTTTAATGAGCGCTGGGAGGCTTAATTACTGCCTGTTTTAGCTGGCCTGGCTTTGGCGGCTCGGCGACGAGGGCTGTGATGTTGGGGAAGTAAGCGGGAGCCCAGTACGGCCGCCATGCCGGGGCCCGGTGATCCTGAGATGTTCACGGCACGTTACCAAGACACCGGCAGGGTGTTTGTCTGCGTAAACAGGACAGGCGGCCCAGCAGCTTCCCCTGCCTGGTGATATTCAATAGAGCTGCCCCTCATTTTCCTCTCCCACTGGGCAGGTCTAAATTAATTGTTGAAACATACTAGCATGTTTAAAAGTGTGTTATTTTTCAGGGTTGAAAACTATACTCAATCATTCTTATTTACTCTGCAGTAACATTCGCAAGGGTCACCCCACAAGTCAATATTGGTGCCAAATACTTGACAGTAAAAAAGGTAAATCACTGAACACATCTAACAGGAGTTGATGAAGACAATTTTAACAGCTTAAAAAGCATCTGTTTTGTCAGTTTTGGGCCAATATGTGAAAATACACTGATATGACCCTTCTGAAGAAATGCCGGAATATTCTTGACAAGATGAGTCGTTACACCATATATATACTCATTCAGACTAATGGAACCTGCTGCACGATTTAAACCTCAACTTTTAATATTCAGTGTAATGAGGGAAACATTCCCCCTCAACTCTAGCTGCCCCAGGTGAATGCCGGACCCCAAACCTCAGCACCCCCGAGTCCATTTCCTGTTCTGCGCTTTAATTAGCCGAGGCTGTGGGTGTGACTGAAAGGGTGCACTCCTTTGGGTCCATGGCAGCTGTGACATGACAGGAGTTTAACTTTAAACAGTTGGTTCATGCCTTATGAAGAAGGAACGGAGACAGGGAGAGAGAGAGAGCGAGAAAGAAAGAGAGAGAGATGGAGAGGCAGAGGGGGACAGAGGGAGAGAGAGACAGAGGGAGATGGAGAGAGAGACAGAGAGAGATGGAGAGAGAGACAGAGAGAGATGGAGAGAGAGACAGATAAGACTTTATTGATCCCACACTGGGGAAATTTATTTGTTGCAACAGCCAGCAAATAAAAAGCAATAGAAAAAAAACAGACCAAAAAATACTGCAACAAATACAATAAATAATAAAATTAGTGCGCACAATTACACATATTACACAGACCCAAAATACAGGCAGAGGGACAAGCAGAGAGAGAGAGATGAACAGAGAAACAGAGAGGGAGAGAAAGACAGAAAATAAGAGGGGGGCAGGAGGGAGAGAGAGAAAGACAGGGAGAGAGATATAGAAAGAGGGGAGAAGCAGTGTGTTTGTGCCGGCTGTCACCATAAAGAAGTCAACATTTGTTGAGTTAATCATTCTGCTCCAGGCTCCTCTGCAGCTCCCTGCTTTCTGCAGACATGGCTGCCTCTCCCCAGGCGACCATATTTCCCCTCGCAGCCCCTTGCCCCCCCCCCGCCCCTGCCTGTTCCATTCCCTCAGTGTTTGGATTACGGCAGACTTGAACTTCCCCTGTACCCGAGCCGGTCGTCAATCACGCGGGGATGGGACCAGGACCGCAAAGCTGTCAGCCTCCCTGACGAGTCCCAGCTTTGCTGTAGCGCCACACTGCATGCTAGCTAGCACCAAGAGGGACCATGCCACGGGAAAGAGGCCAAGTGGCCAGTGGGAGGCGATGGCGTGCCCCGGGTACAGTAAATATAGGCATGTAACGATGGTGTTCTGGCTTGTTCCCGTGCTGGAGCGGCTATATTCCTTAAAAAATGGCTCAAGCCGCACTGAGGAGGGCTGAGTGAATTCTACTTGAGGGACTCGCCTTTCCCGCCAGTGTAGGGGCCATGCGTCATGATTTATGGCCACAAACAGGGCCCTGTGTGTGTCTGAGGGCCGGTACCCTCATCCGCTGCAGAATCAGACAGGCAAATGGTGATGAAAAAGGGACCAAAAGCTTTAAAACACGCTGTCTCAGTTCTGTCAGAAAATGGCGGAAGCTGAATAAATGTTTGATGTATATTACAGGATAGCGACCCCAACACTTAGGTACCACCCACGAAGAAGGACTGCCATTTTAACCTTGCTTGGGGAGATAAAGCTTTCTGCTCATGCATCTCTCCTGGGAGGTGTTCTGCGAAGCAGGATCTCTCTGTTGGCTGGGTAGACTTGCTAGAAGTCATGATTGTCCAGTAAGAGTTCAGGTAAGGAGCATTCCTATTGGACAATCATGAGTCTTAGCTTAATTTAAGCCAGCTAACTGAGGAATCCTGCTTTGTGGAACCCCACCCCCCCCCACCCAGGTTACAGTGGCATCAATCCTCCCATTAAGCCAGCCCCCTGTTGGCCACAAACAGTCACTACACTGGAGGGGGGGGGGGTGATTTTTTGAGCATGGCCACAGAGACAAAAAACCTGCCCCGGGGTACAACATCATGAGCTGTTCAAATGGGTAACATCACTGCTTATATGTTTCATATCTGTTCTGATACCACACCAGCACAGCATGTTTAACGTAGCTTTTCAGTACAAGCGTGATAGACGGTGCAAAAAAAGACACTGATACATAACTCAGTAAATTAGATAAGCTGGAGTTGTACTGATCCCTCGAGATGGAAATTCCTCTTGTCCAGCAGCATTACAGAGATAAATAAACCACCCTCCCCAAAAACAAACACACAGATGGAGAGATGTACCAGTGGACTGCATGCGGAATTAACCGGAAGTAACAGACATAAAGTCAGGAGCACTTCAGATGCATGCTGGGAGATCCTGAATAAGGTTTCTGTGATATTCATTAGGAGAGAATGCAGTATGAGCTGCCGCATTAGTTATCCAGCGCTAATGCTTTTTCAGCGCACATTTCATGATGTCGACGCAAAACTTTCCCCAAGCCTCCTGGAACTGTTCCTGGCTATTCACTGGAGATAACTTTTTAAAATGTAATTAAATAACGAGATGACTGCATTCCGCTCTAGTCTGAAAGCCTGGTCTGTGTCTTATTTAATTGTCACAATGCATTGCTTCAAAATACCTTCCCCTGCATTTCCAGGCAATGCTCAGGGTCATGCAGTGGACTGGATAGAATTTTCTCTGTTATTAAGATTTATGCTGGATCATGTAATAACGGTATAAAATTTGGCCTGATACTCCTGCAATTTAGTTTGAAGAAATAAAGCCATTTAGTCTTCAATCAATGCTTTTTTTTGCTGATAAGAATGCTATTATATAATTGAGTTTAATACACCACAATATCATACAAAATAACATTACTGAGGTCACATTAACTGCCATATAATTAGAACTGAAAAATAGGACAGTCTTAATTGTATTGGACTCTGGCCACCAAAATTATATATATCACTCTATACCGGGTGGAATTCTTCTCGTTCCTGCTGAATCGAGGTGCAGCCACATTCCTATGCAGAAACCACTGCTAGAACCTTGGCTGTGATCTTTGAGTATGTGCTCCTACCTGCTATGGGGCATTGATGATGATGGCTTCTCTTTGATTCCCAAGATTCACATTTTGACCGCTGATTGAATCAATCACCCTGTTGTTAGACCATTGTACTTAATAACTTTCTATTCAATTGTACTGCACCAAATGTATCCAGTAACACACCCACCCATTTTCATTAACCGCTTGTCCTATTCTGGGTCACAGGGGGACCAGAGCCTATGGGTGCAAGACAAGGAACAACCTAGGATGGAGCACCAACCCATCACAGGTAACACACACCATTAGCTTAGACACCTTTGGGCAATTTGGTAACTCCAATCAGCCTTAGCGTGTTTTTTGGACTGGGGGAGAAAGGAGCGGAGTGCCCAGAGCAAATGTCACAACATGGGAACTCATGCAAACCCCACACTCGGAGCGAAGACCCAAACCTGGCTCTCCAAGGTGTGAGGCAACAGCACTAAGCACCGAGCCATCATGCCCTCCCAAAATGCATTATATTTATAATTAAGATGCTCAAAAGCTTGCACAAACTTAAAAGGTTACCCAAACATCAAAAACTGTGCAGAACTGGAACCTGATTTGTGTTTTATCTATGTTAGGCTTCACCAGTGATATGGGCAAGGTCAAAAGCACTGCCTGGCAGGAAACCTTCAAGGGCTGAAGATTATCCATGCATTAGTGGCCAGTCCATGTGTGGTTGAGCAGGGTGGGGGAGAAAAGCACCACCCTCATGAGACTATGTTGGGTCGCATTACACATGCGGGGGTCTTCCTGGGTGCCCGCTCCACCCGGAAATGTGTCCTGAGCTCAGCACAAGATCTCATTTGGGGGGGGGGGGGAAGGCACATGAACATGAGGAGTCACATGGCAAAGAGTCCTGTGACATCACCACACACCGTGTCCCTACTCACTGTCCAATGGAGATGCTAACCTTCCCCTAACCCTAAATCTGCCACATGGCTCATCTCAATATACTTTTAATATAAATAGCTTGACAAACGTCATTATTTGCGTTAGTATACTCAGGACAGGTCAGGTTGGGGAGCAGGCACTGATACAGCGCATTACCGCACCCACAAGGCCACAGAAGACCTCGGGATCCAGTCCCACCCTCCAGAAATGCCCGTCTGTCTGCCTCAGCCGGGTGTCATGTGGGCGTCCCCTGGGCCTGGTCCAGCCGCTCGGGTCCTCGGCACTGAGGATCCTGCCAGCCGGATCGGTGTCAGGGAAACGCGCCTCATGGCCACGGCGGCGTAACTGACGCTCCCTTACAGTGCGGGAGATTCGGGACTCTGGTTATTGTACCGTGAACCTAATAATACTTTATGGGACAGCGGAATTATAATGACTTGTGAATAGGTTTAGACATTAGGTAGAACTACTTCATATTTTCACCACAAAAGTCTTGTTAGCTTTCCCATCTCTGTGCCAAATGTCCTGAAAGCAAAAATGAGTCATACAGACCAGCTCTTTGGCAAACAAAACGGGACCATTACGTCCACACTGGGGACAGACCAGTTGAACATCTGACCCTATATAGACAGTGACAGTCTCCTATTAAGGGATGTTTGTGTCTCTTGGTCTGAGGGAGCCCAAGGGGGATATAGTGGACATGGTCTCTAACTACAAATATCTGGGAGCCCATCTGGACAACAAACTCGACTGGTCACTCAACACAACGGCACTCTACAAGAAAGGACAGAGTCGGTTGTACTTTCTTCGAAGGCTCAGGTCTTT
>JAABNY020000001.1:15247547-15269274 GCA_015164015.2 Brevimyrus niger
TATAAAGAGAGCCCCCCCCCCCTCCCCCCGCCAAAAGCCACCCAAGCTTACAGCTTCATCCTCCCGGCTAATGGTGATTTGCCCTGAGCTCCTGCACCTTGAGGACAGTCACACGATCAGGCTATGTGGCAGTCTTCATGCATGATTACGCTGTGTGGTGATCTACACATGTGATCTGGATGTTTTCATAGCTATGCATGGTAATCTGCACATAAGATCAGGATGTGTGACGGTCTTGAGATGTATTTATGCTGTGTGTCAGTCTACATGTCATCAGGCTGTGTGGTGATCTTCATGTGTCATTATGCCGCGTGTTGGTCTACATATATGATCAGGCTGTGTGGTGGTCTTCATGTGTCATTATGCTGTGTGGAATTATACACGTGATTACACTGTGTGGCTGTCTACATGTGTGATCAGGTTGTGGGGAGGTCATCACGTGTGATTATGCTCTGTGGTGGTCTACACATGTGAATAGGCTCTGGGGCGGTCTTCGTGTGTGATTACACTGTGGAGGTCTAAATGTCTGATCAGGCTGTGGGAAGGTATTTACGTGTGATTCACTTGGTGGAGGACTTCATTTGTGAAGTTCCACTGTGTGGAAGTCTACACAAATGATTATGCTGTATGATGGTCTACACAAGTGATTATGCTGTATGATGGTCTATACAGGTGATTATGCTGTATGATGGTCTACACAAGTGATTATGCTGTATGATGGTCTACACAGGTGCTTATGCTGTATGATGGTCTACACAGGTGATTATGCTGTATGATGGTCTACACAAGTGATTATGCTGTATGATGGTCTACACAGGTGATTATGCTGTATGATGGTCAACACAGGTGATTATGCTGTATGATGGTCTACACAGGTGATTATGCTGTATGATGGTCTACACAGGTGATTATGCTGTATGATGGTCTACACAGGTGAATAGGCTTTGTGGTGGTCTTCATGTGTGATCGCACTGATGTTTGATGATCTTTGTGTGTGATCAGGCTGTGTGGCACATATGATTATACCAAGTGTGTCTTAAAGTGTTCAAAATTGAAATTGAAAATATAAACTGACAACAAAACATTAGCCTGTCCATTTGCCACCTGATTGACAAAAACAGTTAGTCCTGCTTTATATAATAATGAAGATTATCCAGTGTCCCGAATGCACTACAGTGCCTCCTCATTGACAAATGATGGAAAAAAGTTCCTGAAAAGAGACACTAAACAATTGTGTGTTAATTAGTCTGCACATTGTTCAGGGAGAGTGAGGGGAAGAAAAAAAGCATGTACTGTCTCTTTAATGCGATCCAGCTGCAGATATTGTGGGCAGCCTGTCCAATCTGATGCCATCAAATCTGATGCAATCAAATCACGTAATCTTTATGAAAACAGCTGCTGTGGAAACGTCACACCTATTTGGCAGCCAACCAGACACCACACGAGAGGAACATTCTCAGTCAGTAACATCGACACCCAGCTAATTCGCTTTACTGTATTTGCAACACATAATATGCTTTCTGCTTTCTCAGTTTATATGACTATGACTATTATGGAAAATTGTATCAAGATAAAGCAACCTGCATGATCAAAATAACTTGTCATCATAAGCTGAGTATAATATACTTTTTAATTCCACTAGAATTACTGATTCCCCCCAAATGGGTTAGTTTGCTGTTTTGGGAACATCACTTAAAAGTCACTTGGGGTCCCTCCCTGCCAGTGTAGTGACTGTTTGTGGCCCCGCAGAAATGCACAGTTTGAGTGGTGGTGAACCCTGCCGCTGGACCAAGTGCCCTCAGAGGGGGAAAGCCCATCTCAGAAGGGATCCCTCACAGCGCCCCCTGCTGGAACCTGCAGAGCATGGCCGGACACTGCTGCTCTCCACATGTGCAACTTGGAGAGTGTTTGCAGAACTCAGCAGGGACACAGAAGCAGTCCTGCATCACCTCAGCGGGGGCCCCTCAATCCCCAAGGCGTGACAAGGTAAATATTTTTCTAGGATATGACCTGACAGCTCCTTGGGTGTGGATTTATGATAAATGTAACAATGATAAAAAGCGGTCACATGTTGGTTCATTACCCAACATTCCTTCGTGCTCATTGTTTATGGAATCTGGGGTTTCCTGTTCGGTGTTGTGTCCTGGGATTTTTGCACACAAAGCCAGACACAGACACTAAATGTACTTCGAGTCCCGAGAAAATGCCAAAGGCTGCGGACTGTGACTGGAGATGGAGTGTCACTGGCAGGGAGGGGGGGCTCGGGGGCCCTCGGGGGCCCGGAGAAAATGGCAGTGCGCAATTTTCACCTGGGTTTCACTCATTTCTCTTACATTTTCTGAGATGAATGGGATCCCTGTTTCCACAAGATAGGGAAGTTATTTAAGCTGGAGATGCTGTGGGGACGGTGATGTCAGAGCACAAGTAGAGCTAAGCTACAGGCCCTGAGTACAATACAATGGGTCTGCAGCCTGAGTGAGGCAGGGATGACCTTAAACATCCTGTGGGATTGTATTTGACTATCCTTAGATTCAGGAGCAGGGGGAGGGGTCAGGATGAATCTAAAGGCCCTGCAGTGACAGGGGGCCCAAAAATTTGGAATGTATTTGGATTTGTTTGGGTTGGGGGCCTCTTATGATAAGCTTTCATGGGGCCCAAAATCTCTGGCAGTGCCTCTGCTTAGATTATTTAACCTTATTCATTTGCAGGTGTTTTAGTAGAGCTATAGTTTTCAAACAAAGCAAAGGAATCCAAGATACAGAGTACAGGGTTTTATGGGGAGGGGGCGTCAGATTCTGCTCAGAGGGGCCCCAGTTTCTAGTGGCGCCCCTGCTGGGTAATTTCTCTCCCCTCAGCGGTAGCATTGCCAACTCCCCATTGTCCTTTCCTGCAGCATTTTTTCAGTGGATGACACCTGGATGTCCAGGGGCCAAGGGTCCAGGCTGGGCTGTGACGCCACTAGCGCAAGGGTGGGGGCCTCCGGGAGGAAACTGGGGCCAAATCAGCTTGAGTGACAAGCCAAATGCAGCAGAATTAGGAGGAAGTGACCCGGCACTTCCTGTGTGTTTTTTTTTCCAGCACTGGCTTCCCAGCTCCTCGTAATTAGTCACACATAAACCTGTAACCCAAGCTGGATCCGGAGGGATTTTAATTGCTACATAATAGCTTGTTTAATACAATCGCGTAGCAATTATGCTGGGAATTTGGCGCATGCATGCTTATAATCTGCACGTCCACGCTTCGTTTTTCTCCCTCCCCGGCAGCAACTGCAGAAACGGCTCTGCGCTTCCCCCCCGCCCCGGCTTTGCTGGGCACAGATGTGCTCCTCCATGCCACATCTGGGGCTCACTTCTGCTTCCTGTCCTCTGGCAGAAAGAGCCTAACCAGAATGAGGGGATTTGAACCAGTGACATTCTGAACCGGGCCAATGCATCCTAACCACTCAATATTACAACAATAATACAATTTATATCACTAGTAAATTGACTTCTTTAGAGTTAGGAAAATATGTTGGGTTAATCTGATTCAAATCGATCGCTGCTGTTCTTATACATAGTGTATGATTGATGTCACTGCGTAAATGGGGCTAAACCTTGACTGTACAGATGGTCCCCTTAGGTTAACTAAGATATATTAAAAAGTCTTAATGGCACTACTTTATCAACACTTCACTTTGGGGTGTGTAAGTGCTCTTTAACTGTACGATAACTATGTGATTCCCAGTCCTTCTTGGCAGTACTTGGATTTCTAGCTGTACAAAAGACAAACTGGACTCCCATGGTCTTTCCCATGACTGACCCCTGCTGGTCGAGGTGGAGAGCGGTCCTCGACGTGCACCTCCATCTCTGGCCCTGTGGGGGGCAGCGTAAGCCGCTTGCTTGTTTTCAGCCCCAGGGAATGGGCAGAGAAACGGCAGCCGATTTGTTTACTTCAGCAGGCCGACGCCGTGTTACAGTGGGGTGGGGGGGGGCGGGCGTGTGGTGGAAACAGTGTCGGACCCACTGCTAAAGCTGCTGTCAGCTGCTCTTCAGACAGCACGAAGCTGTGCTCCCCAGCAGGACTCGCCCCCCAGCCCACAGAGACACTACAGGCTGGGAAGAGACAGCTTAGGCTCAGCAAGCTACCTTTAAACCTCCGAATAATTGAACACAGGATGATGCCCCCTGTGGTGACGGTGTGAGGGGCACACGCTGTGATGGGGGCCCCTGGGATTGGGAGGGGAAGGCTTGGAGTCACCGTGCAGGGCCATGATCACTCATTCCCCCATGGCAGTGTGCAGAGGGCCTGGATCTCAGGCTGGAGCCTGGAGCTGCGCATGTGTGCGTGCGTGGGGGTGGTGGGGGGCGTCCCGCTGGGGGAGCGGGTGCGGGGCTGGGCGGGAGGCCAGAGAGCTGTCGGGACGGTCAGTCAAACAGACAAATTAACAGAGTGTATGGGAAAATGCCACTGCTGGGCTGGCCCCAGAGCCCCGAGCCGCCAAGCTAATCTCTCACGCCTCTCCAAGCCTCCACGCTCCTCTCCCTCTCTTTCTGGAAGTTTCTATTTACATTTTCTCCCACAATGAACATCCTTTGTCGCCAGAAGGTTATTTCCTGTGCTCAGAAAACTCGCTAAAGGAGGAGGACCAGAAATGCTGTCAGTTGCAGTGTTCCTCTGCTTCCTGACTTTGGCCATCAGGGGGCAGCTGACATCTCACAGGAATGGGGCGTGATCTTCTTCTGTACCTCCTCAGGTGTTCTGTGCACATGGCTGAGGAGTCTGTCAGCTCCCCAAATCCGGGGGGATGACGCAATGTGTTTGAGCTGTCCGTAAAGGCTCAGTAAACATGCGATAAAGGATCAACACCAAGCTGGGACCGTGAGATCCGCTCCTTCCGGATCCCCGATGCCGCCTGCCGGGTAACGTGATCCCCGCGTGTGACGATCCGGTTGCAGTGACATTTGGTGGACAGTTTGAGCGCGGCCACGCCGGGAATGTGAAACAGAATGAGAAACTCAAATATAGATCCTCACAGCTCGTAATGGTGCTGTTGACCAGCGGGGTACATTCACCATAGTTTTTCCATGATCTGCAGTTTTCAAGGACGTCGCCCGGAGGCCCGACAGGCAGGGGATGCTGAATTTCAAGGTTTGAAGTCTTACTCCACAGGATGCATGAAGTTGGGAGAGCTTTGCAAAGAGCGACATTATCCCATGAGAATCATGGATTCGTTCCAATCCGACCTGTCTTATTTTTGAGCAGAACGAGGTAAATCCAATGTGCATTTGAATGAGGTTCTGGAGAAGTTCTGGTCTTCTGATAAGTTCTGAGAGGCACCTATCAGTTCCTCAGTGAAACCCATGTTTCACCTTCAGGTATGGCATTCCTCGTGGTCACAGTAATCTGTCTTCTTCATCACATTAAGAAGAAGCCCTTCCACGCCTGTTTATCAGACAGCGGTATGTATGGGGGAAGATGACAGCAGACTTAGAAAAGACAAAGAGGAGCAAAAAAGCTTCACTTAGGGACATGCCTGCAGATAGATGCAGCATTATTCAGAATAAAGTTTGATAGCCGGACGGACGTGGTCTCTTCTGCGTGAGCAGCATCATAAACGTTTATGCCTGTATTTTATATCTAACACGAGGTTCGGACGCAGCATTATCGGCGTAACATAAGACAGTGGCGTGAAGACGATACACGGAGATCATAAAAGTGTGGCGAGCTGAAGTGGGGGTGGGTCACGGTGTCCAGAGGCTATTTACGCGCTGAAGTGATTTATACGAGCGCAAGGTAAGCCGACACCAGGACAGCGATGCGCGATAACACAACGCGAATATGAATCATTCAGAATTAGTTTAGGCTCACGTCCTCCAGAGACGGAAAGGGGACCCAGACTATGGCACGGATAGGCTGCCATACTGTACATAGAACAGCGCCCCCTGGAGGCTCTATCGCTGGTCAGTACACTGTAGGAATGCTCTTCCATTCGCCGTGTATGGGACATCAGCGTGTATGGCGGTCGGGCGGGCCATTCTGTCATCGGGGGGCCGGAAGAGGGGGGGGTGCCGAAGCCATACCTAGGGGGGGCTGTTTGTGCACCTCACAAATATTCACGGTGCTTTTAAATCCATATATGCAGTTGTTTGTTGTTTGTTGTTTTTCATGCCAAATTAAGGATTCTCCCCAGATTTTTTGTGGAAAAAAATAAACAATCCAAACTATGTAAGATAATAAATATACACTATGGCTAGCAAGGTGCAGTGGTGGCCTAATGGTTAGGGAAGTGCACTTGTAATTGACAGATTGCTGATTTGAATCCCCTATTAGTGAGGTACTGCCCCCCACCCCTGAATTAACTGCCCCCGTTTTGTTGTTGTTGACATGTGGTGCATCATCACTGGTCACCATTTTTTAATTAACTGTGATGATTGCTTATATGTGACTGATCCATCAGGACGTGCTAATGATTAAATGGCATCATCCTGCAGTTTTTACATGTTATACGATGTGTAAAGTCCTGTACTTTGGATACCAACAGTGATAAGAAAGTGTCAGGATCTGGCAAAAGAGAGGGGAAGCCCTTGATTCTTTGTAGCATTTGATCGATGGAGGATAGCTGCAGGTAGCTGGAGGCTGTGTCGTTGGAAAATGTAGTTAGTTTTTTAATAAACATGCATGGGGAAGGCTGTCATTTTCCTGATGCTTTTTCACTTAATTTAATGTTACAGTGTAATAGTGATGATTGACTGTGTGTTTGACGACCCACACTGGATCGCTGCTGGTGTCATGATAGAACTGCAAAATGTGAAGAGCGCAACAACCTTTTAAATTTACAAGACAAAAGATTTGGTTGTAAATATATCTTCATCGGTTATATCTGAAAAATTTTCATTAAGCTACGCATTTACATGCGTTATCTGTTCCCAAATGAACGAGCGTAAAATACAAGTGTTCACAATCAGGGAAAGGGTCAGGATGACATTCCTGGCAAAAGCGGAACACAAAAGCAGACGGTGACATAGAGGATTTCAGCTGCGATGTGGCTGAACAAAACGGCCACAGGGAGAAACACAGGAGGAGGCAGCAAGAACAAGTAAAGGTCATTCAAAGAGATGTTCTCCATAACAATGAGAAGAATGAAAAGAAAGCATACAGGAGGATTTTAAATAATCAAGATAATTACTGAAATGTGCCCAATGATGTCATTTTAGAAGAATCCTCAAGCCAGGCAAACAGTTCATCACTTCTTGAATCAGTACCATGAAACGTTTGAATAATGTAACTAAAATGCAGCCACATTTGCTGTCTGCCAGGGGAATATTGCAGAAGGTCCTCATCGGTTATTTTGGGTAGTGGCAAAATTTCACAAACAGGTAAGGATCCTTCAAACCAGATCTCACCTTCTTTAGTGCAACTGGAGAAGCCAAACTAAACGGTGCACTGTGACCTGTCAGGCTGCGTAAATGAGCCGCGATCCTTCACACAGATGGTGATGCATTATCCTGTGCTATCCTCTATGGACTCCCTGGGGTCAGTAAAGCGGGGGCACGTACTTCAGAGTCACGTGGCAGGTGCACGGGACTGAAGGCAAAGACCCAGGTACATGCTTGGAAATCAGGAACAGCATCACGGACTGAATAGGAAATACAGAACTTTACAGGCTGCAGGTCAAAGCTGAAGCCCTGTGGATAAGGGGAAGCTACGTTTGAGCAAGATGCTCTGTTTATGGGCATTTTATTCATTCTTAAGAAGTTAATTTACAACCTCCTAATAATTGGCAATCTATGTCATATGGTGCTATGAGGTACCATATCACGATAAAAATGTAAATGACGGGGATTTCTTATTGCTGAGCCCTTGTAGAGCAGTAGAACATAAATGTTGATGATGTTTGGGTTTTGGTGGGATGTGGGAAAATCATTGCCCTGTCCACAATATATTTGCCTGTTTTATTGAAAATGATCCCTTTCTTGATGTTCATGACTTTCAAGAGGAAACGGCAGTTCAACAAATTGAATGGAGGCACATGACTGGTCAGATGCTCTGAATGATCTATGGCTGTACCAAAAATGAAGAGCTTATGAGAATGTAACACCACAGCTCATAATTCACATGGATGCCAGTCTTGCCACTGGCCTGCGAAGTTTGTCTGCTGCACCCACAGTTTCTGATGACCTCTTCAATGGGTGAAGGTAGATTTCCTATCAGGCACCCAAAATGAACACACTGCAAACATCAAACAAATAAAACAAAATAGGTTGGGTTTACTTGGCTAAAATACGACAATCACATCAAACATTTCATGTAAGGAGTAATTCTACATTATTATTATTTTTTTTGTATTCATCTTATACACAAAGCAAGTGTAGAAGTCATATTTTACAAAGATCATTTATTAGTAAAAAACAAATATTCTTCTGAATAACTGACATACATTCAAAAAAAAATTGAATGATGAATCCTTTTTAGAGATCAGGAGTTCCGGAAGCTGCTCACGCCCGCATTCCAAGGTCGAGCTGTCTTTCCTTGCCGCCTTCGTCACTCAGCAGGAGGCCTGTAATAAATTTCGTTTAATTGAGTGACAGAAAGGATCTGGAGCTGGCTGGCGGGAAAGGGTTTGATCGCGGCCGGCGAGACGGAAAGCGGCGTGAGGCTCGATGACCCTGCGACCCCTCGGGCAGACGGGCGGCCTTCACCAGCCGTGCCCTAATGCTGCCTGTCACTGCCTGCCCAGCCGACCCATGGGGGGCCATGGTTATCTAATTCGCCCTGCCTGAAGCCACCAGCCGGCCCTTTCATCAGCCAGAACCATCCGTCTCCTCGCATTTAGCCCCCCGTCAGTGTTACCCTCTAGTCAAAGGGGGCAAGTTCAGTTCTCGTGTCGGACGCTGTTGCCAAGTCGATTCATCCAATCAAATCATCATCACAGTGTGGACCCTTACTGAGAATCCTCGGTTGTACAGCTCCACCTCTCCTCACCAAAACAGCTCGTTAATTATTGCTTTCTGAGGTTATTTGCTTTTTTATTACATCCACTAGTGTTAAAAAGGAAAACAGCTGTGACAACATTCCGGAAATTTCTAGCGTCCTATATATTTTCCATTAACAATGCAGGCCTGTATTCTTGCCATCTGTGGAAGCCAATCTGAAGGGCACAGCATCATGTAAAGGAAA
Organism: Brevimyrus niger; assembly: GCA_015164015.2. Classification (NCBI taxonomy): domain Eukaryota; kingdom Metazoa; phylum Chordata; class Actinopteri; order Osteoglossiformes; family Mormyridae; genus Brevimyrus; species Brevimyrus niger. Next base: position 15,256,704 of record JAABNY020000001.1, read on the forward strand.
TATAATGTGTCACTATGTACTTTTAATGAAGACGCTTTCTGCACGACGTGACTTTATAAGGGTTCTCAGCAGACCACGTGTGCATTTTTTGTAATAAAACGGAAGTGAGGCATTACTGGTCCTGTCCGTGAAACAGGCAGATTACACAAAGAACTGTAAGAGTTGGATAAAAAAAAATCACTTTCAGAGACATTTAGCATTCAGATGCAGAAACGTCGTGCCAAGCAGAACTGGAAATATGGAAGTTCATTACAGCGATGGTACCTTCTCCAGATGCGGCAGATCAAAATTCAGCCCTCGCCTCCTACATACTTTTAAATGATCGACCTGCCTTGTTCATAAGGCAGAAAATGTTTGAACAAATCTGCCTGGACAACGACATCTCAAAAGCTGAAAATGATTAAGAAGGACAATTTAAGACACCCATACACAATCTATTTGCATGCAAAGGGGAAATGAACAAAAGCTTTTATGAGTAATTCTATAGTATTTTTATAGCTTGGTAATATAAATACAATCAGTAAAACATAAACGCTAAGAGTTTGTTGAATAGTTGTGATCTCGAGTGGGAAATTGGGATTTGTTTTATATGAAATTTGGCCGAGATGCCAGTCCTGCCAACTGGATTATCTCGACACTGCAGCCTGTCTCTGGCTCGTAAGGGCATGTATTATATCCAGTCTGGCAGGACCTTCATTGCTTGACATAATGACACTTGTTAAAAACAATTCCAGCCAATGGAACCCAAACTTTGACATCCTCTTGCCTAAAATGGACGACAGGCGGTGGCTTCCTGAGTTTATGGGTTTTGTTTGAAATCACCACAGCGATGCTACTGCTCTGAACAAAAAGGCAGTTATTTATTTACTGATATCACATTCATTTAAGGGAGACGTATCGTTTGACCTGCAAGACAGGTCTTCCGCATGTTTCCTTTAGGTGGACAGGATGGTGTCTCACAGCTATTAATGGCAGGTCATGCAAAAACGTTTCAGGAAATACATTTGATATGTTATTCAAACAATTCATTCTGGTAGAGGAGTCCTTTATCAGAAAATAGATCTCCTTTGCTTTATTCAAAAATGCACTTGGGATTAGAGAGCAGCGCATGTGTGACATGGTTCAGGGTCATCGCCATGAAGCTCCTCCTTGAAATGTGGCTATGGAATCTCAGAGAACCTCCTTCCAGAGATTAAGAGACCCCACTCAGGTGCTCCCACTTTGCTCTCTGTCAGCGGACATGTAACGTCTTGAAGGGGCCGTCTGTCTAGCTAATGGAAGGCAGACAAAACATTTTCTTCGCTCGATAGCATCTGTTTGCAGACGGCGCGGGAAAAAAAATGGATAACGAGAGAGGCAGAGAGGGCTGGATGGGAGAGGCAGGGAAACATATTTCACACAAGTGCTAATGAATGTAAACATTGTGATTAAAAAAAACACTCCGTGGGCTCCAGCGGCCCTGTGCAGAGCACCAGCCAGTCATTCCCCAAGACATTAAGCTTATCAGAGACATCGCTGGAGGTTTTCTGTAAAAATGAACCATGGAGGAGAGTACTGTTGAAAGGTAGAAGAACCTGGAGAGCAGGGAAGGGAAAGCCTTTCTTTGAAGGCTACATTAGCTTCCATTAAGCTGTTTGACCACACTAACACACACCATTTGGCGGATGTTATAGATTTTGATCACAGTACGTTGTCTGCCACGCTGTCAGATAGCGAGTGCTGAAATCTCTCCCCAGGTATGTAAGTATAGCTGCGTGAGCGTCTTAATCCAACATTATTTTGGAAATGTTTATTTTTTGAAGTAGTTTGTTTTTCTTAAAGCTCTCTCCTCATTTCTGGTACGGAAACTAGGTACGATATATTGGAAAGGCAGATTTTGTTTCTGCCTGCTGTACTTTTAAGGATTAACAGGATGATAAATACGCCCACAGTTTTTCCCAAACACAACGCTGGACATGTGCCCTGTCCCTCCTGTCACCAGAACAAGAAGCCCAGCAAAGTCACCTTTGACCCCCCCTCCCTGCCACTGCTGCCAGTCACCCCCCCCACTTCCTGCTGGGGGTCGCCCTCTCCTTGCTCTTGGAAATGGTCCCTTTATTTGTAAGTCTGTCCCAGAAACATCCAGAACAGGCTCAGGTCTGACCCAGGCTACTACAAACATCATTACCTCCATTTTTGTCAGCAGGCTCTTAGATCAATGAGAAGCATTTTTGACATTGACTGTGTTCACCATAGTACTTTACAATTAAATAAAAATACTTAAAAAATACTTAAAATAAAGTATGAAATATATGTTAAGATCCCTATACAGGATAGTATAAATAATAATCCATGCAACATGACAGTGAGGCATATTAAGCTTGTGATTCCACACTTAAGTCACACATATGTGTACATTTTCCATCAGAATGCATAAGCCGCTTTCAGCAATGAGCCCCAGAAAATGACGCCACTCCACAAAAACACAGGCAGTACCCAGTACTGTGGTGAGGAGACCTATGAAGGCAATACCTGTTTATAAATATTTATAAATATCAGGCACAGCAATACATTTATAAATATACATTTATGGATATATAAAATGTATCTATGAAAGTGGGTATGGGTATCAGGTTAAAAAATGAATGTCATGTTAAATATCGTACACAGCCATAAATGTATTAATACATATTTATGGGCGCAATAAATATATCTATTAGCGTGGTTATCGGGTTCAGAAAATTAGCACTATGTTAGGATGGTGAAGTTAAAGATGTGGAAGATAGAGGTGCTTCAGGAGAGCTGAGGGAGGAGGCGCTTCAGGAGAGCTGAGGGAGGAGGTGCTTCAGGAGAGCTGAGGGAGGAGGCGATTTAGAGGAGCTGAGGGAGGAGGTGCTTCAGGAGAGCTGAGGGAGGAGGCGCTTCAGGAGAGCTGAGGGAGGAGGCGATTCAGAGGAGCTGAGGGAGGAGGCGCTTCAGGAGAGCTGAGGGAGGAGGCAATTCAGGGGAGCTGAGGGAGGAGGCGATTCAGGAGAGTTGAGGGAGGAGGCGCTTCAGGAGAGCTGAGGGAGGAGGCGATTCAGAGGAGCTTAGGGAGGAGGCGCTTCAGGAGAGCTGAGGGAGGAGGCAATTCAGGGGAGCTGAGGGAGGAGGCACTTCAGGAGAGCCTGAGGGAGGAGGCACTTCAGGAGAGCCTGAGGGAGGAGGTCATTCAGAGGAGCTGAGGGAGGAGGCACTTCAGGAGAGCCTGAGGGAGGAGGTCATTCAGAGGAGCTGAGGGAGGAGGCGATTCAGGGGAGTTGAATTCTCTCCTGTCTGTTTCTCCTGCTCCCCCCCCCCCCGTCGCACGCCGGCACCAGAAATGTCAGCCGCTTGTCAGAGATCACTCAGGCCTGCCTGGCCCGTCCTGTCAGCAGAAGATGACAGCGTCTCATTGGGTCAGAGCCCAGGGCTGACTCTGCAGGCCAAACTGGGTCCCCGGGGAAGTCATTTCTCATGGCCTTTTGGTAAACACAACAGGCGGAGTAACAACACGGCGAGACCACCTAGGAAGAGCGGCCCGGGCTTGACAAAGCACCTCATTCATGGGGGGAGACGGAGAGATTATCCAAAATAAACTGGATGTGAAATAATATCGGCGACCCATATGCGGGCCACAGGCAACCGAAAAGAAAAATATACAGAGAGGTCTAGAACGAAGTCAATTAAACCTGCCGATCGCTTCGACTCGGCCCCCTATCCATCACCAGCACAGATGAGCGAATACGCCGGCGTCAAACACAAAAATAAACACGTGGATTGCAATCCTGGACTGGCCAAACACTGCCTCAAAATGTCATTTCAACCTGATCAAACAAACGGAGATGTCTTAATTTAAAGACGTCCCCCATGCTGTGGTTTTCGTTTGGGATGCGAGGGGTGCGGAAGGCCATCTATGGCCATTGTGGGGCAGCACATGTCCGCAGAGGGGAAGTAAAGATGTCCCAGACCACCAACGTAAAGAGTCAAACTCCATGCAAGCCCAGGGAGAGCCGGCAAATGCCACAGGAGCTGAGATTTACATATGGTGCTTGTGTGATCACACAGGCAAGGGGGGATTATATATATATAAATATAAATAAAATCTAAGCATACTTTTTGCAGTAGTAGATTCTAGCTACTGTTTAGCCTTTAACTATAATGGCCATTGTCTGAATAGGATTTGCTGTCTGGCTTTTGTTGTAAGTGAAGTACAATAACATTTGCACAACCCAGATTCTTTTTTAAAGACTGATCAACCGCTGACAAGATCAGAGTTTTGTCTGACCTTACAAGATGTCTAGGAACTTCCAGGGAGATGAGATTGGGAAGATGAAAGAAGTCATATAACGTATAGAGACAAACTTTCACAAATTGTATGGATCAACAAACAGAATTACTCCATTAGTCAAGCAAAAATGAATAGAAAATACCATTCATAATGGATCACATTATGCCACAAGGAAGAGCTGCGTATTTGTTGTGGATAAACGGGGGTTTGCGTGAAAACCTCACTTTGACCTTAGAAGTTGCTGGTCTGGGTATGAAATGTGATTAAGACAAGTGTGCTAATCAGTACTTGAACCCTGGCTACTTCCCCCTAAGGTTTACACATGAAGGCCCCAGCCTCTGAAGACGTCACAATGAGTTCAGAAACATCCGGAAAGTCATCCTTCAGACAGTCGGGCGGCCAAGCAGAACAATGCATGCTGATTGCTGCTCTGAGTCTGTGTGGCCCTTTGTGGGAAAGGCTTCGTCTGAATAGTATCTTTGTATAAAATAACTGAAGGAAAACTAGCCTCTGGAGGCACAACCTACATGGTCTTGAGTGAATACAATGTTACGTAAAGATTGTATTGTGATTATTAACTACGATTCTCCATCAAAAACACTTAGCTATCCTGCAGGACAACATATTATTCAGTATTGTTTCCTTTGAGATTTAGTTTATACAAAATCTAGGAAAATACATGTCTGCAATAAGGAGTGTGTTATGAAGTAATACATTCAGAGATACAATATTTCACATATTTCTTGGGAATAGTTATGTGATTTTTCGGAATAGCAGATATATTGTATTTCCAGCAGAAAAGGTAATGAGAAGCCTTCAATTAAAGAGTCTAAAATGAATATACACTTTTCATTTTACATTTTCATGGTAACAAATCCCATGCAACAGTGCATCAATAATTCCGGGTTCCTTCAGCTGTCAGTCAAAGCTTTGTTTATTTGAAATATTAATACAGGTTATCCTTGTGAGATGCAAAAATGCAGACAAGGGCACAGGCTGCGAGCACAGGCAAGGCCGCAGCCTGACAAGGCAATATGAAGCCATGAATAAATGATGAGCTAAAGCAGCTTTAGAAGAGAGCTTTAGAAACAATGAGAAAAGAAAACATGCGACACAGTCCGACAGCATTGGGTGAAGCCGTAGTTATAACCTAATGACAATGAATGAAACGTGAAAAAAGAATAAACTCGATGTATCAGCCTCTGCTAGCATCGCCGCTCTGCGCTATAGCAAACTCTTGGCGTGCCTTTATGACAGCAGGCATGCCCGCAGTAAGCATTCATGTATACACTGCAGGTATGTTTGTGAATTCACAACATACAGTATGGCCTCGGTATAGAAACCTCATCTTCTGGGGCTGTTTGTGCATCAGTGGAAAGTTCAAACCGGCTTGTTCCCAGACCCCTGGGCCAAGGCCAAGTGTAGTGCCCCCCCCACCCCCATCTGCAGTCAGCAGCTGTTCACATTCGTTGTGTACTGGATGTTTTTTTTTTTCAGGATTGCGAGTTGAGAACTGTGCTGTTCGACCTAATATAGACCCCAGTGATTTAAATGGGGGGGGGGGGGGGGGTGCAGAGCGCAGGCTGTGGGGCCCACCTGCTCCACTGGGTGGGGGGGCAGTGAGAGGAGGCGGCATGTGAGGGCTTTGCCTGGAAAACCGACAAGTCGTGTCAGCATTGGGAGCCAAACTTCCATGGGAAGGTTACAGGATGATTCATTACCCTGTTAATGTAGTACCTGTGGCCTGCTACAGTGTATCATGTAATGGATTGTTCCATTGGCTCGATCACTTCATAAATGAATTACGTCAATTGTTAGCTGACTGTGTAGGTCGTAGGTCTGCTTTCAAATAAGAAATGGCAAACACTCCTCAGTACTGATCACAGACGCAAGGCAGGAGGCGTAATCAAACCTAATTATGTCAAAAATTTGTGTGCAAAATATAATAAATCCATACATGGAGCTATCCATGGGTCAGGGGCTCATTTTTGTATATTGATACTAATAACCAAGCTTTTTAAATTACTCTTAGACTAAATGAAAACTCTTAGAGTAAATGATCCTAATCTTTTCTTTGGCCAGTAATCTCCATTTGCTCCAACCCTGCAAAATGTTGCATGTTATCGTACATTGTGTGTGTGTTTGTGTGTGTGTGCATGTGTATATATTGCATATTAAATGTTTGTATATATATTCATTATTCAGTTATTCTTGCTATTATGCTATTATTGTGCTTTTTCACTATACTCAATTCTTCACGCTCACTTGTTCAAATGACAGTAAAGGTTTTGAATCCTTAAGTGCCTGTGGACTAAGACCCAGTAGGACTGAAACATCATGGGTTCAGTGTGTAGTTATGGGTTTTGTGATCCCAGGTGATGAGACCATGGTGCATCGGCGTGCAGAACGCAGCTCGCCTCCCAGCCGGGATAAGGTCCAGGAAGGCTTCTGGTGCGCAAAGAGCCCCTCCTGCACGACAGAGCCTGCCTTCACCAGTGCACCAGTGACCATGTGCTCCGCTGTCGTTACATAAGTGTTAGTGCTATTTCAACACCTCGACAGCCCATTAAATGAAATATCCACAGACTGCACCATTCAGATATGATGCAACATCTGAGATCTCGTCATCCAGTAAATATTTGCAAGGGTACACGTTTGTGTTTCTGCGTCACAGGTTCTGTGTTCTCAATTAATTATCTTCGCTTGACCGAATGGAGTGACCCTGGTGGAAAACAAACCATTGGGCTTGGTTTTTCTGACGCCTTGGTCCTATTTGCCCTCGGGGCCTTCAGGATGTGTGTAAGAAACGTGTGAAAATCCTTCCATCGGGAAACATCCAGAGCCGCCTCACAGCCTGCAGGACTGGCCACTGGGAGCAGAGAGCCTCATTTTTCAAGCCACAAAAAAAAAATGCAAAAAGTGTGAGACAACAGACCAAGACATTTCTGAGAGCGTAACTCATAGCAGGGTAAATTATAACTGCGTGAACAGGCATCAACTGTATCTCCCTTCAGGGAATTTTACTTCCTAGCAGAAGTGATTGAGATGCTGGTGGCTGTGGTACTTAAGCAGTGAAATACTTTTTCCATCCATCCATCCATCCAGCAGCTTGGAAAGAAAACTTGGTGTTAAACATTTTACTCAGATTAGTAGGCAACTGCACTGAAGTCACTATAAAAGATGGATGGACGTCAGGGTAACAATGGCTTATGGAGACATTATGTTTCTGCATGATTACATAATTTTACCAAATGAAAATGAGAATCTCAAGTACATATACAGTAGCTTGTATATATTCCTTCATTTGTATGAATATTTCCCCAAAATGTCAAGACAACATGTCTGAAAAAGATAATCATAATTTGCAAATATATTGAAACCTGTAAGATTTTTAATTATTAAGAAATGATATTACAAAGTAAACTTTTCCCCCATAAACTACTGGATAATTAAAAGTAATAAGTAATTGATGCATAGCATATAGGCTGCACCTTTTTCCTGAGAAAAAAAGTCTTCCTGCTTCAAATTGTAACACATTGGAAAATCAGTGACTCCAGCGTTTGGGATATAAAATGGATAAATATGCTTTTTAATCTTGAAGTGGCTTTCTTCAAACTAATCTGTCCTGGATATATTCAGCATGCTGATTGGTTCTAATAATCTTTTTTACTATTTAGTACAACAGTCTCTTCAAATATAATTTATGTCCAGCTAAATGATTTAGTGTGATTAATGACGTCTCCCTTCTTCCAGGGAAAATCTACAGCAAACCAAAACCAGCTGCACGCCGTAAGTGGCTTAAGACTTAATGCCTTATGGAATGAAGATGATGGACAGGGTCTCTTGTTGTTATAGAAATGGTCTCCACACTACTTGTATGACCTGCCTGGGCCACCATACAATTGCCAACTCAAAATGACCTTTATATATACAGACACACAGACACACACACACACACACATTGAATGCTGCCCCTGCATCTGACCCCAGATAAGCGGTGGAAAATGGATGGATGGATGATTGCATTCACGGATCTGAATAATGCCCCTCACAATGACAAAATAGCAGGTTTTTGGTCCCCACAATGTAATAGAAATTAATACACATACATAGTAAAGAGACCATTCCATATTTTTTTTTTTAAATCTGCATTCTTGAATCTTGGATTAATACTGGTTCTGCGGGCAGAAGGCTATACTGAGCAGCTGGTTGCTTCCAGGATCAAAATTTCTAAGACGGCATAACACAAGAACCTGGAGCAGGACACACAGGGAACAACCAGAAACAAGCCAGGTAAAGGGGGGAAGAGACATTCTAATGCCAGAGATGACTGTCAACTTCAAAAAGAATGGGAAACGTTAAGTGGTGTGAAGTGCACTGCTAGGACAGACTCCTAGAAGCAGGACTGAAGTCCCATAAATCAAGGCAGAAGCCCTTCATCAATGAGAAACAGAGAAGGCCCAGGTTAGATTTGACAAAAAAATTTATTTTACACAGAACCATACCAATAAGTCAAGCGATAACAAGAAATAGAAGTCACAGTTTAGAGCACATTTCTAATGCCATGGTTTGATTTACCATCTTTTACAGAGAAAGTGTTTACAAATAAATTGCAGTCGGTGTCATTGCCGGTAAACAATTCAAGCCCCTCAATTAAACCCGACTTCCTTCATTACTGCTGTCATCGTGCTCCTGTGGACCCCACTAAACACTCCATTTCCTGCATACCTTCCTTCAGAATAATTACCCTGTTTCTAATCTGAGTTTCCTGTCCACATTTACATACATCTAATTCACAGAGGAAATGGAAAAAAAGGAGGGTGAGAATTCCTCATTCATTCAGTAAACTCTCATTTCAGAAATCTCCTTTTAGTCAATTCTCATTTCACTGTGACTTGGCAACATAGTTGTATGATGTCTTATGACAGGTCTGCTAAATAATATAACATAATTCATGTTATGGGTTCTAAAAATGCATCAAACAATGGACGAGTCTTCGGAAATTCCTTTCCAGCCCAGATGCATCATTTATCCTATATAATTACAACATGCTTGAAATGATCTTCGAAAATGCATGTGGAAGGTTATGGAGGAAGATCTGAGCATTAACGGAATAGGAGGGGTCCGACTGGAGGCGCGTTTATGAGATTCTGTTTGAAATCAGTATAAATTCACATCTTGTCTACTATCTTACACTGATTTACCGTGGTACCCAATGAGTGCCAGCCTCCCTGGCACAGAGTGCTCAATCAGAAAAGGGGTTTAAAGAGTGTTTTGTTTGTGGGGATTTTTGCTAAGGTCCAGAATCAGATTGTTTTCTCAGTGCTGCTAATGCCAGCGGACGAATCCGTAGTTTCAGTCTTTGTCATATTTCATGTGTTTCAGGGGCCTCTTAGCTGTATTTTAAGCAATAAAAAGACGAAAGTCTGCTCAGTGGCCCTTGATTGTAATCTCGCAAATTGAAATAAACTGTAAGCAGAGATCAGTCATATTTTTCATCCTGTGTCAAATGAGGAAGACAGAAGTATCTTTGTGATCAAAAATGATCCGCTTGAAATATCTCTCTTTGTAGAACACACAATGATTATTAGAATCCATTCAACAGTTATTTTCCATAAACACGACATGAAGGCTCATCCTCCACTTATTTTAAGAGACCATTTGGAAGAGTAGGATCTTTTACACTTTTCCACAGTGTTGGAGACAGAGAAAGGAATATTCGTATTTTGCTGAGGGTTCGTATTATGGAAACACGCAGAGCTAACGCTGGCATTCAGGCTTATCTGGGATAGATTTTGCTTAATATAAAACAGCTCAAACTACATATTGAAAACCACAACAAAACAACTATGTTTTGCAGTTTTACTGATATAAAAAAAAAATCCTGTTATATATAAATAATAAAATAATTTATTCATTTATTAGTAGCTTAGTCCAAAAATCTAATTTTGGATTTCATGTTGCCACTGTCTCCCCGTTTTGTGTGTATGAGCCTAAAGCAACAAATGACTGCAACCCAGAGCCAAAGTAGGCGTTTAACCCAGGGAAAGATGCCAGTTGGACACAATTCAGACTCAATGCTAAGTGCTAAGTATTAACATGTAGCAAATGGCCCGTGAAGCGGAAATGCTACGATGTCACCACACCGCATGTTGATTTCTGCGGGTGTGACTTGCCATAACAGACTGTCCTTGTTAAACCCCATCTCATATCTGTAGATATTGTAATATCTCTCTCAGCGATACATCAGCCCTAATTACGCTACAGGTAATCCGTGGCACAAGGGAGGTTTTTTAACAAATATCCTACCATGGCGTTGCTGGGCAGGTTGGGATGAGGGGAAAGCGGGGTGCATGTGCGGAGTTCAAGCAGTTTATTGGGCGAAATGTGAAGCAGACAAGTACCTTAGGGAACTGCAGACACGACAGCGCCTACACCAACCACACGAGTAGAGCTCCGTCTTCCAGCCTGAGCCAAGATGCTCACATGTAAAGAGCAGGACGCAGGTGCAGCACATGAGGACAATCAGAGCGGGACAGCTACTGATTAAGGCACTAGGAAGGATCATGAGGCAGGTCTGACATATCCACAGTCTTTCAAATCAAAACAATGGAAAACACACCTTTGTGGTTTCGCTTGCTGTATGTTTGTAAATTCAACAGCTTTGATATACATCAATAACAAACATTATATGATTATACAACTCTATACAACTCATTATATTATCATATAATGTTGCTTAATAATTTAAAGTACAGCTGTTAAAGTATGTTACGATGTCAAGGTAAACTTACATGCTGCTTAGAAACATTCTATGAACGGATTATATGGACATTATAAAGGTACAATTTATGTAAAGCATTACTTAACACATTATTGTCATGTTTATCATGCATTATGTCCACGTTGAAGAAGCTGATGATGCTGTCGGGATACATGTGCAGTCCATCATCCCAAACTAGTGTCACCTGCAAGAAGAAACTGCAACAGAAGCTACTCCAACAGAAGCAAGTTACTAGTCAACCACGAGATGGTGGGTCCCGCTTTGTTCGAGAGCCGCGAGCCCGATTTACCATCACACAGTCACAACTGAGATGCCACAGAACAGGCAAAACTCAACAATTACCCAAATGAAGATGGCCAAGCAGGTGTGATACAAAGTCAAGGCTGGGATCAAATGAATGCTGTTGCTTCACAGAAACACATTATACGGGAGACGCCTGAATCAGGAACCAAATAATGTGTTTCTCACTCTGTCAGGAAAAGGTGTCGCTCTCTCGGAGAAGAGATTTAAGCAAGTGTTTCTCCCTAATTGGTTGGTTCACAGTACCCTCACTTTTTGTCCACACCTCTCCAGATTCTGGCTGTATTCTAACTGACCCCAGAAATCAGTTCAGTAAAACAGGAGGTAATTAGTACCAGTGCTCATTTAATACCTCAGAGTTGTATTTCACAAGGTGGCACCAAACTTTCAGGCATTGGGAAGAAAAATACGGCTGTCGGGAGGGCTGTGCGGCGTAGGTCATGGATGCGGGAAAATGGCAAATTAAAAGAAATCTGAGCTCCTGACGAAGGGGAATTTTAAATGCATTCTGACATTATAGTAAAAGTTCTCCTTGAGGTATGACTGGACCACAACAATTTTTAAAACGACTGGTATCTGTGACTGAGTCAGTAAGATACCCAAACAGACAAATAAACAAACAAAGAAAAAGAAATAAATATTGTAACTCCAATCACATTTAAGGATACATTGCAATGCAAAAACTGAAGACCGTGCATTAAATGGTCAAATATGTCTCTTACTTTTGTTTTGCAGGTATGTACACATTTAATTCTGATTAATTTATTTTCTTGTATGTTTGTTTGCTTGCTTGTTTGTTTGATGGCCAGCAGGGGCAGAAGTCCACCCAGCGCCGTAAAGGAGCACTAGATGGATGGAGACCTACACAGGAAGTCCTGGGGAGAAGCTCAACCTCTGAGACTCAGGGCAGAGGTAGCAGCAGCGCCCCCCCCCCCACCAGCCGATGCCCTCCGGCGTATATCAGTGGCCTACTAGAAATAGCCAGCGCTGCCACACTGGACTGACATTCTTCTACCACGTCAGATGCACGTCTCATTAATGATGGTTTATTTTCAGCATCTGCCACGTGAGCCCTGATTGGCCCCTGGCTCTTCAAACCCTCACCCCCCCCCCCCCCCCCCCCCCCCCCCCCCCCCCGCCCCCCCCCCCCCCCCCCCCCTCCCCCCCCTTCCTCCTCCTCTTTCTTCTTTCTTTTTTTT
>JAABNY020000001.1:15269284-15289299 GCA_015164015.2 Brevimyrus niger
CTCGTCCGGGGGCCCAAGTGACAGAGAGTCGTATGACGTTCGGCCTGCCGCACATCGCACCGTCGGGGCCCCAGGCCAGGGGATGCCGCCGCCCCCCCCCCCCCCCCAGGAGTTGTCCTCTGCTACCCTGCACTTCACTTCAGTTCACCTCACTTCAGCTTAATCTGTAATGTATTTTACATGCCTGACAAAGATTTAGCAGCATGGACAGTCTTTAAACATTTGCTAGTGTAGCCTTTCACAATGACTGGAAATGCTACTGCAGAGATGGGTTTTGAGATTAAATAAAAGGCATTATCTTTGAAAAAATTCCCGAGAACTACTGTAGTCAAACGGTACTTTGAACTTAAAGAAATTAATGTAATTTAAAGGTAAAGTCTCAACTGTAGTAAGCATTCAACTTCTAGCCTTTGACTACAATATCTGAACGACCACATGTTGGACAGGATTGGTGAATAAAACAACTGGTAAATATAAATAAAAATAACAGACATAAGTTTTTAAAATTCATTTTGTGCTGTCTTGAAATGATTTTTGTCCTGGGTTCAGATCTTTGCAATTAAGCTAAGTTGGATCTTTAATTCCTGATGCAGATATAACATCAGGCTTTTGTTCAAATGAGGGCAGGGGGCGTGGCCAGCGCTTGTTGATGACACAGAATTGGCCGTATTGAGACACAGAAATTGTCTTAGGAGCCTGATGCTGTTTGTGTGCTGCTGTTGGCTTTCGGGAGCCTAAACACTCTTGCTGGTCTCTGTTGATGTCCACAAACTGAATGTTAATCACAAAATCTGATCTGTCACTGAATAATTCCTTTTAACCCAAAGAGACGCCATATTCAAAGGCAGATGTAATCGCTCACTCAAGCCCCTTCTTGAATGGATACACAGAGAGCTGTGAAATGTAGATCTTGCTGCATCCTTGAAAACCACAAATTACTCACCAAGGGTGTGAGGGAATGCATCCGGAGCCCCTGGGGCAGAATCATCCTGCGTCCAACAATCAATGACAAACGAATAAACGGCTAAATGGGAGTGGTTCCTGGGGGGTAGAGGCAGTAAATTTCAGCAGATTACATGACTGTCAAACAGCATGTCGAGGTGTCCCTCAGGACAACATGCAGTGCTGCTCCTGGTGGTAGTGCTGGGCTCCTTCCCAGGGGGCGCTCTTTCAGCTAAGTGGATCACCGTGGACAGGAAGTAGGTCCCAGTCACGATGACGTTGTTTTCTTTCCCATGATCTCTCATAGCTGCACCAAATCTTGCCTAATATCACCCGCACCACCCCCTGAGAGGCTGAGGCTGGCCCAACCCTCCCACATAAGGTAGGGCACAGTCCTTTGGTTCTACCTGTAGCTATAAGGCTGTTGGGCTGGACCCACTCGCCACTACACTCACATAAGAGGATAAGAGAGCCGGCTGGGTGGGTACTGACTTCCTGTGTCTCTTCACCACAGACAGCAATCACAGCACAGCAGGGCCTGACCCGAATCTCTGCCCTGGACGTCCAGCCTGTGATGTTGACATTTGCCAAATGACCACATGACTCCTGGATGCTGATTGTTTGGCTCTTTATTATCCCCTCACACCTCTGCCCTCTTTTTTCTCTCATTCTCTCCATTCACACTGAAATACAGGACCCCCCCCCCCTAGGGTGAGAAAACTTGGGACTTCATTCCAGTTCTGTTTTTTCTAGAATTTACTTGGTTAAAACCTTTTGTTTTCCTTTAATAATAATAAAAAAACTTGGTTAAAACCTTTGTAATAATAAAAAAGAATGTGGGTAGATTATCTAAGGTCTGTTTACATGCTACTACTAATATTTCATTATAATAACTTATAACGGCAAATGGCCGATGTCACCTGTGTCACAGAGAGACTTTACTGGCACGTCACGTCTGCCCACGTCACAACGGAAAAGCGCTTCCCCGGTGTGCTGAGATTTCCACAATGCGGTTAGTTTTTGCTCAGCTCCACCGCTCGGGCCCCTCTGATTTAGAGATTACCAGAGTGACCGAAGACCGCCCCGGACTATTAAGGGAGGGAGAGAAAAAACCAGCCGGGGCTGTTTGCCTTGGCTTCTGGGGTGTAGATGAGACCTCGAGCAGATGGAGGCCCCGTCTCCTCCGACGGAGACCTTTGCAGCTCCTCTTGCTCTCACAGCAGTTGGTCTTCATCTGCTATTAGCAACAAAAACTTGTTGAATGTTTGAGGCCGGGGAAGCGGCTGATGCAGCCTCGGTGTGGGGGGTTATTCCTTGGTGTTCAGGCGCCTCTCGTTAAAGGCAGAGAGACAGGGATTTTGAGCAAATCCTTTTCTCCAACCACTCCGAAAGAGTTGGGACAGAGATTATTAAAGGCATTGTTTTAGATGTCATTAAAGGTGGCAATAATTATACGGCTAAGCCACGGGTATCGACAAACCAAGACCGTCGACAGCAAGCATGACACAAGTATCTTTGATGAAGGATACTCTTATGTTCACAAAGAGGGTCAGTACATTAAATGGTCATAGAAAGGTACAAAAAATTGTACAAGATGTATTTGGAAAAGGGATTGTTTTAGTGTTTTTCATGCACAGAAAGCTGACAGCTCACACCTGCCCTAATCAGATACTGTGACAGGAAGGGAAAGGTGTGTTACTGCTGAAAAAGCAGCCACATGACCTCCAACCACCTAGCTGGCAACAAAAATACCAGGTGTTCCTCGCTGCGTAAATCTTTTACACGGTCTGCTACAGAAATATGGATTTTAACAAGCCCCGTCAGGACCGAGCTGGAGTTTAGAATCCTTGGAAACAGGGGGAGGGGGAGGGGGTGGGTCGGACTTACGTGCATGTTTAACGACATGGATACAGGGCCGAAATCCGGAGCCTTTCCGCTACTGATGACGACCATCCTTCATTAACTGCCAAGCAGGTATCGTGACTGGCACTGGTGAGTCTTATATGATGTAATGTGTACCCCATTCACCAACCCCCCCCCCCCCACTGATATAAAACCTTGCCTCAACTGCACCGACCATGTTTTATATCGATGGCACAATTAAGTTTCCCTAAGGTTTATTTTCAATCTAATCCAGATAAAGAACTGTTTTTGCTTGCTCTAGGGATCACGAGTGCAAACCGCTTTTGGTAACTTTATACATATTTGCGGAATCAACGGGAGTCTTTGGATCAATCGGCCGTGAGCCTCACGCCCCGGAATCGGCCCTCGTTACCCTGTGCGTCCAGGAGCCTGTATCGAGTGTCACCCCTTGCACTCTTCATTTGGATCAGGCCTTGAATCTTTCACACTGTAATCAATACGGCGAGAGGCCCGGCGGGAGCACCGAGACTGGACGGCTTTGAATGTGAATCTGGATTATGGATTTGTGTTGAAAAATAGCCAATTCCTCCCTCGTTATTCAGTCAACCAAAAAAAGAAAAACAGAAAAAGCCCAGGCAGTGCTGCTGTGAGGCGGAAAGCGCGTGTTTCTGAAGATTTACTGCCGCGTCAGCTCCGGCCCGCCAACACCGCGCGGATCCCGCCAATTACGGCTCACGGGCAGCCAACTCGTAAATGAGGAGAACTTGTTAAACTTCAATCTCCTCTGGATTTCCGTGTCGGTTAACGAACTATCGTGTTGTTACAAAACTCAAATGTTTGCTTAAGAATGTGGCTGACTTTACAGTCATCTCCTCAGGATAGAGAAAATGCTTGCTACATACACACAGGGAAATGCACATTTTCTGCTACTGTCACATGGCTCCCCCTATTGGAAATAAGCAATTAGTGTCACTACTTACCTTTGTATACTTTAACAAGGCAATTTTATGTGTTTAAAATCCATTACTCTGCATATTTCATGCATATTGGCTGAATGGAACAAATGTTATAATGGCATTGGCTTGTAGCAAATTAACCAACAATAAATATCAAGCAAACTTAATATGGAACACTAATCAAAACAAATAATAATAGGAAATAAATATTTAATTGAAAAAAGTGTCCTAGTTTTGCTTTTTTTATTTCTCAAAAAATCATCTATAATGTCTCATACAAGGGGTACAGCAGGTAAAATCCATCGATGGAATTTTACTTGTTTCAGAAATCTTGTCTTGGATATTGTTGTTTTGTTGTTTGTTTTTAACGGCTGATACATTTACATTGAAATTGTGTACAACTCTCTGGGTAGCTAGAAACCTATATGCGATTTTGGAAGAAGCTCTTTATTTCCCAGACGAAAACTTTAACTGCACTCATCAAAAGAAGTATGATGGCACAGTCTTGGCTGGATTCATAGCAACAAGATCAACACTGCTGGAAACACAGGTTTGCTGACTGACTTTGTTAACATCCGCAGTGATGGAAGTCAGCTACGCAATATGACAGCATAGCTCTTGGTGTCAGAGCTGCTCTGTCAGGTATCTCTGTTGATTTAGCCTTAATGGTGATGCCATCTGCAAGCATTACATTTGTACATATTTATGACTATATCTACTCTCAGAAACTGTATGAGACAGGAATAGCTACACATGCTGTATGATTCACATAGTGACAGGGTCAGATTTTATTCCGATTTCATGCTTGCACACACCAGATCCAAAGTAATTTAAGAATTTAAGATGTTTCCACTTAGATTTGTATAAGTTGGAAAACTGCATAATTGTGCAAAATTAAAGGCTCGTTGTTCAAACATAACATACATGTTTGATCGAAGAGAATTCGGTTAAACGCAGCCTGCAGTCAATTCCATGTTTTCATTGGCCGGTTTTTCTGGAGGGAAAGTTGGGCTTTGTCCAATGGTGGCGCAGCTCCAGCTTGTCACATGGCGCTACTTTCCTCCTCGATAGCAATCCTTTGCACTGGTGTTTTTAGAGCATTCCTGCAGAGAAATTAATATGTGTGGGTCCCACTTCCCAGTTTCCAGAGAATTATTGGCACTTGGAGCTGGTCCAGCTCGGAGCCTGTACTGGGCTCCCCGTTCCTGTTAGCTTGGTATCCGTGTGGAATGAAAGATGCCTCCAGGGTCCAACTGTAAAGTGTGACTTATGGCTGTGCAGTTGCTAATACCGGCGTCTGCCCAGTGCAACCAGAGAAGGTCAGGAAGCCTCCTGCCTCTGCCTGCTCTCCCCAAAAACCCACATTGAGCTGTTTGCTCTGAAAAACTCCCACAAGCATTTTATCACCGCGCTGAAGCCCCTTCAAATGCAAAGCCTTTGCATTAAACGAGGGGTGATTTTACAGCATCCGGCAGCATTTGCCCGTGCATCCTTAAATATCTTTTGCAAAGCTGACTATAAGACCTTAATTTAAATTGTTTGATATTCTGTCCTTATATGTCTGCTAGCATATAATAATGTTATAATAGATATTATGTGCAAAACCTGCAACCCTAAGAGTAAAAAAAAAAAAATGCTTTCACTGAGGTGTGGAGCCCATAATTTTGGGGTGGGGCCCATTAACTAGGGGGTGGGACCATTTAATTGGAGGTGGGGCCCTTTAACATGGTGCACCAGAGACACGTAATTGCGTGGGAGCTCGGTGTCTTCTCAATTACAGCAAAGACAGGAGCGTTACGTAATGGGCCGCATAATGGGACACGGTGGAGCTCAAATCAAAGCCACATTAGGAGGGCAGCTGTGTGGTCTGGCAGCTTTGTATTGATTGGCCCACAAATAGCTAGTTGGGTCATTCTGTTTACAGAGCACCGTGGCTTCTGCAGGCATGGCACAGGCGACTAAACTGTAAACAAACACGCCGGGTACGGCCCGGGATGTGTCAGCAAGCCCAACGCTTTCATTCTGCCGCAGGAGGAACCTTCTCCTGGAACGTTTTCCCAACCATCCATTTTTTTTTCCCTAACAGGCAATTTACCACTTATCCTGGGCAGTGCACAGCACATTGTATCCTATTGCACGACATCTGAAAAACCAAAGTCCTAGTGTCCTGCTGTTGTGCAGCCTCTTCGGAAGGCCCCTGCCAGGCTCGCTCATGGAATAACCATGTATGAAATTAAACAGAACGTGTGAAAATTGAGGGAATCCATTCATATGTTAATCAATTCCATCAGCTCTCCGCACACTTTTAAACTAAAAAGTCTTCCGGGTTCCTCTTTATTAACAGCAAAAGTGCACATATGGTTTTTAGAAAACAATTATGATTTGTCATATTTGCAGCCATAAGGAACAGAAAAAATATAAAAATGGTACATCTGTCACAAAAAAGGCAAAATAATAACAGAGAAGTTTAAAATAGAGGGGAGTGCATATACTAAGAAAACAGTACCATGTGTACCAAAGCAGGCATATCATTTTAAAAAGGAGGTTTGTATGTTGTTGGAAGTAATTATAGATATCTGAAGGACCGAACAGCCTGGCATAATAAAAAGGCCACCTAGGGGTATGAAGGCACCATTTTGAGGGATATTTACCAGAACTGGGTTTGCAGCTCACGTAAGGCTGCAGAGTGACAGCGTTTGGTGATTTTTAACTCTTTGCCTTTTAATACACAGTCACAGGTTTAGATGGCGCCGGCTGGGAAAGGAAGGGGAAATATAAAAATGGGTAATTGTTGGGGAAAAACAGCAACTGAAAGAAATGTGCAACAGGTGTAACACAGCTTTGTAATACCCATTTAGAACAACACTATGGGGGGCGTGATGGCCAAGGACGTGTGCTTGTAATCAAGAGGTTGCTGATTTGAGTCCCTGACTGGCACGGTGCGGCTCCCCAGCTGCAGGAGTAGCTGCCCCTGCTATGTTACGTCAGGGTTAAATGCATAGGACACGTTTTGCTGTGGTGTGTTAACAATGACTAAGCACTTGTACAGACTTGTCTGTTACTCTCTTTAAGGATTGTCTGTCATTATAATTTGGTGCGATTGCCGCACAAAATGTTATCACATTCCTGTTTATTTTATTTATGACTGAAACAAGGTCATAGATTTTGGGATTTTGGGTGTGGATGGTAGGAATACTTCCCTACCCGTACTGTGGGAGTACCGTGTGGGTCTGGGAGGATGGGGCGTTTTTGGGCTGATTTGGTCCCTATCAGTGTTGAAACCAAACCTGTGCTCTTCGACCAGGGCTACATTTTCTGACTTGACCCACTAAACGGATGGTCTCTGGTTATAATCCCCAGGTCTGCAAAGTGATGTCATCATTGGGCCCCGGAGCGCGGCTGTTAACCCCCAGCTGCTCCGGGAACGGCCTGATCACAAACCTGTATGTTGCGTCTGCGAGGTAAATTAAATGTTGATGTAAAACTTGCCGTGACTGTAGTATCACTCTTAACCCGGCCGATCTGTGCCAGCTGGCAGCTCCGCTGGGTGCAGCTGATGCCAGGCGCTGTCCTTTGGAACAGACCCCCTGTCACACAGGCTGAAGTCCGCGGTGACGCTGCACAGGGATCAGTCTCATTACCTCAACCCTCCGCGTCAGCCTCCCAGCTAGAGTTATAAGGCTCCCCCCCCCTCCATGTGGTCTATGCAAACACCAGTGGACCTCGTCAAGCACATCAACTCTGATTATTATAATCATCAGTCAGCCATTACCCTGCTTCAGATGCACCATCTCTCTCTAATAAATGTCAATTGTTAAGCATCTCAAGATGCTCATTTGTGTCAGTCTTCAGCTCCTCTCTGCCTTCTATTTGATTATTATGGTTCTTTTGGTCATCCGCACGAGATGACCTCAAGCCAGGCAGCTGCGTGCACCGTGCACGTTGCTTTAGTCGTCCCTCACATGTGCATTATGTTCTTTTTTAATATTAAAAAGTCGATAGCTTTAACCTCGGCGAACACATCACTCCACATCACTGCAATGTTGCGCCACACAGCTGGGAGTTTGGAGTGGCTGTCGTGGGTCACATTTCCTGTTTCGTTTCGATGGTAAAGTTCATGTGCTGGGCGTCGGGCTTCGGTCGCCTGGTGGTGATGCAGAGACATCACCCCACATGAGTTCCAGCGTGACTCAGGTTTGTTCACATCATGATTAAAGTCCAACACCCTTGGGGTGTCTGATGAACACTGTTTAGATGTATCCAGGCTTTCTGAAGTTATTTTTATGGTCTATGTGGAGCTACTACCACAAAAATTCCATACCAGGCACCTCATTCAGCTATGTTGCCAGGTAGCTGCCACTTATGTGAGACACAGGGCAACTCATCTGTGTCTGGCTGATCGCAGTAAGTTACCCACTGCCAATCAAAAGGTTTACAAATAGAAATGTGTTGCCCGATATCAATGGGAAAGTGCCATTGCCCAGCAACATTGCTCATCATTGCCCTGTGCATTGTCACCCTAAGAATCCAACTACGTTACCCAGAAGTTTTCATGTTGGACAATAAGGAACTCAGCAGGTGAACTCCGTGAAGGAAACACACCGAATTCAGCCTTTATCAGTTCTAATGTAGAGTTCATCTCTGACGAAGTGTGAGGTACCAGATACATTCACTGTCTAGTTTTAATTTTGTTCTGCACGTGAAGAAGCCTTCTTTAGCACCACGTAGAAAGGTTTTGGACTTAATCCAGAAAATTTGTAATGTGCAGGATAAGGATTATGGAAAATTAACTAAAACATTTTTTTTCTCCCAGTTCCCAAAATAAATGAGTAATTTAACACTTAAACAGGCAGCTATAATCTAACTAGAGATTCTTCTAAATTAAATAATAAATGACAAATAACAAACGGGTGAGTAATAATAATCGATACAATGATAAAGGTGTCACCTGCTGGGTGTTAATTGGATTGCTGTTTATTTGTTTAGTGTTCGAATCCCGGCATTGACCGTTGAGTTGCGTTTTCCTGAGTGCAGTTACTCAATAATAATATTCTTTGAAATATTAAGAAAAGAACCTTATGGACGTGGCAACAATTTGTTGTGCTGTTCAAGACATGAATTTTACATGTATATATATTGAATGTATATAAATTTTGGACATGTATATATATTGAATACTAAATACTAAATTTAAGTTTAATGTAATCTCTGTGTTTATTGTGCGATATTGAGACAAGACATAAATAAGCTTTTCTAAGTGTTTCTTTTCTCTACACTGCCACCCTCCTGAGAATGAGCAAAACACAACAATTTACTTTGTGGCAATCTACTGCCTCCTGGTGGGAATGCATTGCCATTTCAATTATTTGTAATTTATTGGAGATGTTTAACAGAGGCTATTCTGTCACACTTCAGTTTTCCTGCAAATTTGGCCCGCTGTCCTCGCATTTCCTGGTGTTGCTTCGGCCAGGGACGGGGCCAGCATGTGCACGGTTCAGCCTGTCATTTCACTTACCAGCAAACTCGACATAATGTTACACAGCTGCGAGCTGCGGCTTCTTCTCTCGCTTTTCCACAAAGAGACGTGCAACTGGAGAAGCCTCACTGCGCCCCAGCACCCGCTACAGTGGCTAAATTCATTCTGGAAGCTCTCAGGTGCTGGCAGGAGAATGACTGCCACTCTGGGAATCCGTGCTGATGTGGAAACCAGATTTCTGGTGCATAAAACTTATGTCAACATCTCTCATATTTAAGAAGAGCCCCACACAATGTTGGGTAGCATTCCCACACACAGACACACACTTATATGTCTCTCATCTTAAGGAAATGGCTCTCAAACTCAACCAAATAAAATGCTGTGCGTTGAAATAAACAAAAACGATGAAACAAATGGAAAGTTTATCTACTTTTAATGTCCAACGGCACTGGTGCTTCCCAGGAGAAAGTGCCTCAATGACAGCGGGTGTCTTTAAAACCATCCCAAAGTGACCATGCAGACACATACACATACATGTGTGTAATTCCCCGGGTGGTCCTGCTCAATGTGTTTAGCGTGTGGCAGATTTACAGCCAGTGCCTGTGACGGATCCAGAGCAAGGAGGAGGTCTTAGTACCAGACAATGACTAAAAAAACAGTTCACCTGAGACCAGGAATCATAAATTCAAGGCATTTACCCGTAGGGTCAATGCATTTCAAGGCATGTTTCATGCTTGCCAACAGGAGTCTGTCTTATTTATGTTATTATTTATCTCTCTTGCTGGGAAGCTCTAGCAGGCCTGAATAGCAATACTTAAGCAGTTTTTACTCTGAGATGACGCATTTGTAGAGGCCAAGCTGCTAGTGGCTGCTTCATAGCTAATAATATGGGTGCTATCAGTGTAGGAAATGGCTTCAGTGTTCATTTTTGATAAATGGCTAAATTATCTCCCCAACAGCTTTGGCCATTTATCGTTTTGTACATTTGCCCATAAATTCCCTAAAACTAGTTTGATTATACAGTGGCGCCTCCCTTCCCCAGATGGGCCTTGTCCTTAGTCAGAGATAACTTGGTGTAGCTGTTAGCTAGCATATTGCTCAGTAGTTAGCGAGTAGGGCTAATGCTACCACCAGTTCATTACAGCAGTGAGGGCCAGTCCAACAGCACTGTGGTCATTTGTGTTTTTACCAGGGGCCTCCTCTCACGCGAGGCGTAATGCCGGCATTTCAGCTCACGCTGGCTGTAAAATCAGCAGAGGCTTTTCCTAGGTAAGCCTTATACTGTAGCTCTGCTAATAATCCAGCACCGGGTTTAAGGCACTGAAAGGATGCTAAACAGTCTGCTGCCTGCTAAGCCCTCATTAGCCACATGACAGTCCTGGAAAGAGATGGAATCAGAAAGCAGTCATGGTGTCAGTGGATTTGTGCATATTTACAAAGAGCAAGGCAGATAATCACAGTAACAGGGCTGCTACCCCTGTTAGCTACAAATAGTCGCTACGCTAAATGTTAGCTAAACGCGTTCCATACTTGGGAGATGCTGATGCTACGTGCTCTGCTGGCCAGTTACTATCTTCAGACTAGCTATTTATTTTGTTTTTGAAACATTTGTGTATTTCTAACAAAGGAAATCGTATAAAGTGGGCGATGGGTATGCTGTAGTTGCTAAGGTTTATTCAGACACTGTATCTCTGAGATGCCTGATTCTGTGTAAAGAGACACTGTCTGTTTCAGTATATAATGATACTGGGTCAATCAATATATCAGTCAATTATGACCTTTCAAGTGGGAAACTTTTAATACGATGACTTTCCCATCCATGTCTAACAACTAGCGAACCCCTTCATTGGGATGCGCACAAGCAGCGTCGCTTTGATGCCATGGCAACAGCATCTCCCTGTTTGTGGCAAAATAATCTGACTGTGTCCCATTAGCGGATGCCAGGGGGCATGTGCATAAAGACAAGAGATCATTTATTGTATTTGTGGGAGGAAGGAGTTACAAATGTCAAAAGAAGAAGGAGAATACGAAGCATTAATATATTATAAATTTGTAATTGTATTGTAATTGTGGAAAGACAACAAACCAGTACCTCCAGACAGTTGGTGATGGCTGAAACTACTGCAGGCTGCTGTCACTTCTCATTGGGCCTTAAATCACATTGATGTGTGTTGTTTAAGGCAGAGAACACCCCCATGATGAACGTCGGAGGCTTGCTGAGGCAGCCCTGGAGCTGCGGTCCCTGGTCGTTGCTCACCGCTGACGAGCCTCTTAACGCCTGTCGGTGCTGCAGAAAGAGCTACCTGGAGCCAGAATCCCGCGGGGGAGGATGGTGTCCAGATAAACGGGCAAAACCGTGTGTGTGAGGCGCAGACCAAGAAAGGCCAAGCCCCGTGTGCAGTGTGAACACTCTCATGGATATATGCGCACACACACACACACATACACACACGTGTGTGTGTGTTTTGTGTATGATTGTGCTGTAGCATAAATTAACAAGCTGATATTTTGGTTGTCATTTAGGTCACAATAAACAGTTCTGTGTCTGGCGTGTCCTTCTCCAAAGATGTATTCCAGATGTACTGGAATGTCATGTGTTCTTTCAGGCTGAAATATTTTGGAATAACCTACATCTGCTTAAAAAAAAAAAGACTGGTCTGAGGTTCATTACATAAAAAATAAAATGGAATGCAATTAACGCGAGTGAGAGTTGTTGATACCTTGTGCCTCATCTTCATTCAACAGCTGACAATTAAATTTGGAAAGTATGTGGCTTGTTGCTAATGTCGATGTGTGTTTTTTTTTTTGTTGTGTGTTTAATTTGTGTGAGAAGATTGTCTTTGGCTGAAGGAAAAGGCATCTTCCCAATGGCTGGAGCTGTAAATAATGACCAGTGTCAGGAAAGAACAGCATTCCTACACCTCCGGGAAGTCATTCTGTGTGTTTGGAATGCCATCCTGTCACCAGTTCCATCCAGCTGAGGTCATGGTGACGTGCTTGGTTAGGCTGAAAAATCGCAAGACATAGCCAGTCCCAAAATAAGCAACCGCCTTGCGACTACCTCGCTTCATAAATTCTCAGAAATGCCATGATTCTGAAACAGAATTCGAAATAAAATTTCACTAGCGCGATTATTACATTATCTTGAAGTCAAGCAGGGATGTATGAGCACAGACCCAAAATATATTTGCAAGCAAAGCACATTCAAGCTGCTTATGGCTCAGCGCGAAGAGAGGCCTACAGTTACAGACCGTAAATGTACTTGGGGAGATCCAGACTTCATGAACAGCTAGACCTCATAAACCATAATCGTTGAGGTTCACCATCCAACAACAGCAATGACATAATTAGGTAAACGTTATTTCAGGCCCCTTTCGTGCTAATCAAGGCAGATAGAAGCGAATGTTGGAGGAATAACGAAAAAAGCAGTAATAACTATAATTTGCTTAGACGCTCCGCTTTTGAATCCTAAGGCACAGTAGACTAAACTACAAAAGTCTGCAATGGGCTGTAACCGGGTTATGAAAATGAGGCAGCCTCAGTGCAGATAATCCGTTTTTCTCTCTGCTGCGCTGTAAACCGCAGATTGTTCCATCCCATTTAATCCGGTTGTAATAGGCTTCCAGGCGCAAGTGTCTGGTGTGATGTAGGCAGAAGATGATGATGCGGGACAGCCAATCTGGAGGCTTTGCTGAGCACTACCATAGAGACTCAGTCATGAGCAGAGGCTCCTCACGGCCAGCGGCAGGGTTGCCTCCACATTTGCGTGGGTCCCCTGTAGTTTGGGAGCCCTCTTTTGGCCACAAACAGTCACTACATTAAATGAAATAAAATATCTGGGGGGTGGACAAGGCGACTTTTTGAGTGAGGCCCCAGAAACAACAAACCTGCCACTGGTAACAGTTTGCTGCCAGTTGAAACCAGTACTATTTTCATTCCACACTGTAAGCTTCTAGCTGGCTTGTGAATAAAATTTATAACGACATCCAGGGAACAGATCGGTATGTTACCACAACGTGTTGTTTTTCCCATCATTGGCTGTTTTGGGTTTTCCTTGTTTTTCGATTCACTTTTGGAAAGAATTACAGTAGATCACCGAAATTCATCTTGTGTGTTATAAAAATTCACGATACTAAATAAAAGTTGATAGATCCTTAGACAACCAAGTAAAATTCTGAAAGCTGTTTTGATGAGAACCCCCTGCATGTTTCAGTAGGGAAAACAGCACAGGTTACCTCAGGACGATAAGCTGGGCTGAGGCCTGACTGTATGATGGAAACCCTGGCAGCAGACACCCCTGCAGCACGTCAGGAGGCCAGCTGATTGGTGCAGAATGACAGAGCCCAATGGAACAGCCAATACCAGAGGGAATCACTCTGATTGGCTACCGCAAGTCAGCCGAGGCAGAGATATGGACAGCAGCCAAATAATGCAGACACAAAGGCTACATTAAGATTACAGCAGCAATAGAAGACAGTTGCTCAGATGGTATTTGGAAAATGCATAGTGACTAGAATATGGGAGCAAGCATTTTGTAATGTCATAGTTGTGTGGATGCATAATTATTCCTTAAAATTTGGACTTTAATAATGTGAGTAACCTTTTGTAGGGGTCTGGCCAGATTCACCACTAACTAATGTCAGTTCCATCGCGTCAGATCTTAAAGACTATCACAAGAAAGTAAAGATTCAGTGCCGGTCAACCCATGGTGTGGCATAGGCAGCTACCTAGGGCATCATCTTTTGAGGGGGCGCCAACTTCACTTCATGTCAGACTGCTGTGTGGTGAAGCCTACCTAGAGCAGCACATGGGCACCAACTAGAATGGAAGATTGACTTTGAGAAGATCAACACCATGCTGGGAGAATGCAAGGAAATGAAAAGGTCAGATACTAAATAAATTGAGTTCAACGGCAACCTGTCTGTGGAAATGAAGCGCATGTGTGGCACATCCAAGGTGACCCACGGGACTCATCCCACTTGGCCATCAAACTGCGGCCTTTGTGCGAGTTGAGCCAGCCAGGGCTACAGCCTCCAAAATCCGGGCTTTCATCGGCAAATGCCGGCTGCACACATGAGCCCGGCAATCAATCAGCCACTGGGATTTATGGCCGAGGGCCCCAGGGAGCCCTCTGGGGGCATGTCTCAAGGGGGACAGGGAGGCGAGGGGTGGCGTGGTGAGGCAGATGAGGCAGGGAGAGGCGAGGAACATCGTGACAGCTGCCCCCCCCCTCCCCCCCTACCATACCCGTAACCCAACACCCACCAGTGAGCTGGTGTCTTTCATTCCACAGCACAGATCGCAGGTCTTGGGGGGGCGTTGCGCAGTGCATGTTCACACAGTGCTAAGTTACATTCATGACAGGGAGGGGGGGGGGGCGGCGGGTATAGGGCGGAGTCAGGTGCCACCCTAACCCACCCCCCGCCAGATTGTGTATGAAACACATGCATGTTCCAAGGTGTGTGTCTGCATATCTGGAGGAAACCAGATGATGGAAAGAGCAGAATCATGAATTGCCTTGGATTCAGAAACACTGCTGCAGAGAACATTTAATCAACCTGAGGTAAACATCTCAGCAAACATGGGGCTGTAAAGACCCAGATTGTGAAGACCGTGTAGTGGAACCAAAGCACACCTTTCCTGGGGAAATGTACAGGAAGTTTCACTGCCAAGAGCAAATTATCCGAGTAAAGAACAAACACAGAAAATAAATACAGCAGATTACCAGCATTACTCTGCAGCACCAGTATCACCACAGTCATCCTTGGATTGGTGCATTTCTGAGCCCTCTGTCGGTACCAGGAAACACAGAACACACTGGACTGGATAGCAGCTGGAACATGGTCAGGTTTCCATAGGTAGACTGTGGTTCAATGCTGCCCCCTGCTGTTCAATGATGAAACAATATGCAATGTACATGCAAAAGAAGTTTTAGATCTAGATTTAAAAATAAATAAATAAATAAATAAATAGACAAAAGGCAGGAATCTAGGTTCTCAGCAAAGATGTGAATAAAACATTTTGTAGCATCTTTCAGTTTTTTATCAGGTCAGGTTGTGGAGTAAGCACTGGGACAGCATTCTGCTGCACCCATCAAACGACAAAACACCTCAGGATCCCGGGTGGCAGCCCCCCGGCCGACGTGCGGCCCAGTCCCCCCCTCTGGAAATGGCTGTCTATCACGTCGGTGTCCCCTGGGCCTGGTCCAGCCGCTCAGGTCCTTGGCACTGAGGATCCTGCCATCAGCGTCAGGGAAACGCGCCACACTAACTGACGCTCCCCTCACAGTGCGGGTGATGTGCCTTATTCGGGCCTCCCTGAGAAAACGCTCGTCTCTCCCAATGTTTATTATAACGTCTTAAAATAACTGACTGGGGAATAGGTGACTCTGGTTTCAAATTTCAGCTTGTGATGAGGGTAACAGTTGCTGTGTATGCCAAGATGGAAATCACAGGGTGTTCCCGATAAAAGTATCAAACAAGACGGAAATCACAGGGTGTTCCGGATAAAAGTATCAAACAAGCAACTACATCGTGCATATTCAGTACGTTTCAAGCCCGTATCCAAGCCCAAAATTAACCCCACAGATGGCATTTGTAAACAAAACAATCTATTCCATTTCTCTTAAGGATTCCAGTGTAAAAATACACAAAAATGATTAACATTTACAAGCAGATTTTACATACTGATAATCTTTACTTAGCAACCAAACTAACAATGTTAAAGCTACATCAGGTAATAATTCCACAGGAGCAAAACTGTCACAAGGGGGCGATACAGCATAATTTTCAGCTTGAGGATTATGCACTAGGACTTAAATGTACTTTTCATATTTATATCCATCCATACATACATTTTCCATACTGGCTTGCCCTATTTATCAGAAAAGTTAATTAATTGTTCACTGATTACTTTATTTATTTGAATTCAGTTTTCCGGGGAATCCCAGAATACAGAAACTGGACAGAAATATTGGGACGCCTGGTCAATGCACCTGCAGGAACTTTCATGACATCACATTCTAAATGCATAGGCATCAGTATGGAATTGGTCCCCCCTTTGTAGCTATAACAACTGCCACTCTTCTGGGAAGGCATTCTACAAGATTTTGGAGCATGTATGTGGGAAGTTTTCATCCAGAAGAGTATTTGTGAGGTCAGGCATTAATGTAGAATGTGAAGGCCCGACTCACAATCTCCATTGTAGTTGTTCCTAAAGGTATTTAATGGGGGTCAGGGCTCTGTGTGGCCAATCAAGTTCTTCCACAAACTCACCCAACCATGTCTTTGTAGACTTTGCTTTGGGCACTGGGGCACAGTCATGCCGGAACAGAAAATTTGGAAGCATATAATTGTCCACAATGTCTTGGTCAGCCGAAGCACTAAGAGTTCCCTTCATTGGAACTAAGGGGCCTAGCTCAGCCCCTAAAAAACAATCCCATACCATTATCCCTCCTCCACCAAACTTTACAGTCGGCATAATGCAGTCAGGCAGGTAACATTCTCCTGGCACCTGCCAAACTCATTCATCAGATTGCCATACAGAAAAGCGTGATTTGTCACTCCACAGAACACATTTCCACTGCTCCAGTGTCCAGTGACAGCATGCTTTACTCCACTCTATCCAATGTTTGTCATTGAGCTTGGTGATGTGAGGCCTGCATGCAGCTGCTCGGCCACAGAAGCCCATTCCATGAAGCTCCCAGCACAGTTTTAGTGCTGGAGTTAATGCCAGAAGAAGTTTGGAACCCTGCAGTTATTAATCAACAGAGCACTGGCAAATTTAATGCACTATGTGCTAGAGGTGGAAAGTTCAGGTCCAGAAAGTATAAATCCAGACCAAGGATTTGTTGCAGCCAAGCTTTTGCTTCAGTCAATCAGTTGAGTATAAAGAGTCTCAGTCACACGGTGTGGATTTGTACTTTTTGGACCTGAACTTTCCACCTCTGCTATGCATCTCAGCACTTGGCTACCCGGCTCTGTTACTGTTGATCCTAAAATGCTTCCAGTTTGCAAAAATACCACTTACAGTTGACTGTGAAATATATATCAGGGAAGAAATGTCACAAACTGACTTATTACAAAGGTAGCATCTTATAACAGTACCACGCTTGAATTCACTGAGTTCATCATTTTTTCACAAACGTAAACCTGACTACATGGCTAAGTACAGTGATACCTCGGTTCTCGAACTTCATCTGTTCCAGACTCCAGATCGAATCTTAAAAAGTTCGAGTTCTGATCAAATTTTTCCCATATAAAATAATGGAAAACCAATTAATTAGTTAACGACCCCCCAATTTTTTTTTTATTTAAACACAAAAAGAACAGGATAAAACAAGAAGAGCATTTTTTTTCTTAATGGCTTCCAAAACGATATAAGATCTTATCCCAACAACTTATCCCCTGTCCTGCTCCAATTGTCCGCCCCTTCAGTGTGTCAAGCCCCTCGTTAACCTCGCATGGGATCCCCATGTGATCAGCTGTTGTCATTAGTCCTTTATATTCATTCCGCGTTTCAGTTTGTTTCCTCAGTCCGGTCATTGGGCGCAGGGGCGCTGCTAAGGATTTTGGGCCCCATGAAAAGAATCTTGACAGGGCCCCCAACACAGCTGAGACAATTTTATTGGGGGCTTCTCTGGGCCCCCTGTCAGTCATGGACCCCGAGAATCGTCATTGTTTACCCCCCCCTTTACAGCGCCCCTGATTGGGTGCAATCGACTTGTTTACAGCACTGGCTTAAAGCAACGCATTCTGATCCTGACGCAATGCACTACAGTTCGAATCATTGCGACCTCTCACCCGGATGCACAAACTGGAACCGCCTCCGTGACGACACACTTTTGCCCTTATAGCCACAAGAGGGTGAAGAGTTTAGTTATACGCATGGAGTTTGTATCCCAGACAATTACTATGCGTAATTATGGGCTGGCCCACATTGTGCCCACATTGTGCCCAGGTAATTGGCCCATGTGGGGCCCAGCAATAACCCATACTGAACCCATTTGGGTTATCTGGGCTAGCCCATATGGGGCCCATTTGATTCTTGGGTGCAGATTTTGATGGGGCCCATATGGGCCAACCCACATGGGCCCCATATTTTGGCCCACATTGAGCCCATATAGGGCCCATGTGGGAATGCTACCTGGGAATCTGCTATTTCTCCCGAATATCATGTAAAGCAGTGAGAACTGGTTTTCAGTTAATTTACCTGGTAAAATTAAGTTTAAATAAATTACATAAATGCTCTAATACTACACGTAAGTTAGAGGTTTATTTATTGTTAGTTACTGTAATGTTGCGCAGCTTTATTTGGTTAATCGTCCAGTTTGTGAAGAAGGAATTAAAGTAAGAATTACACTGTAGTATGACTCATTTCCTGGTGCATACGATTTATATTAGGTTAGCATTCACGATTCGACTTCTGATATTCAGATCGAGTTCTAGGTCAAACTGGTTTGTTTGACTTTCAAAAAGTTCGAGAACCGAGGTATCACTGTACTTGATTTTATACACATGTGGCAATGGGTCTAAATGAATCACCTGCATTCAGTTTAAGAGGTATGTCCCAATACTTTTTGTCCATATAGTGTAATACTGAAGAACACATCTCATCAAACATTCGCGAAAGTAAAATGTTAAAAGTCACCCTTGAAGTTATTGTTTGGGATCATTTTGTGATGTTCTTTTTGTAGGGAAAAAGGCTGTTGTGGTCATTGTGAACTTAACCATTTGCTATTATTAAGTTTGCAAGGATGCTAAATGTCCTTCTCCGGGGGATCACGGGAGCGGACGCGAACAACACTTTGCAGGGGTCACCAGCCCTGATTCATGCACTTTTATAATCGCTTTGTGCATCATGCGTGATGATCGCTTCAGTTTTACTTGCCAGTTGCGAAAGATACTTGTAAGAGTGACATTTACAGAAATCAGATTTTAGTTAGAAATTTACACATGGAAGGAAATTGGTTGAAAATGTCATAGCGAATTAATTGTTTAGACCCGGCAGGAGAATCACTGCCTTTTATTTCGTGGCATTTGCAGAAAGTCACATTTATGTCATTGACTTTACCGAAGATAAAATGCTCCCTTCCTCTCCGTTACGTATTTAGTTGTTTGCGAGATCCACCTAAATCTAATCTCCAGAAACAAACCAGAGTTTAGTTAAATTGCCTCCACGGACAAGTTTCCATTTAACATAACAGGGCGTCTAATTTTAGCCACATTTAGAACTATTCATCCTTTAATCTTCGATCGGGACAAATTTTTAAGAAACCGAAACGACTGCTGAAGCTGTCATTACATTGAATAAGATGAGGAATGTCGTACAAAAGATCGCCTGTTGCGTAGGCAGTGTGCCACAGTAATCTTAAAACCTGAGATTACCAACGCGGTATTTGTGCAATTCAAAGCAAACAGTGGGATGGGTGGGAAGAACAGTGTAGCAGAGCTAAGATGCGTCATGGCACGTCGGATGCAACACTTTTAGTTTGCCATCGAATTTTTCCACACACAGCAAAGCAGTATAATAGACAAAACAGGCTGGTTGTCTCTAAAACAAAATCCAACAAAGTCTCCTTCTCTGTCTTTGGCTTCAGCCCCTGGAAGTCACGGTCCTTTCTCTGAGGAGGATTTTATGCTAATGAGTCCATTCATTTTGGTCATCTGCGCCTAATCTTACGCTTTGATTGATTCAGTGCTTAAAAGCCTTAATTGAATATAAATTAAATATTGCCCGAGAGAATCACACAGCAGGCTCACCATTTTAAAGATATATAT
>JAABNY020000001.1:15313956-15330386 GCA_015164015.2 Brevimyrus niger
CGAGAGGGGCAAGCGCCGCGGAGAGGGGGGGGGGTGGGGGGGGGGGAGGGGGGGGGGGGGGGGGGGGGGGGTTGGGTAACTTGGATAAATCCCTTTTTTGTGTAGTAATCCGCTCGTCCCCTGACTCCCCCCCCCCCGCTTATTTCCACACGGACAACTGAGTCCAGATAATTACTGTGTGCTCCACACTTAAAATAACAAGTCTGCCATAATTAGAACAGTATCCGGATTATACCGGCGTGAGCAAGGGATGGAGGGAGAACGACAGATAGATGGAGATAGATAGCGTCGGTGAAGGAGAGAGACGGACCCATAGACAGAGGCCAGTTAAATTGGGTGCTGACACACGTGTCATACTCGCATATATTTGAGGTGAATCTTTTTTTTCCCCTCCTTTCCTATGGCCCCCTGTCTTCCGTGCTCACCCATGGGGCCCCCACCACCCCCCAAGGAAGGACCCTTTTTCACACCAGGCCAAAATTTGGATGTGAAAACATCATGAATGGAAAAATGGGAGACATAGGATTTAAATGTGGCAGGAGTGGTCCAACACAGAGATGATGGATTTACATTCATATGGGGGAGAGTCAGAAGTGGCCCAGAATGTGTGGCCCTCTGGCCCCTGTGCTGATGGGTATGGTGCCCCCTGTTTCCATACAGCCAATAAGGTTGGTGCACTGATTAACCACTGACAACCAACCAATCGCTTCAAAGGTGCAATGGCACAATCCCTATTATTATTATGATTGTGCTGTTGACTCGTTCTTATGTTTGGCAACAGCAATGGCTCCCTGGCCACGGACTGACATAGCGCCTCACGCACACATTGCAGTAATAACCTGCACATTTACCTCATACTGTGCAGAGCCCAACCTGTCAGATAGAACTTCTTAAATGTTCTAAATTTTTTAAATTTTCTACATTTTTAAACGGCATTAAATTATAATCATAGAATTATACTGTGCCCTCAGCGACCAAACCCTTCCCATCTGGTATGACGGCTATTATTCAGGAAGCAGTGTTTTAACAGCAGATCCTCATTCCTCTCATTAAGAAGACAACCTTCTGCAGTAAAAATGGGCCGATTTTCTTCTTACGATTCACCAAACCATTCCAGCGGAAAGTAGGCAGGGAGAATCTCATTTACCCTGTCTAATCCTTTGGTTATGTGAAGGGTAGTTGGGCTAGAGGGAGTTTCTTGTTTATATCCCCCTCCCCCCTCCTTCCCACCTAGTGTAGTGACTGCTTGTGGCCAACGGGGGGCCCCCAAACCTCTGGGGCCCCACACAAATGCATGGTCTGAATGGTCTAAAACACCACCACCGGCTGCATGAGCCTTTGACAAACAATGAGAGCACTGAAATTAAAGCAGAGGCTATAAAAAGGGGCCCGTAGACTTAAGGGAACTGGCAAACATGGGGTGGGTATAGAGAAAATAGCAGGTTGGAAGGATAACAGGAGACTCAGTGGCACAGATAGGTGGGAAAACGGGGCAGTGTGAGATGACGAAGTGAGCAGTCAGGGAGGTGAGCGGCTGTTTGCTGGGGCTGGGAGGCTCGTCTGAATCTTCTGAAGAGGGAAGCCCATGAGGGGGACCAGGCACGCTTCACTGCCAGCGCCCCCTATAGGGCTTTCACTGGCACTGAAGCTTGGAATCAGAAAACTGAGCCATGTTATAAATGCAAATGTGCAAGTTCAGCTGGACACAAAATATAGCATTTATTATGTTCTTACCACACCTACATGCGGCTCGTTCTGGAGCCAGGTGGCGCTAGAGACACTCCGGGCTGATGTGTACGATGCTGGCTGTTTGTGGCTGCAGAGAGTACGCCCCTGTTAGAAGATCAACTCCCAGGCTGTTAAATGCTCTTAGACGCTGTTAGGCATTTTAAGAGTGTGTCAGACTGATTTTATGAAACCAGGGCTTTCCCTTAAACTAAGCAGCTTCCCTTTAGACTGAGCATAACAGCAAGGAGAGTCGCTGAGGGGATATTTAATAATATGCTTCAGTCAATGTAAAATACAGGTATCCATCGACTTATGCCTGGGGTTTGTCCCGGAAGAGAGGATGTCAATCTGGACGTATCGCAATCATTTTCAAGAAGAAATCAAATATACTGTACAACATAAGATTCAATATCACATACATTTAACTAAACCTCCATAGTGTCAGCACAATCAGTTTGTTTTGGTTCTTGCTGCATTTCACAGATGGTAAAATATGTCTGATGACGTTCACCACGTCTGCTTTGGACATCGCTCGGTAAATTTTATTTAGGCTCTTATGGGACCTTGGATGTTACCCGATAGGACGTAAGTCGATGGATGCCTGTATATCAAAATAAAATGTTGTTATGTATTAGAGAACCCCTGATTGAATCAGGCTACTGATCAGCTCATATCAGAAACAAATTATATATGATATTGTAAACGACAGCTCTGAGTCACTCCAAAAATCGGAACCTTAACCAAACCGGATATCACAGGCACAGATCAGACAGAAAAAGTTTACTCATGCTCAACATCAATGCTGCATTTTTATAAAATGTTCAGTTTATCATGATGCAAAACAGAGACGTGGTCCGTCCTCAAAGAAGGCTGCTGGGGGAGCCCATATTGACGTGTACACATCCCCCAGTGGAGCGCCCCCAGCAGGCAAAGAGCAGCAAGGCGCTTAGCCTTTTATTCAGCCGCGATCAGAGCTCTACGCCTGCTGCTTCTTCACAGCCCTCCCTCGGAGGATTTCCCGAACAGCGGGGCAGTCTCCACACCAAGCTGGGTGCCTGTCTGGAAGTCTGTGGGGGGGTGTGTTTGCTTGAGGTTTGAGGAAGAAGCATCCAATGAAAGCCTGACAGCAAATTAAATGTTAAAAATGCAACGCGGGATTCCACAACGCAGACACTACGTGGATTAAGATCAAGTCGATAAAGCGTTTAACCCGTGATTTCTTAGACAGCTGCTACGTGGTGTTTTTAGGATGAAATAACTCAAATAATGCAGCCCAGCCTAAAACTCGGAGGAGGGATTAAGATTTCGGGCTCAGACATGGTCCAAAGTTTGTGCTTGAAGAACTGAAGGTTCTGCAGCTTCAATTTTTGCGTGTGACTTGACACAGTTCGCCGAGTCCGCTTTGTGTGAGTGTGATGTCGTGAAGTCATGTGACCGGTTGTCACCCCACCATCAGCCACTAGGGCTGTGCCCAGCCCGTTGCTCCTCCCTAGGATTCCCTCAGCCGATGTGACTTGTCAGTCTGCTTCCCTGCCCTGGGTCTAGCCAGTCCCATAACCCAGTGTTTCCCAATCCTATCCTTGGGGACCCACAGACAGTCCACGTTTTTGGAGGGAGCAAAAACACGGCTGTGGGTCGCTGAGGACTGGGTTAGAAAACACAGCCGTACCAGAGGGCAGCAAAGGACTAGCGAAACTGACATGGCCGCAGACTCCGTTCTCTTTCGGCTGAACAGGTGTGAGTTCCCCAAGCAGCAAGTGATCCACAGAAACCTTCGCCTGCAGCTTTTTCTGCATGGGGAGACTGAGTTACTTCCTGTTTCTTGGAGGACAGGCAAGTCTATCCAGGTTTTAAGGAAGACACAGTCACTCGCTCAAGTATACACGGCTCTTTTTCCCTACAACTGGGGCTCACCGAGGTGCATCTATGAGCAGCATGAATCTGAACCTATCAGACGAGTCGTATCCGGGCTGGCTTTCTGAGATGGACGCCATGCAGCGGTGTGCAGAACAAGGCTTCAGGAGGCTCCGGGTGGGATTACTGAGTACTGTCAATCAGGGCCTGGTTTAACCCAACGGGAAGCAGGTTAAACCAGCCGGTGACTGACAGCTCACTATAACCACCACCCACTGAGCCTTGAAGCCTCACTTTGCTCACCACTATCAAAAAAATAAGTGACATGAGATGCTGTCCACACTGGCAGCAATCGCTTTAATAAGAAGACAGGTACAAGCTACCATTCGGTGTATTTAAAAAAAAAATCCCAAATAATTGGGAAATCCCATTCAGAAGGCAGCCTTTGATAAAATACAGGACTGTTTTATTAGCTAGAAATGAAAGCTACCTATGATTTTTTTAAAAATCTTGTAGCATTAGAGGACAGTATTCCTCAGAGTGTGATTCCCAGAGTGTGATTCCCAGAGTGCGTCTTCATTTCTCTGCGGCCCTGGCTGTTTGTGTTCACACACTCATCCGTCTGCTCTAGATGCACAGTCTGATTCAGTATCTGCAGGGTAATAGCAGTAATAATGGGCACTGAGAGACAGCTGGCATTTCAAACCCCCTCCCCCACCCAGAGATTCATGTAAAGCATTCGTAAAAGGCCACATTCCAACCAGAGCACACCTAGTCAGATATCAAAGAAAAAACAGCAGCATTACATTATTATACTATGTGTCATTATGTTATTTACTGACTAGTGCAATTATTGGTGTATTTAAAAAAAAAAATAAAAAAATAAATATATATATATATATATATATATAAAACATATAACCTTTATAAAAGTATCATTTTACAGTGCAATTTACATATAGGTCATATTATGGTAGTTATGAAGATAAAATTGCTTTGCTATGTGCATTCCAACATATAAAGTATAAAGGCTGTTTATAAATGTTTGTTTAATATCTATAAAATTGACAGACACACGCTTGAATCTCAGGGCCAGCTGCTAGTTTAGTAAGAGATTCAGTTACATTTTTTTTTTTGCAGTGCTGAACTGCTGACACCTGGTTAGGCATGTAACAGGCAGCATGTCCATCCTGAGAGGCTTCCCTGTCCCCATGGCCCAGTGATAAGGAGGGTCAAAGGCTGCAGGGGACCAAGCATCTTTCCAATGGAGGACAAAACAAAGGAACGGCATCTCTGCCCTGAGGTCTGTCACCGAGCTCACGAGAGGGAAACAGATGCTCCAGATAAAAGGCCATGGCGGGTGACTCTTCCACTGCAGTGACTTCCTGTCCCAGTCGGTCCTGGTGGAAATGCCATTTCACTTATGATCCTATAATGAAAGAAGCCAAATAACAAGGGGATAAATCACTCGGCCTCGGCTGGCTGGATATCGCCGATGCTCGTCTGCATGGAACGTCGCGCTGAGTCTTTATTTAAACAGACACGTGCAAACGCCGCGATGTAGCCCTATAGAAGGCAGCTTGGCAGAAATGAAACGGGAAAATATCACGTTGAGTCAAGTTAAGCTGGTTTCATGGCCATACCTTCCACATCCAGGTATAAAAGGACATGATATTATACACAACGAAGACCACAGGGAAACATAGAGACAGTAAGTTATTGGGGGAGGGTTTTAACGGCACATAGTGTGCCAAACACAGAACAGTGCAAAACAGGGGCTGGACTCAAGGGTTTATATACTTAGTGCAATGTGCATGTAAACAATAAGTAATACAGCAACAGTATAATGGAGGGAATAAATATAGGGAATATAGTGTAAACATCCAGTGCTCATTTACGATAAACATTCACCATTGTCTTATTATGTGATCCATAATATAAATACGATTTCAAATGAACAGGGCAAAAATCTGAGATCTGCTGAATCATAAGCACTAGGATTTTCATCCAACAAGCTTCACATAAATCACGATGCATGACGTGTGGCTGTACATATGGATGTATTAAATATGCAGCCCATTCTGCTCAGAAACAGGAAATACTATTACAGCAATCAGCAGAATGCCTAAGACCAACCGAGAGGAATAACTCTACCCTTTGGCAGCTCTAATGCAAGTACGTGGCGTGTTCGGTGGGAGTAGCTTTGACTCTCTCTTAGCTGAGCCAAAGCACTGCCATGCACGATCTGTGCATGTATGGCTGGCATGTTCTTGGACACGTATGTGGTGTGAATTTCATTAAAAATGTAATAAGAGTGCAAGCGAGCAGCCCTTCTGACAGGAGCCCGAGACGGACATGGAGGGAATCCCGGTCGAGAGCAGCGGGGTGGAACAGCCATGTTCCCTCTGTCCATGGTCCAGGCCGTCAGAACAACGCCAAGCTGGGAATTCCTCAGCTGATAAGGTGCTTTGAACATGCGGCTGGTGACGGCTGCCACCAGATAGGCCCCGTTTTAATGGTCTCTCTGGGGCTCTGATGCTGCGTGGACAGGACACCCCCCCCAGCACATCAATCACTGCCACAGATACTGCAACATGCAGTCAAGGCAACCGCTGACCTTCCATAGGTGCCAAACACACACACACACACAACCAAGAATCCAGCTGTGCAGCAGAAAATATCATGCAAAAGAGATATGATCTGTCTGTTTTGTTCTCCTGGGTACCTCACAAAACATCTATGTTCTTCTTATGCCAAATAATCTTCAGGAGATTTGGGTGGATCTACAGTAGGAAATTAATCTTGCCATTGTCTGGGTTCAGTTTCACCATCTCACAACGTATCATAGTTTATAATCTTCAACGATACTCTACAGCCAAGGTCTTTCTCAAATGGTGGCACTGGAGCAGCTCAAATTCTTCTTCTGACCTCCGTTGCTCATCCGCCTCCAGAAGAACCTGCAATTTCTCCAGACTCACTAATCTCCCTTCTTAAATCTACTTTTAAGCTGCTCAATTCTCCAACATCAGTACAAGCCATCAGTAGACTTTACTGTGTTCAGCATGAAGAAGCTAGTGGCTCCCCGGGGCAACAGAAACTCATGTTTATATTTATGAAAGCTTGCTGACAAAGTAAATAAACAACTTGTCATTGATTTCACTCATAATGAGGGTTAGACTGAAGAAATGTATGCTGCTTCTCCACTGAAGTGTTCAGTGGCTCACAACAGCAGTAAGATACGATCAGCTTAGTGGCGGTAAGCTTGGTCCTCATTTCTGTTCTATGATTTACACTAACTAAGCCCTGGAAGGAAGTGCTATCAACCCAGGCTTAGGGCAGGTGATGAAAGCATTAGGTGGTCACTTCACCTTGGAACTGTGTATCTACTCACTTTCCCCACAAACAAAACAATAGATGCATGCATAACACCACAAGGCACCATCGACAGCAACAGCATGATGACATCACAAGATGTTCCCACGGGGACCCTGTGATGAATGAGCAATTTGGATGGATGGAGGGATGGACAGATGAATACAGGAATACATGGAAAGATGTTCTAGTGACATCATAGGTGATGTTCATGGCTAACAGTTCTAAGTATGATATGACTTACTTAGACCATAGCCTTTGCCACTGTAGAACAGCATGTTAATAGTGTTTGATCGTTAATTTATTGATCTAGTATAATTTTACATCGAATTATCTAGGTCCTGTTACAATTTTAAAAGGTTTCACATGTATTGATGGATTGAACTAACATTGACGCTAACAGCAACTGTGACCTTTTCCAGGGTTAGGGATTAGAAGATGGATGGATGGATGGATGGATGGATGGATGGATGGATGGATGGATAATTCTAACAATGAAAAAGGGGAGTACTGCATATAATTTTTTCCCCTTAAAATGCTTGTAGAAGTCTTTACCTGGTGATCTGGGGGAAAAAATGAATCAAGATTCTTTCAATTAGCTTCAAAGTAATGAAACCCCTTAACAAGCTCTTGAGTATAATGACTGCCACTCTGGCTCTATTTCCATCGGAAACCATGTCTCATTATTCCTACTCAGTGTTTATGGTATGAAACGCCAACATTCTCCTTTCTTTGAAGCAGCTGAAAGAGATTATATAGTGCACTGGGAATTGGAGACTTGACAAATGGTCTACTACAATATTTAGCAGAGATTACAGCAGTGTGGGGGATTGATATTGGGAAGGGGTTTGGG
Source organism: Brevimyrus niger (assembly GCA_015164015.2). Taxonomy (NCBI): domain Eukaryota; kingdom Metazoa; phylum Chordata; class Actinopteri; order Osteoglossiformes; family Mormyridae; genus Brevimyrus; species Brevimyrus niger. The sequence continues at coordinate 15,321,764 of JAABNY020000001.1, forward strand.
AATTTTTCACCCATCATTGGGCCATTTTAACATTTGAACTGTGCATCAGTAGAGTGAGACATTGCTATCTTATGTTTGCTGGTGGTCACTGCAGAGTTATGTTTGTAAGAAACAGCACTTCAAAGAAGCATATTTGATCATTCAAGAACCTCCCATTCAAACATGCCTTAGAGACTATAGTAGATGGTACCAAAATGTTTATATGTAATGGCACCAGATAACCCAGTGGGGGCAGTGTGGCAGTTAATGACCCTGCCTTGCTGATTGGATTCCTATGATGGGCCTCTGAACACATAGCTTTGTGTTGCATGTTTAAGCGTGATTTCCATTTGCATTAAACAGTTAAGGGCTCTTTGGATGGATTTTCAGGCTGCTCTGCAATTATCTGAGGCGACTCCTGGATTCTGTACCAGAGCTGGCTTCTCCCATTCCCGTGTCTTTCCCCATTATCTCCTGAGTACTGGTTAATCTTCTCCAGAGACACTTCTCTTGCGGGTTCACTATAACTGACAAAAAACAGGCAGATTATTCTTATTATAAACATACTGAATGAACAAGGGGAAAATATATCTGAGACCCTGTGAGCAAGTCAAGTATCTAAAATTGGCTAAATATGCTCCTCTGCTGAAATGTGGTTTTCCAAGATGCCGCCCAGCAAATCATACACAAAGCAGGGTAGCACAAATGCCTATTTTTTATGGAAATAGCACAAATGCCCAGACGTCCACATTACGTTCTGACTTTTCACAAAGCTGTTGCTGGTGTATCAGGAACCTCATTCCAAACCCAGCACGACAGTATGTGCCAACGCAGATGTGCAGAGGTACTCTGATCCCTGTGCGACTCTCCGGAACACTGAAAGGAAAACACATGAGTATTTCATTCATTTTGAACATGCAGGTTTCGACACTGTCAGAGGTATTGCCTGCAACTTGTCCCATGAGTCAGCACGTTTATTTCAGGGGCATTAACATTGAAACTGTTGGGATTAGGTTCCTGTGACCCCAAGTAAAGTGTGGGTTTCATTTTTCCCATAACTAGTCTTGACACTGCTTACCATTAAAATGTGAGTTGAATATGCAAATGTAGATATTTTGCCTGAACACTGAGCATATAAAATACACATCTAATAAAACTGAAAGAAATCATTTCAGATTAATAGAAAGATAGAAATTTTAAATAACATGAGGATGAATATGGAAAATATAAGGAGAGAATTCTGTTATGATAACGAGAAATAAATTTGCATGAGCTGGTATTGATGAGCTTATGGAACGATCTTCAGATTAGCTCCGTCTGCATACAGACTACAGTCCATCACCTGCGATTCAGCGGGAAACACTCATATATCCTCAGTTTGCATTCACAAAGACACAATATTCACTGGGACTGCTGGCACTCTATCTCACAACTCGTGGTATTAAAATGAAGACAGTCATTGTGTTTTACAGCAGAGAATTAACATGCATATTCCTCTATCCAACCTGCGGAGGAACATTCAGCCGTGGTAAGAAACCCTTGGACATTCGAATGAGTGATACAAAGTCATGTGGATGTGACTGGTGTAGTGAGGGTGGTTTGGGGGCTGGGGGGGGCATATCCCAGCAGTCACACGGCCTTGAACAGCTGTCACAAGACGAAAAATTGACACAAAAATCAAAAAGTATTGGTTTTTCTGAAACACAAGGTACACAACCAAGGCTACATGAAATATTTACAGGTGCGACATATAAGGGTCTAACTCCTCTATAATAGCATATATAGGGTGTGGTGAGTCTGATTTACAGTGTAATACATTTATTTACAGTTTAGTGAAAGTAGATTAGGAGAACTGAGTTTGGGTGTGTTAGGCTGAAAGGAGCAGACTCGGCCGTAACTCATAAAGCTGCAGTATTAGAGCATGTGATTCCGTAGCAAATAGGAATGGAATCCTTATTCCCTGCGCAGACACATTTGGTAATAAGACAAAAGTGGTAATTAGCAAACGGCCGGGTACTGCAGCCCATTAGCGGTCGCCAGTGATGGCTGATCGTCAGATACCGTGAATTGCCATTAAAACGTTATGCTTTCCATCCACACGGAAGGCAGCGGTTTCTGGCTGTAACGTACCAATAATCAATAATGCAAGAAGAACAGACCTTTTCCTGAGGATTCCTTTTAAATGCTTTTAAAAGCCATATACCAAGCCAACTGCTTTATTAGTGGTCTACTGTGAGGTAGAAATCTGCAGTTTTCAGTATAATAGTTTTGTAGCTTCACAACGGCGGTACTTTAGTGTGAGTTATCGCTAAATGCCCTGCTTCACATTTGTGAAGGTACCCCCACTCAGAAGTTCTGTAAGGATGTAAACCCTTGGAAGTTGTCCAGTGATTCAGGGGCGTGGTGGGGGGGGGGGGGGGCGTAATCACCTCCCTGCTTGACATGACCCTGCCTGATGAATCGGAGACGCTGGTCCAGGGGGGCAATCGGCCACAGGCTGCCATTAGAGTGACAAGGCCGTCCATCATCCTGAATAAGTAATGAGGTGATTAGTGACAGCGCGAGCATTAGCACATTAAACGCCTGCTTAATATGCATACATATTTCTCTCTTAACAATAACACGCACACACACACATATGTGTATTGTGAATATATATATATTCACACCCCAGGTAAGTTTACTGGCAGTGAATTGACGGAAGGACAGGCAGACAGACAGCTGGACAGCTGGACAGACAGACAGACAGACAGACAGACAGACAGACAGACAGACAGACAGACAGATAGATAGATAGATAGATATATTTTAAATCCAAAATTATTTTAACATAATCTGATGTTCTTCCCATTGACTTCATTTTTAAAGATGCACTATCACTGGATGCATGTATGCATTTCTTACACATTCAGGTAGGCAAGGCGCCGTAGACAGGAGATCCCGTAAGCGGGTTGGATGACAGTGCTAAATTGGTGCCGTTTTGCTACTTAGCCCAGCTGGACGGCATAATTATGAGGCAGCTCTGTGTTGAACGCCCTCGTTAGCAGATTTTCTGAGGTGGTATATTTCTGGGCTTAAAAGACAGGCAGCTCCCTCAGGGTCTGCTGGAGAGTCATTCATGAGAGGAGCGCTCTGTCCAGGGTGCAGCAAGATTTGCAATTTGGAAATATCACTATGACATTTACAGGGGATCCATTGCGAGGGAGAGAAACGACGGCTTCCGAATAATGGCCAGCGGCCGCTCCGGGATTCCACCACATCAGACGGCTCCTTTGAAACATTTACAGAAGTCACTCGTCTTGAAAGCAGACCTCGTCTCTTTCAGTGATAAGAGGCGTGGTAGACCACAGTCGCTTGGCAAGATTGATCCTTTTAACACCGGGATGACTAGCCTCAGAGATGTGAAGCGATATTTCGCAGTGAGACGGGAAGTCGAGCAGCGTTAGAGGATGCAGCCTCCCCTTCCTCGACGATATCAGCGACGGTGCGGGACCTGGTGGAGTACGTCGACTTTCTTACAGCAATATGTGTCTGAAAATGATGAGCCGCTGCGCCTGCAGACGAATTAGGAACGTCAAGAAGAACGGAGGCCAGGCCGAGCCGTTTAGCATTGACACGGCTGGGAGCCAAGCACTGTGTTGGGAACAGGGACAGAGTTCTTGGGGCGAAGAGTGAAACCAAAACAAGTGATGCTTTCTCTGCCATTCGCACAAGTACAGGTACCTTGGAATGAGCTCGTTTTGCATATGCCATCTTGCTCTCCTTTTTTTTGAGATGCACACACACATATATAGGTGAGCGAAACGCCTGGGATCTGTACACAGGGTCAGCCGTCCATTCAGGAAGCCCGCAGCAATTTTCAGGGACAGACATGAATTTTATGGTCCTTTGAACCGCTGACCGTCTGATCACAGGCACAGAGGCCAACTCCTCCATCCGGTTATTATTCAGCAGATCACTGTGGGGGCTCTACAGCTTCAGCTTCCTCTGCCACAGCACCCAGGATCAAACTGCATATCCAGTGGAATTAGGGGGCTCAGGAGGCAGAGCTCCTCCATCCCTCCCGCCCATGCTTTCGTCTGCTGTGCTATAGGCAGCGTGTGTATCCAGATCAATCACCTCTCATTCTAATCACTTCCAGTTACATCAGTCTCCAAATAAATGACACCGATCACAGAGATAAATCAATAGGTGCTGGTTCTAACCCAGGGGCCTCCTCCCTTAAAGTGATTTCTTGTTACTGGGGTCGGGGAAGGTGCACTTTCTGATTTCTTTAAATGTTTTTTGGAGGGTAAATGTTGCTTTGTTTTTCTCCTGCCTTCAGATCTGCAGATACAAGTATTGTGTGCAGCTATGTTCATTTTATAGCAGGGGGCTCCTACTCCTGTCCTGGAGAGCTACTATCCAGTAGTTTTATATCCTACCCGGCTTCTGATGAGTTACACCTGTTCCTGGTATTTACCCAAAAACAGGTGTGGCTCATCATGGGCCAGGTTGGATAGAAAACCAGGACCGGAGTTGGAAAGCCCTGTTTTAGAGCTTCCCTTCAGTTTAATGTGTCATCCTGGAATTCGGGAGGTGCTGGAACACCACAGAAAGGCTTGGGAGACCCCCCCCCCCCCCTCATTGGAAACATTTCACTTAGCTCAGCTAGGACATTCTGAAAGTGGACTGAATCGGGAGGCTTTCTGAACAGCACTTGTGATTCCTCTTGGGACCTGGATCTGAAATATTTTATTCCAAAACTGATATTCCAATTCCTGCCTAAAATGGTCTTTGTCACCTGCAGCAGAGTGCAGGCAGTCTGCCGTTAGTTTCCCGCTAGGCCTGGGTTTGCGTCTCTGCAGGTCGGCCGTAAACAGGGGAGGGGCTGGCTTCATTTTCATTCCTTCAGCAATGATTCACACATGACTAATGTTTAATTAAAGCCTCCTCAAACAGAAATCACGTTATTCAGCCTAGGAGAATTCAGGGGCTGACCACACCTCCCTTTTAAACACAAACTTCTTGTTATGGTTTGAAATATTCGCTTCAAGTAATTTTCCAACAGTTTCAGGCCCTGTGAGGAGGAAAACCCCAGAAGTAATTCATAACCAAGAAGCAGATCTGCCAAACTAAACAGGTTTTACAAAGTACTGGTATCTCACACACCTCTAATTACGCCAGCATTCGCGAATCCTCACACCCATATAATCTCTTCAGAGAACTATTTTCGAAATAATATGTAGAACTTCTAGGAATCATTGCGAGTTGAATTCATGTAATATTTTCAATATATGCATTGGTAGTGGGTTAAATGTCAGTACTGTGAGTACTCATTTTGATGATGATTTGAATCACTGTTCCCTATGTAGCAAGCATCACAGGGATGATTACGGTCATTTCAATGACCAGAGTTACTATTACTGGTGAACTGGTTATAATGAGTAACATAAGCAATCACCATGCTGTTTACTCAGTAGTGCATAAAATAAAAATCTTAAGGCTCACAGGGCAGGTTCTGGATCATTGTTCGCTTAAAAAGCGAGTGTGTGTGTCTGTGTGTGCATGTGCGCGTATTTGTGTGCACGTATGTGTGTGCATGTGTATACATGTGTGTACATGTATGTGTGTCGGTATGTGCATGAATTTGTGTGCGCGCATGTGTGTACGTGCATGCATGTGCATGTACATATATGTGTGTATGTGTGTGCATGCATGTGTGTGTGTGCATGTATGTGTATGTATCTGTGTGCGTGCGTGCAGGTGTGTGTGTGTGTGTGTACACATATGCGTGTGTGTGGATGTATGTGTTTGTATTTGTGTGCGTGCAGGTGCGTGTGTGTCCACGTGTGTGTGTGTGTGTATGTGTGTGTGCATGCATGTGCGTGTACATATGTGTGTATGTGTGCATGTGTATTTGTGTGCGTGCATGTGTGTACGTGTGTGTGCATATATGTGTGTATGTGTGTGCATGCATGTGTGTGTGTGTGCATGTATGTGTATGTATCTGTGTGCATGTCAGTGCATATGTGTGTACACATGTGCGTGCATGTGCATGTATGCATCCGTGGACACACACATGATGGATATTAAGCCTTCCTGTCCTGAATTTATTCAGCATATCATTCACCATAACTTATATTCATGATGAATCACATTATACACACAGAAGTGTATGCATGTACATATAATACGGGGATGTTAAAGGTTAGTAAACAGGGTGGCGTGTTTATTCAGACACTCTGTGGCAGAGTCGGGTCGGCTCCAGTGTACGCCTGGCAGCGCGTGACTCAGAGCAGCCGTTGGTTACCATAGTTACGTGCCAGCGCTGACCCAGTGCCGGGCAGAGGCACAGAGGAGCGACGGGCCCCAAAAAGCAGGTATGAATTACGTGGTATTGATTCAGAAAGTCTGTGTTGTGCCCACGGCGAGGCCCCCCTTCTCCGCCCTCCCCAGGGCTAAAAAAAAATCTATTACTCACACCTCGGAGGTTCCAGGATAAGAAATAATAATATGAAGAATATTTGCACAACACATTCCTTAAAAATGTTACACACAAAGGGAAACTTTGGATGGAGTGACAGAAAAAAAATGAACTGCATGCAGTAATATTTCAATAAATAAATTTAAAAAATCAATGAACCGCAGGAAACTTTTATCTCCATCATTTTAATCTACAACCATCTTTAAAAAGTATGATTTAGCTAATCCTCAACATCTAAATTATAATCTGAATTAAAATTGCATATAGTCTGAATTTAAAAATGACAATTATAATGTAATTTTTCAAATATTATGATCATTAAATGACTTTTCAAAGTATGCCTTACACCAGATATGGTACTAAACAATCTCATAAAATATTACTTATGCTCCAGATATTTTTATATTCTCAGTTGCTGTACAATCCAATTGTTAAAATGTACAGTTCTGTAGTTTTTATCCATTCTGTTTTATATTCACTATTATTCCAATTCAGTACACAGAGGGTTAAACATTTCTCTGAGTCAGCCGTGGTTCTCCATGCTCATCTCTAGGGGCATGTAGTTTGTTCCCATACGCTTTTTGTCCAGCAAAAACTGTGGAAAATGAGACTTTCCCATCCGTGCTTTTGAGTAGCTTTGAACCCCTAGGAAATAATAAATAAATGGCTCTAAGAAGGCTTGATATTGGTGGGCGGGGCCGAGACCAATGATGTCATAATTGGCAGCTGGATTGTTGACCGTTGATTCAGATTTAAAAGCCCTGCAGGTTTTACAGCTTTTGTGTCTTTAATTTCATGGTAAACAGAGTAAAATAATCCCCTACTTTAAGCCCGATGTATGGTGCCGCACAGGACATACAGAGACTCACATCTCCAAGCAGAATACTTTAAACACCCATAAAAACTTAGAAGAAACAACCCATGACTCATAAAACTGGTCATTGGCATTGATTTTGCTGAGGCAAACATCGTCTCATGCGACAGATCGATGCACTGCTTTTATAATGCAGTGACTAACTTACATAAAATAAATAGTTTGCATGGAAGCAAAAGGCATCCCTTGATGTTTAAATATAGGCTCTTGGAAACACTTATTTACACAGAGTGAGTGGTGAATGTTCATTTGGTAAACCTCCGCGCCGTAAACAGAGTAGTTGGGTGATGTGTCACTGCAAAAGGAGTACACAAACAGAAAGGTGTTTTTTTAAGAAAAAATCCCAGCCAAAGCTGTAAATGTGCGCTGAGCCGTTTAGTTTTAAAGTGGGACTCTAAACAAAAAACAACCACTCAAACTTACATTTTATATGTTTATATGCATAAATCTACCCACTCCATCTTCTACCACATAGAATATATATCTGCAGACTAGTTTCACAATTTCATTTATGACTATGCAAATCACCCACTATTTTCATTCCATCTCTGAACACCCTTGCTCTGCACTGTACATGTTATCATTACACTTTGTCCTGTGAGTTTTGCACATGTATTTGTATCTGAGCCTTTTATACCCCTATGCTGCCTCAGGCAAGTGAATTTTTCCCTGAGATCAATATCATATGACTATCTATCATATGACCACCTATCTATGCATGAATATACAGTATTAGTAGAATTAAATATCTTAAATTACGCTCTCTATGTGACTCATTTGCTCTGATGATAAAATAACCGCATACCATAACCATACCCATACAGTTCCACCTTAAAAATACTCTGTAAACAGAAGACCTGTTTACGTGACAACAGGGACTCCCCCCAGCTGGCCTCTGAATCAGCGCGCCTTTTTCGTCCTCCTCATCTTTAGGCAATCTGGGGTTGATTAAGAAAGACTGATCTATTTTAGGAACTTTGCATGTGTCTAACAATTAAAAATATGAATAATAATAGTAACAATAAACACATCACCTTGGTACCCACCTCGCAAGGCGAGGGGAACACCGCATTCCCTGCATTATCCGGTAATGTAAACAGGATGGGCCATTTCTGTCAGCATTCTGGCGATGATTCAGAGTCCCGTGTGTCATCAGGGGATATCCCTGCTGACTCCGCTGCACCCCACCCTGAGATGCTGAACCACACCCAGGTGGAAAAGACTCCTCTATCATTAGCGCTGAACACTTTTAGCCCGAACGCGAAGAAAGTTCGCTGTGGCATACATCTGTCCATTCAACCCCC
>JAABNY020000001.1:15340287-15354077 GCA_015164015.2 Brevimyrus niger
AAAACATTAACAGTTAATTAAGTTTTGCCGTGGTTTAAAATGCATCTAGAATGAAAGAAGGCACTATTTAGCAAGCGAGTAACAACAAGCAGAACTGGAAAAAAAGGAAAAAATGAAATAAAAACCTGCAGTGTGTTGCCAGAAAGTGGCAACACGCACAATGAGGCTACAGTCCCTGAAACACATGTGGGGGGGCTTGTCTATAGCGCCTTTCACATGCATCGACTCTCCACTCTGGAGTGATAAAACTGAAACGAGGGGGGACGTGGTTTCCCATGGGAAAGGGGGTGGAACACAGGGCACCCAGAATATCACTCAGGAGATTCAGCCGCTGTTTCCGCTGAAGCGGGACCCTCAGCTCTAGAGACGAGGTGCTACGTCGGCTGCTGTCTCGTCCCCGTACATATCTGCCGGTAACTCTTCAGCCGACGCTAGTTCCTGTCCTACGGGACCAGACTCCCCGGGTTAGAGGGAAGCTTCCCTGATGATGAAACCCGGGATCACATACCCAGAAGTGCATGCGTCACTTCAACGACCGGGGAATGCTCCACCCATAGCTCTAGGGCTAAAACACAACAGCGCGAGTGGCTTTGTAAATTCACAGAGTGTCAGAATCAGAATCACTTTTATTATTGGTGAGTATGCATGCATGTGCCAGGAATGTGGCCTGGAACGCCGCTGCAGTCACAAGGACTTAAAAACTAAAAAACACTAAAGACGCATATGACAGTGAAACACTGTGACAATGAAACAGATGACAGTATAACATGTGGAAGCTGCACAAAAAAAACAAGACAAAACAATAGAGTATAAATAATTACCGAGTCATAGACTCTAATCATACCTAATTAAGATAGATAAGGAGTGTGCGAAGTAAACAGAGTAATGTCAGGCCTGCAGCTGTGGAAATGTAAATAAGATTACTAAGGACTTCGCCGGCAAAAAATGCCGTGCTGCAAATAAAGCAAAAACATTTGTTTTCGCGGTTTAGCTTAAGAGACGGAAAGATGATTGTAGCGCTTATCACAGTTTCTAATTGTGGTGATCCGCTGAACCATTAAATGGTCTCTGCCGGATTGCATCTCTACTTTCTGCCTCTTTATTAACTCCTGATTAGTTCCCCCGCACTTTTAACAAGAAGATTGCCGCGTCCTAACGACTTTTGCGGGAAAGAGCCACTGCTTGGGATCGCAGTGGCCTGTGTACGTGGGATGCAAACACACGCACGCGCAAAATCGACCGCCGCTGACACCGCTGTCATTATTTTCTGGTTTAATCCGAGGCCAGCAAACTGTTAATTTTCTAATTACGGAGATAAGAAAATGGTCATGGGCGGAATTCCGATGGCAGGAAAATTGCCTTTTTCCTCTGTTTCACCGCTGAGGAATCTCGCAGCAATCCGGAGCATCACTCATGGAGATGACAGATTCCCCATGGCCGAACTCTCAGTGGCCGCGGTTTCCATTCCGCTCGCCTTTCCGTTATTGTCCGAGATGAGAAGGCCGCACGCTGACGCGGGATTAGATAACGGGAACGCCACTCTGAGTCATTCGGGCAGAGCTTGGGTCCATCCATTCACTCTTTTTTCCCTCCATCCGAGCAGACAAAAGCAAACGCAGTCACTGTGTCACCAGCCAGTGTGACACTGGCTTTCGCACGACCAAAAGGGCCAGTGGAGCATGATGTGACCACAGCCGCACAGCCCACTGCATGCCACCCAGCTCGAGAACACTCAATCCCGCCTCTGATTGGCCGTGCCTGTGCCACTTCAAGCTTTTCATACACAGCAGAAAACACCTGATACGATGTCAGCTAACTGTGCTGCTGAAGACCCACGTTTCTCTGTGCTTTTTATTCAAGTTGGTTTTATGCTGGTTATACATCCTTCTGGGTGATTTTGTAAGACAGCGGCTAGTGCTGTACAGCGGCTCCTTAGTGATGATTAAATGCTACGGTTTCAATTTGCTTTGAAAACAGTGGCGCCCATGGCAATAAAAATGTTATTCAAAGACAGCAAAGCGTGAGTGCAATGCACACATAAACAGGTAAAGGTTTTTGGCTGTTTGCATGCAGATGTAAGGTGGATAATCTCGCAATGTCCACGTCAGGCAGGAATAACTCTTGACAATCGCCATTCCCCGCGTCCCGTCGCTGCCTGGGACAGCAAAAGGACTGCAGAACCCGAGAATCACTAGAGAATAATCATCCACATCAGGAATGCTTATGACCTTAGAATGACGACATCCGAGCTGTCATAAGATCGAAAGCCTCCACAGATATGTCCAGGAGGTAATCAGACACAGCTGTCCTGGTGCGGCCCAAGTGCATCTGCAGCAATGAGTCAAACCCAAAAGGTGGGGTGGGGAGTGGGGTGGGGGCAAGGTGGGATGTCTCGGGGGCTGTCTGGGTGGGGGCCGCCAAAACCGGCGCCTTTGGGAGGCATCCGGGGGGTGTTGTGGGGGGGGGGGGGGAGGGGGGGGTGACACAACTGTGATAATGAAAAATGACAGACTTGTAGGTTTACTTTACAGCTGGGCATAATTAAAGCCACGAGAGTAAATTCTCTACCCCAGCCCCCCGTCCACCCGAAATCCAACAGGCACTATTTTATGCAACAATAATATCTATTTAACTATAATACATATGAAATCATCCATGAAAACAAAAACAAAACACTGGTTATTGGGATTAAACTGGTTCTTGGGATTGTTCTGAGATGGAACATTCCAGCCTCCATAGAAGGACGCTGTCACACAACCCAGACATGCGTGTCCATCCCTCCACCCCCCAGGGCTCTCAGGTCGGCCTGAGGAACGGCACTTTTGTAGCGATAGCGTGGCTGTAGTCCTGGGGTCCCCAGTCACTGACTTACACTCCTAAGACCTGTAACTACATCATCCAACAATGCCATCTTTGTAGCCATATAGGAGACGACAGTTACACTTTAATTGTTGTTTTCAACAAATGTTCTTGTCCAAAGTGATATACAAGTGAAGCGAACAGCACATTACGGACATATATGCTGTGCACTGTGGAGTCATCAAGGCTGAGCTTCCCATGAATGCCCAGGTACAAATGTGAGCAGTATTAGAGGGAGAGCTACACATCTTCCAAACAGAGCAGTGCACTGACTAAACGCAAGAAAAACATGTGCGCACATTAAAAGTAACATTTGACCTTATTAGCATCACGGTTAATATTGTTTGTCGGATCTGCAAGCAAAACAAAGCCGCAACGCTTGTTAAAGATAAAAAAAATCTTCTTTTCCACAGGGTGCATCCTGCTTTCCGAAAATGGCCCTTCATTCGGTTTAGATGGCCTTTTACCTCCGAAAACATACAACCCCCTTGATTAAAGGCCGTTAATAAGGAGAGTGAAACTGCATGGGTAACATTCGAAGGGACGCTCACTGAAAGCCGCCCCCCCCCCCCGAACATGCGTGGGGCCCCTTTTATCCTGGCCGCCCGCCGCCCGTCTGCCCGCTCGCCATTGTTTTCCTCTGCGGGAAAATAACCACTTTCATCTGGGTAATGCGTCGGGCACTTTTAAACAAACCCCGCTCGCCAGTGACCCAGATTCGTCGCTGCGCAGTCAGCGAATAATAGACGGCAGCTCACAAAGCGTTTTAATCTTTAATACCGGAGGAAGACGGTTTAAAAAGGCAGCCGTGAGCCGGGCCTGGTTATGATAGGCACATTTACCGTGCACTATGCACCCGGTGCGAATAAAATATTCATACGTTACTGATCGAGCCGAGTGATAAATGGCATTAACCTCCAAAGGTGAGGTGGGTTTTGTCAGCGCTGACATACATTCAGGGGTGGACTATTATGCTGCGTTCCCAGCTAGACGGTATTCTGAATACTGTGCCAGAATGAGCAACACATGTAATCCCTACAAAGATCATGTACAGTCCACCACATAATTGGAGGTGAGCTTCATATGACACAGTGTGGTTGCATTTAGGATTCTGGGGGTTTTGCAGAGCAAATACAACAAACCTACTTCATGATTTTTTTTTTTATGGAAGCAGGACGGCCCCTTGAGCAACTGGGTTTGAGCAACTGGGCCTTGCAGAGACCCAAAGATAAAAATCACTGCTAACCCTGGGATTTGAGCTAGCAACCTTCTGATCAGAAGTATAGCATTCTAACCCACTTAGCTACTCAGTGCAAGCACATCCATGTTTGATGAAAGAGATAATGTACACTTATAAGCTATATTTACAGTAGAATAATAATAGGGGACCATATCACTGTCATTTTTGTGTAATGTATGTAGATATTTCACCAACATACCATACACAAACACGCGGCACCCTGGTACAACCCAAAAAGGTCAGTCAGATACAGCCGACATTCTCCCTTTGCTCTTGTCCGGATCATATTTAATAAAACGTCATATTCAACAAAAATTACATAATGCTTTTAACTGCATGCCGAGCAGGATGTGTCATTTTACATTATTCCGGCTATCGGATCCAAACTTGATTTTTAAAAGGTTAATGCCCCCACCCACCCCCTTTGCAAAACAGAAAGCAAATATTTAGAAGCAGCCCTTTCCAATCAGAAAATAGCAGACTAATTCTGATATATCCTAATAACATTTTGACAAAGGCTAATTAAATAGAAACTGATGATGCAGAGTCCTTGGGAAGCGAGCGCGTTCCTCGGGGGAAGCCGGGAACGCGGGCGGCTGGTGCTGCAGCACTGCGTAGTGGGGGGACAGTGAGCCGGAACAGCCGCACACCCCAATCTCTAAGCACGATAACGGCGGGTCAGCATGAATGAGTAAGACGTGGGACTGACGCACAAACAAGCACCAGCATTCAAACGCGTGTAGCGCGCACCGCTAAGGATGGCCGTGAGTTTAGGTTTGCCTAGACTCTATGACTCAATGGGAAACCTCGATACCACACATGCCCACATGCTCAATCACGCAGGCAGCACAGGTGCTAACTAAAACGACTGCAAACCCAGCAGCCCCGGACCAACATGACAAACCAGCGAGATCCCCTGACAGGCCCACTTACGCCCTCCCTGGGTGCTCAGCCCAATCAGCTGGGCTTCTTGCCTGAGGAGGCTGCTGATCAATCGCCATGGAGACACGAATGCTGGCCCTATGCTGCCCCCCCTCCCCCCCTCCACTTCCCCATTGGCTCAGAGCCCTTTGTAAACTGCAGTCAATGCCCTTTCATATTGCCAAGTGCACTAAGTTGCTTGGGGATTGCTTTGGGCAGATATTTTCAAGTCTTTCCAAGTGTTCACCACGTGATTAAATTCAGGCCTTTAATTCAACCATTCCAGAATATCCATTTAGCATTTAGTTCTTAGCAAACATATAGCATTGCTTTTGCAGTAAGAAGAGGCAAACAAGCATATTTTATATTGTTTTATATTGTATGAACCTGGTGTCAGTGAGTGTGAATGCAGTGAACAAAAGGTTATTGGTTCAAATCTCAGAATTGGCAGAGTGATTTCACTGTTAACCCCCAACAGCTCCAGCGGCTGTCTGAACCTGCTTTCTCAAAAATGTGCATTGCTTAAGATAAAAGTGTCTGCTAAATAAACTAAACTGTAAAAAGTTTGCTGCCAGGGCCTCAGCAGGAAAGCAAGAGCTTGGTCAAAATTCTTTCGGGGTCCTGACTTACCGAGACGTCGTGCAGTTTCACGGCTTTCAATGAAGTACTGTGCGCTGGGAAGGCTAGTGTGGTTAGTGACGCACCCTCCAAACACGCAGCATGATCTAACCGGGTCAGGACCCCTTACGGTCCAGCAGCGCAGCTCCCTGAAAATGGTGAGTTCATCTCCTGAAAATGACGGCTTTTGAGGGAAGGCCCCATCTTCCAAGGCTGTAAAGGATGAGACATCCCCTGGACAGCGTGCTGGAGAATGTTAAGCTGAGTTTAATACTGAGCACGGCATCTGCACACCTCATGGTATAAATAAGAAATTTAAATGAGAGCCGTGATCAAAGACCTGCCAGCTACCTTTTTCTCATCTGCATAATTTACAGGCGAGGCTGTATTTCAAGAAGTGCCATTTCCCTCTAATTGGGTCCTTGTTGCCTTGTTCCTTTGTGTTAAATAGCGCTGCGCTTCCGGAAGATTCTGCTGTAGATGGCTTTGCATCATTCACTAAAGGGGACACAAGCTTTACAAGAAAGATTACATTTTTTAATCTGGACAGACCCGCATTTCATTGGACCCCTTTTAAAATGATTTTTAATCTTTTTTTTCTTTTTTTTTAACACTCCATCTGTAACTGTTACACACTGGAGTGGTTCTTTCACTCTGGGCTCATCACCTTTAAAAATTGGAGTGAACTATAAAGACCAACCAGCCACATTTTAAAACAAGCCCCTGTCCCTCATCGTCACCTAATTGCATTATATAGCAGTATACTTCCCGCCAAATGACTCTTAATTAAATCATTTAGAATATATAACCTTATAGCATTTTTTTGACCTTGAACTAATGCCTTTTACAGAAAACAGGCTAGAATCAAAACTATGCAAAAATATATGCAAAGACTCTTATGTTACAAGATTTTCTCAGGTTATATAGACAGGATGTTTTGCATAGCAATTATAACTATATTAAAAGTACCCAGAGGAATCACAGTCGGTATGAATAGCAACATTCTCACACCAATGTTCATTTCAGGTGCTTTTTACACCCTGATTCTTGATATCTTCCGTGTGTTAGTCATATTTCACAAAATCCGCTGCTTTCGGTGTGGATGCTCTGGTTTTTATTTCTAGACCTTTATTCCATCAGGCCTGGCTGCACCTCCCTGCCGGTACCTTAAGCTGACCACATTGTCCTTGCCTGTGTGCCGTAGCCCCATAAAGATAAACGTGAAACAAATAACATCCATGCATGGATACTGACCGCCCTCACCGCCGCACGCCTGCCCGCCGTTATCTTTTAATATCCTACCGTTTATCCGGATGAATGATCGTTTGCACGGGGTCAATAAATCATGGCCGGCTTTGTGCGGAACTGAACACACAGCACATGTGTTTATTTTTTTAATTTGTTTGTTCGTTGGGGTCAGAACGAATGACACTATGCTACACACATTTCAGTGGAACAAAAGTAAGAATTCTTTATTTGGTATTTTGTGGTACTTATTTTTAACTGTACGGCACAGGCTATTTTATGATCACATTAGATTTAGAGTCATTGTTATTCATGATAATAGATTTCATTAAGGGAGAATGGAATGATTTAGATGTTATTTGCATGCATGGACAGAAAGTCAGATGTCAGCATTACTGCATGCCAGTATTTCTGGTTCATGAAGACAAATATCACACAAAGCTGATTCTGTAAAATTTGTCTTTCAGAGACAGATTCAAATGGAAAAGGCCAATTTTCAGAAAAATGTTTTAGTCAAGTGATGGAAAGTGAGCAGTTGGCAAATCGAGCTCAGCCATAATATGATCAGGTCAGAAATGTAACTTTTCCTTGTAAACATAGACATTCTCCAAATATTACATTAAGGAGCTGATTTTTCAGCATGCATCATATTTTTCATAAGACCTTTAAAACATGGAAATAACAATTAGATAGTATGAATACCAAGAATCTAAGCTATGATTTTCCCAGTGGTCAGGCATTATCAATCGCTGACTGATTGAACAAGTATCAGTCATGCCGATCACCACTATACAGGTGAATACAGTCCTCCAGGAATCCCACAGGTCAGTAGGAGTCATGGGTAAGACAAGATGGATTCCAGCACCCAGTTTAGACAGCAGAGCACCAATTAAATGTGAAAGAGTCCTGTGATCCAAGGCATCCCTAACCATGAATGAACTTCAATGCCTGTGCTTTAAATCAAGGAGCTCCATCCAGTTAGGGATTCTGCATTAATATTTAGCTATTTTCATTGGTTCTGACACACTTTGGGTCCACACTCTTGCAGACTTGTTCTCCATCCCGGTGAGCTCTCCTCTGAAGCTCTTGAGGCAGATTTTTCGCCTCAGAGAGGGGGAAGAACGTGGGCTGTCAGAGTTCTGTCTTTAGGGGCGCCGTTGGTCTGGAGCGAGGCGATAGGCACTGTTAGCTGGCGCAGCAGGAAGCCGCGTCAAACCCCCGGGGCCCCTGACCGGGAACCGTCCGCAGATGCATTTCCATTCCCGTCCCGCTGACAGGCTCTGGCGGCTCGTCATGTCGCATCTCGGCGTCTCCACGCCCCCAACCCCCAGCCCACGGTTTATCCCAATCTAACTAGGATTAAAGTGCATGCCGTTTGAACTGAAATAACCAAATATTTATAGTTAAGGTGCCGACTGCAATGTCCCTCTGAGACCTGATGATTACCTTTGTCCAGATACTTAATCGTTGTATTTAGCAACCAGAGTATGTCAATCCTATGGGTGACATTTGCGCCCACCCTCCTCCAGTGTGGCTCCAGCGGAACAGCCATAAATAAATTTCATGAGGCATCCAGCAACCCTATCAATAGGCCAACTGTCGGGGGGTTGGGGTGGGGGTGACTGCAGGGATGGGGGTGGTTCATATCCATAATTTTACTACCTGTCTGCATGGTCTTCAATCAGCAAATCTATCTCCTGGTAATCGACCCTTTTTCACGTTTCCCGTTAATTCGTTTGTAGGCTTTGGATTATTTTGGAGGAGCTGAGACAGACTATGGGTATTTGGGGGGGTCAGGCAGCATCCTAGGGAACTGTCAGGTATTCCAGTTAGCTAACACTTCCAGCATGTGTCAGGAAGGGCTGGGAAGCCCGGGAGACATCTGATCTCATCAGCCGTACGTGATGCGTAATCAGACCACTTCCCGTATCCCTGAGCAGAGGACACCTCTCTCTCTCTCTCTCTCGCTCTCTCTCTCGAACTTCGCAGATCCGTCCAAACTGCCATCGATTGTTTCTTTCTCCTTCCTTGCATCAGATTCATCAGATGCAGTACTTCAGATTCTTTGTGTCTTTGAGACTGACAGTTTTAAACCTTGCTTTATTGGCTGCGGCCGCAACTAATTTAATTTAATGAGTATTGAAACAAGCACCTGGTCCATTTAAATGTCTTACGCCCTGTTAATAGAGCACGGCAGACAGCTGTGATGGGGTGTACATGCAGCTGGATTTAGGTGTGACCAGTGAACTGCTCGGGTAGCGGGTCACTGGAAAATGCATCTTATCTGATAGAGGAATGCTACAGCCCATTCAAGGTGGCCTAGGCTTCCCGGCATGTGCTCCGGATCTCTAAGATCTGATCAGATAAGCTGCCACAAAGAATGCATGGATGGATGATATGGGAAAGAGTTAATCAAGCTGTAAAATAAATAACTTCTTTAAACATAGACTGGGGGCAGCGTTCCTTCCAGGAACATGATCTCACACTGCGGATCGTTCACCTGGATCTTCACGTTCCTCCCGGACAGCGTGAACCCGACTGACGCCAAGCGGCCCGGATATAATTACACAACAACACTCTTATGCAATACAACTGGGCAGTAATGAAAGGCAACCAACCAATGGTTACACCAGCACACACTGTAATCATTCTGCAATGGTGATTATAGTAAAATAACAGTTTCATTGTACAATAATTTCCCAAAGTTTAAAATGGACGTTGTTTTTGAGAGTGCCGGTGTACGGGCTGGAATTCTATCTCCTGCCAAACATTCCTGTTACGCTTTCTAAACACAGCACATAGCTTTAGAGAACCTCCCCCTTAGTGAACTCCCCCCCCCCAATTCAAATAGTACAAATTATTCAGGCAGGACTTAAAGTGAAGCCTTTGTGTGTGGCAGGTTTGGGCAACCCTGTATCTACAGCGACATCATGACTTTGGCACGAAACTGCAAAGCTATTTCCGAACAAACACTGTTTCTCTCTACGAGGGGCTGAAATGAAACGATGCTGTATTTGTCATTTGCATTAGTACAAGCACAGGTACATCGGAGTGTGTTTCTTTATCGTCTCTTTTGAGACATACATACACATATAGAGGTGGGAGCCATGCCTGAGGTCCGAGTACAGGGCAATTGTCTGAATGTGTTGAAAAAAGTTGAGTTAAATAAATGCTTAATTTATTGATGTTTTATTTCTTTCTAGTTTGGTGCTCATTGGGTTCAAACTGAAAACTCAGATGGACGTAGTCGGTTCCCGTCGATCCTCACGGAAAATAACGTGCAGAGATTTTACGTTTGAAGGTGATGACTAACCCCAAATGTTCTGCAGAGCCCTGGGCAGTTTGCGGTGGCTCTCGTTTTTCATAATGAGATGGTCAAACTTCGATCTAGGAAATGTTAACGTCCAGTGAGAAGGGGGACAATGAGCAGAATGCAACGATGCTACACACTTATCTCCAAATCAGACCTTATGGCTGTCAAAGAATTTATGGGGTATCTGGCTGAAATTCCTGATGGGTGGAATGTTAGGTGTCTCACATGCTGGAATATGTGCAGGTTATCATCAAATGTGCAACCCCACATATCACCCCTGTCATGTTGGAAATGTAGAGGCATAGCCCACTGAAAAGATACAGGCTGCACAGAGGTCTTCCCTTCTCTTTTTCTTTCTCAGATCTGGGACAAACAGGAAGGAGCGACGGCGGGGAAGGAAGTTCGACAATCATACCTCAACGCGGAATTCCGACAAGATTTTTTTTTTTCCTGATTGTGTTACAGCTCATTCTGGGTTAAGTTAAAAAAAATACAATGCATCAGATATCATAACCTGGATACGATCAAGGCGTGAAACTTCTTAGAAAGCAATAGGGGGGAATGGCACACAGTATCAGCAGCAGGATCATGAATGTCTGCTTGAAGGCTGCTGGCTATCGATTGCACTGAATTTTTTTTACTTCTATCACACATTGTTTGCAAATATCACCAGGCACAGATTATACTTAAGGCTTGCTTTTCCGACTTTTATGTCCGGAAAGTTCCATGTGCCGTTTAATCGCACTAGTTATTTACTTGTTGTATTTGGTGCCTTTTTTCAAACTCTGAATTATCTAGTTTTTATTTGTCAAATTATACGTCGGTATGATGTGAAGAGACGCACAATGACGTGGTTTTCCCTCCAAATCCGAAATCTTTAAATTTGAACTTCTTTTGACTGACATTTCTTTAAATGGTCATGTGAAGCACAGGCTCGCTAAACGGGACACAGTACTGGTCATTAAACGGACCTCGTCTTCACATGGGTTAACTGCCCCTATTATCATCTGGCAAAATATAACTCAGGCTCATCGTACAGAACCGCAAAACATTTCAGGCATGTGGGCAAACGGGGTGGAATATTGCGACAGCCCCGAGGAACAAAAAACGGGACTGGGAACAAGGAAGAAACCACAGACAAGAAACCGACTGTAATGACGATGTCACCGCGTCCAGGAAGAGATAGGAAGAGGCCCTGATGTCAGAGTTGGGCCAAAGGAGAGAGATACGGCTGAGGGTGACATCCTGACAATCAGCGAATGCACGGCAGACGCAGGATGTGACAGACGGGAGAGAGAGCGCGCGCGCGCGTCCGGCACGGAATAATGAGAGGTGACAGGCGCGAGCGTCTCTTTTACACGGGATATTCTCGCTCCTCTTCAACTGTTTCCCTGTGTTAAAAACATGTGATCAAGTGGAGCAAAAAATAGTACAGTGTACAGGCGGACAGTCATTTGCAGTACTGTCCCGATGAGGATATATCAGCGCTGATGGGAAGTCAACAGCGCCTCGGTGAAGCCTGTGTGGAGCACGCCTGCATTGTTTTTATATCGTCTCACTATCATACACACAAACACACACACATAGACACATGCACAGAGCACATATTCCCCAATCAAGTAATTAAAATGGGGGAAAAGAAACATCTGAGGTAGTAATCAGTAATCTAAATAATAAAAAGCAATATACTTATTTTCTCATTTGATAAGTTATCTCCTAAAAGTTAGAAAGTCCCAAAAAATTTTCCCTGTGCCTCCAAATTATATTCAAAATCTATCAGACATATGAAAAATATGAATGGGAAACAATATTTTTTCTACCTTCAGCAATATAATTACATCATTCATTTATCTTTCATTTATCTCATACACACATATATGATCCTTCTCATTATAGATGGAAGGATGTCAGGAATCTATGAATCCTTAAGAGTTCAATCAAACACTTTGTGATGTTACCGCTGAGAGTAACCTTCATGTCCTGTGATACATTCTTGACGGTATATTTTGAGCCCTCAGTGTCATTTCCCTTACGTGGACATTGAGACTAACAATAGTCAGTAAACTGTCCAGCTTAGTCATTGTTTTTCGAATGTATTGTTCTAATGCATGTATCTAGATTTTACGATCTGGTAGCTAGCCCTCCCAGCTCTATCTTTGTACTGCTCCTCTGTGACTGATTTGCATAGAAACACAGCTAATGCCTTATTCCAAGGCAAGTAAAGCAATAGCCAATTGAGAAAATGCTAATTGAAATCAGAGGTTCTTCCATGCATTAAAGAGATAAGACTGCACAGCGATTGCATTGCGAGGGGAAGTCCAAAGGATGGGGGTGGTGATCAAGGCCACTGGGGTCACTGTGCTGTTCACTTCACAGCCGCTTGTTAAATGATAACATACTTGCACCTGAAGCACCTGGTGAAACAACTTGTTGTGGAAATAATGACTGGAGATCGAAGAAAATGAGACATTCTCTTAGGGGGCCTAAAGGACATGAATTGGCAACCCGTGAAGTGAAGGAAGTTGGTCTAAGAATAGGATGAGGCAGCGGGGGGTTATCCATTGGCTGCTTCAAACAGGAAGTGGGCCAAGGGGGGAAGGGCTCGGATGTGGATGATGAAATCAGACAGTGACCTTATGTGTTCATACAGGGAGGCGTGAAATTGATTCAAAGCCATGAACCTCCTTCTGCTTAATCTCTTACTTAAAAAATGTATGTTATTCAATAAATATTCATTATGCCCTCTCTGTAGGGCTATAGGGAATGGTGATTGGTTTGTTTGTGACATTTTCACACACACACAAACACACACACACACACACATCTGAATTTCTGAATGGTATCTCAAAAACTAATGCCCACGAAGGAATGTATGGAATTTATGAGTCAGCTGGGAATTATCTGAGGTTTTAAATCAAACTTATCAACAGTATCAGTCAAGAGAAGAAGTAGTAAATCTTCTAGTTGCCTCATTTGAAGGTCTGCTGAGACGCTCCTGGATGATGTCACAGTTCTGTCTGACTCAGATCTATTTCTCAGATCCAGCTGGTCCTCCTGGGCTCCCCGCTTTGATTTCAGCAGATGAGGTCTGGTGGTTCTTGTGACACCATCTCATTCACACCTGCTTTTTTTTCCCCCTCCCAGCTAATTTAGTATCTCTTAGATCCATCCGGCCAAAATATGAGTCCAGATGCTCATGACCACCAGAGAATTAAGACCTCTTTGATTAAAGACGGTTGTTTTGTTTGAATATAAACGGCAAAATATTGCTGCCCCAATGTCAGGCACTAAAACAACCCTGATTTCTCCCTCTCCCTCACCTTAAACACCTTCACATCACACCAATAACTTCTCAGGAGCCAATCCAGAAACTAATTTAAAAATCCAATAGACATTATTGCACTATTTGGCATCCCGCTTTGTGTGCACCCCAATACCCTCCCCCCCCCCCGCATCTTCGCGTCCTTCTCTCCCCCCCTCTTGCTCCGCCGCTCCCCCCGGTGTTTCTCCCCTTCTCCCTCCCCCCCCCTCCCCCTCGCCCCCCTCCCCCGCCCCCCCCCGCCCCTCCCCCCGCGCCCTCCCCCCCCCCCCCCC
>JAABNY020000001.1:15366874-15380118 GCA_015164015.2 Brevimyrus niger
AATTTTCCTCCTCGTTCTCTTCCGTTCTACTTTCTGCGTTCCATAAGAGTTATGATGGGCGGTCTAGAACCCCCCCCCCCCCCCACCACCTTAAAAAGGCTCTAGATTGCGTACGGCCTTCTTGTGGTTTGTGTAACCCTTCATCCCCTTCCTCCGGAGCCCCCGCAAACATGTCAAAGACGCACCATCTGCAGCCCCATCGCTGCCCATCGTGTTTACATCAGTGTCTGATAAGTGTCTGTCCTGACAAGAGCCCAGGATCCCAACGCATGGATAAGAAAAATGCTTTACATTCCACAGCTATAAAAAATCAGCACAGTGTGGATCTCATCAAGCTCACAGGGATGAAGTCTCAGCCACTTGTGCTAAAACCATGACTGTCCACCTGACCCACGATTCAGCCAATCACCTAAGGTCATATGCTGAGTGAATGCACTGCTGTAAATGGTTAGTTTGTTAACTCTGCGTATTCAAAAAGCAGATCAGTCTGGAAATGTGGAAACTAGTTTATCCACTGCCTACTCTGAAGAACTGAAGAAATCAGTTTAAAGTCTTGCTTCTGCAGCTCAGCTCGTAGATCATTGCACTAACAATGCAAAGGTTCAAATGCAAGGGGGCATGGGTAATTGTAATCATTCCTTCTACTGGAACTTTCAGTGATGTAAATGATTCCCACAATTCACATAGCATCTGACCTCCTGACGGAATGTGATGTACAGTAAGTGATTCTTTCTGGATTTATCTACACTTATCCCAACAATAATCAAACTAGACTTCAAAGTTTTCAAATGAGAGAAATATTAACTTTCAATTTTAAAATGAACAACAAAACGATAAAGTTATTGTTTTCAAACGTTGTATCTATAAGTCATTCTCACTGTACTCCATTCAGCATAGTTGTCACAAAAACTTTTATTTCACAATACAGCACTGAAATTTCCATTGAATTGAAAACATGTAGGCACTCAGACCTCTTAGCATTCTCTAGAAGAAACAAACTGGCAAATGTACCCAGAATCTGACTCTCTGTTGCAGTATCAGGACCTGGAGCACATAGGGCCAGTTACGTTTCCTATTTTTACCCTTAAGTATTCATCAGTTGCCTATCTTGGATGGGCATCAGCACAACATGATACAAACTAACAACCATCAGTGCCGCTCTCATCGGCATACGGCTAAAGCCAGTACCTGAAAATTCTAACCAGTCACCTGACCTGCACCTTCATTTGTGATTGGCTGCTGTAGAATGAGCATTGATTTCCTTCTCTTTATTTAAGATAAGTGATGAATGTGGCTGTTTCATTCTGTCTAATATAGATCAAATAATCAATCTGGCCTTGGAGAGCAATACATCCTCATTAACTATATACATAAAATAGTCAATTTAAAAAATCTGGAGCTGTGATTTACTTCCTTTATGCGAGTAGGTGAAAATTTAGATTTTTTTTTTTATAAAAATGATGCTTTGCATTTTATTTACCAACATAAACACAGTACAACACAATTAGATCTGCCATTTTTAAGTCAGTTTATTCAAACAATATTCATATTCAATTAAAATTCAATTATTAAAAAAAACAAAAAACTTTATTTGTCCCCGTGAGGCAATTAAAGGCACACAGGGCAGTTGAACAAGGACACAGTGATGTAAAGTGCAACAGTATTTACAGTATTTAGA
The DNA here is from genome assembly GCA_015164015.2 of Brevimyrus niger. Taxonomy (NCBI): domain Eukaryota; kingdom Metazoa; phylum Chordata; class Actinopteri; order Osteoglossiformes; family Mormyridae; genus Brevimyrus; species Brevimyrus niger. Next base: position 15,368,553 of record JAABNY020000001.1, read on the forward strand.
AGATGCTGTGCAAAATTATGTTAAAATTTAAAATGTATTTAGATTTAAATATAAAATACTCTATTGCCCAAAGCAACATAGAGTTACGAAAGCAGGGTCAGAGTCTCCAGATTAACGGAGGGTTAAGGACCCTGCTCAAGGTCCCAGTGGTGAAATCAATCTGTAGAATGTGGGATTTGATCCAGTGACCTTCTGATCACAGTCTTGGCTTCCTAAGTCATGGAACCACACTGTTTTTTGAGAAATGTAAAAACATACAATTTGTGATGCATTAGTAATTAGAACACATGCAGCTTATAAGTGAAATACGTTTGTTTTATTTATACATTTCCTGAAATAATGCATCGTCACCACCTAAATCAGTCACTGATGATGAGTGCCATTCACACCCTTAAAATGGGACATATTTAGTCCCCGGTGGGGGGTGGGAGAGGTTTTCATTATTTTATTACCTGGCTATGTGCTGCTTGGAAGCAAAGACATTGAGGACAGGGTTGCTCAAACCCCTAATTTTACTACATGTTCACGTGCCTGCCCCCTATGGTCGGTGTAAGGTACTACCAGTGTACTAGGCAGCATTTGGCCTCCAAGTGGCTCCTGTATTGCCACTGTGCAGACCGACCTTTCGCAAAGCAGTAGAGTCTGGCAGTTGCTTCTGATGCAGTCACTGACTGGCTGTTCTGACCCAGTCGTAAAGATTAGCCCGGTCCTTAAAAATTACGTGTTATGACAGCTTTGCAGATTGTGACCTATTATTGACATAGTGGGCTTGCTCGTCTTGGTATCGATATATCAGAGAGTGTACAGCCGTCAGCAACAGGAAATGACACGGCCGTCTTGTACACCTACAGCACATGGGAATAAACGGGCACGCTGTGGTTTTCTCCTGCTGCGGCTCATCGGGTTACAATCCAGCTCATTAAATTATCCGCCTAATTAATTACGCGACGCCGCGTTCGCTCTTCGATCAGCCGATGTGGCGCAGCAACAGTCAAACAATAACGGCCTCATCCGCCTTCAACAAACAAGCTCCTTCTTCCCAGGCCTGTCGATGGCGCATTAATTAACTCGCACTAAATAAATATTGGCAGACACATTTTTAAAATACACGCAGGTAAGACGGGAATCTGCTTGCCACTGCCGTACATATTAATAACGACATCTGCAAGATTGTTTTAGAGATGCTGAGTGCGGGTGGGTCATAAAAGGTATTTTGGCCAAGGGGAGTCAGTCGGGAGACTTTCTGCTCCGAAACTTGTTCAGCAAATATCCGGCGTGTTCTTTCCTCCCTTTCAGACGAGACATGATAACATTACTTTTCCAGCGGCGTGACAGATTTCTGTGACGCGACTATCAAAGGCTGATTTCCTATTCCAGAGGCATCACCATATGACTAAATCAGATGCTGGGAGATACAAATATGCCTTCAGCTGAAAGCGACAAAAGGACTCAGTTCTCCAGGGGTTAGCATCAGACTATACCATTGGTTAACACAATTGAGCTCTGTTCCAAAACGTTGTTTATCACAGATCCCTAACTGCTGAATACAGTGGTTTGTTTTCATAGACATTAGCTAACCCGGTACCTTACATGATTATAAAACAAGCTCTTATAAATCTGGACAGACTGAGAAAATGCGCAAAATGTACATATAGTTTTCTATATGTAGATTATAATAAAAGATTAACCACAACCAGGTCAATACTAGTAGAAAAGCCTTCTAAATATTAAACCACGTGGTTATCTTTCATATAAATTATATAAAATTGCAAAAGGTAGCGTTAAATATAGCCACGACATAACGTTTGATCCAAACGGAAAGAAAACGCTGGTGGACAGTGTCAAAGGAGGGGACATGCAGTAACTGGGCACAGGTTGTCACACAAGAGCGAACCCTCTTCATTATATTCGTATCCGTTCAACGACAACCGAAGTCCTAATGAACGCTTCACAAAAACTGAAACCGGTTGCCATGGGACAATACACAGTGGGCACAAAACACTTCTCCAAAAAGACAACATGTGTCAGAAAAAAGTCAGCAGTATAGTGAAGACTTCCTCCAAAAGGAGTGTTTGCTTAAATAAGCATACGAGATATGAATCGCTGTGCTTTCCCAGCAAGAGCTGTCTACGGGACAGTTTCAAAACATTCGCTTTTATTCCTTGCCAAGTTGACAGTTGAATAGTTACTTTTTCCGTGTCCTAATAGAAGACACCTCTGGCAAGTAATATTGCAGCATTTCTATTTTTAGAAAACTTTTTAAAAATAATATCGAGCATGACTGACTTGATTGCCGCTCAGTATCATCACTGGACAGGCTGACTGAGTAGCTTTTTTAAAACCAGCGGAATTCATGTATCAGTCTCGGTAACAGGGTCTACAATGACCCAGTAGTGAGAGCACACTGGCTAGCGCAAGACCTAAATACTTCGGGCAATCAGGTTACGGCTTGTTATGAAGAGCAGACATAATTAGGCCTGTTTTCAGCACTATATTTTCATATTGTTCATTTTCTTTTGTACAAATAGCTTTAAAGTTCATAATGAATTTTCCAAGCAACAATACTATTAATTAAATAGACTGCAATTTTATTATCATGATACACAAAAGAATAGCCTACATAAGGTTTCGTCAAATTGTTTTTTATTTAGAAAAATGTATAATATATTACAGGTGTAATATTCTCTTATAGCTAATGCAAACTATAAGCTAGCTGCACTATCATCTTCACTGCCCGTTGTGCGCCTTCTCCAGATCGCGGCCGTAAGTAACGCGGTCCTAGTCTTCCCTTGTGCAATCGCCAGCGCTTTCTTTAGCAATCAAAGAGCCACCGCTGGGTATTAGCTAAGTATCTAATCTCAAGTGACAGGTCGCCCTCGTAATGAGAAGGCAGCTCGTTTGAAAGTCAGCTGGAACTGCGTTCCCGAGCCGTGCACATAACGCGTCAATTTGCACGCTGGTCCTCTACCTAACCTAATAGAAATAAATGTATGGCCTGACAGTCTACTCGATGCAGTGTAGTTGCATCGATAGAGTTTTATGAGTTAGTGGTGTGCTTCTTAAAGCCCCTACGAAGAATCACACTACTTCGCCGATCGCCGCAAACCCTACACTGATGAGTCGCTACATTCACAGAAAAAGGAACATGGGTCAGAAATATATACTCTTCTAAAAATAGAAATGCAGTTGTCCAATAGGATTGGCGAAGACGTCGAATGTACCGGCCAATCACTTTCCGGAGGAGACGGGTCCTGTATCATGCGACGTCGGCTATTGGTTAGAGGTGATATCATAGGCGTGTAGACAAGATGGTACACGCTGGATTGGTCGTCGTTTCAAAAGCATACAGCTGTCACGGGAGGAAGGTTGGCTGCAAGGTTTGAATAGGGAAGTTTACCAGGCGCTGGGTCTTGTAGAGAGTTAGTTCGCGGATTGCGAAAGGTTTGCATTTGCGAGTCAAGCGGGACTCACTTTGGCAGCATTGAGATAAAAACATTTCAGTTCTGCTTGATTGCATGTACGAGTACAGCAGAAGGTTGCTTGCTGTAAAGACTTCAACTTTTTTATTTGCAACTTGATTGCTTGTACATTTTTAAATAGTCTGTTACGAGCAAACTTTGTCTGGGATTTAAAATGGATGTTTTACCAATGTGCAGCATCTTTCAGGAGCTTCAGATCGTACACGACACCGGGTATTTTTCGGCTTTGCCTTCACTTGAAGAATACTGGCAGCAGGTAATAAATCTCTATCTTATTTTAGAACCAAATCCGGTTCTGGACCTAAACCGACAGATGTCAATATCAGCTGTCCAGCTGTTTGATTGGGTACTGAAACGACAACGTGCGCTGTTGCCACAACTGCTCTACACGTCACTTGGTACTTAACCCGCTAGACAGTTGTCTGAGTTTTTCTTTGCTTTTACTTAGGTGAAAATATATTGCAGCTACTGAAGTGAGACGTTTATTTCACTCTGTACATTTTAAAGCAGTGTTTATCGAATCTGATCTAGCTGCCGTACTGTAAATGAACGTTTTCGCTTTGCATTTGCTGTCTTATGCTAATGCATTACTTACAGGAAATAAACTCGGACGCATACCATTCATTCACTATACAACATCTGGAACTTATCTCGGAGTCCCTAACGGACTTGATCTCTTACACCCAAGTTCACATAATCGGTTTAATCCCTTGCAAAAAAGAAAACAATTCGGAACAAGAAAAAACAAATATATTTTTAAACTAGGCACCCCAGAGGTCTGTAAAAGAAAACTTGATGTTGTTCAAAAATGGGAATATTGCGCCACGGTTAGATGGACTAAATGAATGAGATTGTGACGCAAAAATGCAATCGCTTGTTTTTGTTGCGATGTGGAACATTGTAAGTGCGTAATCCTGCTCGGCTCTCTTCGGCAACAGTGTCTCACCGATTGCTTACTGCGTCTGAAACTTATGCTGCTCTGGGTGTTTTGAAATGTTGACGTGGGGGGTGCTAAATAAACTAGTTTATTAGAATGATTCTTTTTTGTCTTTCTTTTTATGAAACAAAAATAAACATGAAACAAAAATGAAGTGTCATCGGGCCTACGCGAACTCCCGTACTTTGACAGGAGTGCTTAATTAGTATGCATTTTTTCTTCAAAGCTGCTTTTGTAGGGGGATTTGCGATTGAAGTTGAAAGCGGTTCCCTTCAGGCATTTTAGGGTCTGGCACCGAGTCAAGTTCTTCGCAGAGTCGCTTTTGGTAACGGGTACACGTATATTACACTATAGGCAATTATTAAGCAAGTATTTTTTTTAAAACGTGCTTGGAGAGCATAACGTGGCGTCTGAATCAATACTGTAATGAAGGATACGTACGTGATTTTCATGGTAATCGCCAGATATCTGTACAGTCATAATGAAAAAGTACCCATGTCAAAAGCAACACTGGGGGCCCCGAGAGCCGCGCGACGGCTCGGCGTGTGGGGAAGCGCCGAACTTCCGCAAAATGCAACTTAGAATAATTACGTAACTTTTAAAAATATGCAAACCGGTTGCTTGGACAGGAGGACGTGAAGCTGCTGAAGCAAAGTGATTATTACAGTCCTACGGAAACCCAGGATGGGTAAACAAGGCTCGGAGGAAGTTTAGATGCTTCCTTCCTTTAAGACCTGCACGGCTCTAGGTATCGCAGGTCCCAGATCAGTCGACGGGCGCCCTGCGGAAGCTGTAAAAGGCGTTATGTAATAGTGGGTTACGGACTTGAAACGTAAACTGGAGGATAAGGACGTGCAGCAATTATCGCATGAAAAAACGAAACTGCCGGTGATATATAAAAACATTATTATTGTAATTATTATGAGTATTGCTATTATGATTGGCATAATAATAATAATAAATATTATTATTATTGTCGTTATAGAATTTTTTATCGGAAATGATAATGTGGGTAAACATACACCGCATTCACATTTCTTATGACCAGGTTTGTCCCAGTGTCTGTACTTATTTGGCAGGTTATCTTGTCATTCATATTACATCAGTGTTTTACATTATGTTTTTGTTGCTTAGCCACTATGATTATTATAGGTGTATAGGATCAGCTGTGCCGGGAGAGAGCAGCTCCCCCTAAACCTGGGCCATCACCTGGCTACACACCAAAGCCGTCCCTAACCCCACACCCCTCCCCTCTGCTCTCGCCCAGACCTGCCTGGAGCTGGAGAGGTACCTTCAGAGTGAGCCCTATGTATCTGCGTCCGACATCAAGTTCGACGGTCAGGAGGACCTCTGGAGCAAACTGATGCTGATGAAGGCGGAGCCTGGTACGCGGATGGCGCGCGTCACTGAGGATGACAGCCCCGACAACCACATCTCAGAGACCAACAGCTTGAGCTCTGATGCCAGCAGTGAGACGTCGGACAGCTCGGAGGACCTCTCGCCCACGTGCAGTTTCATGGCCGAATCGCTAGGGGGCGTTCCTGTCCACGGGGGCCACTTCGGCTCCTCGGTCATCGCCACGCCACCATCCTCGCCAGAGGCAGTCAGGGAGGCGGGGGCTCCTCGCGTCTGGGGCTCCGCGCACCCAGAGCAGAGCTCCCCAGGGAAGATCCGAGGTGGCGGCGTGGGAAAAGGGGCGGAGAAAACGCTGGTGGGAGGGGCTGGGGAGGTGTCACCCGACGGCAGGAAGCGGGTCCATCGCTGCCACTTCAGCGGCTGCCGGAAGGTTTACACGAAGAGCTCACACCTGAAGGCGCATCAGCGCACACACACAGGTGAGCTCCTAGGCACGCTGCCTGATCATGTGACTACATGGTACCCGGCCTGACAGCGAGAATCCCAATTTAGAGGACCATGGGAGCTGTGGCTGGGGTCTTTAACGCCATCCTCCCCAATTAAATTCCCCTGACTGAAAAAAGTATGACTTAAACCACTTGGAATGTGGGTAATTGTGTGTGTGTGGGGGGTTATTTGGATTTAGAGACATGGTTCATCAAAGACCTAAAATTTCACAATGAGAATGGAAAACCATTCAGTTTTTTTTAATAACTGTCCAAATCTCTTTTAATGCTTTTGTTGTAATTAAACAGCGTTTATTGCTCTTTTTAGCCATGAATTTCTCTGTGTCGAGTGTGATTGAGCGACCCACAATGCTGTGCGTCCCGATGCAGGTGAAAAGCCATACCGCTGCTCCTGGGAGGGCTGTCAATGGCGTTTCGCGCGGAGCGACGAGCTGACAAGACACTTCCGCAAGCACACTGGAGCCAAGCCGTTCAAATGCAGCCACTGTGACAGGTACCACCTCTCTTTCACCCCCACCAATCACATCGCTATCTTTCTGTGACAACCAATAGAAAGACCTTTTTGGGACACTGAAGGATTGTATTAGTGTGTCAGCTGAATAAATATAGTAAAAATGTGCATGTCAATTATTAATTTATGGGTCAGTGGCTTGGAAAGTCACTGGTTCACATCCTAGAGTTGCCAAAGTAGTTTCATGTTCGGGCACCTGAGCAAGGCTCTTAAGCCCTAGTCGCCCCAGGGACTGATTCTGCTTTCCCAAAAAATAAATGTGTGTTGCTTTGGATAAAAGTGTCTGCTAAATAAATGAAACGTAAAATGTTTAGGATGTGACTGTGATTTGCTTTTGCAGGTGTTTCTCCAGGTCCGACCACCTGGCCCTTCACATGAAGAGGCACCTCTGAGCTGAGGTCTGGAGAGCAGCGGGACATGGTCCCGTCTCCTGGCTTGGCTCGCGGTTCGAGCCGCCCTCAGCGGAGGGGAGAGTGCCCTTTGCACGGTTCTTGGTGCCTCCGGAACTTTCCCGGGAGAAGATGCTCTGAAGGTTGCAGAATGCAAAGCAGCTGAGCGTGAGGGGGGGGTGTGTGTGTGTGGGGGGGAGAGTCTGTGAAAAAGTATGGGACAACCTGTGTGCATGGGGCACGGCGTCTGGGGGGGGGCTTTTTTTTTTGTCTCCCACCCGGACGTGTGCACCGGTGTGACCCGCAGGGGGCCCGGTGCCGTGAGAATGTCTGACCTTGTGTCGCTTTTGGACTGAATGGTGCAGAGGAACAAGGTCCATTTCCCCGTTTCCTCATGGTGATGGGGAAAAGAGGGGTGGACGAGGAGGGCATGCATGCGGTCGAGTGCAGCAGGGGGTCTGGACTTCCGGGGGAGGATGGGGGATGTCTCCTGAGGGGAAACTACTGTGGTCTGTCTTCGATGACATCAGTGCCCCTCCCCCCCTCGTCTCAAGGAAGGCGGAAATCCCTTCTGAATGAAAGGGGCTTTTTTTTTGGTGTTCGGTGCAGCTAATACATGTGCAATGTGTTAAGTAGCTTGTTTTTTACAGGCTACAAAGCTGATTTGTAGTCCATTGTATAAGCCACGTGCTTAGAGGTATAACACAACTATAACGTCATAATAGAAGCCGGTGTTGCATGGTTAGGGTTACTTCCTGTCAGCTAACAGGACTGCAAATAGATTCCAGTACAGTGCAGCTAAATGGTCCAATGTTATATTATTGTGCATAAGGCCTTTTTTTTGAGGGGGTTTAAACCACTATTGCTTAGCAACCGTTACTTATGAACCATTTCCTTTAACTTATTTATGACTTCAGGACTAATTTTGGCTTCTTTTTTCACTGTTAATGCACTGTTGACCTTAATGGTGCCTTATCCAAGCGACCTTGTCCTGTGGAATAGATGACTCCTTTGGGGGATGGGGGGTGGGGGGTGGGTCACGTGTAGCGATGTGGTTTATCGAAATGCTTTATTAAGGCTCTATTTCACATGATCTTGCACTTTTCTTTGTGTACGCAGATGGTTATCGGTGACTTTCAGAGTAACCAGCTGACATCATCTGTTAGGGTTTGATCCATTTTTCTGGTATCACACGAAGGTTTTTTTTTTTTTTTTTTTCCCCGGCTAAAACGAGTCTAGTCTGAAAGAGCAAGAGAAACCCTGGAAATTTCATTGTCATAGTGCACTTAAGGAACAATTCGCCGAATTGTTTACTACCATGTAGTATTTCATGTATATTGGTTCTACACTGAATGTGTTGATTTTATGTTGGCGGAGGTGCAGAGTCCCAAAGAGGCAGAGCTGCAGCGCTGTGCTGTTGCGTGTTGGGAGCACAGCCATGCCACTCTCTGGCTGGATATTAACTGTAATTATGAAGCAGCAGGCAGGACAGGCTCCCCCCTCGTCAGGCAGCCGCTTAGCCAATCGCCTGAGGGCACATAATGCCGTGGACTGCTGACTCGGGGAAGTGGCGCCCCGAGCTGTCCGCTGGGGGGGTGGGGGGTGGGGAGCATTCTGCACTTTTCCGTTGAACAGATTCAGTGTAAACTGTGATTCAAAACATCAGCTAACGACGGCTGAATTTTTAAAGGAGATTCATATTTTACACAGTAAGGGACCAAAATAAACAAAGATGTATATAATATCGCCTGGAGAAATGGCTATTGATTCCAGCCGCAAATTGAAGTTCTGAAAACAGAAACTTAATATGCATTATGATATAATGGGTGTTTTTTTTTTTTAGAACATGCCATTTTTTTTTAAAAAAAAAAGTGATCAAGTTAAAGTATATTGCTGCCATTACAGTAAAACCTGGGTCTGGGACTTAAATCTTTCTTCGCGAAGCAGCAGCCAATGACATTCAGGTGTTAATTGAGCCTTAATTAAGCCTCACGTGTGTTTGCAACTTAACCAACAAATGTTTCTGTAATTTGATACTTCTTGTTCTATCAAAAATCCCTGTTATCTTAAGAATCTTTGTAAAAGCATTTTTGTAAGTTTTGTTTTTTGCTTTACAAAAATTTTATTTTAAATTGTTTTGCAAAATTATTTCTGTATGAATGTATTTTTTATTGGAATAACAAGAAATTGGTTATCAGATGTGTAACTGTGTTATTTCTTCGAATTTTGTAGGACATTTGGGGGAAGCTTTGGGTTTGACCTCAGTAACTAGGCTGGTAGCTGAACATCTAAAGAGATCTTTTACCAATAGAATGAAATTACAGCTTTTCTCATTATCTAGAGTGATCTAAAGAAACATACAAAAAACAATGACACTTCCGACTAAATAATCCAAGTAATTGTAATTACAATTTTTTTCCCCCCATCTGTGGTATTTGTACCTTCCCGTCATCGTCAAAGCCTTTGACGTTTTGATCTCTCGAGATGCTGAGGGTCAGGCTCCGGAAGGCTGCAGCTCCTCGTGGAGCCGCTTGATCTGTATTATCGTAAAGATGAGATTCCAGGCAGCACTTTGGATATATCTGTCTGTCTTGGTGAAACCTGGCCCAGATCAACTTCACCTGAATGCATCTCTGAACACATTTTTGTAAAGATCAGTTTGTCCGTCATGTGTTGTCCTTTATTTACTGTGTTGTTCTCAGTTTGCACACAGATTATTATTATCCACCTTAACAAGTATGTACTCGTTCCTTGGCATATGGAAGAATAGGCATAAAATAATAGAATCTAGGATAGGAGTCAGGGGCTCGAGGTTCTGGAAGGGAAGGACGGACAGACTGAGACAGACAGACAGGGTCTGTGGTTTTACTGCTGACTGATGGTTGATCATCTAGAAGCCAAGCATGTTTAGCTCAGTTTGAGGGCACTTCTTGTGGTGTGAAAAAGTATGACGCCTTCAGGGCCGGACGAAGCCCATGAGGATTGCTAGGCAAGCTTTCCTGCCAGCGCCCTCAGTCTGAGACAAACTCAGACTGGATTGCTGAGTTGGGACACCCTGACAAAATGGGCCGACTTGGCAGCGGATGCCTTACACACGAGAGCCAGTGGGCAGGACATTGTCTGCCCAGGATGATGCCAGCTTCAATGCGCTCAGAGCAGATGGTGCAGCCTTCCTGCACACACACAGACACACCGGCGTCGTTATAATGTATCCATGGTGATTGACGGGTCTGCCTATTTACAAGATGTTACATAATGTCAGCGTGTCAGATTTACACTACCCAGTGTTACGTGGGCATGGTCTCCCGGCCTGGCCCCCCTCGCCTTGAAGTGATCTCGGAGTGATAGATCACCACCAGTCGATTCATCCCCATCGAGACGACACACAAGCACCCCAAGCATTATGGCACAGAAGTCTTATTCTATCCAAATGAATACAAATGTTTTTATTAATAACGTCATTCCTGCGGCTTTTAATAGATTCCGTTTGGTAATACTGGAATATTACTTGACTAAAACGTTTTTAATCCTTGACAATCTTAAGTGCTTACACCTTCTGGCAGCTTAGATCTTGTTTTCCAATCATTAAATCTTCAATTTGAAGTGAGCTGATATGCCAAAATAAAGGCTTTATGTTTCATTTTCAGAGGGACCACTTTGAGGTTTATAGGAGATTAGATTTAAAGAAACAGTCCGCCAAGGTTATGGGAGGAGCGTGGCCTCCGTGGGGGGTGGGGGAAATGACATCACTCGGCTGACCTTGTCACAGAGTCCCACCCGGACGGGAGGCATGTCTGTGTCCTATGCAAAACGTGCTGGGAATGACATCACCAGCACAGGGTCTCTCTCACTCCTGTCTGCTGGTGCATGACAGGGAGAAAAGAAGACAATGCCTCATGTTTTGGGTGCCTGACAATAAAAGGGTATCAGCTGAAAGCAGAGAAAAACGCTTTTGGCTTTAAAAGTGAAGTATTATGGTAATAAATTCTCTGATTTAAAGTGGTAAAGGCAAACCTAATGTTTGCAAATACAGTGGTACCTTGGTTCACAAACTCACTAGAACTTGAGTTTCTTGAAAGTTGAACAAACCAGTTTGACCTAGAACTCGATCTGAATATCAGATCCGTGAACCGTGAACGCTGACCTAATTTAAATTGCACGCACCAGGAAATGAGTCATACAACAATGCAATTCTTACTGGAATACCTTCTTCACAGACTGGACGATTAACCAAATGAAGCAGCTCAAGATTACAGTAACTAACAATAAATAAACCACTAACTTATGTGTACTTTTAAAGCATTTATGTTGTTTATTTAAACTTTATTTTACCAGGTAAATTAACTGAAAACCAGTTCTCACTGCTTTACGTGATATTCGGGAGAAAC
>JAABNY020000001.1:15380218-15394711 GCA_015164015.2 Brevimyrus niger
CAATGCACCCAATGACCGGACTGGGGAAACAAACTGAAACGCGGACTTAATACAGAGGACTAATGACAACAACCAGACAGAGTTGATCACATAGGGATCCCACACGAGGTTAACGAGGGGGCATGGCAAACGGAAGGAGCAGACGATCGGGGCAAGACAGGGGTAATGTTGAGATAAATTCCTTATCGTTTTGGAAGCCATTAAGAAAAAAATGCTCTTCTTGTTTTATTCTGTTAATTTTGTGCTTAAATGTTAAAAAAAAAAAACAACACATATGTAGGTGTAATTTTGGGGGGCCGGGAACCAATTAATTGGTTTTCCATTATTTCTTATGGGAAAAATTTGATTAGAACTCGAATTTTTTCAGGATTCAATCTGGAGTTCGGAACGGATTAAATTCAAGAACCGAGGTATCACTGTATTATATACTATATTCTTAAATGAATGAGAATACTTGACTTGGCTATGATGATGGCGGCCAGTGGACAGTACTTGCGGGGGTGTCGATGTCCTTTCTGGCATGCCAGCTTAAGCAGGTGGGAACGGGCTAACAGACTGAGGGGTTTCCCTGTCGGGTGGGGCGGGTCACCCTTTACAGGGTGTGAGAGGCTTACACAGCTTAAAGTTTGTGGAATTCCAGGAATACCAGGGGACACCAAACCTACCCCCCCTTCCCCCCCACTCACAAGTGCACTTAAGACTTTGCAAGTGGTCCTATATTTTCACAGGTGCCGTCTCCAACACACCCACTCTGTTAGAGTGTACAGTTAACTGCCAGAAGTCTCTATTTAATCGTACACTGGAGTTTTTTGTGTTCCAGGTCAGTCAGGTGTCAGAGAAGCAGAATAAAGGAGGAATAATTTGTGATGTTAGAATGTTGGATGGAGATCGATGGCGGATCCCCAGGCCAGACAGACCTGATTTTTATTTGTAAAAATGAACTCCTGGATGGATGTGTGTATACAGTGAGGGTCATCGCCACCAAACAAGCATGCTCTCCAGTTGTTTAACTTAACAGCAGCTATGATTGAAAAGCTGTGAGCGGATGGGCCGGGCCCACCTTGCCCCCCAATGGAATTGGGCCTCCATCCATCCATCAGCAGAACAACTGTACACTGGGCCCTGAGGCAAAAATGGACCGTGCCCCCCCTCCCCCTTCCAAAATCACACCATGGCCTTGCTGACACCAGCTGCAGCAGATGATGAAATTTAAGTAGCCTCCAAATATCACCCATCATGCATTGCAGTAGTTAGCAAATTCCACAAACATGCTTTTATCATTAAATACATGCCTCGAAAACATACGTTGATTACGAAACATCAATTTAAAAATTAAGCATTGTACCAAATATTTTTTTCGTGTTGACTCCCACCATAATGAGGTTGTATACATAAAAATGAGAGACATAAAAGTAGCATGTCGCAGATTCATACAATATGTGTAACATTAGTGCCTTGATCATCGGGACTCTTTTGTGTATATGTGAGATGGAGTTGGAGGAGGCCCTTGGTGTCATTACGGGGACAGGGCCCAGGGGCACCACCTCCGATTGCCCCACCAACCTAGTCCAATCCTGCATCCATCCATCCATCCAGTAAAATGATTCAGTACTTGAAAAATGTTGTTGAAATCAGTCTTTGATAACCGCCTTTATTATCAAGGTCACCCTTCTGATGAAGTGATGAGTGAGGCTTTAAAAAACACTAATTTTTTACTAAACTTGGCTGGCCTGCACAATGGCACATACCAACATATCCACTTTCAATGCACGTCCACCAATTGCTTTGCACATTAACCAAGATCACAGACATTTAATAGATAATATAGTTCTTGTCAATAGATAATATATTTCTTGTCGAAATGCACCCAGGAGCCCTGAGAAGAAAACAAGGTATTATTAGTTTGCGCCAGAAACTGAAATGCTTTCAACATCCCATTCCATCTTTTCAGCAGGTTAATGTTGCGCTGTTGCATTAATCACCATGACAACTGACTCCTCTTGGCTTGTTATGCCCAGTGGAGAGATAGTTGTAACCATGCATATTCTAATTTCACACTTTGTGAATATTTCTATCCCGCACCTACGCTGACATCCATTCTAATTTGCAGTCTCATGACAATGCCCCAAACTTAGAAGGCTCTGTTTTTTTCCTCAAAAGATTTTTTCCACTCAAGTTAAATTAATCAACGGGGAGAGCTGGTTATTCTAATTTAAACTCAAGCACGCCGTTTCCGAGATGCTCAGACAAACAATGGTTATGTGGTTTAAACGTAAAATATGCAGGATGTATTATAATGGTAACATTGCGTCTTTTGAATGTTATCTGTAATTGATTTGCGCTCATACAATAAATAACAATGAAAACCTTTTCACAACTGACCAGAAAATCGAATCATCCAAGACATTTCCCATTCGCTTTTTAACTTGGTAGGTTAATCAAAAACTGGCTCTATTTTTTGCTGTAAAATTAATAGCAAAGTGTCTCTGATTTAGTCAGAATGTGTCATTTGGAAATGATTAGAAAAAGTAACACAATAAGTAACTTTGTGACCCGAGAAGGTCTGAATAGGAGATGAATGATGACAACATTGTTTGGATTACAAGCTGTTTCACGATTGAGAACTGCAATAGATTTTAACTATTAACTCACACTCAGCTGAAATTAGCATGCAGCATTGAAACGTTACCTAAATACTCATCTCTATTGTGCTAAATGACCCTAGTAGCAGTAGCATCTTTTGTATATCACACATGCGTGGAGTGATTATTGTAAACAGTCCAGAGTCAGTGGGCAAAGAGTCCTGCCACTTCATAGTGGTACCACCCATCGGATGTGATGCTTCACTACAGAAACTGTACTCTGGGAACAGGGCTTGCGCTACCTGCTACCCCACATGTGAGTCCAGTCTGAAATTTTGTCATGCATATTTCAATACAATTTGAATATCCCTAGTGACTCATTCCCTTTCTCGCCGTCGATCACGTTCACTCAAACTGGTGACATATTGCTCAGCAAGTTCTGCGAGCCGCATTGCCCACATTTTCTGATAGTACATCCATAACCTCCCTGAACCTTCCCCTTCAGCACAGCTGACCCGGCCTAAGCCGAACGTGACGATCAATCCCATCACGGTCAGCCGCGCCTCATTAGCTGAGCCACTTCTAGTTAATAGCCCGAAGATCGATTTCCAAGGAAACGCTAAAGTTCTTCCAATTCAAAACCAAGACGGTATCCCCAGCGAGCTCAGACTTCCCAGTCTGACCAAAGTATTACTCCTTAACCACAGCTAAGTGACTGCAAAACAGTGAACCGAACTGGCACAAGCAGGGGAGCCAAACTATGCACATTTATTAAAGCTGTAGTGTCTAAGTCTCCAATCAGAGCCTTGTGCAGCTCACTGCTAAATGCTGTCACTTTAAATCTGTGAAATGAGGGGGCGTGACTAATTTTAAATCTATTATGTGTTTAACAGCCCATTGTTCTTACACGCAATTCAGTCCTTCCATTGTTAGCTCTGCTGCCGGTAGCGTATTTAACCCCAATGAAGAGCCAATTTATGCCCTGTAACAGACGGACAGCTTCATTATCTGAAGTGCCAGTGTACCAAGCCAGTCCCATTTCGCAGCTTCTCACTCAGGCCTGGGTGTGTGTCTCACGGATCGAGAAAATTCTATGGCCAGTACTAGATAACGGAGGCCCACAGCATCTCTGTTGTTGAGTCACTCTCTGATTAATCTGAGTGAGTTCCAACTACATTTGCTTTTATTAATCTGTATTGTGTTAATCCGTCTATACACACTGCAATAATGTAGGGTTGGGAGAGACACATACACACACAGTTCATATATTCCTCGTGGGACCTCTACATGCATTTCCATTAGGCATAACCCTAACTACGATAACCCTAATTCTCACCTAACTCTAACCTTATCCATAAGCAACCAAACAAAAAATAGGACTTCGGGCATTTCTAGTTTTTTAATTCCATTCCCAGATTGTTATAAAATGCCACTACATGCTAAAAACTAAAGGTTTTACCACATTGTGGGGATATTTGGTCCTTACAATGTGGTAAATACAAATCCATATGTATGCACACACACGTAGGGCTCATATAAACCGCCAGTCTTTGGACCTCTGAGGAAAATGGGATGTCAAGGTGAAACGGGCAAATTTTCCACGCCAGAACCTGCGAGGTGACAGCACTGTGATCTGGGCCACCCCACCATACCGCCTATCACTTTATCATTCTTTATCACTTTCCATCTTCCCCCTGAAAGATGTCACAGTGACGCTAATCTAATTCCAGACCTTATATCTCCATGTACATCTCTAAGAATCCGTAATGTTACCAGTTTTAATGTGGATTTAAAATAAAGTACATATATATATTTGCTCCTTTAAAACTGACCCTGACTTGATCTTGACCAAGGACATGTGAGTATGGCTCTTGAACAGCATTACACTGTAGACAAATGTGATCTTTAACAATTTTTTCTCCATATATGCTAATAAGCAAGTAATTAGTAATTTGTTTCCCATGGAATGATGCTCTAATTCCTGTCCTGGTCCTTCCAAAATTAATTTCTCACAGACCCCATTCACAATTAGCTCATCAGGCTGCCCCCGATCCACAATATTTGGGTCCCCCCCTCCCCCAGTGGTTCCCACCGCCTTACCATCTCCCTGTTGGGGGAGGGGGGGGGGGCATTTTTCCACATGAGAGCCCAAAAACTGAGCCATTCTTGTTCTGTGCTTGAAGTCCCGCTTTCTGTAAATAGCCCATCTATAGCTGGAGTGGGGGTATATTCACATGAGGAGAATTCATTAATCGTCAGGGGTTGATTTGATACAGTATCAACCCCCCAGCGCACCCCCAAGCCCAAAGAAAATGTGACCACTTTATGCAAAACACATCGACATTCAAAAAAAAGCACCGTCTCATTGGGATCGTTGACTGACTGTGAATGTGTGGCCAAATTATTCTGTCCGCTGGTTCGGTGAGAAGATAAGGCCTCAGTGCGGCTGTGGGACATTCCCATAAGGTCACCTACTCTACATTTATCTGTGACTCAGTCCTATGATGAACATTATTTCCTGCTTTTATAGGTGGCTACGAAAGTCCTTGAGTCGTCAAGAACCAAACAAGGACGGACAAGGTAAGATTTTTTTCAAAAAAATTTGTCCTTTACGACATAACTGGAAACTCGCAGGAAAAATTTTAATTGTCTGGACAAGTCAGAAGGATTTTTCCCCACATAATTAATTAAGGTACAAATAACTGTACTGCGTCTGCTTCCCAGACCCTCACACTGCATTCTCTAGCTGCCTGCTATTTCAGTGCTTTGGCTCTCTAAGCCCCAAGCTCATGCTTTATCTCTGAAACATCTACTACATAATTAAACAAATGAACATAAACAAATAAATACATGAATAAATAAATCCTGCCCAGAGTTATCTCTGCTGCCTGTTTTGGCACACCCAACAATGGAGTTTTATTAACTCCAAGCGAAATTACACCTGAACGTGATCACCACAGATGCACCACATAGAGCATATATTACATTTAACCTGCAATAGGAATAACACAGCAGAAAATGATGTATTCCATGCTACACATTTAGGTTTTCAGTTATTTGCAGATTTTTCCCCCCCCCCAAATCAGCAGCCACGTCTCTGGAGACGTTAATGACTTTGTCAAGTGAAATTGCATTTACAGAACTCTGACGGTTTTGGGCACATTTACATGCAGTCAGCCTGACTCTAAGGCCAAAGGTCTGAGATGTGAGGGGTCTCAATTCAGAGAGACTCCATGCCCATGTACCACTTCATCCCATAGCTTTCGTCCCTCTAAAAGCTTTTTTCGGTCTGTTAGTCTGTTGTTGTTTTTGTTGTGCTGGTGGGTTTCAATTCAAAGTGCCGGAGGAACTCACTTGGCTATTTAACATACGCTGTGTATAGATGCCGAGCCCCGGTCTGCTCAGACCACAGACAGTCAGCCTGTCATGCCCCACCGATCGTCTGACTGGCAAAGAGAGCTGCCGCTACGTCCGCCGCATGCCAATTAAGTGCCTGCTCTGAATTTCCCACCGTCGTTAATTCCTGCAGGGGCCGTCCTCCACTGAAATGCAGTTTCTGAGTTTATGGTAAGCAAAGTATAATACATGCAGGAGCCCATGGTGCTGGAAACATCAAACCCGCCCCGCCATCATCCCAGTGACTGACCCCGAAAGAAAAATCAAAAATGCAAAGGTTAGAAGAATAATATAATACTGGGTAATATTTTGGGATTAGGCCTTGGCTTTTTATGCAACCTCCGGGGTCCCCCCCCCCCCCCCCCCACCACCACCGTGAATCGGTACTGAATATAAACACACTCATCCATATTCATATACAACCTATATGTTCTGTATACATCATTCTTTTTAATTTGTCACAGTGCGTGTAGTTTGGGGAAACATCTATTATCTTTGCGGCATCTCAACATAGCTAAATTATACATTACTGCCATCCGAAGAGATGTTAACTAATAACACTGTTGCGTCACAGCTGAGCAGGAAAAGCAGGAATTGGAATAACTGGAAACAGGCATGATGAGGAAAGAGACAGTGTTCTTTTAATGTCGTTAACATACAGAAGAAGATTGAGAATCTGCCTTTTGACATGCAGTCACAGGCTAGGCTTCTGACACCTTGCACACACATGCTCAGTCAGCTCACGGTGGGACAACTTTTATTGAAAATTGGCCACATGGGATGATGGGAAGGAAGCCGGTGTACATGCCCATTAGCCTCCTCCATTCCTGTCTATAGAAAACCTTGGCTGGTGTGAAGTTCTGGGGGATTCCTTCCAGCACCCATTTCATGAGGCGCACAGAGGTGACTGGGGCTCTGTACAACCCAAAGGGCATGACGGCGAATGGCCCAGCCCCTGCCCCAGGGTGAACATCTTTTCCTTTCGGTCAGCTCAAGACAACAGACATTTCACACATCTTCGTTTTAACCTGGTTCAATCACAGACTGAGGCTCTCACACCTTTCACAAATACACAGTCTTGCTCACAGTGAGAACATTTTCACATGGACAATCAGCCACACAAGGTAATGGGAAGGGAGCCAGTCTGCAGGCTTGTCTGCTCCCATAGCGCTGTGTATAGTATACTCAACTCTGTTTTCTTAATGTTTTAGTTACTCTAATATGCAGCACAATTAAAATGAAAAAATAAATATTACAGACATGACTATGATGGCGGTTGACAGCCTATATGCGTGGAGAAGCTTTCTTTAGCGATTAAAACTTTACTTTGCAGTTTCGTTCACCGCTGAGTGAAATAAAAAGCAAATGGAAGAGGATGAGAAGCAGCCACTGGATGCAACACCTATGCAAACCATTCTAATCTCAGCGGTATTTTGCAGGCTTGAACGGTGAGACAAATTGCATTTCATCCGTTTATACATTAAAGGCGGCAGTGCTTTTTTTCTGGAAGACAAAGGGGTTTTATTGTTTCCAAATCAATTGTGAAGGGCTTATTTATCTTTAATAATATACAGTACAGCTCAGTTCCATGGACTCGGGTTGCAATCAATGCCATAAATATTTAATGTCAACATCTGTGCCGATATTATCTTCAATATCATTATATATTACGATGCTGTTAGTCATTCGCAAATGAAATTGTTACAAAATGTTTGTCAGTCCAATAAGCAAATGAACAGCCCTCGAAGGAAAGAAAAAAAGGTAAGAATAAATCATTTTCTCCATGTATAGCACACCATGACTTCAGCTACCTCTACAGGCATCCATATATTTAAAGGCATGCTCCGTCTGTAGGATATCTCCTTTTCGACAAACCGCGAAAGGCTAATATCTCATCAAACGCGCTTCGCCCAATGATATCTGTGCGCCGTAGGTAAACAATGACACCATCATTCATCATCATGCGGCTAATTTTAAGTAACCTTAATAAACACGAATGCTAGAGGAGAGTTTAATTGACTCATTGGTTGCTTGACTGGGCTCCTTTAATGAATGTTACCTGGATAGTCTACAGTGGTCAGACACATTTATCCTTTAAGACACGGAAACAGCAGCGATCCCTTCGTAAGCATGTTCACAGCCATGCCCCAGCATCCATGTCGCTCAGTGGTTTTAAATTTTCTGCATTCTTACATGTTAGCTGGTGCTTACTCTGAAATCCCCTCTTCAAAGTCTGTCCTTAAACCCTTAAAGACCGAGGAGAAGCACCAGATTTTTCTTTTTTTAGCAAAACTTAGCAGGCATGTATGCCATCTCCTAGCTGCAAGTGCTCCAAAGGCAGATCTATGCTCTGCGTGCTAAACATTTAGCTTCACACAGGGAAGCAGTCTAGCTAATCCTGGACATTTGAGTTATGTGCACAGATTTGCAAATCCTACACCAGACACGACGTTTTCAGAAACAAAAAAGGATATTTGATAGTGTGGTCTCTGGGGGGGAAAAAGAAAAAGCAAACACAAAGCTAGGTGACATTAAATCTTTCTTTATTGTTGTCAATTAGTCGCTTGAATTGTTTTACAAAACTTGGACAAAAGATCCTGGTGATGATCTGAGATTGCAGGGACGGCATTATTACATCATGTCAGTGTGTAATCCTGAAACTCAAATCCTCTGATAGCAGGCCTTTCTGCACAACAGCCAGGATATATTCTGGGCTGCGCCAAGGAACCGGGAGACCGGTGGGGTGACTGTTGTTGTCACTTTTCACCAACTAGCTTTGGTTTAGAATTATTTCCATGTTATGTAATTGGGTCTCTTTGTTAAAGCCTGCTAACCATTTCCCCCACAAAATCATCCTTCCTTTGCAAGACATAAAGAGTTTCCCATATACCTGAGAACACAGGAGATGTGATTCACAACCTATTTAACTGAAGAAACATTAGCATATAGAATAATAAGGCAGTAAAATAAAACCCCACAATGTCATCAATAAATAAATGCAATGAAGTGCAAAGAGTCTCTGGGGTCCAGCTGTCTAAGATGCTCCTGAGAATATAAACTTTATTAAAAACCTACTCGCTGTAGTTACTCCTCATGCCTCCTCGAACCCTAAATCTACAAAAATGAAAAATACCAAGGTGCTACTTAACTGCCCTTAGCTCAGTTCTTTTTGACAACTTTTCAAACCCAGTGCCGCAGCTTTAGCACCGATCCTGACCAGCGTGGAACTCCTAAATTAAGCACGCTCCCGTGTCCTGTGCAAAACATTAAAGGAACATCTCACATCTTCTCTGCCTGCACTGGGATGTTCGGGCCCGTCAAATTCTCCATGGTTTGAAAATAGCTGTTGGCATCTGTGTAATATTCATGACACACAAAGTTGCATAGGACAGGAATTAATTTAACAAAAAAAAACTCACATAAATGCACAAGATGGTGAAATTGCATTAACACTAGGAAACACATCTGTCTAAATAAGGACCTGTTGATCATGACATCACCTGACCCCTCTCTTGCTCTCTCTCCACTCAGCTGACCCCATAAGCCCTAATTGAGCTAATTACCTAATTAGTCAGTGTGGTGTCAGTGGGGACCCCAACTAGCAGCATAAATGGGAATTGTACCACTATTCTGGCACTCGCCTGACCACTTATATCAATCACTAAAATGAAATAGACAAAGTTCCCTATAGTAAAACTAGGGACATTGTTTTTTCCTCAAATTGTCTCTGGAAATATAGGCGTACGAGTTCTGTAGTCATTCATAGTTCCATTTATGGGATTTAACTCACATATAAAATAGTCGTGGTGAGGCAAGCAGCACACGTATTTAATTAACAACATCTTGCAAAAACACTTTTAATGAGAAGAGTGCGACGTGCCTCTTTGCTCAGGAACTCACACAGGCCACCAACAAAGAGACAACCATTGTGGCATGTGCACAATCTGAAAGGCAACTGCACATACAATGTGGTTATACTCAGGGTTAGGGCTGTTTCTGGGGTTCAATCATGAAACAAGTACTTCAGACACACACCCGGACACACTCTCTCACACAGACACAGCCGCACTAACACACAGACACAGATATACACATATAAACAAATACATACACAGAGCTGCACTCAAATGCAGACACACAGACAGAGATACACATACATACATAGGCAGACAGACACAGCAGCACTAACATACAGACACAGATATCCAGCTACTCACACACTGGTTGGTACACAGACAGACAGACAGAGACATCCACAGTGAGACACTCATTGCCAACCTGAAACAACAACACTGAGCTTAAAATAGACAGCAGGTCTTCTCAAAATGCTGCATCAGTACAATTTCACTGAATATCATTTCAGCCTTAATGCATTCAGGTAACAATGTTAAAAAATAAAACATTGCAATGTGAGTTGGAAAGCTCGGGAATGGCCTCCCTCGTGCACCAAAGACGCCTGAAACATACTTAGAAATGTCAGTAATGTGTTCAGTCTTCAGTGGTGCCAAGTGCCCAATGTATAGCTCAAATAAAAAACCACACACACACACACACACACACACACAGAATTATGTTTCCAGCTGTGTGCTTTAAACCCTATTACACTGAGAACTCCAGCAGTCGCATGCCCATCAAGCCCGGTTCCTGGCACGGCGAGCCGCCTTCATGTCGCGCTAATGCTGTTACACGCAGAATGCGCCCATTTCCCCCCCAGAAACCGATACTCTCCAGGTGGGCGCGCGAGGTCCCCCTCTGTGGCATCAGAGAGAAAAAAAAAAAAGAGCACAGCTTTAAGAGTCACGCTAAGGTCGCCACGACATCTCTGGGAGCGACTGAGACCTGAACCCACTAGGGGCTAGGAACCCACTAAGTTCCTTTCAAATGGGTCAGGCAGGACACCATTAACGAAAAACAGATTACGGTATAGAATATCTCCATAATTAGATATCGGTTAGACGGTTAATGTCCCAGGCAATTTAGAGGCAGAAAGTAAATAAATAAATAAATAAATACATATGTCCTGGGTAGCTGGGATTAATCAGGTGTTTATTGTCGGCATGGATTTTTACTCGTTAACAGTAGCGACCAATGACATGAGTGTTTTAATGTTGATAATAACAGCCATTAACGCCTGGCTGTGTGCGGTAATAGCTGCTGGCGTCGTCATTACAGCGATAGCTGTTATTGCTGCGTTTAGTCGTGTCAGAACACGCAGCGAGATGTTTTCCCATGTTAACCCCCCCAGTTCCTTCATACCTCCACCCTGCCTGTCCCGCCCAACACTGACAGCGTCCCTCTGCCCCGTGCCCCTGGGCAGTCTCTGCGGGCTGACCTAAGGACCCGATGCTATGAGTCATGGCAAACGAGTCGTTATCAGCCGCATGATGAGAGCTCATGCCTGTGAATGGTGATTTAATGCTACGCTGAAGGTGAGAGAGATGCCAGTGTTTTACGAAGCCAACGAACTGTGGTCAGGAAAAACCTAGACAGACCTACAAACCTACATACTGATCTGTAAAAAACCTTCTGAAATACTTACAGACGTATATACAGTTAGGTGTCTGCGAAAACTTTAAACAGACCTACTGACCTATATACTGTGAGGTATCTGTGAAAACCTTAAACAAACCTACTGACCTTCGGTATATACTGTAAAGTATCTGAAAACTTTCAGATAGATGTACAGACTTATATAATATGAGGTATATGTGCCTTAAACAAACCTACTGACCTATATACTGTGAGGTATCGATGAAAACAAACCTATTGACCTTCCATATATAATGTAAGGTATCTCTGAAGATTCAGACAGCAAGGGGACAGAGGAGATAGGAACAGAGGATATACAGGAGATCTCGTCAGTTCCAGAAAATTCACTGGAATAGCGAGTTTAAAAAAAAAATGGGAAAATTGATCAAATATGTAATTTTTCTAACGATATGTACAGATGTTATTATGCAGCTGTAGTAACATTTACATAAAATCATTGATATACATATCTGCTTAATCATTAATTTCAATATTTTACTGATATTATAATAATAATTAGGCTGCATAATTGTTCCATTAAATTTAGGCAATTAAGTAGTATAATTATGGAAACATATCAGTATGTATGAAAGCAAACTATATCACAAAACATTATTTTTGTGCATGTAAAACCTGATAACTTAAAGAAATAGAAAAGATTTTTTTTCTGGACCTTTCTGTAACAAAGAATGCAGTAATTTTTTTTGCTCAAAATCAGAGTCACTGCGCAGCATTCTTTATTTCTGTCATTTCTGTAAAAATGGCATTTAAGAGGAGAAAATGCATTTCAAACAATTAGGAAAAAGAATTAGGACAGCGGCAACGTAAATTAGGCTCTGATTAAATTACCCAGCATTCTTAGTGACTTCAGTCAGAGGACATTCATAAACAATGCATTTGTCATTGTTCCTAACCAGAAAAAGCTCAGGGCCTTTTGTTGGCATAAAAATCAGCAGGAGGTTTGTTTTAAAAATATGAGCTCTATATTTAAGTCACACCACAAACTATGGCCAGGTGAAACATCTGATTAACTGAGACAGCTTAATAATGAGAAATATTTATAGACAAAAGACCTAATTTTCTGTAATGGAAAGTATTCTTTAATTAAAACTACAATTGTGCAAAATATAAACAATTAATGACTCAAATGACTAAAATCCAAATGTCACATTGTGACTGCTGTATAGGGGATGCTGTAGACATACAGTAAGTACTTATTTCTGGTATTTAATTATTTGTCCTCTTTGAAAATTACCCATTTTTCCAATCAGCCATGCGAGGTGTGAGTGGAAGTGTGTCACGCGATCATTTCACAGCAAAGACTAAAAACATCTTAATGCAATTGATTATGTTTTCGAGTATAATGACATACGACTATTCAAGCTTCAATTACTGTAACATAAATTCAGCAACTACAACTATGGTTTCTATATTAAGGCAGTGGTGCAATTGCAAAGGCTTTTCCTTGGAATTCTATTCAAAACCAACCCAAATCCAGCGTTACTACTATCACACTCACACACAAATCAGAACCATTTCCCATAATGCATCAGACACTGTACATCCGTGGTATACCATAAATATGTCTGTCAACCTATTAGGTAATAACATACATTAATATCCTGCATCGTCAAATAGGCAGGTCTTTTGCACTGAACAAAGAGCATTGTTGGCATTTAAATTTGTGAGATATGTGATGTTTGTGAGCATAACAGATAGGCCAGCAGACAGAGGAGAAAAGAGAGTGAGATGTTTATACAAGGACAATTAAATAAATATGCATATTATTAAAGGAAAATATCAACAGCTGAACTAGCTTTCCTTTGGGATTTGATCTTGGCACTCATTACATAAGTCCATGACTGACCGTTTATGAACAACAAAGACAGGAACGGAAGACACGCATATGCCTGTTTATGAAGAGGCAAGTCATCTGCAGACCTGCGACTCGCCTGGGCTTGTGCTCCTTGTTCCCGCACAGGCAATTCCCTGAAGTTCACAAACTTCAATGGAAAACAACTTTTTTTTCCCCTACTCTTTTCTAGAAAAGCAATGCCTACAATCAGATACCCTCTCCACAGAATAGAGTCTTACGGAAACAATCTGGGCAGAAGCCAAGACCTGCACGTATCGCAGATGCATTCATATCCTCCACCGTGGCTGACACCTCCACTCCATTACTTCTCCCACGAGCACACTTTAATTACAAAATTATATGCTATATTAATCTAAATCTGTTATACTTTGGAGTGCATGCATAACAGAAGATGCCAGTTTGCAATAGAGTTGCTTAATAAAAGGTACTATGATTACAAACTTTACTGTTAACATCACAGGATTATTAAATCTCATATTTGGGATCAGAACGTGTCATCAGTCTGCATTTGTAACGATGAAAAAAAAACCACAACCCTCACTAAATTAAACAGAGAAAGAGGCAGTTTAGTCCAATGGAATTTAGAACACACCCTTGTTTTTGTTTCAATCCCTTATTTTTCACTATTGAATTCATCCATCCATTACTGGCAGAAGGTCTTTAAAAACTGTTTCCAAGAAGGAGGGGAGGAGGTGTGGCGTGACACGTCTAAACAAGAGACTCTCAGGCAGCTCATGCGCACTGCAATCCTCATAGATCTTGGAGAAGAGTCCTGTCTAATTAAATTCTGAATAAATGGCATTTTAGCCCTACAAGTCCGTGTAGGGCTAGCACACCTTTCTGGGTGCCTTGTGCACAAAACTGCCTCTGATAGGCAATTAGGAGACTGATGAATGGATGGAGGCAATGATAAAATATACAAAAAAAAGAAAATACTTAAGTACCGCACTCGTATGCAAATAACATGTTGCTCTTGCTGGAGACTGCACAAGTGATTTTAATGTCGCTAATTAAATGCTTCAAAAACGTTTCCAAAGTTTTCAAAAACGGAAAGGATAAAGGAAAGTGCAAGGGGTGTGTTTTTTCCTCACATTTGAAAACAATCACATG
>JAABNY020000001.1:15394811-15421866 GCA_015164015.2 Brevimyrus niger
AAAGTTTTCAAAAACGGAAAGGATAAAGGAAAGTGCAAGGGGTGTGTTTTTTCCTCACATTTGAAAACAATCACATGAGCCTTCTCCTCAAAATAAAGTGAAATTTCACCACTCCAGATTGAGTACTCTGTAAAATAAGATGAATCTCAAACATCACTTTGTGCTCATTAGTACTGTACTCAGCAATGAAACACATACAAAAACTAATATACTGTAAAATCTGTTTACAAATGTTATGATAGATGTGAAAACTATCAGGCAGACTCGCCCAGGAACACTTGCTATCTGGCAGCAGGCAAAACTCCTGACATGAGGTTTCTGGCACAACAATCCACAAGGTGCCAAGAACTGACCTGTGATTCCATCGAGTTGTTATGAAATGTTAGTGTGAGAAAATAAACATTTTGACTTGACAATTACAGGTCAATAAGGTTGTATATAATCAGGGATTGACATAACCCGTATGCAAGTATGCATTCCCCTTTAGAAGTGATACGTGTGGCAATCAATTAATGTAACAGCACAAATGCATATGTACTTTATGTGCATCTGCACCAATATGACAAGAAATTATTGTGCAATTAAACATTTATATGCTAATTTGTGCTTCATTTGCATTATAGAGGTTGAAATGCACGGTAATTTCTTGTGTTATCGGTGCAAAAGCACGTAAAATATGTTGGTATTCACACTGTTACAACAATTGACTGCCACACATCACTTTTAAAGGTGAATGCATTCATGCGTACCAGTTATGTCAACCGCTGTATATAATATTATTTCAGTTTGGAGGTATGTTTATGCTTAATGTAAGCAATGCATGTCATTATTTGCGTCCTAGATACATCTTACCGTCTTGAAAGTCCTCTGTGGGGAGTATGTTTTGTGTTGTGATAAGATTCGGTAAAGTCTGCAGTATATATCGACAGTTTCAGTGTACTGCCTTAGCCTTAATTAAGTTTCATCTTTATGTCATAATCGGTCAGTAATGATTATACTATATGAAGTATTCTGGCCTGTTCATTTCATTAATCTTCACTGGACCCGAATGTGCTCCTGAGCACCGAAACCTAATAGCAGGAGGAATTCAATATGTAGGATCCACTTGATGTGAGGAATCTGTTATAATGGATTCCCCCCCCCCCCCCAATATCGGTTATCACTGAAGCCACAAAGTCATTTCATATATGCATAGCTTAAATTCATATGACAGGATCAGGGGACATTTTACACCGATACCCACTGATATATACATGCTGAAAACCATGCCTGCCATCATTCACGTCACACTTCTGCCCCAGAAATTCAGCCCTGGCTCTGTGGACACCACTAAGTAAGTTAGCAAGGTTAGCTGAGTTTCTTTCTCCAATGGAAGGAATCTCCCTACTGTAACGCTCTGGGCTGCTATTAAGACACACTAATTATATTACAGGAAACACAAAGACTCAAACGATCCATTTACACGCAAAACCATTTAGAATTTTACTATAACCCATGCTATGTACCATGTCCATTCAGAAACAATTGCTTTTCTCTTTTATGTAGCATCTCATGGAAATGTAATGTTATTATCTACTACAGCAGACGCCCAATATAGTAAAGCATACATTCATTAAATACGACTAGCGCTGCTGTGGCATTTTATTCGCACTTTAAAAGTGACGCAGTTGCAATTAGAAAACACAGATTGTCTCATTTTGTGAAAAATTAATTTTTGTAGCATCATCCTGTTTCGCAACCCAAGCAATCATGTAGCTAAGAGGGAACAGCGCGTTAACACAGCATCTGACATCAGCTGGGGGCCATTAATCATTTTTGTTGATTCCAAGAGAAATCCTAAATTCCAATTTGGCCCAAATGAGAACAGGCAGAAACATAGAGGAATAAAGCATGTAAATTGGCATATTTCCATTCTACTTATGCTTGCAGGATGATATCAGAAGAGGAAAAAAAAAGAAAAAAACACGTGAGCGGCTGCTGTGGTAAATTGCGGCAATTTTCCCTCGGGGGAGCGGTAGTGAATTAAAAAGCTAACAGCTGACAGAAACATTATTCAAATGGAGCTTTTTTGTGTGAATACTAAAACCTGACATTTATACGCTGTGTGTGAGTGCGGAGAGGTGTCACACAGTTGGGGGGGGCTGCACGTCAGGCATTCAGAGCTTGGCCTACCTCTGAAGCCGACCTGTGCGGTTTGTTTATGAATTAAATATCCAATTTGGAGTGAGCCCAGGAGCTGTCATCAGGTCCCCTCCGCACAACGAAAAGGTCACCATGGACCGCGGTAATCGCGCGTGATGCGATGCAGCGCCACGCGGCCTGTGGGGATCCGTTCGTGGGACATTTCTGGGCCACGGGAGGGTGACCACAGAACAGAATTGCAAAAAGCGTATTTTGATCAGTAAACAAAGGATCAACTTAAATCTGTGTCTGTGCAATAAGAACACCTAAGGTGTAGAACATGAAGTGATTTCTTCCAGCATTAAAGACTGCCATGCCGAGTTTTAGGATGAGTAATGCATCGTTACCCAAGTGCACGTCTACAAGGGTTAAAAACAAACAGTGTTTCAATAAGGGCTAATTACTCAATGTTTCTGCTTCCTCAAACTCATTCAGCTGCCACTGATTGCCCAATCTGTTCACCTACTACTCCGCCTGGGGCATAGGCCACCATCAAGGGATCTCCAGGCATCTTGGTACTGGGCTATCTGCCCAATTTGTACAGTATAATAAAATAAATGTTGGGAGCTTTGGTTCCAACGACAGATATATGTGCTTAATTTTTAATGTGTTTTGAGCAAATATAAAGCTAATACCTGTCCAGCAAGCATGTGACTGAGGCTGATTTTGTTTTGATATGAAACTGATCAGCATGTTTGAGGTCATTCGGTGGCCGAACGCATGTCCTTGAGCATCAGGGGAGAATGACACTCCCGTCGTAAACAATCCGGCCGCTTATCGTGAATCAGCAATCTGTAAACACTGGCTGCCTCGACCACAATGCCTCCCTGTGCAGTGCAATAGAGAGCCAGTCTGTCACTGCTGAGTCAATATTTACGGTCCCGACAGAAATGTGTGCTCTGCTGTTTCCCGACCAAACATGAGTAGAACCCCCCCTCCTCCCACCAGGAGGTCAGTGTCTCCCCCTCTCTGTAACAAAATAGGCTACATGCTGTCGGAAAGGTGAGGTGACACTGTGCATACCACCCTGAATGGTGGCATTAAGGAACGGCTATGTGGCTGGGTTAGGGAGAAAAAGCAGCCACTCCCCGATTAATAGCCAGAGCAGGCAGCCAATGGTGAGCAGAGATCCTGACACCATAGAAATACTTCTTTGATGAGATCATGTTTTTTTTTTTTTTAATGATAATGGCTCCTTTGTGTTGATGCCGTTTGGAGGTGGTGAATGGCCTGAATATGGGATGTGTGAGGCAGTCAATGGGAAACTAGAGCTAATTATCAGACCCCCAGCCACCCACCCACCCCAGCCGGCACCAGCCCTGTCAGCCCTCCCAGGAATGTTATTCAGCAAACTTCCTTAATGCTGTGCTTTTCCAGTGCAGCATCATTTGCATATAAGCAATTCATTACATTACCCCAAGAAACCTCACAAGCAAGCAAAACGTTTCCATGGCAACAGTCATCCAGGAAGAGTGGGTGCTTGAACCATCGTGTGGGTGGGGGGGTGTCTGACTGAACCCATGGCCACGTCATTTTGACCATGCACCTCTGAACCTTTATTTTGTGCACCAATAACCTTCTTGGTTGACAGCTCTTTTACAGGATGGAAAGAGAATGCCGTCTGATATGATTTATTCGTATTCAGCACTCGTGCCCAAACCTGCAACCTTGCCAGAACATTACAGAGGTGTCGCCCTGCACGTTCTGCAGTCAGAAGGTCCACTGATGACCTGCACCAGCCACATCTCAGAACAGGAGCCTCGGACCCACATGCCTTCTTCTGACACCCCTTCTTTGTGCTCCTTGTAAACATTCCTGATAGATAGGACCAATTTAATCTGATTAAACAGTCTCCCCCTGTTAGTCACGCAGCCAATCCCTTTCATTCACTACAGAGCCCGCTAATATCACTTAACAGAAGAGAACTAAAATACACGAGGAAGGAATGCGGAGTGATCCCTGAAGGGAGGATGATCCCTGAATGGTCTACTGGAAGGAGGATGGACAAGCCTGCAGAAACACCACCACATGGAAAGGTGTTTGTGCATCGTACTTCACCTTAAACGTATATGCCGAGTTTGCCCTGCCGGTGTACGGTAACAGCATCGCCCCCTACAGGTGACCCTTGTCTTAACCACTCATGTCACTGCTTCATGACACATGCTCATTTCTTATAGTTTTGTGCAAGATGGGATTGGTGCGAAGTCATGTGACCAGTCCAGTCAGTCCACTGTCTACTGACAACGCGACTCATAAACACTTTTGTTTGTCGCCGTCTGGAGTGCACACCTGGCTTTATTTGCCTCCATGTTTCCTGTTCACCATTTTATTGAAGCCAAACCCATATAAATTCCTTATTCCACCCCCAAAGTCAGGCGGCCCTGTTCGTTGCCCAGGCCCTGCTGACTCTTATGACCTACTTTTATCGACGGTTTTTCTCAGAATCCACACTGCACATTCGCTTTGTGTTTACTCGTATGTACATACTAACATTTAGAAGTATATGAATGTTCTGACATACGTTTGGATATATCACCTACATTTTTGTACTGATATAACCATGACACCGAGTTGGTGAGTTTTCCATTTTCGAAGGAAATTCAGATGCTGTTAGGTAGCTGCAAGCTGAGCTCACATTGTAATTTTTCATTACCGGTGGCTTGGGTCATTGTCCTGCTCCCGTTCTTTATGGCGTCCACCAAGTGCTGCAGGTGCCCCTGACAATTGGGATAAAACACAAGTGTGACATGGTGAGTTGCCATAGTAACTTTAATAACCTGCAAGCCGTAAAGGGATTCAACAACAGCATTTGCGCAATAACTGCTGAACCGTGGTTGGAATTAAATCAATTGAAACTTGGGGGCGGCGGGGGGGGGGCGAAGGATGAAAGGTGTTATTTTAAAATACCCTGTAGCATGGTAATATAAATAAAATATTTAGTCTACTGTGCTGAAAATTGCAGTCGGTCATTAAAGCTCCAGGGTTAGAGTTTAAATGGCCTCTGTTGTCATGGGTCTAACGGGTTTCTTCTGTCTGCAACAGCTGTTTTTTTTCCCCCAACCTCCCACTTATGATGGAAACGCATCTTCAGCGGAGTGCGGGAGAATTCTCTGGATGCAGCTTGTACCTATAGGCGTTCCGTTTGGGAGATTCTTGCAAAAAGGGCGCAATCCGCGGTTAAAACAATTCCATGAATATTTTCTGTATTGTTGTACCATTTAATTTGTTTTCATTTTTTGTTCTGTGCACATAAACACATGCCCCAGCAGGAATTAAACACAGCATGTATAATAGAAGCATGCGTATTAAAGGCTTCAAAACCACTTCAGGTAGAATATACAGCTTGGAGTATTGCTAATCAGAAGTAACAAATGGACCAACAGCAGGTAAAACCTGTGGATGATTGACAGTACACAATAGCCCCACCCACCATGCAGGTGAGTTCTTGTTTCTCCCATTACCATATCCCATGCATTGTTGTGGGTTTTTGGGCCTCAAACATACAACCAGATGATTTCTTAGTTTTAAACTATGACCTCTGCAGTACTTGTTTAATTCAGCGGCAGGTTGCTGCTTCCCCTAGTTCACACAATGTTTTCAGTTATTTTGCTTTGTGATAAATTAAATGCAGTCCATGGCAGCTGTGCGGAAAAACAAACAGAAGATGATGTTATCATTATAAGCGAGTTCCCCGGACTCCGATACCAGAAAATAATACTTCAGTGTGCTTGTGCTCCTTCCAAACGTATATTGTTTGGAATATCACAAGCAGCTGTAAAAACGTGATTCCCTTTTTACACCCACAGTGCGCTCTGCATCATTGTAATGGAAGCCATTATGTATGAGGCTGCAGCATGAACTGGGACCAGAGCTGGAACCACGATCATCAAGATGAACACAGTGAAATGCTTCACTGTTAAAGAGATCCCTAGTACACCACCTTCAAGCACTGCAGAGCATTTCAGTAAAATGTTACACAGGAGACAATTAGCTTAAAGAGACCTTATTGCTAGTTAAGAGTATTGCAGTGCATTCATGTGATAAGACTGCAAGCCGCAGCTGTGCAAATGGCGAGCATCTCATACCATAAAAATACAACCAGTATGTAAGAGGAACACCCAGCTAGTGTTGTGAGTGACTTGCTCAGAGCTTACTGTGAGTCTGGGGGGAGTGTAGAAATTACCAAAGTCAGTCAGTAGTAACAAACTTTATTTCCATGTTTTTCCATTTCCATGTTTTTTCCATTTCCATGTATGGTGCCATGAAAATCTCCCAAATTCTTCCATTTTTGCTTATTCGTAAAATTTGTGGTTTCAGATTTTCAAATAAATAAATAAACCACAGGCTCCAGGCCCCCAATATCCGATATAAGGCAAGCAGAGATGAAAAATGGATGGATAGACTAAATATGACTTTCTCCTTTCAATACCAAATGGTCATCGTGTATTCTCAGGCTGGCTATTATACTAAACATCTGGAAATCACAAAGGGGCAAATGCTTCTTCATAGTACAGTATCTATGGCTTAATCTACCAGTGAAAGGGATGTAGAACCCACGTGATTAGGGAAGCAGTAGGCCATGATGGGACAGGACAGGAGGGGGCAGCCTCCATCTCACTGCATTGTGTTTATTAGGATATATTGCATTTTCATTGGAAAACAGCACTCTTTCAGCCCGCTGAGGTTTTACTGAGCTGTTTGAACAGGAATCTGTCTTTAATAAAGCAGAGGGAAACCATTACACGGATATTAAGCTGATGGTTGCAAGAAGCCGGGACGCCCCCTGGAGGCCATTTTGAGCATCCACGCACCTCCTGGTTAATGGATGTCCGGTTAGCATGAGTGTGACTGTACTGTTCCGGCATGCAGTCGAGGTGGTTTGGGGGTGCTTTTCGGCATTTACCACGGATGCGAGAGGAGATTTTGGATCAAGCCGGCATACTTCTGGAAGCCTCCGTCTGCTCCTGGCTGGAGCTCTCCAGACTGGCGTGTGTCTGCCTCCTCAGAGGGCAGGCGAATCCAATACTTCTACTTCCTCTCAGACAGATGTAGCCGAGGTTGTAATATGGATTATGATGACAGGAAGTCAATAAAACCGATGGTGCTGCTCGTCTGACCGGTCAGCTCCCAGTTGACTACTGATGAAAAGAAAGAAAAAAAAAATACAGGCAGGTTGGGAGGCAAGTTTGAGACTTGCTCTTTCGTGCTCCTTTATTAAAAAGTTAAACCAGCAAACGTGAAATCAGCACGAGTCTGAAGTTAGCTCTGCTCTCACTTAAATACTGAAACCAGTTTTCATGGCAGGCTGGGATAAACAGCCTTATGAATACATATTTGAATTAACAATAAAAGATGAAGCCATGACTGGGAAAAAAATCAAGCATTTGTTGAGTGCTACGTCCTGCGGTGTCTTCTCATTGTTCATCTTGCGTTCAAGCCATGCATGTAATGGAAGCTTTCAAGAACAGAGCATGGAGGAGAATGAGCAGGGGCCTTTGTTGGTAGGAGCTCCAACACATCACGGCATGGACTCAAAAGCCATAAAATCCATATCCATGGAACAGCTCCTCACTTCATCTAAGTACGACTGACTGGGCTCCAGTAGGATTCAAAGCTCACCTGCTCTAATTAATTCAAGACTTCAAGTAGGTGCATTTCTCCAAAATGAGCTTCGTGTTCCGGAATTTTCCCCTCTACTCACCATCATTACTATTCTCGTTCCGCAGTTCAGGCTTTACTCTGCTAGTGTTTATTATTCTGCGGCTTTTATTCTGGCTTGCATTTTAAGAGAAGCTCCGACGGCTGAAATGGTTCCAGGACATTCTTAAATCGGCGTAATTTTGGCACCTGAATTTTTAGATTTCAAGCATATTTTAGTGGAACCACTTAGCGACAACATGGCATACACTTAAAACATATCAAGTAACAACGTTACTCTCTTCTGGGGACAGGCAGTAGCGTTAGGCTTCCACTAAGAGCACATGTTTTCATTCCTGGAATGCAGACTAGTGGATGAGTCTGCTCCAGTAACCATGGTGAGCGTCTCCAAAGTCATGACAAATGATACAAGATATACGATCAACAAATAAAGTGCATATAAATGGAATTCAGCACATTTATCAACGAATAGTTGTGTGGAATACATTTAACATAAAATAAATCCACCCACCCTCAAGTTCCCACAAAAAAAACAAACATTTTCTTCATGCTAACATTCCCCCATTTATTTCCCCTGTGAGGCTAAATTATGGGAGGGTGTCATCACATACACACATCACGAGAATCTGTTACCCGTAAACATTTTCCTTCCAGCGAATCGTGCAGGAAAACGCATTTATTTACCAGCTTCCCTGCCTGACAGATTGGCTGACTCGCTTGATGGACAGGACTCATATCGTGAGTTACGTCTGCGAAAGACCATCAATCATTCCCCACCATTACCACTCAAAAAGTCCAATTATCAGGCCCACAAAGCACTCAGAGTCACTAAACGCCGCTCACTGTTTAGATGGTACCCCCCCACACCGCAATTTATGTGGGTGCTGAGGCATCAAATAAAAGATACGAGATCTTTAACGTAATTACATCTTAATGGATGTGGCAGCGCTGCTGTCTGGTTGCTTTGCAGGCCTGTGAGGCATTAAACGCGACAGACAGCAATGAGCAATAATACTAGTGGGTAGAACATCAAGGGGGCGCTATACAGTAGGGTTTTATTTTTAAGAGATGGTTTTAGTGCAGTTTTTAATGCAGGTGACTTTATTCTATTAACCACAAGCACATCTGAATTCCTCCCATGGATCTCCAAAGAAGCTGAACGGCACTGATGGAAACATGCACATCCCGAGCAATACGGCATTCCCTGCACCAGTCATATTTCCCAGCTTCTCCCTCTGGAAAACCCCATTAAGGCCGAGGTAATTGTGTGTGTTCTTCATTGTGAATATTTGATAATCTGTTTGCCTAGTCGCCCCTGTGTAAACCGCCACAATCGTCATCAGCCCCAGTGCACACACTAGAAAGAAAAAAAAAAGGCCATCATTCGCAGACGGCCCCTGGGCCAATTACCTTATAAATTATTCATCGATAATAAATACCTATTTCCTCCAATAGTGCTCACACTGAACCGGAGCCAGAGCTGATGTCCCAATTCCTTGGGATGAGGTCAAGGTACGTGGCGATAAGGTAAAGACCGGATCTGGAGGAGGACGAACTTGCTTCGCTAACGAGTTTGGCCAGGCCTGGACTGGAATAAATAACTGGCTGCAGGTAGGACTATGTACAGATACCATAGAAACATGAGGAGGAGACCCCTACCAAAGGCAGAACAGAGGTCCTTTGAGAAAGAACAGCCTAGGGTCTCTCCCGCATATCAGGTTAAACCTTTGCCTTCCATGCCAGAAGAATCACCTCACATCTCCAAAGTCTCACGCCTTCCTGGCCAACAGCCTGTCCGCCCTTCCATGTAATTAATGGCCCACCTGTTTTTCTGTTGCATATTTGCTCACCAAAATGATTAAAATGAAGCTCAGGTGGCCTCCTCAAACTGAGGAGAAAAAAAAAAAAACCCTTCAATTTCTCACGATGCCTAGGACACTAAAGTTGTGTTCTTTACAAGCCCTGATGTTTCATTTTAACACATAGCCGGATATACAATCGTAAACAACATTGTTTTGGCAAAAACAGATATGTTATTAGATATGTTATTCTGTCAGTTTGACATTTGTTAGATACTGCAGGAGTAAGAGGCTTGTCAAAACGAACGTTCTGGAGTGAGAGACATTTCAGGGGACTGTTTCAGTCAAAGTCTCACCATGGATCAGATGCTATACCTCTGTGAATGCAGGAGGACTATACTGAATGATGCACTTTCGAGGAGAGAACAAAAAAAAAAAAAAACCTCAGGAGCCCAGAAAACATGCAAGACTTTACCAACATCCCAGTAGATGGCTCTACCAGATGGATTTTGTAGCACTTGTAAGGGCAATGACATTCTGTACAAAATGTTTGCTTTTTTGTTTTAATAATTCAGCAGCTCATGTGGATTAAATAAAACCCAATGCATTTTCTCTTTGCTTGCGCTCCTTAAACTGCACAGTCTTTGTCTGCTCTAGAAAACTGGCAGTCTGCATTTAAATTGTATTATTAGGTATATTACTGTTAAGAGCATAATTAGATATGATTATGCCTAGTTAAGCACATGAATTAGACCCTGGCAAAGGAATTCCATGGAAAACTGAGCTAACGCAAAGTAATTTACACCTTTGTAACAATTCATGCACCAAACATCACCTCTTCTGTTAGAAACATGTTTATGTTTTGCAGACCTACAAGAGGCTAATGGCCTCCATGTACAAAACTGAGATGATGCCTTTGAATGTTAGAAAATAGTAGCAGATAAGCTACTAACTCGAGGACCCACCAGCATGCAGGAAGCGACGGACGCTTTGGAAAGCAAAGCGTCCTCCTGCCAGGAAAGAAGACATGTGGCTTTGGGGTGTTACAGCGGCATGTGTCACTAGAGTAAATAACACCCTAGGATGAGGAGATTGGTCAAGTAAGACCATTGTTCACAACAAAGTTGTGTGACAGTAAATATGTATGAGAAATGCAAAAGGCACTTCAGCCACTAATGTCAATATTTACTTTTTTCCTCGTGCTTGGGAGAAACGCTCAGGCTACTCCAATTATCGCGGGCGTTTGGGGGAGGATGAACTGGTTTGGAAATCGCTTCATCACAGGCACCAATGACGCCAGCCTCCTTTGGCCAGAACTAGTTGCTCCGGAAAGTTATGCCGGGTATGTTACAGATTCTGTCATGCTGCTTAAGAAGTTCACTGCGCTCCAAGTTGTCCTTCTTTACAAGCTTCTCTAAGAGCTGGACTCTTGTTAAAGGCGACATGAGCACTTTGGAACACCTGAATGTCTCCTAATACGTCCCACCCCCGATGGATTGAGAGCATCTAGGCCCTCGGTGATGATTCTGGGCTTTCCCTTTGCCTCACGGGCAGCTTTGTTCTTTAGCAATGTCATGATCCTCCCAAAATACACAACACAGGTTCTACTATAACCTTGTGCAAAATTAAGTCCCCACTGATCTCCATGTACGTGGATGTTCATCACGGGTTATCAATTATCAGAGATGACCACGGTGCCAGAATCCCAATTCCCCATAAGCTTCTCTGGCAGACTTATTTGCCTGGTTGACTCTGTCATTGGTGAGTCTGGCCTCCCATATATCAGTGCAAGCAGGACACAATCGGAGCAGCTACAATTCATTCCACTTCATTGGAACTGAGTTTCCCTTCCATTTCCTCCGTTTTGAAGTTCATTCCTTCAAATTGGCCTCTTACTGACCCGGGGTCAGCGCTCACCCGTCCGTACCCGCCGCGGCTGCCGACTTCATTCTGATTAAATCAGCACCTTGCATCTTGCAGGTGCTGCTAGATCTGAATGTGATTCACTCTATTATCTCGAGAAATCGCACGTCTCGCCTGGCCGGCGCTCCCTCCAGTACAGCAGGTGGCAGCAGCATCATTAGGACTGTTTGTGGCAGGTCAATAAATCCACAGAAGGTGTTCCCCTGATAGCCACTTTAATGCTTTGTGACACCCATCCGTGTCAGGGAACGTGGAACGTACTGTAGCTTATGAGACATTTTATTTGGCATGTGCAGGAAGATGCTAGGAAATGTACCATCATGATTAAGGACCATCACGGCTTAGACACCGGTAGATGATTTCCAGTGCAAAATCTACGGCATTCATGTTTTCCTAAAGGATCACATCTGTCCAAAATCATATCTGGACGGGCGGGGGTGGAGCTGACAAGGATAGCTATGTCAAAACAGGGGGATTCCACATGGGTTATTGGAAAACTCCTCTCCAGAATCTGGAAAACAATTAAGTTAATGTTGTTTCCAGTGATCCAGCCCCTTTCATCTCCTTAATCATAGTGAAGAGCAGAGGCTGAGGAACTCCTGTAGTATAAATTTCAGCTATGCAGAGAAAGCATGGGACTCCCTACTGCCTCCAGTGAGCTTCCTCAGGCTCTGCTGACAGGGCATCACCTACATACCCTTCTCACTCAGTATTCCTTGAAATCATGACTGTGAATGCCTTATTTACCATTTCCACAAGTATGAGTACAGATACATCGGAATGCTTCAGTTTTTGCATCTCCTATTCTGTTGTCCTTTAGGGGACACACATACATATAGAGGTGAGAGTGAAGCTTAGGGTCAAAGCACAGGGTCAGCCATTCACCCAGCATCCCTGGAGCGTTTGAGGGGGTTATGGACCTGGCTAAAAGGCCCAACAGAGATGTGGCTATTTTGCAGAGTATGGCTGAATGATTTATCGATTTCAAATCAAAATCGTGATTTGAAACAACACAACTGGCAAATCACAAAGGCTGCAATTTAAGATATGCATTCTACAGCATGTCTGACCCAGAGTGTAGCTGTGAGAATAGTCTTACAAATTCATACTGTCCTCCTTGTGCTCACCAATCAAAAAGTGCTAAGCTCCTCACGTGCCAATCACGCTCACCAATCAAAAGTGGCCCAAGGCGACTGAGCATATACCCACAAACTGCTGAGCCACACACCTCCCTCCAATTAGCTGCTGAGACACATGCCATCCTCGCCGCTTCTACGCTCCCAGTGTGCGCAGTACATCTAGAGTTCTGTCAAACACCACTGGAAGGTTGGGGAGTTTTGCTGCCAACCCAACACCATGACGCACTGCCACGATGGCAGGGGGGATTTGACATCAGGAAGCTAAACAGGCTGTTTTTTTTTTTACCCATGACACACTGTGGAAACATTAAATCGACCAGCGCCAGAGAAAGTCACACAGCCCTGACACTCTGTTTCCTAATCACAGGAGTACCATATTTAGTTCCTTTTCAGCAACGTAGACCTGCGCGCTTTAAGCTTACAGCGCTGTGTCAGCTCTATGTCCCAGCGGTGCTGCTGTACCACGCCATCAGCACCAGCGATACCAGCTAGCTGCACGGCTAGCAGATTACGGGTTGCAGAACACATGAATACATTCTCCGTAATTTTGGGATTCCTGCCCTTGTGCTACACACTCCGCCGTGTTCTAGCGGATCAACGGGGAGGAAAATTGCAGGGAAGAGTGCACCATGTGCATAGTTTCCATGCAGATAACACAGTGCCTGGTGAGGGGTTTGGTTTCTTTCATTCACAGGGCACAATTCCTTTCACAATTGATCGCACCCCCGTAAAAAGCGGCATTCCGCATCCATCCGTGACCCGCTGCTTGCCGTGTGAATTATTCTGTGACTTATTCCAAGTCGGTTTTCCTGACGCGTGTCGTCTCCTCTGTGACGTTTCCTTCTCGACACTCTTAAACTGGCCTTCAGGTCCTACACCTCTGTCTCTCTTCAAACTGACAGCTTGTTTTTAGCTCCTCAAACATCTCCAGATCATCTGCATAATTTACGCCCAAAATGATTCATCATCTGCTTTTTAAATTGTCTTGCCGATATTTCTGAATGTTAACATTAGGAATATAAATGTTTAATGTACTATGGCTGGTTATACTTTATTACTATCTTATATATTAGCAGTATGGGGGCCCACAGGGGGTCCAACATAAACACAGCAGTTTATCTTGTAGAGATGCCTCAGGCTTCACACACTCCTGGTCAGCAGCGCCTGACTGGTTGCTTGTGCTCGAAGCGCTGGCCAGATCCAAGAAGTCAGGTGGTCCAGCGGGTTTCCTCTTTCATAGAAAAAGTGCCTGTGACCCATCTTGCTTCCATTACATCATGGTTAACAGAGTCTGATCCAGAGCAGCAACTGGAAAATAGAAAAAAAAAAAAACATGGGGATTTCCTTAGGTTCCCCGTCCACGTCTTTGGCCATTGGGACACCTACAGGCCAATGAGTTTGCCGCAGGTTTCTCAAACCCTGATGCCTCTGAGCTCACCGAGCAGGATAAGGTAGCCAGGATGACGTGGATGGGGTACTGTCCTCTTTTGGCAGCTCCCCAAGAGCAGACTTTTAGAAGAGAATAGCTTCCAAACAAGAAAAAAGCAATCATTTGGATCAGGCTTTAGTGATTTACACCACAAAGATGTTTTCACTTTAAGAAACAGTGTGCTTGTTCAGTCTTGGGAAACCTACGGATTTGGATTAGCTGGAAACAGCGGCCCAACGCAGAAGGCCACGCAATGTAATGCCTCGCAGTTCCTGCCGGCCACGCCATGGCGACAGCGAGGAGAGGTGCTTTATTGATTTGCATCCGTCATGCCAAGATTGACTCAGCAGGGCTTAGCTCGGTGCGTGCATTTTATTTATCTTGGGATACTACAAAAAAATTAAATAAATAAAAATCCCTGGAGATTTAAAAGAAGAAAAAAAAAAACTAAAAAACACAACCAGGGTGAAAGTGCATTTAGGGAGGAGCTGCAAAGGCGGGTCCAGGGGATATATTATTTTCAGACATATAATAAAATGTGTTTTACATCTTTTTCTGGATGTATGAAATCATATTTTCCCTCAGTTTTTTTTTTTTTTTAAACCGAAATTACAAACATTTTCCACAGGAGCAGGAGTGGAATTCGCGAGTTCAAACAAGGAACACAATATTGTATTATCAGAGCTTAATTAAAATGTTTAAAAATTGGCAGTCACTCGGGTAGTCGCTGTACACTGCACGTGGTACAACCCGCGCACGTTTTCTTCTGATTTCTGGCTTCCCGTTAGACCACAGCGTTTCAAAAAAAACCGTGTCCATGTCTTTGGCGCTTCATGCATTATTGAGATCTCTGAATGACATGAATCAGGGCAAACGGAGGTGCAGAAGAACGTGATTTCATTACAGCCAATGAAGGTCACTCACAAGTGCCATCGACATAAACAAGTATTTCCACCTTTTTTTTTTTTTTAATGGTATTGTCGGGTTCAGGTATGGTGGGGGGGTGACCTTATTTTTCAATATAATACCAAGGACAACTGCGAATACACTTTTGCGCTATGGTAACCATAGCAACAGATGTTTGCACCTGAGAATGCTATTTTGAGGAGTTTTCTTATTTCATAGTAATGTTGACATCTCCAGCTGTGTCTGCTATTCATTCAAATTACAAATAATTGATGGTTTAGTAGCAGGGATTGTGTGACCAAAGAAAAGAAAAGGTTTGCATGATACTGCAAACAAATACATATTTTTATAACGTCGGCCGCTACAACCACAATTAAAAGTTATACACAAAAAAAATACATCTATTCTACTTCAAAATAAAATGCTGCCTACAATTTTACCATGCTAACTTGAAGTAATAATGTTTCTAAATCCAAGCGACTGTCTGCTGAATTTAAATTTTAATAAAGTATGCATGTATGCGGGCATCTATCCGTCTGTCTCTGCTCCACATGCAATACCTATTCCAGTTTTATGGCTACTTTTATTCTTTACATGAAGGAAATTTACGGCAAGTGAAGCCACAATCTTTATTGTCCATAAATTACGCATTAAATGTTTAAATGCTTATCGGTGACTCACGCATGCTCACGCTGAAATGGAGCCAGAGCTGATGTCTCATTTCCCTAGGATGAGGTCAAGGTATGCGACAGCTTTGAGAGGTCACACATTCCTCCATCTGCTGTGCAAGCTGCAAGTTTCCCATCGAAACCCAAAAAATAAAACTAAAAAAAATAAAAGAACATGAATACACTATTGGTACAATCACAGCATCTTCCTGGGCAGCATGCTACTCACAGACATATAAACGTAAAAACAAACAAAAAAACTTGTTAATAAATTAACATGTCTGTCAGTGAGCTGAAGGCCAACAAAAGAAAATATCAGTTTTCATTTGATCTAATAAAAACGAATTTTTCACACAATTTGGATAAATATCTTTGTAGTTTTTTTCCACCCCTTTAATTATGCAATATTATGTAATATTACGTAATATTTGGCTTTAGAACCAAAATGGAAAAACTGCATGCATGAGTGGAAATTTTTATTGCGCGTGCAATTAATGTGGCAGATTATTTATTTATACACTTGTATCATGCCCGCACACGCTCGAGTGTCGAACATATTAAAGCCATCTGTTGGATAGAACAATGGGATTTTTTTACAAATTATGGAGCGGACTAAATGTAAGAGAATATCAGGAGATGATATCAGCTAAGGAAACCAGACTGGAGAGCAGGATCATGAGCAGCTGTAAGAAGCCACACGCTAACGTCGACAAACAAGCCACGTGACAAGGACACCCGCACTCGGCGCTGCGGTTCCCTGTCACCGTGGCACAGGCCTGACATGTACAGGTGGCGGACTAATTTCACTGGGAGCCCGGCGCACTCACACTTTGCTGAATTACAATGAATTCACTGGGGGAGTAGCTAATTTGATGATAATTAATGCTGGAGCGTTCAAGTTACTTCGTAAGGAGACTCTCAAGGACAGGGGAGCGTGAGGACACAGAGACTATTCCCAGACCCCCATCCCTCACCTCAGCAGACCGGGTCTCTCTCCCCGTCTCCACTCCACGGCAACCCTTCCTCTCGCGTGCGGACCTGAGCTTGTTACCATGGAAACACGGGGAAAAAAAAAAAATGTTCTGCCAGATTAAAAGAAAGATTGACAAAAAAATTGCATGTTCCTCCTAGATTGCATTAAACTGGCTGCATTTCACCAAAAACAGTTCCACATACAACTGGGACACTAAAACAGTCTAGTCAGGCAATTTCTAGATGCGTTAATGCTCTATGTTTCATAGAAGCAGTAATAAACATTTCAGTCATCAGGCAACTTGTAATTTTAATGGCCTTTGCAAAGACTTCTTCCGACTGTTGGATTTGAAGCATGATGGACCAGAGCAACATTTACAACATCAGATCTGGGAATACCACAGCGTGTCTAACGCAATATATCTGTATATGCCAGGGCCAGCCAGAGATGAGACTGTCACTCTCAACAATATGGAAAAAAAAAAAAATGCACCTGAATCCCAGGGGGATGCAGAAGGGATGAAGTTAAAGACTGACAGATCAAACGCACCTTGTTCGCAAGTGAAAAAAAATGCCAAATAAAGATGCATTCCAACTTTCTCTGCATGTTATAATTCATGGTAGAATTTATAATAGATCTGCTGCCTATTTGTTTCACTGGTCTATAACGATGCCCCTCATGCTGCTATCTTTTGGTGAGGCAATCCTCAACAGGATGCCCCTCAAAGACTTCGGGGACTGATCTGGTTCTCAGACACCACCACCGTCCATCAGGCGTCTGCAGTTCTATGTAACTAAATAAATGCATATAAATGTCCTTTTATGGTCCCCCCCCCTCTTAAACAGAGGATTAAATGCACCTTAATTTGCATGGTGTCTTGAGTATTAGCTGCCGCCCGGAACTGTCAGGAGATAATTCAATTCGCATGCCGCTGCGATAACTTTAAACAGCGTAAATCTCAGGATAAGGTCAATGGCTGTAAATTTCTCAGCGTCCACTAATTTATTCCAATCCTCCACATGCAGGCTTACTGGGGAACCGCCAGTTCAAGTGCGAGTCGACCCTCCCTGCGGTTAGTTTTTACACGGCTTTACAGCATGATTGATCAGCACTGGAATAAAACGACCTATATCAAGTGATGGATCAAAGGAGATAGAGGGATTCATCAGATATTATATGGTGTTTTTTTTTTTTTGGGGGGGGGGGGGTTATACATAGGCAGCCAAGAAGCCGAACAAAACAGAAATGAATGGGTTTATTTAAATGAGCATTAATAACCTTTGTCAGATTCCAGAGAAATCCACTGGGTTCTAAAGAGAATTCATGTAAACCTGGTCAGAAAGGGCCCCAGTGCCTCACACCCATGAAACAATTTCCTCTATCCCCCAATTATCCGATCATTCTCTATTAAAGTGCACATTTTAAATGGAAATGAAGGCCCTTTAAAATATGTTTCCCTTTTCATTTCCTCGCCTTTGTATTCCAGCATGGACGGCCCCCAACAGGAAGTTACGGAGACACATCCCTAGGTCACCCAAACCTCCCTAATTGTCCAGCACCTTTTATAGCGTCCCCAGGGCCGCCAAGCTGCACAGCAATGCCTTTTGGTCTGAAAGGTCTGCCCGTCCCTCCAGACCTCTTGGATTATTGTGACAGAAACTGGATCAAGTCCAATTAAATTGGTGTTAAATATGATGATAGCCTATTGCTGTGTTCTCCAAATGCTGCAGATGAAATGTAAAAATAAGTAAACGGCAAATACAAGATAAACACAAAAAA
The DNA here is from genome assembly GCA_015164015.2 of Brevimyrus niger. Taxonomy (NCBI): domain Eukaryota; kingdom Metazoa; phylum Chordata; class Actinopteri; order Osteoglossiformes; family Mormyridae; genus Brevimyrus; species Brevimyrus niger. The sequence goes on from JAABNY020000001.1 coordinate 15,413,267, forward strand.
AAGGCACCTTAAGAAAAATATATCACCAGAATTTTACTTAACACCGCTGCCCAAATCAAACCTGTTTTTGCCATCCATTTACAAAGCCATATGCAGTAGCTCCCCCTAGGGGTGTATTGGCAAAATGATGGATGCGACTCGATTGCACAAGTGTTTGTTGGGTGTCTTTGGGGGACAAAAGCAGCACACGGGGATCGATATTAACCATTTACCATATCTTTAGTGGGTGTTTCCGGGTTGCTGCTAGGAATTACGGCCCCCTGACAATGATCTTGGTCCTTTTTCTGACCTCCCAGCTGCTGCATCAGTATTAACCTTAGAAACTCTGCCACTTGGTATTAAATATTTATGAATTCTGGGATATTCATTTATGGAATTCCTTCTTCCTTAAATTTCACAGCTGTTTTCTTAGGCTTTTTAATTAAAACTCTAGTTAATTATTCCATTTGGAGTGACTTCATGGCATAGAAATTGCTACAATATTGGGCTATCAATTATTACATCAGCAGTGGTGTAAACTGTTAACTGGTGATATAGTGAATTTCATAGTTTTCAACTATTTTCTTATGAATGCTTGATAAGTGAAGTTATATATTTACCTGAATATTGAATAATCTGAAAACACAGTAAATGTCATTAATGCTTTTTGTATTTATGAGTAATTATTGTTTCTCTTCTCATTAATTCTGGGCTGATCACAAGTCATTGTTAACTAACTGAATCCTAATGTCTCGGATGGGGGGACTCAATTTTCGAGTGGGTCACAGTCATGAGCCACAGAAAACTCTGAGGTATGTCTCCCTCTTTTTGGAGCACAGTGCCCCCAGTGGGGGGAATCTGCATCAATCCTCTTCTGGAGTTTCAATCCATTTACCAGATCCTCCACTGCAAAAATACATATTTGGCCAATCAGTGTATGAATGAGATGCCTATGAGTAGCAATAGCGTGTTCAACTGAAGATATTATAGAAGATACCAATATTCAAGAAAAAAAAAACTAATAATAAAAAAAGCAACCACAATAAATTAAGGTACAGAGAGAGAAGTCTCGTGAATGCAAGTCTCAGCCAGCAAGCTAAGCATTCCTCACGATTCTCCAGTCAGGAGACACTTTTTGTAGCTGCTCGGTAGCTAGCTAAGAGAGAGCGTGTTGCTCAGACACTTGTCGTTGACCTGGGATCCTCAGTAAAGTGCTATTTGATTTGTTTCTATGGCAATCGCTAAGCCATCAGCCGTCCCGGGACCAGCTATGCTTCAAGCAAAGCCAGGAGCTGCTTCCCTAAACCGGACTCTTATGTCCTAGAGTGAACACATTATGAAAAATAAAATGTCACCAAGTTAAAAAGCGCTGAGGCAGCTGCCTTGGCAGGCGAGTGCAGTGTGCCAGCTATCAGCGGCTTGCAGTGCGACGCTAATCCCTTACATTGAGCTGCCTTTCAATTTACGCGCCGCCTCAATCTTTCTGCCCATGATTTAGCTCCGGGTCGGGACTTAACAGGGCCACTAAAATGTGACCTTTCTGCATGAAGTATTAAATTAACAAAGCATTTTATTTGATTGCCATAACTTGTATGTTATTATTTGCGCGTTACCAAAATACTTTTTTGTTTGTGTGCATATGGATTTCTCTATTCACAAATTTTTGCTCACCATGCCACATTTATCAGCTACACAGAAAACATAAAGTGAGTGAAAATGTGATGGTACTATCTGGGTAAGAATTTTACAGTTCCTTCACTAATTTTTCAAAAGTTAGCACTCCCCGTCACGGATTCACATAAATAACATACGGTATAAATAAAGTATATAACAGTTACAAGAGAAAGTTATTTATATACCAATAGCTGGGGTCCTCAAAGAGCCTTTAATCATTCCAGGGAGATGAGATCAATGTGTAATTTGAAAAGGGAATGGGGAAGAGATGACATGGTAATTATTATTGATCATTTCCGTGCACATTTTCCCAAAAGGTCTGCAGGACTAAATGTTTGCATTTATTAATTTAATTTACTCAGGAGGCTCCAGCCCAAGACAGCAGTGCTGGGTTAAAACAACAAGTGCCAACAAGCAGGGTTGCCTGATAAATGCTCTATAAACATGGATGAATGGGTTAAGTAGCAGGGCGGAATTGATGGACTTATGGCACAAACAGAAACGCCCCACTTAATACGGGCCACAACAAGTCAAAACAACAGCATGTGTCATGTTAGGAGAGTGAAACCGTCACGTTTAGTTAGCAGCAACGTTAGTCCACAGCAGCATAGACGTGAGCATCAGAGAGCAGGGTCAGCTAGAATCCCTGAAGCAGCTGAGGTTCAGAGCTTTGCTCAAGGATCCATTACAAAAACACTCTGCCAACTGCGTGAACCAGCAACCTACCGAAGAATGGCACACAGTATTAACCCACTGAGCAGCTCTAAATAATAATGGTGCATGTTTCCATGCACAGCTGAGTAGGGGTTATGTACATTCCTGCAGGATGGAACACTGCTTCCCTCTACTGGCCTGTTGGGATACACTGGAGGATATCTGGATATATACCTAATCACTTGCACAATCAGCTTACACAGAGTAGCCTTAACATTAAAACCACTGACAGGTGAGTGAATAACATTGATTCTCTTGTTTCATTGGCACCTGTCAGTATCAGGGTGTAATGATGTGTTAAACAAGTAAACAGTGCCGGAATCCAGCAGGTTTTCTATCCTACCTGGTCCCTGATGAGCCACGTGGAATCTCAGACAGATAGTAACTCATCAAGTAGGATAGAAAATCTGTTGGATGCTGGCATTCAAGGAGCAGGATTGTCAACACCTGCATTATGGGAAGAAAGCAAGTTAACAGAGACAGTTTGATGCTCTGGACAATGATCTGCTGAGAAACCTTGGGTTCTGGTATTCATGTGGAAGTAACTTTGACATGTACCATTTCCCTAAACATTGCTGTAGACAAAGTACAACCCACCATAGGAATGGTATTTTCCAATGACAGTGGCCTCTTTCAGCAGGATAATACACCTTGCCGCACTGTTCTTGAATGGTTTGAGGAACATGAAAAAGAGTTAAAGGAGTTGATTTGGTCTCCAAACGCCTAAGATGTTAATCCGATTGTCCATCACATCCCACAGATGCTCAAACAAGTTCAATCCATGGACACCCCACCCCATACCTTACAAGACGCAAAGGATCTACTGCTAACATCTTGGCGCCAGATACCGCAGGACACCTTTAGAGGTCGCATGGAATCCATGCCTTGATTGTTCCGATCTGTGCTGGTGGCATGAGGGGACCCACACAATATTAGGCAGGTGATGTGAATGTTATGGCTGATTGGTGTATATTTAAGTTATTTCGTGTGGTAGAGAGTAGATACATGTTCATATGTGAAAATGCTGTGGAAGTCAGATCTAGCGCTTCACTTCCCGCTCCCCATTTCAGTTGATTCACAACCCAGGGTCCATCACAGTAAAGCAGGGGTAGCCAATCTTATCTGCAAAGGGCCGGTGTGTATGCTAACTACTTTTAACTGGTTTGATTCTTCTAGCACTTTGACAAGTTTGTTTCCTTGATCAAAAGACTCACCCAGATGTTTCATATTAATACAAGTGATGCATGCATTATTATAGGAAACGAACCAGTTGGTAGACAGTAAAAACTCAGTGCTTAAGTGAAATCCAGGTCTTTTTAATTGAAATGGTAGTTTACTAATCCTGTCCTAGCTCAAATTGTCCTCCTAGACATTGATTTTAAGGTCAACCTAGTTTAATTAAAGCGTTTTTTAAATGGTTTCATGCTCTCTTTAGATTTGCAAACTGCCCTTTTGAGAAACGTACTATAAAATGGTACCTTATTCTTTAAATTAAACTGGCAAGCAAAAGAAAACTACAGTAGCAGGACTTTTACAGAAACCGGTTCCACAAAAATAAACGTGCTCAGATGACCAAGTCAAGCACCACCTAATCGCACCTTTATAAACCCAATAACCATAGTAGCCATGCCTTATAAGAAACATGTTCATTCCCAAATAACGACAGCAAAACTTTGTTAACTCAATTAAAACTTGGCCAAAGGTTATTTAAATTATTTAAATAAGCCCTCAAGCATGGAACGCCGCGTAAATGTGCGAGTAAATCTGGAGAGGGTCCAGAGAAACAAATGGCTCTTAGCTCGCCTTCACTGTCGATTTCTCTGCGTCACTGCCCAGTACTTATCTGTTATTATGGTTTACAGGAGGCACATATTACACTACCTACAAATGACAATAAAATAAGCGTTAACTCATTTAAATGTCAGTGAGAAAGGCTGCACAGAGTCCGCACAAGATGGTCTGGTACGAGTCGAACAGAGAACGGGTCAAAGGGATTATGTACCTCAGGTGGCAGAAAGGTGACACTGTAGGACTCACACACAAACTCGAAGGTGGCTTTGCAGTCATCACACTGTTCCGCTGACAAAGTTCCATGTACAGAAGTAGATTAATTCTGCGGCTGCAAAAGTTTTCTGTACGCCTCGATAATGGACTGACCACCGACCTTACGCTGCCAAAGCGCGGCAGCCAACCCCCGTTGCCGTCCTACAGCAGTGCAGCCAATGGGAAGAGAGTATTCAGGGAGATTGGGGCGGAGCCTAGCCCCAGGTGTCTGCGCCTGCGCGGTCGGGGTGGAGCGCTGTAATTGGCGTTGATGTGGTGTCTTGTAACGCCTCTTTATTGTTGGAGTCGTCCGATCATGTATAGACAAACTAACTTTTTACTATGGAAACTTCGATATTTAAAGTGAGTACCTCCATAATGAGCCGCCAATCAGGATTAACCTTTAATAATAATCAGCAGCAGCATGATAGCACTTGTTAAATTGCAATAACAAGCTGCCTACATTATCTGTCAACCTGTAATTAGGGCATAATATTTTTAAATACTTTAAAATAATTTAATATGGAAACAAAGTAATTATGCATGGTTCTCCTGAGCTGTTGACTTTTTGTGCTTAGTATTAAGGTACGTAAATCGTGGAGACACCACAGTACATCTGTGACAGAGAAGGCTCTGTCTTATAAGGCTGGACAAAGCATACATGGCTTTAGAGTGAGGCAGGTAGGTCTGGTGATCTAACGTCTTTAACCACACGTGGTTCCTGTAACCACACGTGGTTCCTGTGTGTTTTATTCAGTATTCAGATAACTTTATCTATCCCTGAAGTTCCACAACCTACCCAGTCCATATAAATATCTCAGTACAGAACATTCAGGGCTATGTTCTGATTCTCCAATTCAGGTCACACCTGTTCCTGATCTGTGTCTCATGGCTGTGCAGCTGAGCCACAATGTCACCGGAGCTGAGGTCTTGCACATAGCCCGAGATGACTCCAATAACCTCTTCAGGTATAAAGGGCATGTTCAGAGTATAGCTACTTACTTAGTTTTTGAAAGATCTTGTGGGGGGGGCATCAGGGAGCCGGCCCTTTGTGGCATGACGACAGGTGGCGCCTGTGTCTGGCGTGTTCAGCTGCACCATGTGTGTTCGGCGTCTGTTCCACACAGCGTTCAGTTCCGCACGACGCCGAGGGACAGCACCGGGGTGCCGCACGTCCTGGAGCACACAGTGCTCTGCGGCTCACAGAAGTACCCCTGTCGAGACCCCTTCTTCAGGATGCTGAGTCACTCCCTGGCCACCTTCATGAATGCCTTCACAGGTCCTGCGACAGACATGCCACGACTTAGAATGTGGCCAGCTGCATTGCTGAATGCTAATTCTAAAAAAAATCGTACAGTTACGCTTAACGCTCCTAAATGCAATATTTGATGGCATTAATTAGTTAACTATTAAGCAAAACAGTAAAGACTGTCCCTGACCTGCCACCTATGCAACGCACAACGACTTGCACATACAAACAAAGACTGCCTTTTTGAGAAATGAAAAGAAAGTGAAGTAAGCGTATGTATAAACAAATTCATGTACGCTTGGTAGCGATATATCGCCTATTACGTGCTGCTTATTAACTGCTGCGGCGACATATTAACTGGCAGTGCCACCACCCTGGCCTCAGATACTGTACATATTCCAGTTTCATCCTCACACCAGAAAGTCAGTGAGATTATCCAAATTCTGACATATGTCAGTTTCAATGTATGTCTGTCAGAATGCAACAGAGTTGTAAGTTGGAGACAGTCTATAAAGATATTCTGTTTTATTTTTATATCTTACAAAATGTTCTGTATTGTTGCCTTTGTGTGCTGTTATTTCAGCAAGTGATTACACTATATATCCATTTTCCACTCAAAACGGGAAAGATTTCCAGAATCTCCTCTCCGTTTATTTGGATGCCGTGTTTTTCCCAAGCCTCCATGAGTTGGATTTTTGGTAAGTTTGCCACTGGGGCAGCCTGCTTGAACGTGGCCACTGGCTACACCTCCCTTCATGCATGTGTATGGCCCCCTCTGAGGCCGGGGACCGACAGTCCCAGCCTGCTTCTGGAAGGAGGGATCCATGCCGCAAAGAACTTCCATTTAGCAGCTTTTTCTGTTCGTACAGGCAGGAGGGATGGAGGCTGGAGAGTGAGAATCCCACAGATCCTGATTCTCCGCTGGTGTTTAAAGGCGTCGTCTTCAGTGAAATGAAAGGGGCGTTTGTAAGTCACAGTGAAGAATAAAAACATGTATTGATAAAAACAATCAAACAAATAAAACAATAGTTGCCTTTGGCAAATCCTTGCAAAACTGGAAGTGTGCATGTTTTATCATGAATATGTTATTAAAACTTAATTCTATAATTTATTGTGATGTTTAATTACCCGCATCAGTAATTAATTGGCCAACCCAGTCCTTAGGGACCTAAATGATCTTACTGAATAATACAAATTAAACAACAGACTCACGGGTTAGGCTGTGCTGGGTTTTTTTTGCAGCAGATGTTTCACCAGCCTTACCTAGCTCACCCTTTCAGGCTCTCAGCGAGAGCCTCTTCGCTCAGCACCTCCAGAACAAGCTCCACCCAGCCCACACCTACTCGGTGGTCTCGGCTGGAGATCCCTTATCCATACCCGACCTGTCCTGGGAGCAGCTGAGGTGGTTCCACACCAGACACTATCACCCTAGCAACGCGAGGTATTGCCCAGAACCATCGGGCCAGAACTATCACACCAATCACAAGAGCATCTGTAAAAAAGGCCGATTCTCCTGAAGCTTGACCACTTGCTCTCAGATTTCATTGCTTGCTGGAATCGAGATCTTTGTATATGGGGAAAAGTGCATGTTAATATACAATGACACATTGGTGTTTTTTCAGGTTCTTCACTTATGGTGACCTACCTCTTGAGCAGCATCTGAAGCAGATCGAGGAGCAGGCGCTTTCCAGGTTCGATCGGATCGACCCCGACACTGCTGTGCCCCTGCAACCCCGCTGGCATTGTCCTGTGAGTTTGTCATGGGTGGATCAGGAAGGAGACTTCCCTTAAACAGAAAACAGAGAACAGTCACGTTATATCAATAAGTGCTGTTTCAGTTACCACGGGAGCAATAAATGTGACTTTTGTTTGTGAATGAACTTTGACAGTACTGCTCATAATCGTAGCCACGGGGACTAGCCTAGTAAACCCTGACCCCGTGTTTTTGCGCTTCCAGAGGGAGTACCACATAAGGTGTGGCTCCAACCCTTTGGCCCCGGAACCTTCTAAGCAATGTTGCCTGACTGTGAGCTACCTTCTCGGGGAGTGCGTACCATTCTGTGGTCACCCACTGTCAGACACACCGAACTATCAATGTTTTGTCACATCTTTTTACACATTACAGTAATAAGCACGCCTTGGTGACACTGCTGAAATCTTTGCCCAGCGTCACAGATACGTTTGAGGCCTTCACACTGAACCTTCTGTCCTCACTGATGGTACTTGGACCCAACTCGCCATTTTACAAGGCGCTGATTGAACCCAAGCTCGGAGGTGCCTTCTCTTCCATCACGGGGTGGGTTTGCATTGATTTTATTTATTCCCAGCGATGATGACGTGCAAAAATGTTCACATGTTTCTCCAACAGTTTAATCACTGCCATCATCTTGTTTATTTTCAGATACGATGGAAGTAAAAGGGAAGCATCATTCTCCATTGGCTTACAGGGAATATCTGAGAAAGACATGGAGAGAATTAAAAGTATCATCCTCCAAACCATAGACTACGTTGAAGCGTAAGAATTATCATTATCATCTTAATGGCAGCAACAGAAATTTCAAAATAAAAAGGTCATTAGTCCCCATACATGAAGGTCAATTGGTTCTAGCCCCCCCCCCCCAAATTACACCTAAAAGTGATTTTTTTTCCTTTTTTTAAGCATTTAAACACAAAATGAACAGGATAAAACAAGAAGAGGATTTTTTTCTTAATGGCTCCTAAAACGATAAAGATCTTATCCCAACATTACCCCTGTCCTGCCCAAATCGTCCGCTCCTTCCGTGTGCCACGCCCCCTCGTTAACCTCGTGTGGGATCCCCGTGTGATCAGCTGTTTCTGGTTGTTGTCATCAGTCCTTTGTATTTAGTCCGCGTTTCAGTTTGTTTCCCCAGTCCGGTCATTGGGTGCGTTCGACTTGCTTACAGCGCTGGCTTAAAGCAAC
>JAABNY020000001.1:15431896-15450338 GCA_015164015.2 Brevimyrus niger
GCCACTGTCGCCTATGGCTTACTCACTGGGGGCTTTGGGTGGGGATGCTGTAAAGCGCTTTGAGACGATGTAATGTCATGATAATGTGCTATACAAAAATAAATTTGTTGTTGTTGTTATCTCCACCAAAAAGAATTGCAGACCCAGCCAGCTGAATGTACTGACAGTACAGACAGACAGGAGTTTATGGAAGCTCAGTATCAGACTTAAATGGCGTTATCACGACATCAAAGTGAGTCCTACACTAATCAAAGCCTTACCGTTTTGTTCCTAACAGTGATCCACCTTGTCCGGTCCAGCCTCCCACATCAGCCCACTTCACCTCCTTGATCTGAGGGTGAAAAGCGGGTAAAGTGCAGGGGAGTCATTTGCACGTTTCCTCTGGACGAGTCAGCAGGGTTGGGGTTAGCAGCAGGTGAAAACAATCATGGAAAGCTAGGTAATTCTAATAGTAAGGCACTGTGTGAATTACTTTTACCACCATAGCAAATCTGAAAAGTATCTTTACCTTCATTGACATTTATTTAATTTAACAGATGCATTTTTCCATAGCAAGTAGCATAGTACAAACATTCAGGCTGTCAAGGAGTCCATTAAGCATAAGTGTAGCTAAGCTGAGCTTCCATTGAATATCTAGGTATGTGTGTAAGCTGTTTTGGAGCAGGAGCAACACAACATCAAACAAACAAAGCAAGAACATAATATGACAATTATTAAATGTACAGTAACAGAAAGTGCAACAATAAGAGAGTTCAAGAAACATGGAGTAAGCTAGTACAGGTATTATCCTGTGTTATCCCGATATCTAAGATATGACATTAGTTGTTTTAAATCCTCTGTGGAGCTTCTGGACAAATTTGCTTTAAATGTATTCAGCAGATGCTTTTGTCCAAAGCGACACAGAAGTGAGGCGGATCATCCATCACAAACACACAGCTGTCAGGTCCAAGCCCTGCTAGGCTGAGCTTCCAGTGAAATGAAATGGCCATCAAGACGCTCGTCAGTGTAAACACCACTGCCATGGGACACACTGTGCAGATTGTGAGACTAATTAGCTTACAGACCTATCTAATAGAATCCTTTTACCGAGTCGCTTTGAGACACCGCAGGGGTAGGGCCATGCATAGAGATTAAGATGTGGGCTAAAGCAGCACAGCGCCTTCTACTGGACAGTAAGTAAAATGCTTCCTGGATGGCAAATGGGTGGATATATTAAAAAATAAGCATCTACTGACATTGGTAATGGAAAAATCTGGGCTTTAGAACCATCAGTGGGTGACAATTTGTTGCTGACTAGTTTAATCTAAGTCATAAATTAGGTTATATTATGTTGGTAAAGTCTTATGTACCAGGAGTATAAAACACCAGGCTAAGGAGTGCTAAGCCAACAGTGTTTTGCTATTAGTGGGTGTGGTGTCTGTCTGTCAGGGCAGAAATGACAGTAGTGAGAGGCGGACCTGTCCGTGGTAGAAGCCCTCGAAGCCATCATAGACCGCAAACATCTTGTGTCCCTCGGAGATGCCCACCCTAACTGCCGAGCGGACCGCCGCGTTCATGCCTGGCGCCGGGGCCCCCACATTCAGGACAGCCACGTTGAAGGAGCTCTGGGGTTGGGGGGGGGGGGGGGGGGGACAGATCTGCATCTCAGAAGAATACCAGCCAGGTTTGCCTGGTCACTAAGCAACAAGTCATTAGTATGGCAGTCTTTCTCGATCGCTTTGGAGCATTTTTAAAATGACCATTAACATATGCAGAATGACAAGTATAATCCGTAAACCATGACGTCATTTCGGCACAGCAGAATGCAAATGTTGTAGTACGTATATGCAAATGGTTTTGTACAACTGTTATCATTTGACACAGTTTTCAATTTATTTAGTCTTGTTGGTCAAAATTGATGATGTAATTTCCCACTGTAATAATTTTACACCCAAAAGTATATCTGTATGTGATCATGGTGTCAGCCACCACTTGCAACATAGTTAACTATGAATTCAAAAAGATTAAATAATATATTGCATAAATTGCAGTGATAAGGCATTATGTTTCAGAACAGGATTCTGTTCTTATACTGCTGTGTGAATTTTATGTTTACTATTGTACTGTGTCAAGATTTGAGGACATTATGTGTGCATGTGAGTGCTTCCTCTTGCCAGTGAACTTTACATACTGTAATGTAGGGCCTTCAAATGATGAAACTGCTGGCATATTTGAAATGAATAAATATCATTTTGCTAAAGAAAAATTATCAATCAGTGACACTGAGAAAGAGAAAAAAATGATTATTATTCCGAAATTTGGAGCTCATGTTTACACTGACATCTTTTAAGACAAAAGACAAAATATGTAAGTATTTTGACTCCCAGGGTTTCATTTCGGTGGCACTGACTAATTCACTGGTGGAATTATTCGCTTTTCAGACATGAGTTAATTGTTTTGGTTAAATTACAGGTTTTTGCAGCTGAACCAGTGTTGTACTATACGCAAGAATTGTTTTGAGAAATGCTCTTAGAGTCTTGAGAATGTTAAGCATGTTTCAAGAAATATGCCCAATCAACCAAGAAAAACTGTAATAAAGCCCCTTCTATAAAGTTCTCTGGAGCAAACATTGTACAGATGATAGACAGAGAGTCAGGCAGGTAGACAGATAGACCGGTAGACATACTGTAGGTACACATTCTGTAAAGCACAGACACACTTACATGTGGGAGCTGAGATTCTCTATGGCACAGACACACTTACATTTGGGAGCTGAGATTCTGTATGGCACAGGCACACTTACGTTTGGGAGCTGAGATTCTGTATGGCACAGGCACACTTACGTTTGGGAGCTGAGATTCTGTATGGCACAGGTACACTTACGTTTGGGAACTGAGATTCTCTATGGCACAGGCACACTTACGTTTGGGAACTGAAATTCTGCATGGCACATGCAAACTTACATGTGGGAGCTGAGATTCTCTATGGCACAGGTACACTTACGTTTGGGAGCCGAGATTCTCCATGGCACAGGCACACTTACGTTTCTGAGCTGAGATTCTGGTTTCCGGTGAGCCAGAAGTTTGTAGGTCTTCAGGTTGTTTTCAAAACTCCTGCATTCATGGAAAAAAAAGCGCAGAAAGCCTCAAGGCCGGCCCTCTTTGTGTCACACAGGCCAGACACCATGCTACAATGGGGATTACAGTCCCTGAACACAGATGCTTGGCTTGGTATTCAACATCACTTGGATAATGCCTTTGCAGAGGTGAGGGGTTGTTACCGGCGCAGTTCCTGCCCACGCCGTACCCCCCCCCCCCCCCATTATCATGGTTGGCCAACATGCCGTCTCGCTGGGAGTGAACACGTTCTCTAGATGCGGTCGCGCACCGTAAGCTCAGACGACCCGGGAAAAGCAGTGCTCAGTCTCCCCACCCCCCCCGTGTAATTTTCCACTCGGCTGCTCCCTTTATCGTCTCCCTTTTCAGACAGCGTTCCAGCTTGCCTCCAGGACCAGGGCTGGGGAGGGGGGGGGGGTAGCAGTAGGGGGTGTCTTCAGTATGGTACAAACCTGCCACGCAGTTTCACAGCTTCTTCAAACTTCTTCTCGTCCATGGCCTTCTGCACCTCCTGAGTCTGTTTAAAAAAATACATCATCCAACCAATAACTCCTTATTTTATCTACCCATCCATCTATGGACAAAGGTACAGTATGTGGCATCTCCTCCTACAACTTCCCACCAAGGTCAGTTCCAATGCATCCATCCATCCATCCATCCATCCACATTCTTTAACCACTTCTTTTCTTTAGGGTCACATGGGGTCCAGAACATATTTTGAAGGGTATGGGTACGAGGCAGGGAACAACCCAGAATGGGCCACCAACGCATGACAGGGTACGCTCACACATGCACAGTCTGGTAACAGATTACCTGGAGGAAACCCCATGATGACACAGGGAGAACATGCAAACTCAACACATATGGAGCCAGGGCAGAGACTTGATCCCTCCTGCCAGAGGTGTGAGGAAACAGTGTGAGTCACTGCACCACCCCCCCTCCTATGGATTAATTACCATGTAAAAGGTTGGGGTCTGGGTTCTGCATCAGAGGAGACGTAGGACACAAGGACGGGATGGTAGGCTGTCATAGGTCATGCAAAAAGACCAAGTCAGACAACAATTCACTGGAGCAGTACCTCTTTGGGTTGAAATACATAACCCATCCCAGCGTTAGTAGGATATGCTGACTTTGCTAACTTTAAAACACAAGCTAATTTGAAAACTAAAATTATATATTTTTTTAATCATTTTTAGTGCCCCATGTTCTAAACAGCCCTGCTTTGTAGCATAGATGGAAAACAATTTAGGTTATGCCTTTTATATGTCAAATATGCTTATTAAATATCTCTGGATCAAGCTAATAGCCAGAATAAAATTTTTTTTTGGGGGGGGGGGTGTCCAACAACCCTCTGTATATTTCATCAATAAGGGTTGGGTGCAGGTTCCCATCCGGGAATTTCACTGACCAGGGGGCTAAACCACAATTTTGAGGGAGAATAATTTTACTACCTGGCCAATGCCTGATCAGCAATAAAAGTTATTTTGGAAGATATTTTTCTACATGCCAATGCATGCCTGTTCTGGACGCCCTGAACCTTACAGCTACACGCTCCCAGGTGGAGTATGATGGTCCAAGAGACACAACTGGGCCCAGGAGTGGGAACGCACCATCTGCACACACTCCATGAGGGGGAGCCGCACTGCCTGGTTACCGCGGAGTGACACGACGCAGGCCTCGGTGCTCGGGGACGCCTCCAGCAGGGCCAGGACTGCCTCCACACCCATTCGGCTCGCCTGGGGGGGGGCACAAATACTTCAACCAACAGAACTGGAAAAAACGTACAGCCCAGATCAGGATCACTGTCCAGAATGACACAGTAGTGACAGAATCTGACCACAACCTGCATCTACACGCCAAGAGGGGCAGAACACAGCCGCAATACTGATCACAGGCACACGGGGCAGTGTTACGATTTACCAGGATCCTGTCGAAGGCTGAGGGCGTGCCGCCTCTCTGCACATGGCCCAGGATGGTCACACGGGTGTCGAACCCCATGCACCGTACGACAAGCTGGGAAAGAAGACGCCAACACGTCAGCAACGCTGAAATCAGTCTGACAGTAAACCTGCCACCATTTTAGTGTTAAGAAACACGTGCACAGCATGAATATGCCGCTTTTATCTCTATTACAAATGTCATAATTAATATTAATTTTTGACAACAGAAAATCACTAACTTGGACCCCACTTTCCGCATGGAAATGAGAGAGATCCTTCCCTACAGCCAACACATCTGAGAGTTCATTCTGGGACTCACATCCTTTACATAGTCAGAGGTGATAGTCGTTCCGTGCTTGTCAGTAGCTCCTTCAGCAACTATGATGATGTTCAGCCTTGAGCCTCGAGATCGAGTCTGGACAATGGCAGTACAGTACTTAGTGTCTATAGTTCCCGCAACATTTACTTTTATCTCTGATGCAGTACCAGCAAGGAGAACTAGTGGGCGCCACTCACCTCCGACAGCTTCCTGCACATCTTCTCTTCCCAGCCATCATCTGGGGGCATCTCGGGGATCAGCACCCAGTCTGCTCCACATGCCAGAGCACTGACCAACGCCAGGTACCTGCAGAAAATGCTCACAACTTCATCTCTTAATCGCTGTGTTTAATTACAGCTAGATTAGATTAATCAACCCTTCTGGCAAGGTAATAATTAAGCCTACAAAAGCCTTCCAGAATAGCTTCAGCTAGAGACATGCACATTTCACATCTGTTTTGGTGATGGCTACTAACATGCAGAGAAGGGTCTTACCCACAATGCCTGCCCATGACCTCCAGCACAAAAGTCCTTTGATGGCTAAAGAGAATCAATCAGTATGTTTGGTCATAAACAAATAGATAAAAATGCGGAATTTAAAGTCAGCAAAAAGACGTCTTGGGGGACCGGGGATACCTCTGGGCAGTGGTCATGATTGCATCCACAACCTCAATGATCCGATGCAGGGCGGAGTCCGTCCCAATGGTCATGTCGGTGCCGCAGAAGTCATTGTCGATGGACCCGACCATCCCCACGATGTGAAGGGCGGAGTATCTGCTCGCAGCCTCTTCCTCGATCTCCCCTGAAAGATGTCGGGGTTAGCGAAGCTTTATTTAAACTTTATTAAAGCAGAGTTATATCAGCTTTCACCAACACAAGCCAAGCCAGGGGAAACACATTTTACAAATTCATCAATCATTTCATAAAATGATTTTTGTGAACCTCTAATTTTGGTTGACTGATTCTGGATATCTCCAATTAAGGTTGAGCCCTATGCTGGGATAGGCTCCACCCCCCCCCGACTCTAAGCAGGATTGGCAGTTGGAATGTGGACGGATAGGTTTATGGATGGATGTCAATGTTTCTGGGATGCACCACTCAGTCCTTGACAGCATTCAGAGTAGCTCATCTCCAGCCCTGTGTTTTTATAGTGACCCACCCACATGGTCTGCACCCCCCAATGTTGTACCTTGCTGCACCAGCTCATCCAGCAGGCCACTCCACTCCTCCCTGAACAGGTTGGCCCCGGTGAGGCTGCCGTCGCCACCAATGACGCACAGGTTGGTGATGCCACGCTGCACCAGGTGGAGGGCGGCTTTCAGGCGGCCCTCGTGCGTGCGGAACTCGCTGCAGCGGGCGCTGCCAATGACAGTGCCACCCTGGTGGAGGACAGTGGACACTGCACTCGCTCAAGCAGCATGCAGCCCTGATGCATCTCAACCTACACTGACAGGGTGGCTGCATTTAACTACAGAAGATGATAAAATCAATTATTGGTCAATCATCAAAAACTCAACTTAAAATTGCATGTCCACCGTCTCCTAAGAAACGCTGCAATGTAAATACCCACAAGCAGCCATAGTCCTGCTGAGCACTCAGGCAGGAAAGCCCTCCATACCCACTCACCATCTGCAAAACGCTGGACACGCTTTCCCACGTCGCCTCCTTAATATTCTCACCACCGTCCACCATACCCTGATAACCCTAGAAGGAAGCGGACGGGAACACACTTAATCAAGCTCCACCTCTGCACCAACGAGGACTTTATTAAACCAATCAATAGGCATCATTTGCTTCAACATTACGCATGTCCCAGGATAGCGCATCAGCTAACAGCGTCCATTTGTACAGGATTGACAAACAACAACAAATTAAAATGCAGAAATGAAACAAATTTAAATATAAAATTAAAAAAACAGAAGCTCTTCTGTAAATTTTATGATATTTACCACTGGATCAGAGCTGATTCTCCCTCAGCAGGCATATAAATTTGTTATGTCAGTGTATTATATATCATATATTGGTATACAACTAACTTCATGAATGAAGTAGACTTTAGCTCCAACGTAGATTCCCATTCGAATGACAGCACGGACTGCAGCATTCATCCCTGCAGAGGCAAACGATGAACGAAAACATTGTCAATGGTCAACACAAAGCAGGGTCAACAATCTACACCAAGAATGATCAACACAGCACCCCACAAACCCATCAAACACACATCCCATTAAGATTCTTCAAAGCTTTGGCTGTCAGCTGTTTCCTAGGGCACACCAGCCACCAGCAGAGAGAGGAGCCAGAGGGTCCTAAATGAAGTACCCTTGGGGAAAACATGACCAGCAACCCGATTACTCCCAACAGTGATCATGATGATCTAGACTGATGCCAGTGAGCTCTACCAAGCCTGGGGGTTCAGGCCTCAGAAGGGTGTGTCAAGCCTGCACAGGTCCAGCTCCACAAAGCTCCCAGAAGGTTATCTGCTGAACCATGGTGGCTTTCAGGTAGGACACAACAGTTTCAGGTGAGCTTTGATACCACCAAAGAGTATACTCAGTAAAAGATCAAAGGAGATTTTACATTGCTCTGTATAAATCGTATTAATTATTGAAGGGTAATCTATGCATTTTTGACAATACTTAATACTCACCTCACACCTTCACACATTATGGTTTAACAATTCTCCACGCATGTCACAGGATTTCTTCTCTCCTTTCTCTCAAAGATTTTTCATTAATGTGGAACAAGCAGACAATAGAAGCTGTACCAGATTAATTAGTGTGCACTGGATTATGGTCTTTATTCAAGGTGTTATCCTAATTGGCATACTTTAAATAACTAAATTATGCCTTATTATTGTTGCTAGGAAGCAATCAACGAACTCACAATGACATTAAAGCAGCTGCCTCACATTGTAAAAGTAATTTGATAAACATACTGAGATCCCATCAAATAAAATGCATTTTTACATGCCGACTTGCTTAAATTAACAGTTAAATAAGGGGAGGATTAGGTTCAGACGCTCCTCTACTTATGAACTTTCAACTTACGAACTTTCAGACATACGAACGAAGAGGACTGTAACTCCAAATTGTGTTCATTGGGCTCCCGTTTCCTGTCCACAACATAATTTTCTGCGCGGCAGTTTCGCCAAGTACGACTTCCGGCCACTACTCCCGCCACACAGTAGCGTAGCGTGCGGACTCCCAGCATATCCTAGTTATCTGTACTTGCGAATATCCTTAAAATGATGATGAATAACGACTTACGAACGTTTGAAATTACGAACGGCCGTTCGGAACGTAATTCATTAGTAAGTAGAGGAGCGTCTGTATTACCAATGCCTATTACGTAAAGTATTGTATTGTGTACCTTGCTATTGTACCACGTACATACGTGTACCACGTATTGTGGCATGTAAAGATGGCATTGCAAGTTCTATGGAAAACCATAAATACTGGGGCAATATTACCGTCGATCAATTGTAATATTATATATTATAGTCATGATATGATCAGAAAATATGAAAATGTGATCTTTACCACCTTCCACTGTACTTTTCAGGGTAAAAATGTTAACCCCAAAGGTACTTTTACCCCAGCACCTTTTAGCTCTACCAGGAAGGTCATAAATCCTGAGCCCTGCGGAGTCCTGTATAGTATGGCGGCTTCTTCGGGCATATTCATAGACGTCATCGGGATAAAAGGGAATTGCTGTTTACCACAGCACCGACAACACTCACGCGTTGATCATTATATGAATTAGGAGAAATATTACCCTATTCACAGGTCTCTATTGTTTTACTTAACATAGAGCCTAGATCCCAATTAAACACTTCCTGCTTTCTAAATTCAAAACTGCAGTTTATTAATAAATGGTAACTGACGGAAATCCGCCCCCGCAATGCAGTGATGCTGGTTTACTGATGAAAGACCCCGGTATGCATCTGTCTAAAAAGTGAATTTCTCAGTGACAGTGCTGAAGATATACGGGCATGTCGGTTAATAAGCAACGGGGGACGACGACTGGGCTGTATATGATGATGAAATGATTCGCACAGCAGCTGAAATAATAATACATTGAAATATTAATTCAATTTGAGGCAGCCGCTTATGAAACAGTTTGCTCTGCGACTGTCTGCGATACGGACGATATTATTATCTGCGACTCGCTGTATTTAATGTGGATGTTACGGGTCGAGTCCAATGTCACCCAGTGTGGTTACCTTGCGCATCTCCTCCGCTCGTCAGCACGGCGATGGCTTTTCCAGCCCCACAGAGGCTCTCGAAAAACTTCTTATTATCGGGCTGCTTTTCCATCTCTGCACTCATCCTCCAGCGGGATCTAAGTAGGAGTCAAAGCCGGGAATGACGCGTTAAATACCGAGCCGGTTCCGGCACGGTGTCGCCGCTGCGATGGCTGTCCAGAACCCCTCCTTTCCCTTCCTTTACTGTTCCCCTGTTCGCCTGGCTTTCCCCATGGCTGCATCAGCAGTTTTTCCAGCTCCCCTGATTAAATGACACAGTGCGCATCCAATAGTAGCCTTTATTAAAGCGTCTATATGCGCATCTCTTTGCCCCCTTAAACCTTATCTGCGCATCTCCGTCTGCCCTATTAAACCCTACCGCGCATCTCCGTCTGCTTTATTGACCCCGTCCGCGTATCTCTGTCTGCTCCATTAAGTCATATCTGCGCATCACTTTCTGTGCTATATTAAACCCTATCTGCGCATCTCTGTCTTCCATATTTAACCTTGTCCGCGCATCTCTGTCTGCGTTATTAACCCCAATCCGCGCATCTCTGTCTGTCTATTTAACCCTATCTACGCATCGCTGTCTGCCCTATTAAACCCTATCTACGCATCTCTGAGTACTTTATTAACCCCCATCTGCGCGTCTGTGTCTAACGTTTAACTTTATTTATTATGTTCAGATTATTAGTATTGCCTTCGCACTTAGTTTTGATTATACAAATAATGATATAAAGGAAAGCTTTCGCTGGGATCCTAACTAGTTTAACTGTTCAGAACATTTCTTTAAAGTAATAGACGATTGAATATGGGATCGTGTCCCCATAAAAAGTCCCCTTAAGAGAGAATTTCGGATTCTCGTACATGCGTCATGAAATGCAATGTCATCTTGCGTGTGCTTTAGCTGATCGCATTTTGACATATTTCACGACTATCAGTGCTGTAAGGCTGAGATCAAATGCATATCATTCGTTATTGCATATATTTCAAATTTCTAATTACCAAGGAAGCATAATGAAATTACCGATTTTTGGTAGAGCTAAAAAGTCACAGCAAAACTTTAGCTTATTTCATAAATAAGGGTTCTATAAACACTGGAACTAAAATCGAAAACGCGTACTTATTTTTGAAGTGTATAGAGGCCTACGCACTTAAAAATACTCAGTATTTTTGCTCTACAAGTATGCAGCCTTGTTTTTCAGAATTGTCTTGTATTCCATTTAATTTAAATTATATTAAATATATAATTTTTAAATTTTTTTTGCAATACTTTGAACAATATTAACCTGCACTGTATAAACGAAATACCCGTAATAAGACGTCACTGACACGGCCTATTAGTTTGTCTCTGGCGACATCTAGCGATTAATTTAAAAGAAACCGGTGGAATTTTGTCCCAAAGGTGCAAAGGTTAGTCCCCTAATACTGATGAAATACACGTGCTCCTCGACTTACATTGTGGTGACAAACACATTATAAGTAGGCATATATAAATAACTACCGTCACTTAATAATTAACTAAATACCAGTAATTGGAATGTAAATGACTACGAATTCATTAAAATACCGAAATACGTTGCGAAGCACTATACGAGATGCTTACGCAGGCGATCGGTACAGAGACCCAAACGTGGCTGCATATATAATATGTATGCTGTCATCGCCCGGCATCAGTAGAAAGTATCGTACGGCATATCGCTACCCAATGAACAGATAAAGTTACAAAGTCGAAATATATTAAGTCAAAACATAGGCTAGTAAAGTATGAAGCATGGATCTGTACAAACTTCGGGAGATGCTTAGTCTTAAGATTCATTTACTTATGAAGCAAACACAATCCAATAGTTCAAAAATAGTTTATTATCAGTGGTGAGATATATAAAAAAAAGTACAAAAGATGCATAACGCGTATCCAATATTTTATATACACAAATAATGAAAAAGTAATTACGATAATTTAAAGCACCGTTTGCTCGTATACAGTGTAAAGATCGACTACATAGTATTCCTTCCGGAAGGGTTCATCGCTTCCTCACTGTGCGTCTCTGCATCCTCTGGAGGATCTCTCGTGTATTCGCAGTTACAATTTCCAAAGCGCACTGACGATGGGACTGGGGGAAGGAGACGATGGACACACATAAGAGTCACGTCATGAAGCCAAAAAAACAACAGGTAAAATCACCATAAACGTGTTTTACGCGGTGTTGTGAGAAGCACACTCTATATAACTAATTATCCTCTCATATTTCATCAGTTGTAATTTTGGCCGCTGCCGTTTAGCTCATTAGCGGTACTCACCTTTTTGATTTCAAGAAAAGTCTCTAGTTTTTTAAAGCATTCTGTCACCGGCTCCAAGTTTTCTTCCAGGAATTGACTTGCCTGATTGTATAGGGTCACAAAAAAGACAAACACACACATCACACACATATAGCGAAGAACTTATATTGTTTGTTTACGTAACGTCCATTTCTTTTCCTTACTTTATTTAGGAACTTTAGGGTAATGAATTCTACTTTCTTTCTTAATATGTACAATAACACTCAGCATTTATCTATATCGGCCTAGTTATAGTGATTGCACAAATGGCAAAACAGTGTTTTTGTTTTGATTAATAAAATGCCGCACTCTTACACATTCGAGATTTCTGAGCGTGTGAAGCAGTCTTTCCACGAATTTGCTGGAGTTGTGGTGTTTCTTGTAAATGTTTAGAATTCGCTGTATTACGCTGTCCACCGCTCTGACGTTGAGTTCCAGCTGTTTTAAAACGCAGAAGTTGTTAGGTTTGTGTCTCGTTCAATTTCTGAAGATAGCTGTTACACATATCACGTTGTTTTTGCTGTTCACTTTAGTTGTAGATATAATAATAATAATATTAATTATTAATAATAATAATAATTATTATTATTAATATTGTTTACAACATCATTAACACATATTGTTACAATTATAACAAACAGAAGAAATGTAACGCACCATATTCAGCATTTCCTGAGCGTCACAGAGGCTTGTCTTATCATAATGGGAGCCACAGTCGATGGAGATGCTGCTGCTCTGTTGAATAAGAGCCAGAACAGCCACATCACGCATCCAAATGACGCACTAAACAGAGACACAGACAGTTGCACTTGGGTGTGGGTGCAGGTGTATTTACCAGGATGTTCAGGTCTTCTAGCAGGTCTCCCCATCTAACGTTTTGACTGCAGTCGCTTTGACCCTGGACAAGGCCAACGAGAAGGCAGAAGATGATAGCTTGGGTGCAGCGCATTGTGCCTGAAATGAGGCGAAAATGTATCAGGTTCAAATAATCTTACATGGAATTTAAATAGCTGAAAATTATACAACAACAGCAATAACAACAACAACAACAACAATAATAATAATAATAATAATAAAAATGACACCATCACCACCTAGGTAATAAGAATGCATAACTCTCCCCTTCATAGAACACTGTGTCAAAGATATCAAAGCACCAATCTTGCTTTACCTCTAATGTTCTGCTCTTTTGACTTGTAGGTCTTCTTGATTCGTGATGTATTGCCAAGGTTCTCCCCTGGTCCTTTTATATCAGTCTGTCTACATTTCTCTGCATCATTCCTTTGCAGCTTACGCAGAGTGAAACCTCTGCTCCATCAAGGAAAGGACACCTATGGAAAGTTTCACCTGGATGCACGGTGTGGAGGCGGGGATGCAAAGGCGGGGAGGTGGGCGCACCTGTTACACACAGACACACGTGCGAGATTTACAGCTTATCAGATGAGAGTAAAGGGGTAGATTGTTAGCTATAATGTGCTAAATTCAATAAAATACTCCAAAATACTAAACTCCCAAAATACTGCTAGCGTGTGATGATATTAAACAAAGGAATTGTTCATTCATTGGAGATCTGACGTTACTAGCTAGTAATTCTTTCATAACTACACAATATTTAGTTTCAGTGATATCTGCACAGATGTCCTGCAGATAGATAAAACTTCATAAACATGACAAATAAGTTGCCATATTTATTTGGTTATTTTTCAGTGTGTTCAAATAATGTCAGAACATTGATGATTTTGATCATTCCACCAAGGAAAACTAGAATAAACCATGAGCTGGGAATAAAGCTGCTTTATATTTTAATAAGCGTGTGGCTCAGTGGGCTAAGCCATGTGCCTGTAATCATAAGGTCGCTGGTTCAAGCCCAGCCTCAGCATGTCTGTGAGTCCTTGAGCAAGACCTTTAACCCCCAGCTCCCTGGGCGCCCCAAAAGGTGGCTGCCCTTTGCAGGCAGCTTGCTTTACAAAGAGCAAGATGAGGGAGGCGTAAAAAGAATTTTTCTACAGTGATTAATGAATAAAGTATCTATTAAGGAGCATCCAGGCCCAGTGGTGGGTTACTAAGAAAAAACTGCTAATATATGAAATATCTCAAGACCCAGGGATGTGTCCAAACTGACTGTGCATTTAATGCTGGTGCTGACATCCTGCTCCTGACATCATCATCAGGTAACTGCGTCAGGTCCACTTCAACTGCAGGTGATGAGGAAATCAAAACAGCAACACTGGCAGGGGAAATGAAAGTGAAACCACATCCTCACACCTGGGGTGAGATCCAAGAACAAAACTGTTGCATAACAACATACTGTAAGGGGTCACACTTGCCATACAAGAGTCACTGCCAGGAAAGCTAGGATATAAAGTTGGAAAAAACTTCTTTTAACACAACATTATTATTAATATTATTGTTGTTGTTATTAAAAGTAATAATAATAATAATAAGAGCTAGTGTTGTGTCCCATCTTTCATTGTTTTTACTTATGTTTCTGTAAGACAGTGGTTACTAAACTTTTTTTCTGCCATGCCCCAATACAGACACAGACACGGGTTAAGCATTTATACCATTTTGGGACTTTCCATTCATTTCCGTGGGCATAACCCAAATCCCTTTCTCAACTTTCACAACCATAGCCATCAGTAACAAAACAAAATATGAGCTGGTGTCAAACAAATTGTCAAACAAATTACGTTTGTAAAATGCACATTCAGTCATATTAAAAAAATAAACGCCAGCTCATTGAACATGAAGAAAGGAAACTGAAGTGTTTCCTTTTAAAAATATAAAGAAGAATCAGACCAGGAAAAACTAACGGGCTTATTTCCACTATTTGTTTCTATTGATTTGAGCAAAACACTTTGCTGTTTGTGGTCTTTTTCCCTGTTACCGCCGATCCAGACAGTTTGTACTAAGTCTCGTTTTCTTTAGCGACAAATGTAAAACTTATCCAAACGTCGGTAGCATTTCCTAGATTAAGCTAACTGAGGCGCAGACATAACAGTAAAAATGTTTACTGACAGATGGCAGGCAAAATGTCATGGTTTCTACTTGTTACATTGCTGCATGACGTACACACTACAACTTGGTGAAATTGACATTATCCAATTATGCGCTGTTACAATCAACAGTATCAAAAGATATTACTTTGGATTGGATCAGATTCAGTTTCCTGACATTTTTGTCTTGTTTTTATTTGGTGACGAAAATGTCAGTACATTTCATTTCTGGTGTTATGTCCTGTATTCATTTGCATCTTATTATTGTCTTTGTTAGTTAATAATTCATCATAATCAATGAGAATCATACTGATTCAGCCATTGGGGTGCCCCCACCCCCCCACAGCAAATTCACACACTCCTAACATGCCTCCCCAGTTTGGGAACCTCTGGTACAAGAACATACGAGTGACTTTCAGCAGTGAGTCTGCTGTATAACAACAGACTGGAATTCATAGGTTTAACATTAGTGTTCTTTAACTAATACATGTTCCCATGCACTTAGTTTTGCTGTAAGGTGTAAGTTTCGCTTTATCCTTCGCAGTCTTCCCGGATGGAAGGGGTGCATGCTGCATTGCATCACAGCCTGTTTCAACACGCACAACAGAGTTGATTGATAGGTAACGTTTGGTGCGCTTTCCTGGGAAGGATTCCTCCGTAATTATGTAATTGTGAGAGGGAGCTGCTAACCAGCATGAATGGCAGTTTTTATGAAATGCCAGTGTTTTTTCCCCAACACAAAAGCTGTTATCTCCACAAAAGCCTATAAAAACTGGAAGTTAAAGGCCCAGCTCAGGGGTGTAATCACTATTTGGACCAGGGATTCAAACCAATGACCTTCAGATCACTGTCACTGCAGCTTAGCCCACTGAGCTAAATACCGTCATCCTTGTCATTGCTTCATTCTGGCACCTTCTTCAATTGACTCATAGTTGCCTCAGCTGCCTCAGTAATTAAGTACACCAAGATTAAATTAAATGATGCTCCCTTCTCCATTTCTACAAATTCCAGAACAGGTACACTAAAATTCTATATTTTTCTCATATCTTATCTTTCTCTCCTTTAAAAAGCACACATATAGAGATGAAGACGCAGTTTGGGGTCTGAACACAGGGTGAGTCAGCACCCCTGTGGCAATTTTCAGTGGGCCTTGCTCAAGGGCCCCATGGAGATGAGGGCACTCTACCCAGCACAGCACTGGGACCGGCAAAGCTCTGATCATACACACAGAGGTCTAACGCACTGAGCCACACACAAATGAAGCACTTTGCTGAAAAATGCCTGCAGCAGACACAGAAAACACAGAGATCAGCAACAGGAACCTGATTCTCCACCGTCCGCTCTATTCACGTGCACATGGTCGCACTGAATCAGAATGTAGAATGTGGGTTTGATTGGCAAAAAACAAGTGTATCATTGTGAGAAAAGCCAGCGAGTCCAGTGCCCAGGCAGGGGGTCGGCTGCAGGGCCCTGCTCTGCAAAGACAGTCACAGCAAAGTAGGAAGATACCATAACAACTCACAGGTAGTGTTTCATTCTCTGACTTCACCTGAGTTCAACCCATGGCTAATTTCCTCACACTAAAAATATCTGGCATGTCGAATTTCGGGTTTAGCGCAGGTGACGTGTGACCTGGTCGCCCTTCATTTGCTGAAAGCGTCTTCCCCACTGGAAGTCGGTTTGGAAAAAGAAAAGTGCTAAACATGAAACTTTAGTCTGCAGGCAGGGTTTCGGCAGAAACACCCACAATGGTTCATAATGGAAACCTAAGGAAAAAATTATGCACCCAGAAAACATGAAGACGGTAAACCCCACACATGATTTCGCAATGAGATTCAGAAAACTGTCACTGAGTGCCACTGGAGCACCCGTCATGCCGATTTTAAATATAAAATTATCAAATAAAAATAGCATAATTATATTTCTATGCTTTAAAGAAACTCTTATCAAGTGCCGTGGATGAAAAAACAAATTGAATAGAATATATAATAATAAATGAAGTGTATTTGAACCACTGTTTTTTTCATCATCATCTAGAACAGAATAGAAAAGAATAGAATACAGTAGAATATCTTTATTGTCATTGTACATTTAAATTCTGCGTGCTATTGCCACCATCGCTATACAATGTAAAAATAAAATTAAAAAACGTGACTGATATCTTCATTTTATCTAATGTTTTATCTGATCAGAAACTCAATACATTTAAATGATGATGCTAAATGCCGATTAAACTGCTGTGTAGCTGATCTCCTCAGCTGCCGCAGTAACGACTTACTTCAGACTCCCCTCCCATCCCAGGCAGGTGGAGGCCCTTCCCTGGTGCTCCATCCATCCAGCATGAGTGGCACGTTGGCCGGACAGCCAGCGGTCTCCCAGGAAACGCTGTCTTCCCAGGAAATTGGCCTGGAGATGGGTTGTAATAAACACGGCCCCTTCCTAAATTATCACAGGGTATGTGCTCCTAGCCCATGGGAAATCACCAGTGTCAGTTGGGTTTGTGATTCATTATTAGCGGAGGTTAACGGACAGGCTCAGTGTACATTCAGTCCAGGCACGGGGGTCTCCCTCTATCACAGTCTCTTTTAGAATGGACCCGGTTCTTCTCAGCAGCCCTCATTAACTCATATCATTTTCATTTAAAGGCTGTGTTTAATGCTGCTGTTTCTACTAAACCATGAAGCATGCAGTCAGAATGAAACCTCTTATTCTGTCCAGGGTCACAGGCTAATTTATCCACTCCCAGTACTTAAGTTATTCTGATTTCAAAACCTTGTTTACCCAATTTTTTTTATTAACTATTACAACTATTGTTGCTGCTGTTCTTGTTGTTGAAGGCTTGTTCACTGAAAAACTGCCCCTGCTTAGTCAATATTAACATATGTAGTAATTAAGCAACAACAAAGGTAAAAGAAAAACAACTATGTGGCATTCAGAATGAGGGCACTTCCTGAGAAGGGTGGCCCCTTGTGGTCATGGGGATTCCACAAGCACAGCCCATGGTTGGAATGGAAAGGTGGCTTTATGCTTTGTGCAAAATATCGGGATTCATCCTGCTTCACCAGAGTAACATTTTGCTTAAAATGGAAAATGGGTGTTTTTCTTTTATTCCAGTTAATAAATTACTTGATTTATCTAAGCAAAATTTTAGTTATTGTCTGTAAATATATAACATATTACATATGATCAAAATAATATGTGATTTTTTTTGTAGGTGCACCATTTACCTCCTACAGTTCAGGTTAAGTAAAGAAAATATCTGCAAACTGCCCACAGTATGTAATATGTAGATATGAGTGTGTCCCTGTGACGGACTGGCATCCCATTGAGAGTGTCCCCTGTCTTGTGCCCTGTGAGGGATTAGCACCCCATCCAGGGTGTCCCCTGCCCAGAGTGTCCCATTATTGCATACTTCGTGTATATTCATCCATAATGGCAACTACGCTAATTATCTTTTTGTTCCGTATCCTTACACCCATCCTGAGGCATCTGGAGATCGTGCCAGTTCTCCAGAACAAAGGACACTGCCGC
>JAABNY020000001.1:15459160-15483548 GCA_015164015.2 Brevimyrus niger
TCGGCTTCCTCCATCCTCAACACATTGCATTTCAAGCAAGGAAACAAATGTCACTGCCCCAAATGCATAGGATGTAGGTGCAGAGGCAAATAAAAGGACAAATAGTCAGCTTTTCTGATGTAAATGCAGAGGAGCGGCGATACTGAGAAGGCCCCGATTTCCGTGGACTCGTCTCTGGCGGATCGCAGGCTGCATCGACGGGTGGCCCCTTCCTCAATGGGACTCTCTGCTTAATGGCCTGTGAGATTCTCCTCATTTGCTTTGCACAGAAATAAAAGGATGCTGGTTGGTGCACAGAGGGGAAAAAAAATGCTGGCTCCAGTTAAATCCCAGTGCGAATCGGAAATTACAAATTTTTAAGTGTGTACATCAATCTCCCCAAAATGCGGGGGGCGGAATGCCCCGCGATTCCTGCCGCCGACCTGCAGAGGGCCTCTCACCGCTTCACCCCTCATCTAAACAGAATCCACTTACATCGCTGCTTGTCTCATTTACTTACGTTTTGGCAGACAGACCTTCTCCGTTGCTGAGAGGCCTAACCCGGCTCCTGTTCTGTCGTTGATAAACAAAAACCTGTCGTGTACTCGCCACTCTTCTCAACCACTTTCTTACTTCAGTCAACATCCTTGAGGAATTTCCGCCCCACGTGGGGGGGTTATCTCGAAACCATCCAAGCTTCAGTGGACGGGGTTTGGGGTATGTGGCTTCTCAAACGGGACGGGTGTTTTTCCCTGTCATCTGATAAACTCCTCCTGATATCCAGAGTAAATCGCAGCACAGGCAGGAAGGGGGGGGGGGTAAGTTGACAGGGAGTAGAGGGTCCATCTGTGCCTAGTAGTGCACTCTCTATCCCACTGCTCCACATGGATATCACACTGTGCCAGGGACAATTATGGGAACTGGCTTTGCCCGTCATCTAACCCAAAGGCTCTGCCCTGATAGCATAACTGCACAGTTAGCCTCTGCCCTATAAAAATAAAACAAACGCAGAGGACTCATTTATCAATAAAAAGCTTATTTTGCTATATTACTGCTGTATCTTACTTGTATCTTAATCAAGTTTTACGAAGTAAAAATACAACAAAAAAAAACACCCAGTTCTTCAACAAACTTCCAATCCAAAATATTCCCATCCAACCATCCACCCCTCCATCCATCCAGCTACTGCTTATTCAGCCCAGGTTGTGGGGAGTTGGAAGCATACAATTAAATGTACAGAGGTAAAGAATTACTAAAATGATATATTACTATATATAGGTACTCTAATCTGACCAGAATGGATGCCCTACAGCTGGTTATACATATATTTTGCTATACCAGTCATGAGTCAAATGTGGGGTTCTGCCAGTATGAATAGATTTAAAAGCTCAGGTGTTTACAACTAGCTGATAGCAGGGAAATTGGAAAAATTCTGAACAGTCAATAAGTTGTCGCCACGTTTCAGGGTGTGCTGTGATTGGCTCGTCCAGCCTGTCAATCAGCTTGTCTTTGTGACTGTGAAACACAATTGACATCTCCAATCCAGCTTTCATCTCGATCAACACCTCGCCTCCGACATTCCTGCCTCTGCTGATCTCGGGAGTTTGATTCCAGAAGCTTCCGTCAGCAAGTCGGCATTGAAGACCATCCAAATCACCTCATTTATAAAAGAATTTGAAAGTCAAGGACTCACACAGTTTACTTCCTGACGGGTCTGACTGAGTTTGAATAATTTTCCCAGTCAAAAAAACAGCAGTAGGAACATGACAGCAGGACTTTCTGATGAGTCCTCCTGGTCAGGTCAGGCAGCTAGTTACTGCTCATTTAGGCTCAGGAGTCACGCAACCCTAATTACACTCGGTATTGTGGAACACACCTGCACGGGACGCGGGTTCACCGGCTGCTGAGTTAAAGTTAATCAAGTACAACAGGCTTAAAATTAGCACATTTAAATGTGAGCGGCAGAGCCGTTAGCGTGAGCCGCGCTCCGTTTGCCAGGGCGCGGGCCAGCGGAGAGGAATTGCTGGGGAAGTATCTTACTCTCCGGGGACTTCATGCTCCAGTACGTACCACCCATGCATATGGAGACAGTAATGACAGAGAGCCAGGCCATCCGGGAATGCAATTCCGCGCAGACATTTTCGCCGAAATGGATTATTTCAGCCTCGTTGGTCACAGATTCCGGAGTTTTCCAGCGATTCATCTTACTATTAATAATGTCAGGGAATTTTAGGCCCCTGAATTAAATAATGATAAATAAGGGTGGCGGAGGGAGCTGGGCCACGGCGCTGCTGTTTATTTCTGTGTGAAGTTCTGTCAGGCCTGATAAATCGGATTCCTGAAATAGTTTATAAAGTACCGAATTGATGTGCCGCCCGGCAACGGGGGAGAATTAATGTCACGAAATGGGCGTGCTACCTGGCTTTGATGAAAGTCGGGAAAAGTCTTTTATATAAATTGTCTGTGTAGGAAATGGTGTAAATGGGAGGTGAGGAAGACACTGAGGGAAATAATGGGAAGTGGGGGCCCCCCTGTGCCCCCCCCCCCCCCAGTGGGACGGAGGTCAGAGCGAGAGAGCACCCTACAAACATCCGCAATGCCGGGCATGTCCTGATCATCCGTAACGCCACAGAGAAAAGGGCAGCATGCCGGCAAAGAGAAATGAAAACTATTAAAGTCTGGCTGGGATGCGGAGGCAGCCGGGGAGTCAGCGATTATTAGCCAGGGCTGCTCTCAGATCCCGGGGCCCGCAGACAGGAAGGGCTGAGGTATCAAATGACACCCGGCCTCCGTGGGGATCTGGGAAGGACGCCATTATGGGGGCACTTCCCCCCAATGACGCGAAATCACAGCCTAGTGTTGTTTAAAAAAAAAACAGAACGACAACAACTTTGGAATGATCCAGACTTAAGATTTTTTTTTTCACTGCCTTTCTTCACCCACGAGTAAAGATGGAGATTTTAAAGACAAATAACTACAGAAGTACTGGGGACCCTCTACTTGATCTTCTAAGTTGTGATTTATATGTGATAGAGGCTGGAAATGGATTCACATATGAGGTTTTGTGTGGACTTTGTAGTGTGGAATGATGGAGAACTCTGCCTGTAAATGGTAGATGGATCTGATCTACCTCTTAGTTGGCTATTTCAGATCCAGGGCATGACAAAAACAGGCTGGAACCCAAATGGTCACAGGCAGGAGACCCAAAATAGGTTCTGCTGTTGAACCCTGATGCGCCAGGAAACGTTCTCCACACGGACTGACATAGACAGTATGACGAACTTCTTAGTGTTAAGCTATCAGCTTCTCTGGTCATCTTGGACGAAAGGCGAGAGTAAAAATTTTATTCCCCCGATCGTCAGAGCATCCCGGCTGCAGGGAATTACTGATTGCTGACTTTTCTGCTGTTTAGGGGGCATGAATCCATGGTATGAAGGTGAGATGAAAGAGTGATGTTCACACAGATCAGAACAGCAAATATCCACAATAATATACTGAATGAATTATTATGAAGCGAAATAGCTGGTGTGGGCCATTAGGACACAGCAGACAGCTGACGGTGGAACAAACGCATGAAATAATGGCATGTTTGGGGAAACCACTCTGACCAAGCTAGCGGCTCATTAGCATGCCTCTGCGCTGGGCCACGTTCTATGGTATAAATTGGACTTCAAAAACCTGCACTAATCTGGAAGAAGGAAAAAAAGATGGTACCTCAAAATGAATCAGTCGATTCCTCAGGAGTCAAAACTATGGCACGTCCAATAAAAAAACGCTGTTTCTTTAATATATATGTTTATATTTCAGTTTAGGAGAGTCGTCAGAAGATTAGTGCATTAGTCATCAGATAAATATACAGTGTGGTATATGGATGTGAAAATATCCATGATTCACACTTTTAGAGTGAACTTCTGTTAGTACTTCAGAAACTGAGAGATCTTCACTTTTCATTAAACCAAAGACGGTAAACAAGCTTCATTCTGCTGGCTTCCTCACTTTGACTTGGGCTGAGGTTGCGTCATGGGCTCCCACTCTCCATTTTCATTAAAAACGTTTCTTATTTTTGTACAAAACCATATATATATATCACATATTCAGATGCACATTTTCTGATACACACACACACACACACACACACACACACACACACACACACACACACACACACACACACACACATATATATTATCATGGCCGCACGTGTTCAACAACGTTTTTTTGTCAATTACAATGCTTGGTGTGAAACAAAATATACACGAGTGCGCGTTATACTCTATATAATGCATATATAACTTACAAGAGCCTGAAGAAAAATCACTCCAAGGTCCCAAAGCAACATAAATAATCAACTTGTAATCTTAATAATCATTTGTTTTCTAATACCTGTGGTAAAATGAAGTGTACTTTACAAAGTGCTATAGCAGCATCCTTTAAAGCACTTTGAGGGAAACAAAGGCAGAGGACTTTCACTGGTAGCATGGGAGAAATTCCACATCATCTTTTGATTCATTTGGATCAGCAGAAAACTTGATTTTCTGCTAAGCTAAATAAATGGCACCCATAAGAGGAACATCAAAATTCAATAATTCTTTCTGAGAGCAGTATTATTACATTTCGCTGTGTTACATTTCTTTGCTCTTCTGCGGGCGACACTTGCCAAAAGACAAGCTCTCAGAGCTGTAACATTTTGGGGTTTCGCGTTTTGTTTGTTTTTCGTTTTGATGAGGAAAAGCGGCCTTGCTCATGATGTAGGCTGCCCTCCGACAGGCGCTCAGTTCACCAACGGAGATTGGAAGCTGGTAGGCAAGTTACCTCCACATGCAGGAGGAGCTGTCCGGGAGGGAGGGGATACTGTGAGGATAAAGACAAAAGAAATAGAGAAAAGGACGAGACGTGCGTCAAGAAACATGTGTCATGGAGCCCACATGGACCGGCACACGCAAAGATATGTGAATGTAATAAAAAAACTAAAAATACCGAAAAGTCTCATATTTTGTTTGGTTAAGGTCTGGTTTGGCTGAGTAGGGGTTAAGGTCGTCATGTTCGGATTAAAGTTTTCCCCATAGAAATGAATGGGGAATCCCCACAAAGATATAATTACAAACAAATTCTTTCATTGTGTCATTGTTAATTTGCTTATGTTCTAATGTAAAATTGTACTTTATTTCTGAGCAAATATATTCTTAGTACGCAGATAAATAGGCTTAAACATTTTGTGCTATATTATAGACACATAATATAGCACAAAAGTCACAGGCAGCCAAGGAAAATGAACACTGACACAATGAAAAATAAACAAGAATTTGTTCTGCTCTCCAGAAATCAACTGACATTTCGTTGGATAGCTAGATGAACATCAGTTTTTTTTTTCCCAAGCCTCTCAGTGGCACCTCAGCCATTTCACAACCAGCTCTCTTAAGTTACTAAATTTATTAATTAACTCAATGAGGAATCAACTAGCCAAACAAGATGTGCGTGGTTATGGAGTCAAAAAATACTAGTATTAGATTGCTGCAATATTGAGGTAATTTTAAGAGAGGTTTTCAAATGGCACAATATTATAATTTTAAACCAATAGGAAGATCACTTGCAAATCATTATCTTTGACTGAGACTTTTATATATATATATG
Organism: Brevimyrus niger; assembly: GCA_015164015.2. Lineage (NCBI taxonomy): Eukaryota > Metazoa > Chordata > Actinopteri > Osteoglossiformes > Mormyridae > Brevimyrus > Brevimyrus niger. Next base: position 15,464,771 of record JAABNY020000001.1, read on the forward strand.
TGTGATTTGAAAAAAACTTTCAGAACTGAAAGGTTTCTAAGTTCCAAACTGCACTCCATGTGAGTACAGGCTGTCATGTGGTGGAATCTGCCAGCCCAGCCATACCCAGAACATGCCTCACTTGTCTTTTCCACACACCCATGCTTCTCCGCAATACTCTCATCCAGTCTGCCTACAGCGTTCTTGCCAGTCGCATTTGTTGCCACACTGTCACACTGTCTGTATTATAAAAATGTACAAAGAGCATGATTTTCATTGCTCCGTCATCCATTGATACATGATATTTTTTTCATTGCTCTATCATCTCTTGAGAATGGGGCCAAAACGTCAAAATCCCTTTCATTTGAGCCAGAGAGTACAGTGCTGTACAATGCTCTGCAAAATGTACAATGCACTTTATTACTGCATTAAACATTGCTATTGTCTTATTATGTACCTGCTTTTTCGTTTTTTGTACATTGCTTTGGATAAAAGCCTCTGCTAAATAAAGAAAATTGTAAATGTAGAAAATCATTTAAAAAGAAGGAAAAATACAGACATCGTGAACAGGTTGAATATGACACCAGGAACAAAAGCACGCTATGGTCGGCACATTCAGAATATTTAGGAAAGTATACCTTAAGCAGACATGCAGCTTCTGTTTTTTAGCATGCGACGTGCTCTGCCTCCTAGGCACGCTCAGTGTGAGTCTTCATTTTATCTTCAGGGACGGCTGCTTCCTTGTAGGCCCGTCTTCCACCTTGATCGGCGCGTGTCACTAATGGCTCAGGGCGGTATTGGGTTTGTTGATGGCACTAGAGCCTCCACATACTCAATAAAGTCGTGTTGGTGCTTGCATGCTTATTTGCTGAGTTTTAAGCAGACGGGTTTGAAGGACAAAGCAGGCAGAGCCTCTATCTAAAGCAGGTATCGGTCTGCCCCGGGGGCAGCTGTTCAATACAAACAACAGGCGACTCAAACAAGTGGCCACGACTGAACCGCACGCAGGGCACACTAACCACTAATAGTGCATCAAATAACCTTGTTATTTCATATTTATTAGATATTCACAAATCTGTTCAGCCAAAATGGGGGGTCCTTTGCCTAATTGGCAAGACATATGTTTTGTAATTGAAAGTCGAGGATGATTATTAAACAGTATATTAATGTTTATGGTAAAACATTTATTAGGTAATTGCTAAACCATTAGGACTGCATTAGGAGTTCTTACATTTAAATGGCAAAACACTTCAACTGAAATTAAGCAGTAAAATACAAACAATATAGATAAGTATATGCTGATGCAATGCTTATTAGATATTCGCCAGTCCATTACGGATAAATAAGAGTTCATTATGTTTAATTGGCTACACATTTGTAATTGAAAGTATATTGTGAAAAATAATGAATTATTCCATTGCCATTTTACACATAACATTTTGGTAAATGTTCAAATACTCAAACATTAAACTGAAATATATATCTTCAACCATTGAAAGCAGATGGTCTCGTGACTCATCGATTCATTTTAATTTACAGCCATGTAAATAAATAAATATGCATACATATATAAATAAATACTCATTTATTGCTTCTTATTAAAATGCCCTTTTGGAGCACTTTCAATGTATCTGTTCTTAGTCACGTTTTAATTATAAAAGGTGGACTGAAAGAGTAGGCCTATATAGCTAGGGGAGAAACCATTACAACCAAACGTGTCAGGAACAATTAATTTTAATGTGATTAACTTGTAAAAAATATATAAATACACAAACTATTTCATTGTACAACCTTAAATGCACAGACTTGCTGGAAATAGCAGCCTGGTGTTGACAAAGAGTGAATATTTCAATGAGGAAAGGGAGACAAGTTCAAATTTATTTATATTCTAATTAATGTCGAAATGTTGGTGTGTGTCTGTCAGTATTCAGTGCTTTACTTAAAGGCGAATGTAAAATGACAATTACCTTCTTCTAATAGCACAGTTTACACGTCTCCCCGCAAATAAAGTGTTTGAAATTATAATTAAAGGGATGCATCAGAAGGTACCCGCACAACCTCTGCCAGGCTATATAATTACAGGTCTACATTTAAAGTGACAAGCTTAGTCCCTCGGGGATTCATTCCGCTAACATCTCTTGGGTGATACAGCCAGGCTGTAAGGAATAGTGTCGGGAATTTCGGAAGCTTGGAAATGACTCCAGGCTGTTCGATGTTAAACCGGGAGCGAAATACAGATTATCCGTGGAGGCTGTGTTCCTGTAATTAACAGTCGCAATGAATTCCGCTAATCAGATGGCTCGGCCGATGGAGGAGGCCATGGAAGAGGCGTCCGCTGTGCCCGGCTTCGCTAATCTAGCGGGGACAGCTGTTTTGTGTCACCGATCTGCCCGGTTCTTCTTGTTTTGTCACGATCGTTCACTGCTTTTTAAAAAAGCGGTGCCCCCCCACACACACACACGCCCGCACCGCCGCCCTTCCCGGGACACACACGCACACACCCGCCACTCGGCGATCCCCGTCGATGTCAGCCTTTGCTGTCCGTTATCACCGGCACACAGCCGGACTTCGTTTAAAATCAGAGGCGCGGAGACTGATAAAAGTGAACGGCTTTCAGCTCCAATCACATCCTGTTTCAACACGGCGCGGCCGGCAGCTCCAAAGGGAATAATGGGATTTAACCTGTGCGCGGCGTGCGCGCGTGTCACTCGTAAGAGACAAGGCTTCCTAAACCAGCGATAGAAAATAATCATATGCGAATAGCATGGATGGCCCGGGGTGATGGATGACCCTGAAAGGCCAGCAGAAAACAAATTTTGTCAATTGTTTAATTATATTGAAAACGTTTCAGTGGTGTCCACTTCACAAAAAAATGTAATGAAAAAAACTATGGGAAATAACTGTAATGTCACGGAATGCAACCAAAGGTATGTATTTAGATTTTTTTTTCAATTGCTCTTTTGCGCCCCTTAATCAGATTGCGCTGTAGGCGATCGCCTATGAGCCTGGAAGTCACAAATACGTCAGATATAATACAAGGAAGCCTTCATGATTCAATGATTCAATCACCATAGGATGAAAATGTGCCTGCTACCATCCATAGGTCAGATTTTAAATCCATCAACTCTTTCTTTATCTGTCACTGAATAACTTTAAAATATGTCACTCTACCTCCTCAGAAGATTAAGACTGTCCACAATGCAGCACAATCAAAATAACAAAAATCTAGTCCAAACTCACACCAACAAATGCCTGGTGCGGCAACATTTGTGCTGGCCATCTGATATTTGCTATCTTACCTGACAGTGAAAAATGTCTTTTCAAATCACTGGAGGTGAACTAGCATTACTGTATGACTAATGTCAGCTGTTTCAGTCTGAATTCTTATTGTTTTTGTACATATAAAACACAATAATAATGGCAGTCAGGACACCCGGTAGTAAAGTACAAACAACGGTCTGCTGAAGGTGTGTTCAGAATGGGCCGAGGAATCTGGCCTCATGTAGGTTCCCTGTTGATCTGTCAGCTCCCTAAGAGCAACCGGTCGTTATCAGGTGGAGATGCAGAGATGTTATATATAATGCAAACTGGAGAAGCCCAGGCTGCAGCAAGAAGTCAGCTGGATTTGCTATAGACAAATTTTTAGCAGTTGAAACACATTATACAGTACATGTAATTCTTAAACAAACTAAGAAATTGCATAGAATGCTATTTGTGTATATTTTGCTATTATAACACATACAAGTATTAAAAACAAACTTTAAAAATCAGTTTTCTGAAGTTTCTATAATTTATGTTTTTATATAAATTTATATAATTTATGTTTTTATATAGATTTCAAAATATGTTAGATGTTGGATAATCTCGGTCACGTAGGACCTTGAAATATGTGTGTATTGTCTAGGTTAGATGGGGGAAAATAAACTACAAAAGATGACCTGCATTAACAGAACTATGACTCCAGGCCATTATTTTAAGGTTATACTTTTTCAAATTTGGCCAAAAGAGTGGGAAGCTAATGCTACTGTGGAATTATCCGGATCTTCAAAAACACGGCCCAATTTGTTTTCTAGAAAAAAAAGAAAGAAGTAAATATGTTGTAATACTCCTTGCGGTGTAATATTTGCTCCGAAGTGCTGAAGATCAAAGAGAGAAGGGGGTGAGAAATGGCTCTGGGCGATGCTAAAAGCAAGACTGCTCCCCATCACCTCCCTGGGGACCCTCTCCTGGGATGCAGCATAATGACGCCGCGAATCCAGACCGCTTCTCGTCACTCCCCACCGACGGGGAGCATAATCACAGCATGACGGAAGACAAGAAATACGTATACTGTATAAGAAAAAATCAGTTACATTGACTAAGAAAATTTAACTATCCCAGGTACAACTTTCACAACAGATTATCAGTATGAATCAATGAATATCATATTATTTTAAACAACAAACTTACAGTCAATATTAAACATTAGCTCAATAAATAACTCGATTCTGAGATAATGAAAAGTGTATAATATAAGTTTCTGCATTGCGATACATATAACACAAAAACAGGGAATGAACGATCATTCTCAGTCTTATTACTCAATTACAGTAATGCTCTTATTTACTGTCTGCGTGTGTTTTGGACGTTTCTGCAAAAATGACCCTATAGCGTGTTCAATGAAACATGTCGCTCGAGTGCATCTGAAAAATCAGCGTTAAGTCATAACGCTTGTTTGATTAATTTATTAATTTTCCCAGGCAGCACGGCCTGCGATGGCAGCTGATAGTGTTACTACATCACGGTCCTGTGTTACCTTCTCCAGACCCCTCGTAAACCTGATCATAATGGATATTCCACATATCAAGACAATGGATTGGTAACATTAAAACGAGACTCGGTGTGCAATGGTCCGGTTTGTCCCGATGCGTTTATTGATTAATAAGAGATCCTATTTACCAGATATACTGCCCACCGGGATGCTTCTGCTGCCTAAGTGATCTGAGGGTTGTGCTGCATGTCCACTTTTGTTTTTAATTTATTTCCGCATGAGTACTTCTTGGAATTTACATTGATCACTATCTCACTGAAAATAAATCTAACCCTAAATTAAACACATTAACTGCATTTGAGAGCACTATGCATGTAATACTGATCATATATCTGTAGGTGAGCAAGGTCCATACAATATTAATAACAGCAGTATTAAATGTATTATAAAAGTTTCTGAAGAATATAACACAGGTATAAAATAAAATAGTCTGGACATAGTGGTCATGGTGGTAAATATACAGATGGATATCAATACAAGACTGTTCAAATTACCACGCTTGTAAATTATGCTCACCATGGTCCTGAGAGTAAGCAAACTTTTAATATATTCACATAAACAACACTGTCGTAACAAAAACTGCAGGAGAACAAGTATTTTTTTTCCCTCATCAAAATCTGAAACAAAACTCAGGCCCATTCGTTCACATCAATAGAGACCTAAAATAACAGCATCATAAATATGCTGATACTTTGGGGAACGTGAAGGAATTATCTACAGCTTCCATTTCTGAAACCACTCTCCGCAATGCCTGATTTACGGACACGTCGTTTCGCAACTTCCAGCGGTTACCTTTTGTAGGCCGCATGTGGAAGCTGAGTTTGGGCTCTTCCTCCGATTTGTTACTCCAACACACTCGACTGAGAAAGATAATTAGTGCTGAAACTAAGCCCCAGTGACTGTGTCCTGCTGCCTTTTAAAGAGCAGCACACAATGGTGAGGTCAATTCCCTCTCGTTCACCTCTTATTTAGAAGATTCATGTTTTTCTAATGCATAATCAATATTTCATGAGCAGGGGGAGTTAGTGCACAGCTAACTATCATTGTAAGGTGCTTTAAAGAACATCTTCTCTGCTTAGGCATTTAGGAGACAAGCAGAGGAGCCTATTCAGGCAGGGGCTGGCTGCTCTGTCAGGAGTGATTGTTCATTTTGATTGGTGGAGGCCACACAAGACTTGCCACTCATCGTATAAGGGGAGCTTAGCATGCTAGGGATGTGAGGAGGTGTGCTAGCTTAGCTGCAAAATTGTAGGTGCACTTGTGGCGTTAATGAGCACAGAGAAGACGGATGTAGGAACGGCCCTGGACAGGCGTGGGTGAAGGCTGCAGGGGGGACGAGCTGCCTTGTTAGACAGAGTGTGCACTGCTTTTCTGGAAAATGATGCTCGAGCCTTTGATCTGAGTGAATCACTAAGCGAGGGTTCATCTCCGGTCAAGGCCCTTGGGGGAAATCAGCTGAAAGTAACACGGGGGCTTGAGTGAGAGCTGGTTAAAAAATGGACTGATTCTTGGGTAAAACAAACACCTGGATATTGAGGATCTCCTTGTAAATTTGAGAGCTGTAGGGTGTAGAGACTTTGCTAGCTATCAACACAAAATAGTTTAGGTTTATTGGCTAGCAAACTAAACTTAAAAAACAGGAAACAAGAATCTATGAGTATGGGTAAGCATCATCGAGACCCTCATGTTAACTTATACATTTTGTGAAATGTATGGATCCATGGTGATATATCTAACTCTGCCCCCTTCACAAACACCCATCCACTATCCACTAGCGCTTGTGAAGTACTTATGACATTAATCTTCAGCATGCAGATTTAGCTAGGTGCTGTTACTAACCTTTGGGTTATGACATCCCTCTTCGTTAACTGTATCCTTACTTTATAGATTGTTGCACACTCCTCCTCGCATCTCCCCACAGCACACAATCAAACACTCTGTGGGATGCCTTCTTCTTCTGTCCATTATAATGCTGGGGAAGTAGACTACATTTCTACATTAAGCATGTTTGCTTGCCTTTACATTAATATATATGCTTGCTGGAAATATTTACAATAAATTCATAAATAAAGGAACACGTATACACACTCAATTCCAAAAAGTACATTTGTTTTTCAGGCCACAGACTTATTAAATTCTAGTTTTTAAAGCATGAAATTGCTTTTTTAACTTTAGTCCCCATAATAGAACATGAATACAGTTTTTTGACAAAAATGTTGGGCATGGCGACTAAACTTCAAGACCGCTTTTTGAACAAGGTAATCCTGCAGTCCATTGGTATTAATACCTGGTCCAATATTTACATTTATTTATTTGACATGTTTTTTTCCAAGGCAACAAACAATTGAAAACAGGTCAGCCAGTCCCTGGACCACCTGGGTTAAGGTCCTTGCTCAAGGCTGGAATAGTATACACACACACACACACACACACACACACACACACACACACACACACACACACACACAGACATTTACAGTATACACGCACGCACACGTACACATAAACATACACACAGACATATCTATCTATCTATCTATCTATCTATCTATCTATCTATCTATCTATCTATTTATCTATCTATCTATCTATCTATCTATCTATCTATCTATCTATTTGAGGGGGAGGTAGAGATTTGTATGTTTTTATCCCTGGAAGACATTGAATCCCAAATTTTTGCTTTTTGCTACACACCAAAACATTTGGGGTTTAAGATGAAAAGATTATGCAGCAAAAGTCTAGAAAGACAGTTTAATTAGGTTGAAATATGTTTTGCCATCCAGAATAGCAAACGCTTTGGGACAAGCGAGCTGATGCGTGTTTTCCCTTTCTTGCATACAGACTGCACCTCCCACTGAATCCCAGCCGTGATCCCTATGTGAGCTCACACTTATATCTTCTGATGTTTTCCTTAGCAAGACAGAAGACGGAGTCTGAGCACCCCTGACAGCAAATACCGCAAGGGCCCTTGGTGCTTTCCTGGAAACTTTCTAGAAACATACTGGATCAGAACAGTTTTGGCAGTTTTGCTTCTTATATCAGAACCACTCAGACTGCCACTTGCAAGCGGTCTGTGCTCGCAAACAGCAGATTCCAAACGTTTCCGTAGATTCTCGACGGGAATAAAATCAGGTGTTCCACCCCCCCAGTGCAGATCGCCCCTCTTCTAAACCCACACAGTGCTGCTCTGCTCTTGGTGCCTCTTCATTCTTTGGTTCCTTTCCTCCACGTTTTCATTTTCATCAATATATATGTTTACCTAGTCAGCATTTCACAGTCAATAAATCCATTTACATTACATTTTAAATGTATTAAATTTATGTATTTGCTTAAAATAAATAGTCGTTTAACATTCAATAATTTTTGCTTTAATAACATATACCGTACGTGCACGCACTTGTGAATTTAATCTTAATGTCAAATTGAAGAGGATCAGTGTGCTCTTTGAGATACTTTTCAGTTATTCTGAAATACACTGAATTTCCTAAAGTGTAAATTCCCCCCATTTTGCATGGCTGTCGGGACCTGTATTGATATATTTAGAGACACAGTGCCGTCCTGATTAGTAAGCACTGTTTTGTAACCCACTGCATGCGCTATATTAAGGGGTGATACGGGGATTCGGAGGCAGTAAATGCAGACGCTGTGCTCATCGCTGCCTTGTCATTCTCTCTAATGAGGCCAGTCCTTCATGAGAAGCCCCACAAATAACTGTGACTCTGAATAAAAATCCATCATACAGGTGAGAGTACGATTCACAGTAGGCAGATCGCATCTAATAAGAAAATCAATAACGTTCATTTTGGAGAATTACACACAGATCGCAGCCACGAAGAATCATCAAACGAGACTCGGGGCTGACGTTACAGACGATGCATTTTCTGGTGCCGACAGAAGCGTCTCCTTTGGGAATAATGTAATTTAGATTTCGGTGATGATAGTGACAATAGACGGTCTATAAACTTAACATATACGCGAACATACTCATACATATAAAACGTTCATAAAAGGCTAAGATAAGAATATACCTCACTACAGAGTAAATGATTATTAAAAGCTGAGCTTCCAAATTTAATGACACATCCAACTTCTTTCATTGCCCACAATGAAAGAATTTTGCATATATTATTCAACCTTATAATTAGCATTAGAATTATTCATATGATACTCATCAGGACTCAGACAAGCTGTGGTTATGTTGTTCAGTGTTCAAGAAAGAGAAGCAGAAAGGTTAAATTACTCCAGAACACAGAAGCTACTTTTCTTCTAGTCCACTTTCTTTTATTATTTTCTTTATATATATATTTTTGATTTGTTAAGTGCACAGAAAGTATATGTCCGACATCAAAACCAGTGTGTATTTTTAGTGCAGCGTGCATTTAGAAGTGCAATCTGCAACTATCCATGCATCCATCTTCTGCAACCACATGTCATTTTTTTTTTTTTGGGGGGGGGGGGGGGCGGGTGTGGTGTAGCCTACCCTGGAGGCTACAGGCACAAGGCAGGCAGACTGCAACTAATACTTCATAATGCATAAGCAGCTTCATAGATATGCTGTGTTTGGTGTGCTCACATTCAGATGCAAGTGTGAAGAGACTACAAGCTGTAAACCCTCGCCCTTCTTTGTTGTGAGGTATGGTGCTGGAGCATGGGGGCGGCGAGCTGAACTGGCACACTTTGTGTGGGTAAATATGTGACAAAATGCCGTCCAAGGACTTGAAATCATCACAACACTGCTGCTTTCCCAGCACACACTGCTATCAAATCAGTGGAGAGATAACAATGTGGTTTGCAAGCTGTGTGGCTGTACAGCAGTAGCAATGACTATGAAAACTGGCGGTATCAGAATAAACAGAATGCAAAAGATATTCTAAAATAAGGTATTGGTAAGTTAGAAGATAACTGGGACATATTATCAGAGCGTGTCGGAAAAAGTTGACCTTAAAACAGTTTATTCGAGATACTATTAGAAGTGTCTCCAGTATACTGGAGAGAAATATTTTTAGATCCAATCAAAGAAATCTGAGAATGCAGAAGGGGCTGATATTTATTTATTTAGTGTTTAGTCTTGTTTTTATCTGGGACAGATCTTTGCATATTTGTATATCTTGTTTACTCCTCTAAGTACCTGAGGTTGTATTCTTCATGGGAGACCCCAAGTAAGTGATGTCATCTTGTTCTGATTATGAATAAATAATCAATATACAAAAGGAAAACTATGCAAAAGATAGAAATAGCATTTATTTAATGTTTTTTTGTCTTTTTTTCTTTCTATTGTATGCTGTTTGCTGTTGTTAACATATTGCAGTGTATGTTCATTGACAGAGCTTATGATTTAAGAGGGTGTTTATATAATGCATAGACACAAACTCCCCGAGTTTCCCTGAGTGACGATCTACCTCGTCTCTTCCAGAAGCTCCTTGATGATTGACGCTCCACGCGTTCACAAAGACCACTGCCCACGCCACGTCACCATTAGCATTAGCACTGATTAGCAATGTCGCCCACGTGCTGTCACCCCGTGAATTTTTAAAGATGAAATGGATTGTCATTATTTTAAGGCCCACACTGTACGTGCGTCGTCGATGGAAAGCTGATAATAACCGGCCGATTGTCATCGCTGCCTTTATTTATAATCACCCTCATCATTTTTCAGTGAAAGTCACTTTTTAAAAGTTTGTGTTATGCAATGTATGAAAGGAAGCTTATCAGTACAACTCATAGTGTAGGTGGTGCTATGATGCTATAGTGGCAGAATCCTTTAAGATTATCCCGCCCCCCTCACACACACACACACACACACACACACACACACACACACACACACACACACACAGACACAGACACAAACACACACCACCATATACCTACCAGCTGCTTATAATGATCTGGGCTATTGGGGGCAGGGACATGTGGAGGTAAAGCAGATACTGCTAAGTTGGTGCCCCCTCAGAAGATGGTGCCCTAGGTAGCTGCCTATGTCGCCTAATGGGTTGACTGGCACTGATGCCATATAACCCACTAGCATGTCTTTGGATTTCTGGTGGAACCCCACAGGGAGCAAGAGCCCCCATGTCACCCCCTCCTCGTTAGGCTAAAATGTGAAAAACATTTGCTTAATGAAATGTGGTGTGACAATAAATATGTAATTTATTGATAAGAAACCTATTCTTAAAATGTTGTCCCTAATTTTCAATATAACATCCGTTACGCGAGCTTGCATTTCCTGGCGGAGGATTCAGCTACACCCCGTCTGCGGTGAATAAGGCAGCGCACACGGTTAGATCACGCTTAACCAGAAGCTTCTCTCACCCGCATTCAGACAACGTGCCAAATAGCTGTGAAACACGCGCAACCAGCTTCTCCCAAAAATCTGACTCAACTCTTCTCAAGGACGCGGGAATATTTTAAGCATCTGCTAATTAGCACAATGTTTTGATAATTTGGGTAAAAAGTAATGAGGTATAAAAAAAACTTTATGTCAGACTGTATTAATGATTCTATGGAGAGTTTCAACTGACGGGCCATTAGGTGGAAGATTTAATTAAATGAACAGTGAATCGAGGGGGTCAGAGAAAGCCGAGGAACACAATTACTTTTGTTTATATTCTACACAAATAAGCACCTTCTTTGATTATAATTATGTGACATAAATGTGACTTACTAAAAATAGCAGTAATGGCCCCTGACAGTATTGCAAACAAACAGAGTAATGTCGTGATGCTAAAACGCTTATAACCTTGTTGGCTGCATTCTCACAGAATGAGCATGGTAAAATAAGTTCAGTGATTTGCAGCACTTACTGAGTATGTTGCAAAAATACCGAACTATAAATTTAGATCTATGCAGTGATCACAAGGTTGACTTTTCACTTTGACCCAGCCCTTCCCCTTAGAAGTTTCAAACGATAAATAAATAGCTATCAAGTACAGTCAGAAGATCATAGTATAGCTAGGTGTTTAACAGAGCATGCAGCTTCAGTTCCTAAATAAATAAGGAAAGCATTTATTTAATATTTATTGTAGTGACCAGTATTGGCCAGTAACATAATACTCTGTAACACTTTACTGTAATATTGTTACTTTCCCCAGTAACAAGTATTGTAAAGGATTCCATTTATCAAGACAGTAATCATAACAAAGTCATGAATCCAGGTAATGTTGCATTACTGCGTTGCCTAAATATCTTTTGATGACATGTACACGTGTCAAGTCAGGGCAGGTCACATCCGATGCTATCCAAAAGCTAGGCAGAGATCCAGGTGTGCTTTCAACAGCTGGAAGCATTGCCATTATTTTGAGTTTGTCTCAGCCAAAGATGCAAAGAATACTGCCATCCATTGTAAAGCTTGTGCCAGCAGCAAAATGCTTTCAATGGTGAAAAATATATCTATTTTTTTTGAAGCACAGTGTGCTTCTGATACAGCGTAGTGGCAATGTGAAACTTGCGTTTTTTATTTGTATAAACACATACATATGCTGTATGGTGTTAGGTTCCAGTGTTTGCATTTCTGCAGTGTGGCTGATTGTTGCCTAATTATTCTTACAATGAGGTGGATCCAGTTTTAAAAGGTGCGATGGTGTACGTCAGTTTTTCAGAAGGGAGGGGGTAAATACAGTAATATAATGAGTGAGGTAACTAATTACTTCTGATACCACGTAACAAGAAAAAGTAATATTACTTTTTAAAGAGAAATAAGTAAAAAGTCACTTATTACAGTACACTTCCTGAATAACCTCCCCAGCACAGGAAATGACTGTCTGTGAGACTGTGACTGGAAATGACTGTCTGTGAGACCGTGGCTAGTGTAGCCCGAGGACCCCATGCAAACTCATGGACTGAGTGCTGGTGAATACTGTCGATTCAGTCCAGACCAAAGTTGCACAAGTTTCACTTCCCGTGATGCCCCATTCACAGAAAAAGGCTCCTGCTGTCATTCCAGCCCCGGATAGCTATTTGACTGGAAGCTGGCCGCCAACTTAATCCCTCGTTGCTCTAGGTGCCAGGCCAGAGACTCCAGAAGATAAAGATACTCGCAGTGCAAGCTCTCGAGTTTATTTCTGCCATTTGACGTGCATTGTCAAAATCGTTTTCATGCATCAGCGACCACTTGCATCCCAAGACTTTCCTTTCACGGTTCACAACCCAACGCAACAATGGCATTTGACATCACGTTAGTAAAGAACGACCATGTTTATAAATCAAGGATCAATGATTACTAGGGTAAGCTAAATAACCAGTTAAATAAAATGACTTACAGCTTTCTGCCTTGTAAGATAACAGGTAGCTGTTTTGTTACCTTTTAAATAGAGCCCCTACTTTATGGATTAATAACCCCTCTGAGTTAGTTGGTGTGCAGTCTGTACTACATGTACAGGTAGCTAATCGCCCACAAAGGTATCCAAAACCACACTTAAAGTTAACATAATGATTCTACAGACATTCAGCCAGTAACCTCAACGTTGAGAAGGTTGGCCAGATGCTCCAGCAGCCTGACCTTGCTTTGATGAGGAAGCCTGCTGCCAAAGTAACCCAAACTGTACAAGTAGGTGCTTTGCAATTCAATACCCTCCACTGTTTTATTAACCATACATAGAACTCTCGAAATACAATTAGTGTTTGTAAATGAAATCAAAAGTCAAGTAGCGAGAAGGCTCTGCAAGGTGCTTTTTTCAGCCTTTGCTGGAGCTGCTCTGTTCAGTTGCTAGCCCAAAAGACTGTCTGCACTTGCCTGCACTAATCACATGCTGATTAGACATCCTCACACTCTCTCGGCACTGATTTTATGTTATATTAGCAGAAGAATGACAATAATTTCATGTAATGCTACTTGTTAAGGTAATTACATTATAATTGCCTTATCAAGGTGTCATGGAGGAGAGAGACAAAAATAGCCACTTCCTGAGACATTTGCCATGGTATTGTGCTGGGGGTGAAGCAGGTTTCCGACCAGGGAGCGGAGCGAGATTCCGATGTTTACTGTGCGTTGCTCTTGGGTTAAGAAGCTGACGAATGGAATAACACTGGGATTCAGATGTTTACCATGCATATCCACCCTTAACCCCACACCTCCCCAAAAGTACGAATACAAAAATGGTTCATTTAACTCTCACAAATACCCTGGGGTCAGAATGACCCCAAAGGCACATGTCAGGTGACTTCACATAGTAACATAATTTTTGTAGGAGCGTGTATGAGTTAAAGCGCTTTATGTCTACATATTACACTGGTGCAATAAATGGTTTTTAATAAGCAAAATATAAGAACTGCAATGCCAGTGTTATACTGGAAAGTAATAAGATATTGATTCCAATTACACAGTCTCTTTTGACCTTTGCTTTTAATATCTGGAACATTCATTAGAATGAAAAAAAATTAGAAATGAGTACTAATTTCTAAAATAATTTGATCCACTTCGCAACAGATGGAACTGAAATCTCATGTTGCCAATATTTATTTACATTTTTCAGGATTAATTCACCGAAATACACAGAACTTGAATCCACAACATAATAACACTTATTGTGATTTTCACATGATTTTTTTATTCCTTTACAGTGTTAGGTACCCAGTACGTTATCCGAATCAGTGTTCCATATGCTTAATTTCAAAACATCAAACTGTGTTTTTCATTTTTTCATGCTAGTCCCTCTAAATGCCACCAAACATTACAGACACCCAATCAACACCTTTTTGTTAACCCCAGGAGGTTGCAGGTTTAAATTCACGTTCTTTTGTACTGCAGTAGAGGAATGTTTTTGCAAACTAGTACATTCTTTTGACTTAAAGGGAAATGCCCCCTACAGTTTAAAAGAACAGGTTGACACCCCTGTATAAGCTGACAATCGAGAGGGGGGGGGGTTTGAATGGCCATAAACAGCTGACTCAAGAGCGAAATCGCCAGTGGCGTGATTTGAGGCCCTAATCTCTCTGGAAACTCGGTTAAAGCTCCACGTGTGATTAATGAGGACGCTGCACATTTGTGCCATGCGACACTAAGCATTCAGGTCAGTCCATGGAAGAGTGTCAGGTCCCGTTCAAACAACACAAAGTACCTGCGTGATTTAGTCTCAGCAATGACTGTATGCAGCCTAACAAACACAGTGAGACTGTCACACACATGCAGATCATTATGCAAACCGTAGTTATGTAACAAGGCCCGTTTCAAGCTCTTTTGAAGCTGAACCTTGAGGAAATACACGTCAGTATCCACGGTGTAGTAAGAATCAGGTTCAGCTTTATTTGGCCAAGTGTGTTCCCCCATATAGGGAACATGTCTCCCGTTATCAGTGCTCGCATACATAAGGAAGGTACAGGCATATTAAAGACAAGTTAAATGTTACAGACTAATAATACAATCCCTGGATCCACTGGAGACAGTAGCTGAGTATCTTAGCAGAATTGGACAATATTATAAACAATTCCACTCATCCCCTTCAGGGGGCGCCATCCTGGATCACATTTAGCCACCAGCTGATTCCATCATTTTGTGCTGAAAAACGCTACTGGGGATCTTTCCTGCTCGCTGCCATCAGGCACTGCAGCACCTCCTGATGCGCTGCCCCAGACATAACAGGGCAGGAGATCATCCATCTTGCTACAATACATTCCAGTGCTTTTTGTCATAACCGCACGCATAATTACTATCCAAATCTTTAAATAGTATCAGCATCACATTTGTTTATTGGTGCACTGCATATTTCTTTTTAAATCAGTTGAAGTACATTTACTTGTTTGCACTGAGTACTGCCTTTGTACTATGTCTGTTTGAGCACTTGTTCTTGCTGCTGTATGCACCAGAATTTCAACCAGTGAACAATAAAGTTAATCCTAATCTTAATATAGAACTACTTTATTTTCATACTTCGTGTTTGACTCAGCAGTTCAACTCCTCATATACATTTCTACAGAGTCTTACAATTTAATGGGTTTTTTTGGATGAAAATGTAGTACATTCACAGTCCGTACTGAACACAATATTTACGTTATTAAAATAAGATTATAATTTGAGAGAATGTGATATCAGATTGGATTTATCTCAGGTTCAGGGCATTTTATTTACTATCAGCCTGTATCACGGTCATTTGAACATGCATATCTGTGACCCAACAGATGCTGACAGACCACAGATCTGAGAAGCTCGATCAAGGTATTCCAGAAAAAAAAACACTTCACTTTCATACCACTGGGGGCAGTTCGCTAGCTTGTTGTGGTTGTACGTGACTGCGGAGAGTTCAAATTATTCAGAGATTATGTACGAACTCACTCAGTCTCCTCCATGCCTGTTCATCTGGTGATCAATATCAGGAATAGAATATCATGTGTGCTGAGCCTTTGCACAGCTCAAATGAGTTTAAATTGGAGAAAAAATGTTTAGGGTGGCTGGTGGAGCCGGGAGTTTTAAATACAAATTACATATCCTTAGTGCTTTGATTAATGGGGAACTTCACACAAAGGCTGCTGATTGCCATGCTATTACACTCTGAATGGGGTAGAAGAAATTATGTCAAGGTTAAATTTTCGAAACAGTTTGATCAAATTAAACCACATTCCAAATACTAACACACTGGTTTGTAGCACGCACTTCAAAAAAAAAAAAAAAACAGATGATTATGTTTGCTGAATTTCTACGTAATGACAGGGTCACTGGGCAGCAAAATGCGTTTGCAGAGGTGAGTGCAGCACGAACAAGGTCTGTGTCCATGTCTAACACAGGCAGCCATGATCTGACCTGCGCGGTGTCACGGAACTTGCGGAGCACTCTGGAACTGTCATGGCGTCGTGCTTTCTGATGCATCGTCTGTGGTCTAAAATGATTCGTTCGGATTTTATAACTCGAGGGGGGGGGGGAGATTAACTCGCCTGCAACCAGCCCCAGCGACTCCTAAGCCTCAGCAGAGTTGCACCGTGGTGAGGTGGTGTTTAAGGTAGAGGGAGGACGCTCCTTCTGGGACACCCTTGGAAGCGCTCGCACATCGCCATTTATGCAGAGCTCAGCTCGGACAGCATTAGCCAAGGCGCTGGGCACCAAACCCAGGCTTATGAATCTCCCCGTTATGGTGCGTGAGGACTTAGCAGGAGTTTTTCTCCTGACGACCGCACACAGACACAGGGTCGTAGACAATAGCTCGCAGATAATGAGGGTTACTACTTTCCCGGACCTCGTGTCCCTGAACAATTCCCTCCAGGAGAGAGTGTGAGCCAGAATAAGAGATCAGAGATTAACTTCAGTTTCTCTTTCTCCTGGGAACGCTGTCCGCGTTGATCTTGTTCACAGAAACAAGAATAAAGTATTATAACAGATGATTGCAGATGTTATTTCTCACATGAACAGAAATGCACTTGACTTATTGGCATGTTACAGTGGGGTATATCACCCAGGATTAAATGAAGTACACACATAGCTAAAAAGCAAAAGGAAAATCATGCATTTATAATACTTATACATTATATAAGTAATTTAACAATACTCTGGATATATTATCTTCACTATATTTTACATATACACACATAGCATATTAGGCTTAAGGGTAGCGGTAGAATATGTACCATGACTTAGAATTGAAAAATATTTTGATATTAAATATCAGGTACTGTTGTGGAGTGACAGTCATGTGACATCATCCATCAATCGCCTTCCCGCCACTTTTGCTTTCCCTTTGTGTCTCCCAACGACACCCGCAAACATTTACAGGACAAGCAGGAAATGGAGAGGTGTTATCCCATCGCTACGTGCTCACGTCATGCTCACTTCAGCCTCCAACACTTCCCGGTGATCCAATACCTACGAGAAGCGTCTCCCCGAGCCATAAGAAGCCATCGAGGAGGTTTTATCCTTAACCAGCCCCGGTATAGTCAGTCATTAAGGACACTGAAGGACCATTATGTAGTCCAGGCTGGGCATGTTTTGGGCCTCATGCTGATGTGGCATCTTCTCAGACTCCCAGTGGCCCCAAGTGCCGTGAGAGGAGGCTCATGTGGTGAGTCCTTAATGAGTCCTGATAGTCACCCCCCCCACCCACCTCCCTACACCAAACCACAAAGTCCAGCTTATTACCAAGCCCTTCGCTTACTCCGATTAAGTAGATCTCTTCTAATAAACTGTTTTGTGAGTCTTTTGCACATCGACAAGTTGGGGAAGTAATCCCACCTACAATAATAAGACCTTGATGAAACATTAGAGAAGCCATTTTGGCTAAATAATACACAAAATTCCATTCAAATGTGGGAATGCACTTAATAATTTTTTTTATTAAGATGACTGGGAACACGCAGATTCAACGTGGGTTAAATGTTAGGTGTGTTTCTCTGTGAATGATTGGTTAGTTACCATCAACACAGCTCTTATTGGCTGAAGGGTTAATGTTATTGGTCATGTGATTCTATAGTCACATGATTCTATGACTGATAGCTGTGAAAATTCATGAACATACCTGGTGAACCAGGGAAATTCTGTCAAGCTTCAATATGCTACTAATCTGTAACTATCTTTAACCGAGGGTCAGTCTTTCACTAATAAACTGCTAATTGACACAGACAGACACAGACAGACAGATACACACGTTTGTATCCATATCTTTGCGGGGACTGTACATTCATTTTTATGAGAAAAACCCTAATCAAACCCAGCCTCAGCATGTTTGTGGGTCCTTCAGCAAGACCCTTAACCCCCAGCTCTTCACGGACAGCTTGCTCTACAAAGAGTAAGTTGAGGGAGGCGTAAAAGCAATTTCCCCATGAGGGACAATAAAGGCTTGATTATTATTATTAAACCCAACTATGACAACCTTAACTCCTACCCAGCCCAAACCTTAACTACAAGTATCCAATCGAAGAACAAGACTTCTGACATTTATAGTTTTTGACTGCAGTCACAGATTTTTACTAAATTGGGTTTTCGTTATGGTTCCCCCAATGTCAAAATGACATGTTTTTATCACATTGTGGGGACATTTGGTATCATAGTGTAGTATATGTGCTCCCTCCCCT
>JAABNY020000001.1:15483558-15499608 GCA_015164015.2 Brevimyrus niger
GCTAGATGCTTTAAAATTTTCTCCAAAGGTTAGTAGTGTAGTATATGTGCCCACCCCCCCCCCCCACCCTCTACACACACACACACACACACACACGCACAGGTTCAGAAATTGTCAGAAAGACAGAAGCTTCCTTGCTCATCAACCTTCCATAAACAAAAATATGAGTGAATACTGAAGAATCATTTGCTTCATTAACGGTACAAGATGGTGTTACTATACTCATACCCCGAATGATACAATACTCTTACTCTAATTACTGATAGTTCTGGAGGCCGAGATTACTGAGTAATACATGGTGAGGAGCAGCCCCCGGTCCCTGAGCAGAGTAACTCCCCTCCCCCCCAGCAGAGAGTCAGCACTCTGTTTGTTTAGCTTAGAGCTTTGAAAGGTGGCACGGTGTCGCCGGGCTCCCGCGTCAGTGTCACCTCGTCACCCTGGACGGGCCCTGTGACATCGTCTCCGCGAGGCTGGCCTGCGCCTATGGCCTTGTCCATCCTACTTTTCCACAAGACAGACTCTTCTGTCATCCCTCGTTCCCGTGACTGACGGGCCGCCTCTTCCGCGGCGGTCCAAGGACCAGAGGCACGGAGACCTGTACTCCGAACCCCTGAGCTGTGTGAATATTTTGATCCGGACATGCTAAACATGTGCACGTTTAAACGGATCCTTATTCTAACTCGATTTGGCGATCATTGCCCCATATTTCGTACAATCATAAATAAGCACGCTGGCGCCCCTTAATGGAGTAATTTACACGCGCGCCGCTATCGCCATTGACAGCACTTTCATCCCCCGGCAAACGACTGGCATTTACTGAATCAATTACTTGAGTTATGAAGAGGAGTATAAAGGCTCAGCGCTACGCCATTCTTCTCAATAACAAAAGAAAAGCCACATTAAAAAGTAGCATTGATGGCTTGTTGTGAGTTTCAGTCAATGGGCTCCCCCAGAGTTAGAATTAAAAGACTGTTAGAGCAAAATTGTTTTCTCCGGTCATCAGTCACATGGTGAAAGGCCTTTTTCAAAGTGATTAATTAAATCGCAAGAGTGGGAAAAGGCAGCCTTGATAAAATATCCAGATAGTTATCTAGTAGCATCACCAGTTAATGGCCAGTGGTTTCCCTTGACTAAGTGTTATTGCTTCAGTCCATAATTTCATCGCGAAAATGGCCAAGGGAGTGAATCTTCCTTATAGTAATTGGGTATTGATTTGAAAATAAATAGCAGTGCTGCTGTTACTGAACTGACAGCCCATCCTTGGACAGAATTGACAATAAATGGTTTCTGGTTTGTGTGAGAGTTATGGATCAGGGGGATACAGTCAACCCCAGAGCTCTGCTTCAATCCTTCTTCCAATATCTATTGGATTTCAAATAACCCATTTATGGAAGGTGTCATATAAAACCTATAGTTTTGAGCAGCCAGATGATAAGTTAAGGTTAAGATTTGCTTCCTATTTTAGCATTGTCCTCTAAACACAGATTGTTTTCTGTAATAATTATTCCAGAGTAAATCAAGATCAGTTGGACATGCACGTTGTTGCATTTCGTGAGATCTTCTGTGTGGAGTTTTGACCAAACACAGCCCCAAACCCATGGGAATTTGTGTTCAGTTGTTCCATAATCAAACAGAACAGCAATCTAATTCAGCACAGTCATGAACATTAAATGCTGATACTGTAGTGCATAATGATGAAACCAGCACTTTTTTAAAAAACAAACAGCATAAAAAATTTATTAAAGCTTGTCATTGTGGATATGCACTATACTGTCTGTTTAGTCTCTGCCGTGAACGATATCTGCATGTCCTAAATCAAAAAGATAAAATCACCTTCAATCCTAAAAAACATCACTGTGAAAGGACCCCTTTTTTCCAACACACTGTCTTGCCAACCACGTCAACCAGGCCAAATTGCTGCTGACAGGCCACTCAGTGTTCAGGCAGTCCCTTGCTGTTTACATATTATGCTGCGTTAGGCCAGAACCCTCACAGAATCAGGGCCATCGCTGTGGCATTAAACCTTGAAGGGCGGGGAGTGCGTCCATGTGAGCCGGGCATCAGCGCACGCTGCTCTTTCCGGCAGCTTTCCTCACGGACCCGTTTTCCATCTGAGGTTATTTCACAGCGACTCACAGAAGGCTGGAAAACTGTCCCTCTGGCTACCCCATAAGCGTTTTTGGGTCCTTCCCCAAATTTAACGATCTTTCCAAATTCCCAAAAATCTCCTTCTGCCACTTTCATGAACAAAATAGAGCAGACTGCCCTTAGTGATGATGAAAAGCAATTAAGGCACCTTCTGGAAAATGGTTTACTTTGTGGATGACCAGTTTGACACTGTAGCTAAACACGGATCCCCTCTAACTGTAAATTAACAAATGATATGCAACATACGCAACTTAACGAATAAAACAAATATAAATATTGTATCATAAATTATTAAGTCTTGTTCGCAATTTCTAAAAATTCATCTCTGCTGGTCTAGAAGGACATTCTTAATTAGAGAGTACGTGGAACTGCATTGATCGCAGCAGCTGTAACTGCGCTTTTCACACGCTGTTATTGGCATGGATTAATTCAGAGGTATTTAAATAAGATACCAAGGGTGACGTATCAGCACCGTCCAACGCCAGGCCGCAGATCGTTTTTAAAAGACCAGGCCCGAGTGCTGAACAGACATATGACGTTCTGTAGCATGTTTATTTACACGCTATCTTAGTGCCATTCGACACCCTGGCATCCTGTTAGTCCATGAATAAAATAAACACGCATTACGCATCATCTACATATGCATACATCCTCCCCAAATATGCACTCATCAAAAATCCATTTTCAGGCTTTGCCCTTGAGCGGCTCAAATCTCGTCAGCCTCGCCACTCACCTAAGTGTCTCCTGGCCGAAGTCCACGACTCCAGAGTAATCCGCCCGCGCACCCGACGGACCAGCCCCCGCGACCAGCGTCTCAGTGATGGACCAACACCGGGACACCAGACATACAGCCTTCACCAATTGTCCGCTGTTATCCCATTAAAACCAAAGTACAGTCGTTTTACAGACAGATACTCTGCAGGGCAGAATCACAGACTTATTCCGAACTGTGTGCTTTATAATAGAAAAACTAATATAAAACTTACTTATGTCAGAAACCGTTTCCAGAAATTGAGCGGAAGTTTTCACAACAGAGGGGAAAGGCCTCATCTTTCGGTCTTTCAGAGAACGATGACGGATGAAACGAAAGTGTAGCCTGGAATCAGGCAGCTGTGTTAATGTTTCTGTGGCTATTACACGACATCAGTCGCGAGATTAATTAGCCCCAATCTGAGGCTAAAGGTCACAGGCCTGACTGCTGCTGATAGAATGTTTGGTTGGAATTAACCATGTAATTAAAATATTACAAATAGGAATGGAAAAAAAAACTTGAGAGACTGACTGGCTTATCTTAAAATAAATATGTGTGCCTGCCTGAATGAGGCGGACCAGAATTCGAATGAGCCACAATCACGTTTTATCGGAGAGAATTTAAATTAGCGCTAATCATCACTCCTTAGCATTTCAAGCTACACACGTCTGACATCTACCTTACATTAGGCTGCGTGTAGAAATGAATATCCTGTGACAAAAATGCAATGGGCTCGCCTGGTGGGGGCGCTGGGGGGTGTCAGAAAAGAAGGACATGTTACGGGGCACCAGCTAACAGCGTATACCACTGGTGAAAACAAATAGCAGAGGGAGGCCGGTTCTGGTGGATAATGGGCCGGAAGGTTCCAGCAGGAGATTCATGAAGAGAAGATGCTGCTTTGATGCAGTGACATTGGGAGGCCCATAAACTCCAGCGCATAAAATACTGCAGTGGTTACTTTGTACTAATAGGATTCCTATCTTTGCGTGGAAGATTTAGGGCATCCTGCCACCAAAGACGGACTGACACTAATTGGATTTGGCTACCTGAGTCTAGTAAACGAACAGGGGGAATGAATCAGTGGTCCAACACGACAGCTTTAAAGGACGCAAACAACATGCCCAAGACTCTGCTTGTACCATGGTACCGCGTCAGCATCCCCACGCCAGCCGTGCCAGTCTGCTATGTGTGAAATGCATACCTGTGGAGTATTACAGTGACGTTTCTCATCACCTCGTGCACCCCAAGGCAGAGGCACTCGAGTCGAAGCCTGTCCTGAAGCACGATATCGCGGCCGCAAGCGGTCAGCCACGGCCCCCTCTACATGGGCAGCGTTTGCTTCTCTAATGACACTCAAACAGGGCTGCCGGGGGGGCAACCCCATGGCCTCCTAATTCCCTCTCTTTACCGAGCAATTGCAGATCCACAAATGGAAACTGCAATTTACACAATCGGCATCCATTGTGGCATCTATTTGCGTATCTCACAGATATGAAGGGGTGGAGGTTAATGCGAGGCATCCGCTGACGCCGGCGATGTCTCTGCACCATGGGAGCAAGTCTGCAAGCAGACATTTCACAATAGACACAATAGACCTTCCCTCAATTACACAATCGGACAGAGAAGTAAGATTCGGCTCAGACAGAAATGAAAATAAAACTCGTTGAACTCAAATGAGGATGGGCTATTATGACAGGTTATTTTTTCTGCTTGTTTCTGTCCAGACAAAGTATGACACTGGAGCAGGTGTGCAGACTGAATATGTATGGAACGTGTTGATAGCGGTATGGGTATTTTACATGTACAGACAGTAACATGGAACTGGCAGGAACGAATCCATTTACAATATCCGACTTCATGTATTGTACAATCACCATTTAACACAAAACACATTCAAATGTTTCTTTTCAAGTGCCTTCAAGGGACTTCCTGGAGCTTGTGTCAAAACTTAACAAAAAGATTTCTATGACTTTGAGCTACTCTAATCTGTTCTTAAAGCACAGGAAATACGTCACATTCACCTATCGCTGCAAGCAGAAAGTCACTTGGTATGGACTTGCCTTTCACAATATATATATATATATATATATACCTTTAACCTGTGTCTGTACAGATCAATAACACACAGATAAGCCAAGATGATTGCTAGACATAGGGCTGTCAGGATGTGGCCTGACATATCATGATTTTGGCTTTAATTACTTGGGGAAAGTGGCTAGTATCAGATGAGGACTGAGAAAATGCCTTCAGCACACAAAACAAGGGCCTCTGTATTTGCAAATTGCATTTATGCTGTCTCTAGACCATGTATGATTGGTTATCATCGAACAATGTGCTGGGCAGGAATCAGGAATATGAGAATGGTGTGAGTGTAATCTTGCGCTCGCTTCCAGGGCCGTCCTTGGACACAACTTTCCAGGACAGATCGATACATTAACCTGATTAGCACACTGTGAATTAGCTGTCCGATGGGTGGCATGTACAGTACATCTGTGGGCAGCCTATCAGCAACACAGACCTCAGCTGGCCCTGCGAATGAAGACCTCAGCAGATAAAAACCAGTGTAATCAAAGCACGTAAGAAGCTGTGTGACTCATTATGTGAAAGATCACTCTGGAACACACAGCTCGATGCAGGCCTCAGAGACCGGCTATCTCAACACCCCAGCATAAACATAAACAAGAGTACATTATTATGTTAAATGATTTCAAATCAGTGCCAAACACTAGAATTTGCAATGACAGTTTGACAGCGAGAGTAAAACACCCCACAGACTCCAGAATAAGCTTCAATAAAACCCAAATCCTCAGAAAAGACAAGGACAATCCTGCATTAAACATCCTTATATGTTTAAATAAGGCTGACAGCGGTCAAAAACTGGAGTGACATAATAAAGAAAACCTCAAAACTGGTAGTTTTTAGTTTAAAATTAAAATGCATACCAGCGACCACATCACAAATCACACCTTATAGCTGAAATGAGCGGTAAAGACCACAGTAGCATTTACAATGAACAAAATAGCTGTCGATTAGCAAATAAAAAAATAGCATGGACGTACCGTCATCTGTCAAGCTGACTACACAATCACCCGGTTCGGGAAGTCGAGCAAACACATGTGAAACATGTGTTCGACTTGGAGAGGAAGAGTCGCAGCGTGTGCTAAAAACAGACAGATCCCTCCTCGTTTTAATTGAAACCAAATCCATTTACATACTTAATCCATTTTCAACAGTACACCACATTCTCTCCCAATAATAGACTTTATAGTCATTTTTCTACCCTTTTTGCCTTACCCAAATCCATTTGACTTTAAACAGAAGTCCATTTATTAAGTCTTTTATTAGGCTTTTCATTATGTATGCTTGTAAAGATCTTAATAGAGATGTAAGGTAATGAAATTCAGCAAGTTCTTCAAATGTTCATAAATCTCCATAACTTCTCGTTTCAAAGAAAACCTGTTTTCATTGGGCCTGATGTTTTATTCATGGTCTGTGAAAACGTTCACACAGTTTAATTAAGCTAATATGATTTATCTTATGGCCCCACTGACGAGTTCCTTCCTAAAGAAGTCTTGTTTGCAGGGAGCCAAAGTGAACAAGCGAGGTAATTAAACAATACTTGAGGAAATTAGTTAAGCACCTTTATTAATCAAAGACTGATTGAAAGTCTGATTAAAAATTATTTATATTTATACATATATAAATAAATATGAAATCAAGGAGTTAAATATTAAATTCTAATAATAATACTATAACACATATTCTGACTGACGCTGCTCCAACAACATTGACCAGATGGAAAAACATTAGTAAAGAAATAAATTTAGTAACATTAATATAAATACTAACTTTTTCTTACTATGATTTGTTGTTCAGGATTTTAGTTATTAAACAGAAAAGTAACGTGCTGGACTGGGTGAAACCATACAGCGTGACCAAAGGACTGGCCACTGGTTCGGATTGCAGCTAAACTGCTCTTAGCACATCCCTGAGCTTGGTGCTTAACCTGAATTGCTTGCCTAAATACCATCTGTACAAGTGAGTAAATTGTAAGTTTAAGCAGTTGCTCTAAATGAGGGCTTCTGATTAAAATTGCAGTAATGAGATGATGATGTGACATAAAGAGCATTTTCTTAATTGGAGTGCTGAAACATTGCTGGGTCTCCTCATGAACGGTGGAGAAGCCTTTGGAAGTTTCCACTTTAACATTAAATCCAGATACTTCACACAAAATCACACAGTTTGCTGTAGCGGGTATGACCTCAGAGTTTTCGTGGGACTACAGCAGAATTTTGACTTTTTTTATTTTATGAACAATATGTCAAAGGGGCCCCGTCACTCAGCCACCCTATTAAAGGAGCTCCATTACCTTATTACAGTGACGCGGCCATCTCTTTAAAGGGGCCCCACTGCCCTGTTAACGGTCCCATCACGCAGCCACCCTGTTATTGGGGCCTCGCAGCCCAGAGGCTTGACCAATGAGCCCCTGTGTCCAGACTCCACACCCATCATGCCAATTCAAGCTGTATACCATGACGTCGAAGCACTGCTGCTTTAATAAAGGCAGGAGAGACGGGTGCCGTCAGACCCTTAGGCACGCACAATGGAACCAGAATTCCGACACCCAGAAGCAGCTATGACACTGAACAATACCCCCGTGGAGGGGAGAGGATGAAAGGGTTTGCTGTTATTGAAGGATTCCCGCGGAAAGCAGCAGCACGCGTGCAGAGATTTCTCGTTACAGTAAAACTTCCTGCGAGGAAGAAGTCGCAATATCACAGTAAGCCTGCGGCCGCATTATCCCTCATTTCAGCTGCATACAATAAAACCCTACTGACGTGCTTATGGCCACAGCGAAGCAGTGACATCTCTTCTGACAAGCTAAAGTACTGCCACCTTCACACCCATACCAAAATACCTTCACTGACAATCTAAGCGACTGACACCTGCACTGACAATCTAAGCGACTGACACCTGCACTGACAATCTAAGCGACCGACACCTACAATATACTGCCAAAGCACCTCACTAATGCTAAAGCACCATTTTTGTGCCTCTGATTTAAGTGTCACTTAAGCTTTATTATTAAAATATACTTCATTAAGATCCAGGTGTGTCTTCTCTTTATTTCTTTGTTTTGCTTCGAGGCCTTGAGATAAACCCCTTGGAATTCATCCTATAATACTCTGCTGAATATAATCTCACTTCCCGCCTGCTACCGGCGACAGTGGGACAGGCACACAATGACAGAAGCGGCCTCATTGTTACGTTCATGTTCTCTGGGAGACGCTCACACTCAAAGGGATCAAAAACATCGCATGGACCTGAATTCCTCTGACTCCTGCACAATATTACAGTTTCATCAGTAAAGTGACAGAGATCACTGAGGCATAAATTCTCACGAGTGATTTTCGAATAGAGTTTGCGAGCTATACCCCTGTCCTCTGCTCACGCCCGGCTTGGTGACCAAGTGCATTATTTCAGAGTGTTTCTGCGTCTATCATTCCTTGGATTCGTGCTCTTCAATAACAATAAGAAGCATAAAAATATTACAAAACATTCAAGATACCATATGACAATTCCAAAGAATTAACCTGTGAAGGATTTATCAAGAAGAGATTTGTTTGATTATTTCTAGAAGATATAAATTGTTTACTGGACAGATTTTTTTATTTTCTAGCCAAGTAGAGGCTTTTTGTTCTTAATTAGCACTAGCTTAGCAGTTTGCAAAAGCTAGTTTGTGCACATTCATGATAAGATTTTAAATTTACACACATCCTCATATTCAACATTCCTTTGTAATCATTATGGTCACAATCAGTAAAACAAAAGCAAATCCGTATTTGGTAGAGATAATGGATTGTGACATGTAAACTCGCTGTCGATTGGTCAGTATTACATCTATGCAATCTGAATGTGTGACCAATAGCATTATTGTTAACATTTGTTCCTCCCGTGCTCTCCTTCACAGTTAGTCCCTAACCTTTACGATAACAGGCTTCTACAATGACAGTGTCCTAAAGCTATTTTGTAGGTACCTGCTGCGTCCTCTTCTTCTGTTCTTTTCTGCTGTTCTATTGACTTCGGGCTGTCAGCAGCTGGACAGTTCCACCAAGGAAAAACAAAAAGGACATGGGTGTGTGTGGGGGGGGGGGGGGTGAGGTCAGTCTACATTAGGTCCCTAATGGCTTGAAGTGGTTGGATTGCTGTTGAGCAAATCAGGTCACGTGTTATAGTAGATACCCCCCACTCATATATTACGATGGACTGAGGCCGTAAATGGGCTGAAAACACAAGATGAAAGATGCATGTTTGTTTATGGCGTGGATACTGTCATTTATTCAGGAAACCACATGGGGACCCGGCCCGTCCATACTGTGCACTCAGTATCACGCTGATCAAAACCGTACCTTGCTTCAGGTTTTGTTTCCTGCATTTCAAACACTGCAGTTTGGTGTTTAGCTTGAGAGAAAAAGCTGTCTTCCCCTCAGCATGGGCATTCAGAGGAACGTAACGCTGAAGTGAGATGATGCATGAAAATGCCCGTCCTCCGGTGGCTGCAGCATGGAGAAAATGCAAAAACAAGTGAAACTGAAACAAGAAAAATGGATCTTGGGCTTCAGAATGGCTATGCTTCCAAAGCAAGTCACTATGTGGTGATATTTAACAATTTCACAAAAGCATTATTGTCTGATGTCAAACTGAGGGAAAAGAGAAGCTTTTGCTGTAGTTTCTAAGCAGACCATGGCAAGGTGTTATATACACATGATATGCCTGTGTAGAGCAGCTTGTTAAGATGTACATTTGTGTAAATCTGCACATTCATCAGCAATGCACTAAGTACCACGGGAAGTTTAACAGACAGAGCAACAGATTCTTTCTGACCCAGAAACAAAAATTCTCTGTGACACCGATCATGTCATTTCCTAATGGAATTTGATGTTCCAAAAATGATTAGTTGACTAGTTGCTCCTAATCTACAGCCTGACCTTGAATTATGCTGATGCCAAGAACATCGACTAAGTCACCCGTTTCGCAGTTATGACATTTGGGGGATCATCATTGATCAACACATGCAGACCAGGTCTCAGTCCTTGACAGTTTTTTGGAACATGAGATGTCATGTTCTGATGAACACAAATGCGGATGCAGCCCCAAGCTTGACTATTTTAATGCTTTGATACATCAGTTTGAGTCTCAGGACCAAAAAATATTCAACATTCTTTTTAATTAAACAAGTTAATGGGAGAAGAGCAGGGAACCAGCCAAACTTCATCCTGAAATTAAATACTCTTTAGATGATTGGGACTGGCTGAGAGACTTGAAATGACTGGAGATGCTTTAACAGGAGACAGGTGCAGTTATTAAAGCAATTAATTTTGACATGAGGCATGAGCGTGATCATCAGGAGTTCCCTCCGGAGATGATCCCTTCTCGGTACAAATAGCTTTGCTTTGATACTGGCTTTGCATGAGAAAATCACTGGTAAAACCAGACCTTTTCAGAACAGACATCCCAGAAAAGAGGCAGATCAAAACAATCATGGTGGATTTGATTCAAATCAGAGGAAGGTCCATTGCATGATTCATTTATTTTAAAATTGCTTTTCCAGTTGCAAGGGGACTGGAGGGGTGCTGGTTAGGGTACTGGGCAGAGGAAACTTCTGGATGTGAAACCAGCCCATCGTGAAATCTCACAATCTCTCACTACGAGCTATTTAGAGTTACCAGGTTACATGCTGCATGCTTTGGACTGTAGGAGAAACCCAGCACATGTGGAGAGTATGCAACTTCTTCTTCGTCAAAATGTGATTGAATATGTGCTTTTGAGATGAATTTAGCAGATAAAGATTGAAAGGGATTCTGGGTCAGCAAAAGGCTGTAACAGGAGGCTGAGTCAGGATCTGAGCATGGGAGTGGGACGAAACACATTCATTTATCTGCAGGGTCTGATCGAAACAGACCGTGGGGGAGGAGAAAATGGAAAAGTAAAAAGGCCTGTCCCAACCCTCAGAGTCACCTGATGGTGGCCTGGTCCGCCAACACAACCTCACCGTCACATTACTTTATGTTTACCATTTTTTTCTCTCATTTTTTTACATCCTACCAACAGTAACTAGCAAACAATCGGGGATTAATTGTTCGTAAAATGTAAAAATTATGAGGCAAGAAGGGCGATTACTCAATAGGCTCAGTCCTGGGGCACTGTACATGATTACATGTAACTAGCAATGTGCGGTCCCTCTCCGCTTCATAAACGCCGCTACGAGATTAGACCAGCTAGCGCTAATGCTAAGCCGGACTGACAACTCCAACAGCTTAATGAGAAATTCCTCCTGAAACTGAGACTGATTATCAGCTACAAATTAGCCATAATATGAATAATCAGCTGCGGTGTCACATTGGTACAGGGAGGGGAAAAAATGGTAAACAGCGGAATGCTCTCTCCCATGCTAATTAAAAATTACCTGCAGCTTGTTACCCGGTATCTCGTTTTTGAAAATGCCACAAATAAATCTGGCAGGGACGTCGTTCGTGTATCTCTGAATATGAATTCACCATTATTCTATTTAAAAATATATTCTGGACTTGTTATTACAAACCATATAGTGACTAAGATGTATCACATCATCACGGTCACAGGAATAGTGCTCATACTCCGAGATGGCTTAATGTATGCACAACATAATTAGTATTACAGATTTCAGCACCATCCGCATACATAAAAGATTCTGGGCTGCTGGGAAGGGGTCTTGTTAATATAAAGTGATAGACAGGACTGGCTGATCATATCTAACAAGGTATCAGTGACCTGCAGTCTTCTTTATAGGGTTATTTCAAGAATTTATAAGACTGCGCAGCATCTGAGGGTACGGATGAGAATATGATTTATGATTTTATGGATATCTGCTTACCAGCGAACAGGTCATAAACATAATGCTGCAAATCCCCCGATCATAAATCCTTCACCTGTTGAGGTGCCCTAACATACCCATACAGAAGCTGCTTTATGTCAGATGCGGAGACTAATTGCTTTTACTTTTCTGTTAACCATGCCGGAATAAACAGACCCAGCTGTGTACTGTTCATGGAAAGGATCAAAAGAGTTTCATGTCCGCTTTTATGACTCGCAAACTTCGCGGCTGCGTCCTTCAGTACTACTTCATCCGCTGTCTGACAGGTTTTCCTCTAAACAGTGCACATTTTCATGATATACAGCAATGGAAAAAATTAAGAGACCACTCTATATTTTCCAAATAATGAGCATTTTTAAATACTGGTTCAATCGGTCTTCTTCTGGCAGAAGGCTATGCTGAGCAGCAGGTTGCTTCCAGGTTCAAAATTTCTAAGAATAGGAATTTCTACAAGAATAAGGTGATGCAGGAGACACTGGGAATGACCAGAAACCAGCCAGGTAAGGGGCAGAAGCAACATTCAACATTCTAATGACCGTTAACTTATGCGACAGTTTCTCATGAATTGTAGGGTGACATCAAGTGACCTTCAAAAGGAATGGGTAACATTAAGTGCAGGTGTAAAGTGCACTGCTAGGACAGTTTGTATCAGGCTCCTTGAAGTAGGACTTAAATTCCATACAGTAAGGAAGAAGCCCTTCATGAATGAGAAGCAGAGAACAACCTACCTGCAGTTTCCAAAAAACAAAAATTATTCACAGATGCGCACCCATAAATTAAAAAATGAGTGAAACAAAAAGTGCTGTGGTCTCTTAATTTATTCAGTGGCTGTATATGTAACAGGAATGACCATCCATCCACCTTCCAGTTGCTTGTCCAGGGGAATGTTTTGCAAACAGATCATAGACAGATTTCCAGAGGAATTACGGCCAGTTTGTGCAGTACAGCATTAGCAAACAGGTGATAGGTCCCGAGTCTCAGACAGCAAAAGATAGAGTCAGTCCAACATATAAAAATAAACACTCTTTTTATAGATAAAAGCAAGGAATCTCCCCATGGCATATATGCATGCAGGGAGACTGAGACGTATAGACAGGGCAAACGCAAAAAGTACGAGAGCTATCTGGCACCCTGGGGGATTTCCATTACACGTGTTTCATTACGGACATACTGTATTAGCTCACATTGGCTCAGGGTGACTGAGGTGCCATCTTACATCAAGGAGCATCAGTTTTACTCCCCCAATCACTTAAAGCCAAAGTGCTATTTTGGGGTAGAAAGAAGATGGTGCAGAGTGCGAGTGGGAGAGCAAGGGGAGTCAGCACAGCGTCCTGGGGATTGATGCGATGTAGTTCCATGAGGAAGCCCCCAATTAACTTCCCCCGATGAAGACAAAGTCGCTGTCAGGAGATCCTGTCTGGATAAACAGAAAATGTGAGGGAACACCGGGATGTGGATAAGGGGGAATGATCGGCACAGCCCAGAGATGTTGTCATCCTGGACAATTAAAGGGACCACAGCACAATGATAGGGATGACACTACAGTTAAAGTGATCACACCTCAATAAAAGGGATCCCGCCACAATTAATTGAAGGGATCACACCGCATGGAACAGTTCCTCTTAAAACCTATCCAGATGTTAGCTGGCTGTCTGAGAGGGAATATGTACATTCTGCAGATACTGCTGGACACGTGGATATTTAGTCCCAGGGCAGAGCTGAGGACGTGAAACATTGCCGTGAAGCGAGTGTTGAGGCCAGGTGCGACTGAGGTGTATTAACAATTGCTGTGTCTACTATCAAATGAAAGTAACTTGTTAGATAAAACATCTCAGTGACTCATGAAACGGGATGGTCAGGGAGGTATAATGGGTTTGTTTTATGATGTTTTTGGGTAATGATGGAGGAGGTGAAACTTAATGTTTATCAACAACTGAGTAAATTTAGAGGGATAATAGTCCAACGTCATAATGAAATGCGAAACGTCAGTTTTGATTGAGTAAATATCAAAAGAATACAGTAGCAACAGAAGGGGTTACAATACAGTGCCAGTCACTGTAATATCACTGCAATGCATTCACATTACATTTTACTTACTTATTAGACATTTTATTGAAACTGACACACATTTTTTTGAGAAGGCAGGGTCAGTCAGCCCCAGGGGCATTTGGGGGTTAAGGGTCTCCTGCAAGGGCCCGATGGTCTACTCACTCTGCTGGCTCTAACCCTTCCCATCCCAGGCCCGAAGTCCTAACCGGCGGAGTCACACACTGCCCCAAACCGAAAGCTCCCTTCCACTGCATTGCAGGCTTCCGCTTTCTGATACTGCTGGTCTAGTCAGGGTTGTAGTTCCCAGGGGTCATCGGCAGGTTTCTCAGGCCCCTTTTTTTTTGGAATGTGAGAGGAAACCAGCTCAGACCAAGGAAACATGAGGAGCACGTGCAGACTCCCAGCTTAGAGAGATCCCAGCTGGATTCGAGCCCACAGTCCCGGATTGGAGATGTCATCGCTATAGATATACACACTCATTCCCAGGCAACCAGGCATTCAGTGCTGAACTCATTTACCTGTACATATAATGTATATTTATAGCACAAATGAACAAATGAAACTGATGTTCAAAGTTTGTGAATTTGTGTAACAGGACTTTATTATGTTTGCGTGAGCTAAAAAAAAAAAAACTGCATGCATTATGGCTATAAAAAGAGGAAAGAATAGTTATGAGTTACTTTTAAAAAGTAGACCGATGGCAATGAACGGCGATGCGGGCGAAAGCGGCGTCCTGTTTTTCTCTCCCAGTGCTCTGCGTGTCGCCCCAACTCTTCAGGAGTCGGAGGGTTAATCAGGAAATTAATTTATCTTCTTAGCAGAAGAAGTAATTAAGTCTAGGGGACAACGGCATCATATAATTGAGAATGAGTAATGAAGAAGCAGCGTGCGCGAGAAAAAAAAGTTTGGTAATTAAGACAGGATGTTGAGTGTAACAAGGAGGAATAATGTGTTTGTCACCCGTGGCACTATTATTTGGCGGTGATGTAAAGCTGGGTCCGAAAGAACCGCAGGCGGGACTCTGGAGAAGGTGCAAACCGGAGTCACTCCACATTCTCTTATTAGGATCCGATTCATAATGTGGCCGCTCTGACTAATTCAGGCCACTCAAGATTAATTCCGCAGCACGAGCAGCATAATATAGCAGAAACTTTCCTTTCCCAGAAAGGTTTTTCCTTTTTTTCCTCCCTCTCTCTCCTCCAGGGAGATTTGTTAAAAGGGTGTTGAGACATGCATGGTTCTGAAAATTTGGGACCCGGTAACCGGGTCAGGATGGCGGAGGGGGCTGAGGTTCAGCTTGCCAAATGTGACGCCATCCATTCATCGCCTCGCTTACCCGCCGACAATGCCAGGCTCTCTTTGCTGAATTTTGAAAATGCTCCCTTTTAAAAAGGGGGGGTCTATTCTGTACCCTGAAGTCGAAAGAGCAAAGCTTTCTTCTCAGGGGGAGGACAAAGGACGTGTGAAAATCATTGATCTGACCTTGTACTTTTATAGTCTGAAAAACAGGAATGCCTCATTGCCCACGGCGGATGGCACGGAGACTCAGGGTCGAGGTAAAAAAAAAAAAAAGGACTCAAATCATGGGGAAGAATGAACTGAAAACAATTAGGTCAAGTGTGTATGGAGAGCTGGCAGAAAAGCGAGTGTTATAAAGAGACGAGTTTAACGGTGAGACGGCAGCAAAGCCACATGTTTATATGCACTGATACTCTAATGGACCAGCATCGCTGCCCCCAAAATCGGGGGTGTGCTCTCGTGAAATTGCAGATGCGACCAGGGGCAGCCACACACAGGCAGACCCAAGAAACCCAAAGAAGAAAACCAGTGACGGACAGCTAGGACAGTGGACAAGGCTTGGGATGATTGATTTGCTGATGTGTGACACTGAGACCTCACAGAGACATGGCTGCCCCAAGCGGTCTGCTGCATGCAAGCTGTCAGTGATGAGCGTTTATAATCTATCTGAATCATCTTTCATGATGGTTCAGCAGGGGCTATACAGGGTGGGACTACAGAGGCACTGGTCCCAGCTGAAAGCTGACTGGCTCCCAGAGTGTCCCCTTCCCTGTCACTCACAGATTCAAAATATATCATAGGCTGATGATTAGTTTGTCCCCTCTGTATGAATTATGGGCCCTCTTATGCCATATATATATGGCATATATATATAATATAAAACCCTACT
>JAABNY020000001.1:15499708-15521825 GCA_015164015.2 Brevimyrus niger
AAACAATGAGGTATCGATTAGCCATATGAAGTTTTCTAGTGGTCAAGACAACAAATAGATCGGTATATTTGATGCAATATCACATTATTATCAGTAGGGTTTTGTGAGTATATGAATGTGTATTTTTTTGATACAGATACTGGTGCAACCCTCTCATCACCCAACTGCTGCTGCCTGCCCCCCTCCCCCCAATCCATATTGTACATCAGGCCACCACACACTCCTGTCTGGGGGTGCTGCTTTGCACTGCGCCCGTCCCACTGGCTGCCGTCATCAGTTTCCAGGGCAGCCCTGAGGATACTCCGTGATGTGACACGTGTCCATGACAACAGAGCAACCGAGCAAGCAGACTTAGAGGATTCCCAGAAGAAACTATGCATTTTTGGTCCCGGTTTGTAAGGAAAGGGGACTGGATGGTGTGGTATGACTATAGGGGAGGAGTCACACATTTCAGAGCTGCAGATAGAGCCTCCCCAGGGGGGCTGGAAGCTTCCTGAGAGACCAGGAAGTCTACTGGACACTAACAAACAAATAAAACGAGTGTTAGACGAGATGTGTGACACAGCGGGTTCCGTTGCTGTCCCTGTAATCAGAAGTCGCTGGTTCAATGCCCCGAGTTGGCACTCTAATTTCATTCTTGGGTCCCATCAAATACTCCTGGGACCGCCTAAGCCCACTATCTCAAAAACAGCATCTGGCAAAGAAATGGCCTATAGGGCATGAAGCAGCATCCAGCATGTAGAGACGTTACAACATTTAGAGACGAACAGGGGAGGTTAAGAAAGACACGCAAAGAATGCGTCGGCCGTCGTAGTGCGGCATTCCGGGCCCGCGGCTGTTCGCCGTGGTGACAGCGCACCTGCTGAGTGAGAATGGGCCCCCGTGCCAGACGGGGGTGACCTGGGGGCCTGTGGGAAGAAGCCCCAGTGTCGGCTCAGTGCCTCACTACTTAATGGTATCTCCTCCCAAGCTGCGGCCTTGTTGAATTTATCGACTGAGTAAAAGAATCTACAGCAGACCGGGTTCTGCATCCACGCCGCCCACAGATAATGGGCCACACTCTTTTATCCCATTCACAGCGGTGGGTGATAAATGGACTTAATACCGGGGCCGGCTACAAATTTTATTTTTTTCTCCTTCGATTTTGAATCTCATAAATGCAACCGATGCTTTGAAGTGTCCCTCCCTCCCCCTCCCCCGTCGAATGAAACACTCGAGACGCTGCCGACCGCGGGGGCCCCACAAATGGCCATGGATCCGTCAGTGAGGATCACCGTGGTCAGGCAGTGGTGAGGAGCAGAGTAGGGGGGGCTGGATGATGATCGGGGAAACTGAGGGGGGAGGGGGCACTGGAGAAAGTTCTGGAAGAATGAGAGACGCCTGGTCAGGTAGTTTCCAGGTTGGGACGTCCGAGGCACACCTGCTTTACTAAAAAGAAATGTTTTTAGTCCTTTTTTGAAACTGTCAGTAGATTGCCATGCCCTCAAAGTGTCCAGGAGAGCAGTCCACAGACGAGGAGCAGAGGCACAGAAAGCCCCGTCCCCCATGGTGCTCAATCTGGTTCTGGGTATTTGAAGTCGGTTTAAGTAAGAAGGGCGAAGGGAACGAGTTGTGTTTTGTGGAATGACTAGTTCTTTGAGGTAGGGAGCAGCATTTCTATAGATACATTTATGGGCGAGAAGAGAAACCTTATATTCAATCCTGGTGGAAACGGGAAGCCAATGAAGTGAATGAAGAACGGGAGCGATATGTTCGTATTTCCGCACTCTCATCAGGGTCCTGGCTGCAGAGTTTTGAATGTGTCAAGCCTCTTGTTAGGAATCCCAATGAGAAGTGCATTGCAATAATCCAGTCTGGAGGAAACAAAAGCATGGATCAACCTTTCAGCATCTGGTAGAGTGAGAGTAGGTCTGGTGGAAGGAGACCCTGCAAAGGTGATTTATATGAGATACAAAGGTGAGGTGGGAGTCCAATTTGTATGTCGATGGTGGCTAAGCATCCTTTTCCTCAATGTTAACCATCATTAGCTAATGTCCTGTCACTCAAAGGGGAGGTGCCCAGCTCCCCACAAACAATCTCCGCACTAAATATGAAATAAACAGTTCGGAGATGGCATATGTAGGAGATGTTCTGCTAAGCAGCTGACTAGCTACAATCTTCCGACTGCAGTCCAGGCATGTAGCCACATGTTAAAGTAATGGGACTGAACTACCTGAACTACCCTAGTCAGCAACTTGGGGCGGGGTAGGGGGGTCCCCCAGTCAGAAAAATCTAGCGAGGGGGACCCCCGAGATTTATTACTGACTATGAGCCTGCTTTTCAGCCTGTTTTTGAAACATCCGAGGGCCCCGAAATATACATTAAACACAATAAAAATGTATTTCTAATAGTAATGTACAGGTCCGGATGCATCCAGCTGTAGCCACGGATGAGTGAAAATCTGCCGTAAATTTTGCAGAGGCGACGCAGGCCGTCAGGAATGTGTTTTATCAGCAGTGTGGGAGACCTGGCAGAGGGGCGTTAGGGAGGGCAGGCGCTGCTGCCTGTAGGCCTCACTGTCAGCATCGTTTCAATTTATAGACCATTTAGGTAACAAATACAACCGGAAAAATGTTTAACAGATACCATAAGTAACTCGGCACTTTTGTGCTGTACTTCTGGACTTAATCTATGATACTGAATCTATGATTGTACTTTTCAGAGGAAAATGTTGCTTTTCTGTGGTTCACTGTGGCTAAATACAAAATGAAACAAATATGCTGACTGCATCTCCGAAGTCGATGTTTTATATTTATAGATCGTGTGGCATCAAGGTGTCTTGTGTTAAATACATATTTCATCAGTGAAAGTCTGCGCTTGAACATTTATCATGGAGAGTCGCTGTTCTGGGGCAGATAATTCACAGCGTCTTTAAATCTCAGCAGCGGCTTTTCTGCACATAACTCTTAGAAATGTTATTTATTGTCTTCAAAATTAAATCTGGTGCCACAATGGTGGGCTCCTGTACAGCGGGGTGGGGGGGGGGGATCACGGGTTTTGAGTATGTTCAACAGCAGCTCCAGGAAAAATTTTAATTTGGTAAAAAAAAAAAAAAAAAATCGAATCACAATCCCGTTTGTGGTGTCACATGCGGCCGCAAACTGCCTGAAAACATGACAGAATGTGTGCATATTTCAGCCGTGATCAGTAAGTATTTATTAACTGAGCACTTATGGTCAGCGTGAGCAAAACTCCTCCATTCAGCCGGGAGTCCTTGGCTTCTGACATCACATGGGAGCCTGATGCCTATGATGACATCAGCGAGACTCTTCTGAAGACTCACAAACAGATGTACATGAGCCACCCGCTAAGCAAATGACCGTCTGACCTTTCGGGGGCCGACCTTTGTGAGTGTGATTATCTGGCAAGCTTGCATTTTGCCTCAGTGGATATATGAACACAGGATTAATAGGCCCCCGCTGTAATTTACATTTATTGAATAAATGTCAGCAATTAAAAAAATAATAATTTAAAAAATGCAGTTTCACTTCAAGTTAAAACTAAGAAAGATAGTTGGGCTGATGTATTTAAACTTCAGCATGTTGTTGTGAGGAATATTAAGCTATGATTGGTAAAATATCCAGGCAACAGCACGAAATCCTGTCACTAAATCCCACACTGATTGTCCTAACATTATATTCTGTTGCCTAACAAACCTCTTATGTATCAATCTGACATAAATCACCTGTCACAGATGTAAACCCTGCCCACGGTTTCCGTGGGCCGATGTGTTTAAATCAAAGTATTGGGCGGATGCCAGATGCATTTGAGGAAACTTTTGCAATACAGGCATAAAGACAAGTCCATCTACCCGGGCATCAAACACTAGCAGAGCGCCAGACCCGGCCACAACCCCCACTACCGCCACACCCCAGGGTAGGAACAGTCAACCCAGACGTACTGACGTTGGTTGAATCAGACTTCAGTGATTGATGAGCCCTGATGCACAAGACAGACAGATAAAATAAGTATACAAAGAGAGGTAAAAAAAAATCACATTGTCAACAACTGACAACATTGACAACATTAGGTTCGCCTGGCTGAAATCTGTAGTGTTTCATGACAATCCCAGGGAGGGGATGCTGTGGTCTGAACACAGAGCTACCAACGAAACAACCACGCTCTGTGGGGGCCACATAAAGACGGGAACCCCCCTGGGACAGTGAAGAGGGCCGTTCTTTGTCCTTCTATTCCTGACAAACCGTACAGTACAAGTACATAAAAAGTGACAACTGCGTTTGTTAGCGACCATCAACGACCTGAAACAAAGCGGAGACAGCTGGTAAGAAGAACGTTTATAACAGCTCGCGTCACTCAAGCCAGGAGCAATAATGAGTGTGGATGTGGCACTTATCAGGTCCAACAATAGCTCGTTAAATCAGCAGGGCTTTCATAAGGGTGACGATCACCGTGAAATAGGAACAACACATGAACGAAGAGAGAGGGAGAGACAGACAGCTATCAGCTGGGAATACCCATTAAGCGCTTACATCTATTTACAGCCAGATTCATCATAGGAGACCAGGTGTAGAACCTTGTTCAGGAGCACTTCTAGAACCAGACCTAGAAACCTGTGGGTTACTGGTCTACCTGCCTACCACCTGTCTCCTTAATTTGCTCGGCTGATGATTATTCTTCCTAATCCGCCAGTTCGTTCCGATGAATAATTTACCAACACGACTCATGTTAAATTCTTTACTCAGGGTTTCAGGGCACAATCCATTGTCTCTGAACATGAAGCTATCAGCGGACAACTAATAACTATCACGTTGTCGCTTAAAATATTGACAAACCATTTAAGCAATAGAGCAGCAGTTTTCTATAGATTGAAGCATTTTACTTATGGAGGTCTGGTCTACACAATAGCGCTCGTCTCTGCATCAACCTTAAATTGGATTCTTCCATTTTTACTGTCAGTAGGATTGCGGGCAGCCTGGTGGGAAGGGAAGGGAAACCTAGCACAGATGTCAAGGCCTAAGCAGCCATTTGCACTCGCCTGTATCTTCTTCTTTTATAGATCTGCGTAGTGATGACTAATGTGCAGCGTACACTCACTGGCCAGTTTAATGGGTACACCAGCTCATTAACAGCCGGTTCTTCTAAACAGCCAATCATGTGGCAGAAACTGACGGGGTCACCGGGTTCACTAACTGTTCAGCTACTTTAAGTGAGGTGTGACTCCTGGTGTCAGACGTGGTGGTTCCAGCATCTCGGAAACAGCCGCCCTCCTGGGATTTCCATGCATTACGGTGACCAGAGTTCACAGAGAAATGGTGCAATAAACAAAGAAACATCCAGTCTGGGGCATTTCTGCGGCTGAAAACACCTTGCTAATGAGAGAGGTCAGAGGAGAATGGCCAGACTCGTTAAAGTTAACAGGAAGGCCACAAGTGCATACAGTAAATAACAACTCAGTACAACAGTGGTGTGCAGAAAGGCATCTTCTTGTCAGTTCTCTAAGTGGTTCTGGAGATAATAAGGGTATTTCCTGGTATTACGTAGGGGAGCCTAATGAAATGTCCGCTGACTGTGTACTGTGGAATACTCATACTGTACACATATTGAGATGCACATGCAGTCACTCCTTACTGCACTTGATACAGTTTGGTGCTGTGTGCCATGCATATATGTCCCTTCGTGGTTCTTTGGGAATCTCCTGAGAAATTCCAGATTTGCATCCCTGTTGATGAAAGGCCAAATTCTCCTGCATGCTTCGCAATGCTTGCACGTGCCACCCCAGGTGCAGTGTTTTGCCAGTGTCAGTTGCAGTATGTGCAATGGTCTTGCACAGGCTAAACCAGCTGCCCACATCTGGCCGGAAGAAGAACGTCCAGAAACAACAGAAATCCCCACAGGAAGCTGATACTAGCTAAACAGCATTGTTAGCTTACAACAGTGGAAATATTTACACTATAACTTTAAGCTCTTCACCCAAGGTGTTAGCGATCTCGATTCTTCACGTCATAAGCCAGTGATTCATAGTTAGAAATTCCATTTTTAAATTCATTTTGGTTAATTTTTTTTTTTATTTTAAATTGAGTTCGTTCAATATGTAAATGGTTTTACAATTTAAGCTGAAGATTTAATTTCATTAGAAATCAAATAAAACTGAAACCATCTGAAATAATACTTTGTCCCACAAAGAGATTAGTGCATTTCTAATATTTTATTCTTAAAAAACATTTTCGGTATGATCCACGTTTTATCATTCCCGTCATATGTTTTCTTTTTCATCTAAAATATGTTAAGAATTTCCATGTAAGCACGTTTTTTGTTTCATTTTATTCTTAGCTGCATTATTTTGGTGGATTGTTTGAATATAGGTTATGTGTGTAGTTAGCATTTCTGTTATGAATACTCCACTCATCTCAGAAAAATAAAAAAACACCAAGAATGAAAACAGTCCATTTTTAGTGCCAATGAAGGATGTGCATTCCCATTTTCCATTTATGTCTCTCACGTTCCCGTACTTCCTGACAAAGGCAGATGCATTTTTCCCTTTTTTTAACAGCAGATTGAACTGAGGTGTGATTAAGACCAGGGATTGTGCTTGCTGAAAGCCTGCCTCTGCACACAGTTAAAAGCAGCAGCGCAAATTGGAAAAGTGGGCAAAGCTGGGTCCTTTTTGTGATTAGCCCGAGCGGGAAGCCTTGCACAAAGAAGCTGATTTCGCTGAACGAAGGAGCCGCACTTATTTCCCGGCAAATGTAATTATTTAGCGGCGCGTCGCGCGAACAGGCTACACGCGCCATCGCCAAGAGCTGACGCGAGTGAGAGTCGCTATTAGCGACTGATTTCGGCGCGAGAGCTGGAATGTTCCCAACCTGCAGGAGGCGCTGGTTTTAGGCACCGAACGTGAGGTTAAAACTAATGCATTTGATCCACAGTCTAATTTCACCTTTCACAATGCTCTGTATGAAAACAACATATGAGTAACATGCAGCAGGTTTAACTGGTAGGTCGTACAGGTAGCAGAGCGCCACATATTCATATTATTAACAGGCTCCGCATATAATTCTAATTTCATACCAACTGTGGTCTGTCTGGGTCACTGATCACTTTGGAGATTAATATATCCAACCAGAGCACCCATTTGTTGATTTAAAAGTACTAAGTCCTAAGGAGAGAGACAGCAGTTGTATTTTTGTAAAAAAAAAAAAAAGCATAGTATTCTGAAGTCTGCATAAAACCAAAGGCTGACTCAGCCAAGTGGATTAAAACCCACTGTTATGAAATTAAATAACCTCAGTT
Organism: Brevimyrus niger; assembly: GCA_015164015.2. Lineage (NCBI taxonomy): Eukaryota > Metazoa > Chordata > Actinopteri > Osteoglossiformes > Mormyridae > Brevimyrus > Brevimyrus niger. Next base: position 15,506,999 of record JAABNY020000001.1, read on the forward strand.
GGTAAAGTAACATTAAAAATTTTTCCCCGTTGCACATTTCCACCCTCGACTGTGACAGGACACCTTAGACAGTTAATGATCTCCTGTCAGAGTGGAAATTCAGCCCCCCCCCCCCTCACCCAAGCAGAGCCGCATTGGCCCCTCTATCGAGCTTGGAGCCACAGCCAACACGCCGGTTAATAACGATTCATGCAGCCGTCAGTCCCCCTGACCGATGTCATCAATATCGAGCTGTTCCAAATAACGGCAATTAACAGAGAGGTTCAGGAGAAGCAGCCAGCCTCTTTTATTTTTTCTAAAAAGAAGTGTCTCTAATGTCCTACTGCAGAATTGATATTTTGGCCCAGGAAATCTAGAGCGAGTAATTCTCACACAGTGAACAGTGAGTGGGGGTTGAGGGACACGACACATGCTACACGACAGAGCTGCAATTGCCACACACTCAAACACTGGGCATAAAAGCATGACAATAAAAATAAGTCACTAAAAACAAAATAAGTAACTTGGAAATAATTTTATAAGCTGTATTCTGGAAAACATTTAGAGTCATTTAATGACAAATGCATTTTAGAGGTTCATTACTCTTATTAAATCACATTAGGTCACTTCTTGCGTTGAGCTCACTGCTCTGTTCTTCCGGAGCTTGTTAGAGTACGACGAACACACAAAATGACCTTTATGAGGGGCTCACAACTCTTACCTTCGATGGAAGCACCCATCCAGCAAGCAATTTGTCACATCCAATGCTCATATTCCACTCCTGCTCACACGAAACGATCAGTCACTTCCAGAGAGCGCTCATCAAAACTAGTCAATATGCATTTGTTTCTCTCTAAATTATTTTTTTTTATTACCTTAATAATTAAAATGATCATTACCCACTTTTATCACCATTGCACGCAAATATTTATTTGCTACAGAGACAATGATATTGATATTTATATGGTTGGTTCCAAAACAGGGTATATGACTTATAGAAAAGATGGGAAAGATTCACATTTGTACATCTGAGAGCGAGAACAGAGAGGTAATCATTCAGGATTTAAGATGCCATTCTCCACTCCATCCTGAATCATTTGAACCATCATTCTGCATCCAGCCACGGCCCTAAAACATTTGTGAAACTTCCAAAAGCAGTTTAAGTAACCAGGCGCCTGGCCCGCTCCATATTCCGCTCCACGTTCCGTTCCATATTCTGCCAAAATGTTTTGCTAATTGCTGCTGCTCTACACGGCTTCCCCACGTAATAAATGTGTTCACCATTGGTGGTGAAAAATTACACGCCATGTCAAAAGCACCAGAGCTTTTGTTCTTCGCTGTTCCCCACATGACTATGACAGGTAGAACGGAAAAGCCTCCAAACATCATGCATTGTTTCTTCACAATCGTTACGTGTTTTTTTTTGTTGAGGGAAACTCTGGATTCCACCCCCAAGTCAGTGTTCCAGCCAAAAGCAGCCGTAGTACACACAGCTCCTGGCACAGTAGAAAAGGATGCTCGATTCTGCATTCTTAAACTAAATTAACCAACAATGTCCTGTCTGCGGAGCAGCATCCATTTGTATTAATGACTTATGTTCTAACACCTCAAGCGCAGTCTGAACCTCAACAGTGATCAGAAGCCTTCCACAAACTCCACACTGGGACTCCTGCCCTACTTTACACATGAAAAAGTTATTATTCCAAGCATTATGCTGAGACTGAGATTTATTTATTCATACGGCAATGATATATCAGTGGCCTATTTTTACAAGTCCACCCCCTGTGGATTCACAGCTGTGTACACAAGTATTAGTAGCAATATAAGTAGCAATACGATATTGGGACATTTTTAGTGCATAACCATGCTATGTAAAATAGTATTCTTCTCTTTCTATACAGACACATAATTAGCAGACATTAAACATTATCAAATCCCCATTCTAAATCTTGGGTCCTCATTCAGTTCCTTGACCCTCCCTAAACAGCTTAAATTTCTCAGGTACAGTAGGCAGCAACTGCAACACATTGTTCACCTTTCTCTTACCCTTTCACCTATTAGCTCAAAGGAAGTCTTTGCTTAAGAACATGTTGTCTCAAAACAAACCTGTTTATCTTCATTGCAGCAATGCGAAAATTGCCTGGTTATTGCGCGATTAATTTCAGACAGCCAGATGTTGATACTGACCCCTTTTTTTCTGCAAAATGCGAAGTTAGGCGCACATCTGGTATGATTACATTTTTGGTTTATGCAACTTGTGAATTAGTCTGTCAGAGAATATTTAATATGAAATTAATACAAATTGATACAAAAAGTTAGCAACCTGTTACACTCAGCTCTTTACAAAACATGATTAATCTCATTTGGCATCCCGCTAACGATCTCTACTGTATCTACATTTAAGACTCTTTCAGCATCGTGTCAACATTTAAACAATGAAACGCTCCAGTTTGAAAGTTTTCAGTTTCTCAACTTTCCACACTACTCTATGGTGGTTTACTTTCTGTATAATATCCTAGGCTTCTATTTAAACAGCCTAGACTGAGCAACTTGAGAGACAGGCAGGAAGGCAGGCTTTCACAGTGGGATACAGACAGGGGATTATTAAGATTTTTTTAATCAAGAGGAACAGTGGGACACTCTCCAGGATGCTCCTGAAACAACATGTCAGTTCGCCAAGAAATCAGAGGTGGGGGGGGGGGGGGGGCGCCCAGCTTGTAGCCATAAATATACATACAAGTAATTATCACCAATTACCCTGATTACAAAGGCCTTTTCTTAAATGATGGAGCTGAACATCTCATCAGTCTTGTCTACAATCATATTTAAAAACCCCCTTTAAGTGATCAGCATTTGCAAAAATAAGTAATCACCAACTGCAAAGCCTGTGCCGTTCTTGTCTCATGATAAAGGAGACCCTAGCATACTGTGTCTGGAGTATGGACGAAAACCAGAGGCGTCGTCATTTGCCAGGAAAAACCCCAGTGAGCGGGACGGATGCCAACAAGCACCATGTCTCTGAGCAAGATGATGCCAGGCCCTCCAAGGGGCTGCATAGATCACTCCCCACCTCAGCTTGCCACTGTGGCCTGCTAGAGGAGATCAATGAGCAGCCATTAATAACGTCTTCTGCTTTGGATGGACATTAACCAGCAGAGCTGTATCAGCCGTTCTACTGGCAATAATTACATAGCCACACAGCTTTCCCGCCTACTTAAATAAGTGTCTTAGGTTGTATTTATTTATGACTATAATGCCTGGAATTTACTTCTGTTTGCCGGTCAGTCTGTCTATCTATGTGTCTGTCTGCTGTTTGCATCTGTCTATCTGCCTATCTGTCCGCTTGTCTTCTCTTTTTCTGTTTGCCTGCTTGCATCTGTCTGTCTATCTGCCTGCCTGCCTCTTTATCTATCTGCCTGTCTGCCTCTTTGGTCGCCAATCTGTCTGCATGTCTCTCTGCCTACCTGACTCTCTATATATCTGTCTGCCTGTCTCTTTATCTGTCTGTCTGCCCCTTTATCTGCCAGTCTATCTTCCTGTTTATCCGCCTGTCTCTTTATCTGTCTGCCTGTCCATCTTTTTTTCTGTCTGCCTGACTCTCTGCCTGCCTGTCTCTTTGTCTGTCTGCCAGTTTGTCTGCCTCTCTGCCTTCTTTATCTGTCTGTATGCCTGTCTGTATCGGTCTTACTGTCTATATCTAATTTCCAAAGCTGATTTCACATCACTGTTATGAGTTAATCACTGCTGGCTTATGTGTCTGCTCCATGTGTTTGCATATGTTTCCTCCCTCAGTCTAAGGGTGAGTATCTCTGAAACAGCCAAAAACCTAGGGTGGTGATGGGGGGGCTCTACAGTACATCCTGATCTTCTGGCCACTTGCCCAGGATTAGCCATGATCCAAATTAGATATGGGTCAACTGGAAAGTGGATGAGGGTTATATCGAAAGTGTGAGTCTGTGGAAATCAAATCACCTACAGTACTGCAACTTCAGTATATCCAGAGATCCAGTCAGTATAAATTAATGGGACATAGATCTGACATTTCAACAGTGCGATTTTCCGTGAGCCTGTTCCTTCAACAGTGAAGAAACTCTGACCAAAACATTATTAACTCTTGCTTGATGTACTATAAAAGTCCACCTCTTAAAAAAATCAGGGTGCCATTGTCCTACTAAACAGCCCCAGTGAAGAATCTCCAATCTGGCAGGAACTGGCAAACCTCGGCTGGCGTCCAGAGACAAATTCAGCGCAGCACGAGGACACGTTTCTGTAAATCAATCATATCACCTCCACGAGCTCAGGCTGCCACTCACTAAGTGTTGAACAAATGCTTCAGACGGGGTGAAAATGACTGTTTAGGAGGCCAGTGAACGCAAAGCTGAGCTAAATCAATAAAGCATCCATTATTATACCTTCTGTTCACACAAGTTGACTGCAGGTCCTCAAATTATGTGCTAACGATGCTAATATACTGACATAATTAATTAGCTTTTTTTGATGCAGACCTCACACTGTTGAAAATTTTAGCATAATCTCAATACAAGTATAGGAAGAGATATACAGCCAGCAGCACAGGGTAAATTAAACGGCTACTGCATGTGTTATCTGTCCCTATGCATAACAACCTATGCAGAAATGGCCATCGCTGATTAATAATACCATTACTGCAGTGGGAACTAGGAGCCGTCACTAGTGGTGGAAAAGTATCCCAGTAACACGGTGGGCTGCTGGTTACGACATCCCAGTCGTTATGCCCATCAGTCCTGCTGAGTCATATGGCTGGCAAGTGAACGGAATAACGAAGGCATGCGGGGAGCCTCCCTTCTGTCACAGGATTTACCGCGGTAACAGGGCAAAGCCTTTAGCTGGGGGCCTGTCTGCAGGTCAAACAGGACAAACAGCTAAGGTGTTATTTTCCATTTAGCGAACAGAAACGAAGTGAAGCTTTACGTGCCATTTGCACAAGTACGAGTACAGGTACACTGGAATGTGTTAGTCTTTGCATATCCTGTCATGTTCCCCTTTAAGACATATATAAATAACAGTGAAGTTTGGGGTCTGAGTACAGGGTCAGCCGTCCATCCAGCACCCCTGGAGTATGTTCGGGTTAAAGGTCATGCTCAAGTCCCCAATGGTGATGTCACTATTCTGAAAAGCACAGAATTCAAACTGGAGACCTTCTGATCACAGGCACGGAGGCCTAACCCACTGAGTCACACGCTGCCCCCAACCATAATGTTCTACATCCTTCTCAGCGAAACCGCACCAGGGCTGTGCCGGGCGCTTCTCCTAGGTGGTTTTTCCGACTCCAGTCCCTGTATGATACAGTTAAATTAAAGGAATTAAAAACAGCAGTGAACCAAAACATTCAGCGAGAACTTTGGATTTACATAAGCTGCTTTCGCACTAAACTCCAACAAAAAACAGCGCTGCTATCAGGATAATTGCAAAAATCATTTTCTAGGAACCTAATCGAATTCGACTGTCATTTGAAAACAAAGAAAGGCGCCGTACGTTCGCATTCAGTGAGACAGGGCGATACTGCCAGTCTAAAAGGAAAAACTCATCAGCATTATTAAAAAAAAAGTTACAAAAGAAAATGGGAGCAAATAAAAGCTTAAGTCATTAATGTTGCTTCCAAACAGATGCAGTAAATCAGTCATGAACTTGCTCCTATCTCCGCGGAACAGGCGTCTCCGAAAGTACCGAAGACTTCTGTTTGAAATCCTTCTCGAAGACGTCCTTCCTGTAATCTGGGAAAAGATTACGCTTCCTTCTCCGCTAATAAACTCCCCAAACCTCGCCTTTCATCCATCCACTTAAAATGCAGGACGTGTGAGTTATTGATTACTTTTACACATATTGCCTTTGACCTAATGTCAGCTAAGCATAATGATACCATGCAATACAGAAGCAAATCCACCGCTGCTTTTAAATAAAGATAACTGCATTCTGCATTTCACAGGTTATGAATACCCATGCCATGACTGGCAGGAAAGCCCATTCGGTGGTTCAGGCTGAAAACGTGAGGAACTATCCCTTTAGCTAGCAAAATATTGCGACTCAATGACCACGAGCGATTCCAGCTGAAAGAGGCAAATGTTAGCTATAAGAAACGGCTCCGCCTGTGTGTCACATTCACCATTAGCTTCCAGCATAATCTGTCTCCCAGAGAAAAACTCCAGAGTTTGCCACTATCTGTGCTAGGCAGCCTCATGACATCAGCTTTAAGTTCCGAGGTCTTCCGAAGACTTGCTAAAAAAAATTTAAGAAGAAGGATTATGCAAAAAAATGTGCTGACCTACTCTAAATCCTCACTCACCTTGGGAAGGATGGACATCAAGAGATAACAAGATTTCCCCTCGATAGCTGGGGCCGAGATAAGAAATCCACAATTTATAATCAAATATTGATTTGTGTTATCCTGAGTCTGAGTGTGTGGCTTCAAAATGTCATTGAAAAGCTGCCAGGACAAAATATATTTACATCATGGTTTAGCTAGACCTGAGTAATAAAACTCACATTAAGTCCTATGCTGACGTTTTAAGGAAAAACACAGTAGGAATGCATTCTAAATGGCTTTCCATTAAACAAACATGGTTTTATGTTTTTGTTTCCAATTATGATCATTGGTAACTGGTGCCTCCACATTAAGCTATGCGCTGCCTGCTAAGAGGAGAAGCGGATCAATAACAGTAGCATGCTAACTGGTGATTATGCTCTCACACTGCTTGCTAATGGGAGAGACAAATTAGTAGTATTACAGTAGCATGCTAACTACTGAATAAGCTACACACTACTTACTAAAGGGAGAAGCAAGTCAGTAGCATTAGCATGCTAACTGCTGATTAAGCTACGCAATGCTTTCTACGGGAAGAAGCCATTGAGTAGCATTAGCATGCTAACTGCTGATTAATGCTACACACTGCTTGCTAAAAAGAGAAGCAAATCAGTACATAGCATTAGTATGCTAACTGCTGATTAAGCTACACATTGCTTTCTAAAGGGAGAAACAAATCAGTAGCATTAGCAATGTAACTGCTGATTAAGCAGGAAATAAATGCAGCCATCGAACAGGTCAGGAGAGCAAAGCTGATCGAGGAGATGGAAGAGTTGGAAAGGGTTGTTCTGAGGGGCTAAAGTCATGCCCTAGCCTCCTCTACCCAACGCCTTGCCAAACTCTGCCTACATGGATCCTTTTATAAAGCACACAGCTAGCTGAATGTTTCCTTGTTGACTTTCCCAGTCAACCACAAGCTTTTAAGGTCTGCGAACCGTCATTGAGAATTCAGTTGCTTCAACACCCAGCTGCTGAAATTTCACAGGGTCTGAAATCACATTTTTAATATAAGAGATATTGACTGTTGTGGCAGATCAATAATTGCAGGGTAAACCATGAAATACCCATCGATTTCTGTGGCATTATCTTAATGTCAAAGTACATTTGATTACGGTCTCCATGGGAGTAATTCAATCTTTCTCAAATCCTTTATTGTTTAAGTTCCTCTTAAAAATGTTTAATTTTTATACATCAAATTAGTTTTTCCAATACTGTACCAATTTAATCATACCTCTTTTTTACATTTAGATACCTCTGTTTTACATGCTATGTGATATGATGTTGCTGTATGCAATCCTCTTTAATCCAAACAGGCACATGGCATTTCTGAACTACTCCATTTGGAATTATATCTGTTATTTACGTGCATTTATGCAGTACGGGGGGAAATGAAAATGCCAGGGATATTAATGTCAGTGTCAAAGGATGGTGTGTGATAATCAGTGATAAAAGGACATGTTTGTCTTCATCTTAACTTCAGAAATAAAGAGCAATTAAATGCAAAAGATACAGAGAGATGGAAATGTGTAAAAGGACTGTAATACAAAGGATTTTATGTTTACCTTTCCCTGGTTGAGAAAATAATTAATTCTCTTAATCTACTGTGATTTGCATTCAAGTTTAAACTTTCCAGAAACGTTCAGACCCTCTTGGTTCTCAAAAGACAAGGCTTTCTGAAAGGAGTAAACAGCATAATGGCTGGTACATTGCTCTACATTTATAAGCCATCAATTACTCACATTAGAAAGGAATGTAAATACACACAGTATCATTTCTGGGTGGAAAATTATTAGGACATTCCAGATGCATTATTCATAGTACATTCCACACAAAGTTTAACCCAAATGAAAAATTACAGCAACTCTTCAACTGACACTTTTGGTTTAACATGATTTGCGTTGTGCGATTAATTCAAACAACAGTTTAATTGAGGAAAATCAATTAAAACTTGGCTGGAATGAAACCTACTGGGTTCCTTGGTTCTCCACGCCAGGAATGGCTGGCTCCAAAGTCTGCTTCATGGTCGAATTACCAACCCTAAAAGATTTAAGAGCACTACTCAAAATATCTTTCAGATTGTTCAAATGATGCTGCATTTTCAAAAGTGCCTATTTGCAGTATAATACTACGGTTTACTAGGACTGCTATAAATCTACATTACCTAAGTAGGTTTTTTTGGATATGTATTTACAAATTAGAGACCGTATGATTACACAGAGCTCTGTAAAATCACATCCCTGGTAATATTCGATCTTGATCAATTCCCTGCCATGTGAATTTTCTGCAATCTATTTCTCATTCATACTTGTGCATATTTTATGTGAAAGTCAGAGATGCATTCATTTTTTAACAAAATACAAAACACTGGGCTGCTTTCTATTATACATACTCAGCTTTTCTCTTTTCTTTACTCTGAGGCATTTCATATTTTAATATAACCACAGTTATCACAAGAGTTTTCATGGCATTCAGAGAATTACTTCATAATTAAACCCAATAATAAATCAAATGAGAGTGACCCTATAATCAATTAAATGATTGGGAATTGGAAGTACACCATAGCTTTCTTGTGCAGCTTATCGGATGAACAATGTCTGAGGTACGACGTAGCGGTTCAGATGGCTTTGTGGTCGCCTTGTAAACAGCACTTACTGACAGGAACACTCCTTCTGAGATTATAGTGTTAAATCACCAGGAGATTTCTGACAGTCATTACTGTGGACAAGGCTGTAATCAACCACTGAGACAGGCTCTAATTATTCACCCTCCTGCTCACACCGATCAGGCATCCCACCACGAACAGCGACACAGAGATGCTCTCTTCTGATACCGAGAGGTTACGGACCTTGAGCCCCCACCCCTGCTTATTCTATATGCCAGATCCAGCCTGTTTCCCTGGGGTTAAGAAAGGAAGTGTTGTGAAATAAGTAAGTGAAATATTCCTCAGCTGAAGTGGTTTTCTCTGCTGATCTGTATTTATTAAGAGACAGCAAACATTACTGACTTCATGTTCATTTTAAGCACTGGGAGGACACAAATCACTACTGGTGTACAATGGGGGAGCTTACGTGCATCTAAGAGGGGAAATTTAATGTACACACTCCTCTACTGTGATCGATTAGTGTACTTAGGAAGTGTATGCCAGGCTTTTCACCATTATGTAGTAAAAATGAGTCATAAATTATCTGTCAAGTCTTGTTGCATCATCTTGCTGCATTCACAGAAGAAGGCAATAAAAAATTAATACTATATTACAGTTTGCTGATAGGCTGTGAGATCCTCTATCATGATGTAACAGCATTTTACATTTTTTTGGTAATTCCCAATGGGCACTGAATCAAGCAGTGCAAATCAACTGGCAAGCTTTTTTATTTCTATCTGATCTTCACTATGAATGTCCCCTTTCAGAAATCGGCAAACTGATAAACGGAAAGCTGGGAAGATTAACAAAGGTAGAAACTGGTTTTTAAAATAAATAAATAAGTGTCACCTAAAAATAGCAGGAGGGTGCGGTGGATTAGGGAGAAACATCAAGTGATAAGAGTGGAGATTCGGCCGGTCGGCAGGGCTGTTATCTTCAGGAAAAACCCGCACCGCAATTTCACCTCTGTCGCCGGCTGTCACCCTCACACGCCCATCCCCCACCGAAGGTCACCGTCACCACCCAAGCACAGGTGATGAACGAGGACACCCGCCACCCGCCATGTTGGGGTAGGGGGGGGGTTGAGGTCCCCCTTATCGGCCGCCTCAGTCCATTCAAACGGCATTGACTTCGCCGCAGCCTCATTAAGTCCTTCCATGGTACAAAGAGCAGAGTGGGCAGGGCAACTGGGCCAGATTCCATCACCGTTAGCCACGGCAAAGCTAACCACATAGCATCAGCACTCCTATGCTGCGATGCAATATCAAGGGGGTCTTATCTTACTTAGCAAAGAGGATAATTCTTATGCTAAGGATAAAACACTTTACAAGACAGGCATTGGGGGGGAATCATTACTACAGTGTGTATTTGTTTAGTTCTTTTTTGGTTTATATTGTCACCAGTGAGCAAATATATACTTTCCATCTGTATGTCATTCTCAGGGTCCAGCTGATGGCTTTCTGTAAATACCTTTCAAGCAGCAAAACTGAGCATTTTCATATCTTGGGTCCAGAATTGCTTCTTTTTTTTTTAGCAATTGTTTCATTCCATGTCAAAAAAGCAACTAAATAATCATAAGTAATGACATATCATAAGTAATCATAAGTGAGACACTATAAACGATACCTTGGTTACACCAACAGCAGGCCCAAAGAACAAGATGTCAATGATATGATCAACTCCCTTCTGAGCAATCAGATTCGATTTTACAGGACAGTCCCGTCTCACAGTAACATCGGTGTCATATGAGATATGAAGCGCCATGTTTTTCACACTGAGTCAGATTCCACACAAGCCTTCAAAGAGACCTTTTCATTATGGAGTTGGATGGGAAAATCTGATGTACCACCATGTAGAATTTAATTAAGCCATTATAATTTCCTGTTAAACACAAGGCGTATCACCGACATCTCTGAAAAGGAGTTAAATAATGTGATTGTCACAAAAGCAGAGGTGGAAGATCCAATCTCCCGGTGTTCACAGTGTGCACAGTCAATTTCCAAGTGCTATATGTTTCTTTAAGAAAAAAGGAAAAAAAAAAATGAAAAAAAGAAAATAACATCCTGGATGACTGACACCCAGAGCCCCAGAAATCAAGAGAAGTGTAATGGAGCCTACCGGCTTATAATGAGAGTGCTGCAATGACACCTCGTCCCTGCAGAGCTCTGCGGCCCCATGCTGGTGTCCGGGGCCAAAAAGCAGCGGCGGCCTGATAAGGGTCTATTTGGGACAGGCACTCTGCAGGAACACTGCAAAAATAAGTGACTTAAATACGGACGTGGAGAAGGTCCATCTACGTCACGCGCACCTCTTCCTCATCCCCGTCACCTTCCAAACAAAACGTGGCAGTTTGGCTGTGACAGATTAACAGACGTGAGGCAGATCGACGTGGTGCCACGTGGTGTTATATTACTTTTTTTTTTTTTTTTTTTTGAACCCTCCACCACCCCCCCTCTGCGGAGGACTACTTTATATGAATTAATTTATTTTTCATTGACTTGATTGATTTGTTTTAGTTATGTTTTACTGTGGTTAGAGATGGAGAGGAAGAAACAGGGGGGGAAACTAAGGAGAAGAAGGGGGAAAGAGGAAGAGAGAGGAGAGGGAAAAAAAAGGGCAAAGACAAAAAGTAAATAAATAAAAATAAAATAGGAAATATATAAAACAAATAATCTGCTTCCATGTCTGCCAAAAAAAAGATGTTATGTGGTGTTATATTACTTATTAAATATCCTGTGGCCCAGCGCATTACGGAGTGTCCCGTTTTCCTCGTGTTACATTGCATGATGGGAAAAACAAAGCAGGCCACAGTTTGCAGTGAAGAGTTTGCAAAAATTAGTCTGTTGTCTGGCGTCCTAATTATCACAGAAATAAAAAGCAACTGTATATATTCTCAGCATCTACAAATAAAAAATCTATGTCATGACAGTTTTTAGAATGCCTGTTTAATCCGGCCATGCAGTATATTCTGCGTGATACCATGTGTTACATATACAACACATATGAATAAAAGTATTTTGGATAATTATATTGAAAGCCTCACCTTTCGACACATAAAGGACTGAGCAGGTATGACTCATAAAGCAGGCTGAATGGTGATATCTGGTGTGGAAAAAGCTATGATGCTGGTGAAACTGACTTTTTTAGATCGATTGACAGCAGTGCCAACACACTTCTGCACAAAGACCTCACCAGGTCTCATCTCTACTCTGTAAACAGCTAGTGTGTCATGCAAAGAGCGTCTTCACATGTCATCCTCCCACTTCAATCAACACCATTTATTACCCACCACCAGGTAAGGATACTTTACAGTGATTTACCACAAACTCAATGTGACTCAACTGGAAATGCTGCACCAGCAGTAGCTCCCATCCAGCTCACCTCCCACCAGTGCTCAAAGATGACACGTTATTAATTTTTGTGTCAAAAAACATATCGACACAAGTACACCCCCCACACCAATTCCACAAAACAATATATCACCAACCATGCAGAAATTAGTAGATTCAATATGCTAATAAAATAATTGAATAGAAAACATTTCTTGCTGGATGTTTTACGCAGTGTACAACGTGTTTGTTTGTCAATAGTTCTTTAAAAACAAGAGAATGTGCTTTGGATTTTAATGGACTGAAAATAAATTTTAAAAAGCATAGAACGGATTTGTTTATGGGTAACAATCAGAGCGGAGAGGGGAGCTGGGACTGCCCATTCGGCATTTAATTAATCGATATCTATATGCTTAAATGACAAGACTGAGTTTGCCGTGCATCAAATTTTCAGCGTTTAAAGGTATTATAAACTAATACAGTTTTTAAGTGGTGACTCACTGAAGGCTGCATGCGATTGCACTGCATGCGGTAAAACAAAGGCATTGTTCAAAACATATAAAAATCCGTAGATGCACTGGGATATTGTATGACAGATCAACAGCCTGAACTGAAACATACTTGTTTGGAAGTAATTATCCAGCAGATGGATACATGATCTTTGAAAGATGCCTCATCTGGAGAGGTCGCCGTTCTTAATTAAATTACAGAAGACGACCTTCTCGGAATCAATAGTGACAGCCAAGCCTCTTTGGTTCGTATTACCCAACCCAGTGTAATTACATCCCAGCTTTCACATACCTAATATTTCTATCTGTTCCTGTAATATTGTGATTATGAAACACAAAATGCATTTTATTTTGCTTGTTACTCAAATACCACTGGACATCTGTTAGTGTGTTTAGCTTTTAGGCATTAAACACAGCACAATACCTGCGGTCTTTATCTGCTAATTACTTTGGCAACTGGAGAAAAAAAATTTGTGATGTGTTACTAATGTAAAGCGTGTCTTGTGAAAGGTTGAATTCCACAGTGGTCAGATTGGGCTGCCGTGTTAGCTATTTCTGGAGCCTTTTAAAAATACTTTGAGGGAGAGAGGTAATTTAAAACTTTCAGAGCTTAGCAAGACAGCGCTAACTGCAGCTTTATGATAAAAAATATGGTCCAGGGTTGTGTTAAATTCTCATCAGCTTCCCCACTCACATGCCTGAGTGAATCTTGAGGCTTCTCAGGCAGGGATGCTGGCGCCAAACAGCGACACGATGCTGCTCTCTGCGGCCTTTGGTGATGCCTCACCTACTTAAGTGAATCGCTGATCCGCTTTCCATTTACTGCTCCACAGAATTGTTGTAAAACAAAAGTTGTAATTCAGGACCATTGTATAAGCAATCAAAGGGGACATCAGCTTTTTAGGAGAAGGCACAGACCAGATGGGTCTTCACCTTGGAAAGACATCCGGACCATCAATGGGGGCACAGCTTGCTGCATCTATGACCCCCCACCCCACCTTCCCATTCAGTATTTGATATATAGAAATAAAATATAGAAAATGTAATTATAAAGTTGTGTCAATGGTATTTGACATTATATGTAATGTCATTATAGTTACATTATATGTAAAAGAATATGAAGCTGTCATTGGTCAGTAATATATTATGACAAACCATACATGGATGGCAAACAGGAAGATTTGTGCGTGTGTATTATGTACAAATATATGTATCCATGTGAGCTAATAAATTAGAGCTCTCTTTACTTTGATATCGTAAAGTTATTAATATATATCAATATTTATAACGTATAAATACTGTATATATTTATACTGTACTATATGTATATGGACAGACCCACACAGCCATGGAAAAAATGAAGAGACCACTCTATATTTTTAAACAAATCTTTATTTTTAAATCCTGGCTTAATCATGATGCTACTGGCAGAAGGCTACACTGAGCAGCAGGTTGATTCCAGGTTCAAAATTTCTAACTATACAAGAATAAGGTGATGCAGGAGACACTTATGCCAGACACTAATGACATTCTAATGCCAGAGAAGACTGTCAACTTATTTGACAGTTTCTCATGAATCGTCGATTGACATCAAGTGGTCATTGGGTGCGTTCAACTTGCTTACAGCACTGGCTTAAAGCAACGCATTCTGATCCTGACACAATGCATTACAGTTAGATGCATTGCGACCTCTCACCCAGTTGCACAAACTGGAACCGCCTCTGTGACGACACACCTTTGCCCTTATTGCCTGAAGAGTTTAGTTACACACATGACATTTGTATCCCAGGCAGTTCCGATGTGTAATTTGCTATTTCTCCTGAATGTCACGTAAAGCAATGAGAACTGGATTTCAGGTAATTTACCTGGTAAAATAAAGTTTAAATAAATTACATAAATGCTCTAATAGTACACATAAGTTGGTGGTTTATTTATTGTTAGTTACTGCAATGTTGCGCTGCTTTATTTGGTTAATCCTCCAGTCTGTGAAGAAGGCATTCAAGTAAGAATTGCATTGTAGTATGACTCA
>JAABNY020000001.1:15535897-15552055 GCA_015164015.2 Brevimyrus niger
ATAGTACACATAAGTTAGTGGTTTATTAATTGTTAGTTACTGTAATGTTGCGCTGCTTTATTTGGTTAATCGTCCAGCCTGTGAAGAAGGCATTTAATTAAGAATTGCATTGTACCGTAGTATGACTCATTTCCTGGCGCCTACAATTTACATTAGGCCAGCGTTCTCGGTTCCACTTCTGAAATTCAGATCGAGTTCTAGATCATACTGGTTTGTTCGACTTTCAAGAAATTTGAGTTCTAGTGAGTTTGAGAACCGAGGTACCACTGTACTTAAATATGCAAATATGCATGAGATGTGCATCTGGTCAATATTTGACCTCCATCCAGTGCAAATATCTTGCGTGGAGAGATGTAGAGATCAGCCAGAGAATACAAAGTGCTCCATCTCCAGAGCGCCTGAAAGCGGGTCAGCTGACCTGGGAATATTTATGGTGAAGCGCTCTGCTGGGGACGATGGATGAACAGTGCCAGATAAAACACTCCTTATGGAGGCTTCTGTCACCTGTGTGTTAACACCACTTTTAAGCCGTCACAGAACGGGACATTGAAACAGCCTTTGGGAAATGATGTCTCTGCTGCCCCATTTACAGGTGTGTTCTGAATCAGTACACCGAGGATCAGGCTGGGAGGAATCGTGTGTTACCTATGGTCCATATTGACTCTGTCAAGTAGCAGAAAGCGTCAGCACTTGGTCCTGGTGAACGGTCTGCAGAGACATTTCACATTTGTTGCGGAGATGCTATTGACTGAAGCCAGGTAGATATTACATCACAAGCAGTTCCCACTTACACTCTAGGTGCAACTTAGACACATCATCAGTGTTGTATCCTGGGTTCATTGGGTGTTTCGGGTCTCACAACAGACACCCTCGCCCAGGTGACCCAGCCAGGGTTGATCAGGCCCCGGCTTGTGTCTAAGTGGCCTGTATAGCCCACGGATCCCCCCGCTTGATCCACAGCCATCTTGACGCCTTTTCTGCTGCATCAGAGATGTTTCTGATGGCTTTTCTGTTCTGCAACCCTTTCACTCCCAACAACTTGAGTGCCCTGACGAGAGACAGACCGAAAAAGCCTCTACACCCGACCTCAATGGGGTTAACTTGGATTCTCCATCCTGCGCTCCGACAATCACCTGCCAGCTCCTCGTACTTGGCCCTTTTCCTCTGAAAAGCCTCCTTCATCCGGTCTTCCCAGGGAACAGTCACAGGACTATGTCTGGCCTCAGTGTGGTCACTGCGATGTTCTCTGGGAACTTGAGCTGTCTCCCTAGGTCGACCTTCAGCTGCCAATCCCGAGCTGTTGCTAGACCCCCTGCCTGGCTCCGATGCTGTTGTGACTTCTTCCCAGCCCTAACAAAGGCAATAGGCTGCCATTTTGGTTGTTGGTACTTGCTGCTAGAGATCCCCGTACTGATGACCTCAGCGATGACCCGCAGCACTTTATCATGGCGCCAGCGGTAACGCCCGTCTCCAAGTGCCCGGGGGGCAGCAGCTCAGAACGTGCTCCAGTGATCCGGCTTTCTGGCAGAGAGGGCATAACGGAGTCTCGGCTAAGCCCCAGCGGAAGAGGTTGGACGGGCTTGGGAGTACATCATACACTGACTGTATGTGGCTCAGATCTCCATAGCTCTGTCCACGAGATCTTTTGGTCAGCTGCCTCTTCCCATCGAGTCTATGCACCCTGCTGTAACATCCCTACTGTCCTACTGCAGCAAGCTTCCTCCACCCCTGCTCGCACCTCCTCCTGAATCAGCTGTCGCCTTTCCTTTCCCTGGGACTTACTATAGAGAGGTCTTGGATTGCTCCCTAGGCCTGCCCGTCCGGCTGCCACTGTTCCCACCAGCTCGCTATGTCGCAGCCGTGCCTCAGCCTGATTGACCGCCTCGTGCGTCTTCCACTTCCTGCCAGTTCTTACTTCTATGCCTGCCGAGGAGACTTTGCTGTCGCTAGAAGCATAGGGTAAGTCAGGGAGCCAGTTTGGATATGAATGCAGCAAAGCTGAGCTTCCTGTGAGGGATTAGGAACCAGGGCAGGATATCATTAGAGCAGGAGCAATACAAAGCATCATTAGAACATTGTGGGAAGCATCGTCATGACAACTCAGACCCCATTCACTTTGCCAGCTCGTGCAGTCACATGACACTCACCCCTAACCAATGGGCTGATAGTATCTTGTGGTTTCTAAACCAGGCCGCGCAGCTTGGATAAGCCTGTCAAGACCACCTCAGATGCCTTCAGGTTGTATTTGTAATATTCTTCTTTCTTGGAATGAGGGGAAAGCAAGATATTGGTATAGTATTAATACAGAAACCAGAGGGTGTAATATGACTGTAATATGGCGGCCCTGGCCTAAGGAAAAGGGGTTTTGCAGAGTATTAACATGAAGGCATTCACATAAACAAGACAAAGGGGGCATTCGCAAGAGATTGTTCATGTTTATCCATGTATCTTCAAAACTGAGTGGCTTCCTAAACAAGTTGACAGGTCTAGGGAGAATAGATCTGTCCAGCTTTAATTCAGCTTTCCCTCATTACTACTCAGCCAAAAATTTTAGGAAAAGCACAAGCATTACATGACATCCAATACGTCCATCTGCCCATCCGATGTCCATAAGTGCTTCCCTAAAGCAGAGCTGTAGTCATCCTGCCACACGCCCCAAAAAGAACAGGACATACAACAGTGGACACTGTAGACCCATGTTTGTCAGACCAGACCTCAGGACCCCCTGTCTGGCTGGGAGCTGGGAGGCAGCAGAAACGTGGACCATCTGAGGGTCCCTGAGGAGCCTGTGGAGAAACGCTGCTATAGACGGGAGGAGTTCATTACAGGCCACACAAAGCACACAACCACTGACAATTTTGACACATAAAACACCCGTCTTTGGGCTCTGGGAGGAAGCACGTGCAGTGTTTGAAAATCATCCCTTGCTGGAATCTCTCTGTGCAGTCATGAGGAAATTTAACACCGGATAACAATCTCGAGCAGAGTGGTGGCTCTGAGGCTTGGGATCTGTGCCAGAAATCAGAAGGTTACTGGCTTGAATCCTGCGAATGCCAGGAGTGATCCTACTCCATTGGCCCCTAGAGCAAGGCCCTTAACTCGTAATTGCCAAATCTTGGGTATGATGTTAATCAGTCCTCCAACTTACATTGAATAACTTTGAGTTTGGTGGCAGAATTGACACTCCAGCCATGGGCCGAAAAACTCAAACTAGTCCATTTGAACTACTGTGGCGCTGAGATGTCACCCACTGGGCAGCTGCACTCAGATTCTCATGCCTGAGGTGGTTTGTCATGTAGTGGGTGTGGCAACGTGCTATAATTAGCGTGCACCTCTTACCTCTGAAGATCTAAATAAGCCTTCCTGCTTCAGTCCAGCTATTCATTCTGCACTCAATGTACTTGTTGCAGAGTCAAAATAGTCTGTATG
Organism: Brevimyrus niger; assembly: GCA_015164015.2. Taxonomy (NCBI): domain Eukaryota; kingdom Metazoa; phylum Chordata; class Actinopteri; order Osteoglossiformes; family Mormyridae; genus Brevimyrus; species Brevimyrus niger. The sequence continues at coordinate 15,539,327 of JAABNY020000001.1, forward strand.
TCATCTTGTGCTGCTGTAGGTAGGGGTGTGGTTAACAAAGAGAGATTTGATAATAGGGGTCAGGGGTCCATGAAACCGATTCGCATCAATACGATTTCAGCTTCCGGAACACACCAGGTCAGTCCATTATCCGCTCCACGGGCAAGGTGAAGAATGCCTACAGCAGCTTTGCAGCATTGAAAACGAATTGCTACTGCACCCCGCATTTGCCGACAGATGGTTTGCTCTCCCCCACCAATGCATCAGTGTCGTCCGACAGCGCAATTTGAGGGCCACCCGAGCGCCATTCAGATGAGACAGGGAAAATGCGAACGGACGAGCTGGGCGTTGGGTCAGTGTTGTGTACATTACCATCCTTAGGGAGACTGGTAAAGAACAAACAAAATGTAAAAGACTGTACTTTGTCTAATGAGGGTACAAATTTCACTTATATGTAAGTGTGTTTATATTTCATTCATTTTATATCTTTCATTTATTTATTTCTTTATATTTTTTCAATTTAATGGTTAATTTCCCTCTTCTCAATCTATTCCTCTGTGTTGTATTTATCTTTAATTTTAGGGATTTTAACTCCTGCACTTATGAACCTGAGTGATCATCATCATCACCTTTGTTGCATGAGATAAACAGAGGAGATGTACAGATTTATTACATGATGCTAATAATGATAGCATTGATGTTGTTAAGATCCACCCAGCCAGCCGCCACACAGACATTACCAGCATCTCCTTTACAGACCCCAAGATCCTGCCTTTCCCCTTTTCCAACTCACTGCTAATTTTATCCATTATTATCACTTCTTAGCCACGCTGAAGTGGAAAGGCAATTGTTTTAGCAGATGATAATTCAGGGGGGCTCGATACCTGAGATTTATACATAGCACCCCCCCCCCCCAAAAATCACTGTACACCCCACACTCTGACTGGAAATTTTAAACAGCTTCACTGTCATTTTCTCCAGCGAGGGGACAGCCTGCGGTCGATACCCACCCGTCGCTATCTTTGGGGTGGGGTGGGGGGTCTGAGATGTTCAGAGACACCTGGTGCCACTATTCTTGCCCCCTCCCTTGCTTGTAGATCAGAGAAGCACAAGGCAGCCCCCGGTGTAAACAGTATTGAAGATTTGTTCTGAAGGATTAAGGCCAGTGTAATGATCTGAGCTGAAGACCGGGACTTTTAATGGGCGTCTCTGAAGCAGGAAACAGAGAGAACTCAAAGTCAAGGGGAGGGGGAGCACAGCAGGGAGGGGGGCACTGATATATACAAACGCAATGTCAATCACTGAATGGACGACCAGGCCTTGACGTGAAGGTTACTTCCTGCAATCTGTGAAGCTTGTTTATATGAGTGACGTTCTCCAATTTTTAATGTGGAACAAGAACCTCCACTGCATCTCTGACATCAGCCTGCTTCCCTCCAAGTGGACATGGACTTCTCTACACGTACATGTTAGAGCTGTGGAACCTACCAGATAGAGTGATCTTCAGCTTGCTGATAAGAAGGGATGATGGGTTAGGGTTTTGGAAAAATATTTCAGACTCTATGCTCTGGATTTTCTCTGTGTTTCTCTGTTTTTTTATTCGTCTTTATGCTGTAGATCCCTCAGAAGCACAAGTTCAGCCTCTCTTCATCACTCCAAGCTTTGGGGAATTCAGGGAGCCATAGGGTAGGACAAAAACTGCTTTGCTACAATAAGATCTTTAACCAGATGGTCCTTCCTCTTTAATGTGGGCTACAGCATTTTTAAATTAGTTTGCATTGTGGCCTTGCATGCAGCATTACTCTCCCAGTTGGTACATTTAGGGTTTTGCTCAGTAGGGAACTTACAAGTGCCTCCCTGAAGGTTCACAGAAGGCAAATTGTAGTCATTTTTGAACTTTGTTACAGGGAGGTAGTGAAGACCATTTGGCAATCGTCATACGATCCCGAAGCATGAACATTGTCAATTCACACATTATGATTTGTTGTCTACAGTGAGGATGAAGTGAACACACAGCTTAAGGATTGTGCTTTGGAAGTTTAACATTCCGCTGTGTAACAAAGGTTCATCCACAATATAACTGCTATGAGCCCCATTCATATGAAAAACTGGGAGTTGGTCATCATTCGATGCTGGAAAATGGAATCCAGCAAACCACAGCAGGCTAACATGCTAACATTAATTGTGATCGCACATACAGTACTTAGGGTGACCACATAATCAGCTTTTACAAACTTTACTTTTTTAAAACTGAAAGGCTCCTGTGCTTGGCTGAACAGTTTGAGTCTTTTTATGCTTTGACTGGTTGGTTTCCTTGATTGAAAGACTCATCCAGTTCTTTCACATTAACATTAGTGACACATGCATGATTATGGGAGACTGACCAATCAGCCCACAGCAAGAACTCGGTGCGTAAGTGAAATCCTTGAAATATCCAGTCCTAGCTGAAAGTATCCTCCCTTTCCAAATCCGGTAACCCTGAGCAAGCTAACATGCTAACATAGTGATCCTTCATACCACCTTGGCACATATTTAATCATGGACAGCATGAACTTTAACCAGGCTGCAGACAACAGACTAGGGAATGTTGCTTCAAGCTTGATCCACTGTAACCACAGAATGACATACATAAGGAGAAATGATGATCTACAGGACTGGCAGAAAAGGTTTACAGATATACTGTAGCAGAATATTAATTATTTTTTGAAACTCTAGTTCAATTAATTTTTCACATACAATTGGGTATGAGACTCAGTTTACTCGAGAATGAATTGTTCCTTACACATCATATACACAAAAATACACAATATACATACCTATTTGCAAAGTTTATACACACTGGAAACCATTACAGTTAGGTGAACTTAGAAGTTAGAATTTAAATCAGTACACTACAAAATGTTTTTCTGGAGAAATATAACACTTATTTCTTAAAGGGGACAAAAGCATGACTAGTAATTTTAATAATTATTTTCACAAGATTGCTTATGAATTTTTCAGGCAGCAAGAAAGTTTTTTTTTATAGAACTAGAAAAAAAAATATGCTGAAGTTCAGTTCCATGTGAGCTGTACATGTTCGTGAGAGTTTATTTAAAAATAAACTAAAAAAAAAAAAAACTTGCGTAAATCACGTCTCCAACTTGTGCTGTTGCACATATAATCCATTTGTTGATTTGGCCTTTGAAGTTTCTTTGAAGTTAAGCAGCTGAATTACCCTGAAATACAAAGTCTCCTAACCCTGATATGTTTTGACTACTTGAAGTACTTTTAGAAAGTGTTTGGATTATGCTGAAAGACTTTTATTCCAATGTCTAATATATCTTTTTAAAATGCTATTATTATTATCTCATAATGATCAAAAATGAATATATATTATGATACCAGGATTTAGAAGACCTATTATAGAGAGACAGTTATGTGTAGCTATGTTCCTGTATTGCTTTTAAAACCCATTGAAACCTTAATGAAATAAATGCTGAATGTGTGATACACAAACCATGATACATGACCTGGTACCATACCAAGATTTTGACCAGGCACCGACAAGTGGCTTCTGCACACTGAGCGCATACACACCCCCGCTGCCCCGTTTAATGAACCCTCCAGGGTCCTAAGCGCATGTCTTTCACGATCATGCAGGCAGCTCGGATTCCTTTATTCCCGACCCCGATTGACGGCCCGCGGTGGCGTTCGGGCCCCTGATTTCTGCCTCTGATGGGGCGACACGTCAGTACGCTTCACAGGAGCCAGGTCCTAGCCACTCAGTTAGCTGTTAGCCTGGAGCTAAATCGCTGATATTTTCAGCTGATCACACCATTCAGGATGCAGAATACAGGCGTCTGATTGCGGCATCATTACTCTGTCATCAGTGAGCCCCCTTTCCTTATAGACGCCTGGTAAAAAACACCTTGGTCTCTGCCTTCTCAGCCGTGGCAGACTCACCACCTTGCTCCTACTAATGCTGTCTGCTTCCTGGTCAGTGTGGTCCAATTAGAGGCTTAAAGGGTCCTCAGTAACATCGCATTCATCTCAACCCAGTGTTATATATTTCAGTGTATTGAACTGCTCTGTAGTGTAATAGATATAATCCTGAAATTAATTTACAAAGATTATAATGCAAACGTTTTAGTAAAACTAATAAAAACACAACTTAAATTCACAACATATATGCCCCATATGTCCTGAAAATATATGCAATGCAGATAATTAAATGCTAATGATTTTCACGGGGTCCCCATAACCTTGCTCAAGATAATCGGGTGGAAGATGGATGGATGGATTTTTTTCATAGCTTAATATTACTCTAGTTACTCTACATAAATGTTATTAAATTCTTGGGCAGACACTATACAGGAAGGATCTGCTGAGTATTTCTGAGTCCGATTCTCTTTTACTGTGTACAGGGCGGAAAATGGTTTAAAAAAATTGTGCTGGAAATCATCCCAGGAAGCTCTGACATATAATGGCTCTGGGACTACATTTATTACTCAGGTCAGTTATCAGCTTGCGAACTTTCTGTGGGTGGCATGATTATTAGCGTGGATCTGCAAGACACTTTGCTGCCTCATCCTGCCATCAGCCAATCTATCCCATTTATTTAGAGTCTTTTATAAATTGTAATTGAAATGGTGATGAGGGCCTTGGCAGTCGGCCTGAATATGCATACAGGTGTCATTTCTGTTTGGGCCCTTCTGAAAATACACAAAGATCCACGGACGTCTCTCCCATTCATAGCCGGACACGCTGACATTTTCTTTAATTAAAACTTTCCATTCTTCCGGAGAGTGTATTGCTTTCCATGGTGCGTATCCGGCCTCCCTCCGGTGGCCGCCATTCCATGGTGGACTTTCCCATTTTCTTCAAACACGCTTTATCGCCGCCAATCATCTTTCAGCACCTGGGGAAGCTTTGTGTTCAAATAGCACGCCTCTCTCGCTCTTTTGTGAATTATCGGGGACGTCCTTTCAAGCTAATCTCGGGAAGTTTAGCGGGCCCCGCTTGAAGAAAGTGCGTCTCGTTCGGCTTTATCTGAAGTTGTGCCTGTGCTGTCCGTGTCTGCCTGATTTGCCAGACCTCAAACTTCACACGCACCTGATTAACTGAGCTTCTCTGTGTTGAATCAGAAGGATCTGGCTTAACTTAAAGGATTTAAGCGTCTCCTCCACCCCTCGCAACCCCCCATCGTATTTTGCTCTCTCTACTCTGGGGCTCAACAGTGGTACTTTGAAATGTAAAATCAGCAGGAACCCTTTTTTCAGTTTAAAAGAACATTTTACATCTGCTGTAGCTGCCGTCAAGATTGATCTAGAGATTGTGGGATTGATTTAACTTGTGACTAATTAAATCACAAGAATTCAATTCAGTGTCTTTATCTTAGCAAACCAAAGCTTGCTAAGCAGACACCCCAGAGTTTAGCTATATTTATAAAATTGTCTATGGAATAGAATTTTAAATAATCTGTAGAATAGAATTAGAATAAAATCAGTGACAGAAAACTGAAAACATTATTTAAAGTTCATATCCCCACACTGTTATGAAAGTGAAATTCCTCTTATTTATTTTAAACATTTCCTCAGATTAACGCCCGAAAACATACAGCAATGTTGTCAAGACTTCCAAAGGCCAAAAATGAATAAAAAAGATTGTTGTTTTATGAAACCCACCACTTCATAACCTCATATGTAAAAGGTAGCTGGAATTATTAAGTTTCTTGTTGCTAAGGAGACCTAGTGAAAACACGCTTGTTATCTTTGCACTGGCTAACTAATATGCATGAATCCAGTGTCAAAATCGTGTTTGGCCTTCTGCTTTCAGACAGTTTCTCAGACAGGAGAATATTTACCAAAAAGGACTCATTTACAGAGGTCAGATCTATTTCACTCATCAGAATAGCCATAATGATACCTAATGATAAATTCAACCTTTATACCACATCCTATGGCAAAACCACCGTTTCCAAATGTCTGCATTACAAACAAATTAATCTGTTTCATTTTCCCAGCCGGTAGTAATTCTATATTCCTTGAAAATGTATATTGATTTTCATGCAAGGCTTAGTATATTAGCCCAGTTAAAGCCTTATCTAAATGTTAAAAAACTTGTACTTCAAATCATTTCACCTTTAGGTGCTGTGGCTTTTCTTAGAGAACAGAGCATAAAATGGTAGCTTACAGTACAAAAGTTGGATACAGGATAAACATATTAATCTATAGTTCAAATATTTAATACCTCTTATGCGCTGTGACGCTGGGGTATACAAGTAAATAATCACTGAAGATGGGATGGATGTTTTTCTAGTATGGACTCCTGGGACCTACAGCAGACCTAGAATAGTTTTCTTGGTGATGTCTGGACCTACAGCAAGTGGAAATTTCATTCATGTCACTTCATGACTCATCAAGACCTGTTTCGAGTGTGTTGTGGCTTTTATTTGTGATCTATCAACCTTTGACCCTAATCCTTCAACTTTCATCCCTATCAGATGATTTACGGCAATTTGCCACACAACAGGACTGTAAATGCTATGACTTCAATCTCAGTAGTAAATCCACACAGGTGTCCAGAGAAAAATCAATGCAGCACAAAAAATAAGCAACATCAACATCCTTCAGGTTTCATAAAATGGGACAGATCTGAGCAATACCTGATAACGGCTCGTCTTCCACAGCATATGCAAGATGTTTCCAAATGTGGCTCATTTAAATAAAAAAAAGTGTTATAGCACATTTCAAGATTCACAATCCAGATTCTCAGAGATTTAAAACATAAGGCACATGCCTGCATGCTCTGTAAAAATGTAATTAAAACTCTGCACATCATTCCAGCTGCAATGCTCCGAAATCTGTGGAGACCAATCTGCACCTGATATGTTATGATTTCTCCCCTCCCTTTAATTCCTAGAAGTTATAAAAGCCCTCGATGAATGTCAGGCGGGATGCTGGAGATGTAGCTTAGCGCATTATTTCTGATTCCTCTCCACTTTGAGGTGTTCTTTCCAGTTGGGAGGAGAGCACTGTAAGATACTGCCACGCTTAGCAGAAGCAGTTCTGAGGATTACTGTCAGTGCGGAAATGAGGCTATTAATCTCAGACCCTGGAATTTTATATATTTGAAAGGCCTTGAAGGACCTTTTTAAAATGATGTTCATCTGCTCGCCAATTTACTGGTGGTCAAGTGCAAGCCTCGCATTCATCTTGATGCTGCCTTTTACATAAGACACGAGAATCACGCCATAAGCTAAATTTGTGTCAAAGGAATGCTAATCTAATTAAAATCCCAGAATTCTTTTTGAAGACTAATTATAGTATATCAGAGTAGTACAACCAATAAACAGAAAAACACTCCCTTTTAACTCAGAAAGACTGATCTGAAATAAGGTTTTTATTCTTAATTTCAAAAGAAAATAGAAAGATAAAGTTTAAGAAATAGGTGAATTAATATTGATCAGTACATTAATCTTGTTACAACTGAAATAAGTCATCCAACAAGGCGTGCATGTTAATACTTGGCTTACTGTAAATACTTGTCACTTATTTACTACTTTGGGATGGGTGACTTGTACAACAAAAATATTCCTCTACAGGCAATCAATCAAATTTTATATTATCTTGCCCCGAACTAAAAGATGGACTTAACAGCAGGTGGCCTAATAGTTAAGGCCCCAGACTATAACTGTTAAATCCCAGGTCCGCTGCTGACATCCAGAGAAGGTGCAGATTTTATTGGGCTTGTGTTGGTGTGCAGGCCATGAAACTGCAACGCAGCGGTATTTCAAAAACTGATTATGGTTTTTTTATTTCTGGGTGCACAGACACACTAAACAGAATGCTGTGTCTACAGTGTCTTCTCTATAAATAAGGGCATTAAGAAGTGAGAGAATCTCATCATTCATCCAGGATGTTCAGGAACAAGCATATGGCTTCTCAATAAAGCCCATAATGTTCTCAAACCAATTAAAAACCTACATTTCATGAAGGACTAAAATATGCTGAGATATTAAACCCCTTATTAACACTGTCATCAAAGCAATCATGTAAATTGTCATCCTCCAGAATGACACTGATTTAAACCGACAGTGTTTGATGATCTTCCATCGCTAAAACTTTTGGTATAAGGGGGAAAATACTGAATTCATTCTTGTTTAATTAGTGTGTTATTTTGTGTAATGTTTACTGCTTACCTGTGTGAATATTATTGCCATTAGCATGGTGCATTTGCTTCTTAAAGACAGCTTAATATTGCCTTCAAACTGAGCTATTTTCTGACTACCAACAAAACACGACTCTTACAGTCAAAACAACAACAGCATTAATATTTATCGCTAATAGCTATTAACAGAGAGAGTATTTAACCAACAACCTTCACATTCTAAATCCACAAGCCTTTGCCACAAAATAAACTTTTTTCCTGCCCTCTCCGGCCGTAAGAAACACTTCCCCCCGAACACCGAAGGGTTTAGCACCTCTGAAATGATAGGAGCACGATTCTCAGCTGTCCAGCAGTCCTAAAATTGTTGCTGGATTTCATTGTAGGGAAAAGAAGAGCAGCTCCTTCCCTGCCGTTCTCTGATAAGCGCCGAATGAAAGCAGCACAATGAGCCCTTTGTGAGGAAGTACCCTGCTTATTAATGTTATATGACATTAAGGTCACTAATGCCAGGCCACTCTGTGCGCCGGCTTCATTTGAATAAACTACAGTTCATATACAAAGAATACCATAATATCTCTGAATTTTAAGCATGAATATATTAGAGCCTCGTCAATATCGGTTAGTGGTGTTAATTACGCTTTCTGTCACGGTCTTGATCGTCTTGCTCTATTTTTTCTTTTACACAATAATGTGCATAAACACGTACACTAGACTTTACACTTGACTAGAGAATAGTGTCACCAATATATGTGGGGTGGCTTAAAATATTGTGACAGTGTAGATCCCAGTGAGCTCCGTTCAGCTGCTGCACAGGTTCATTGGGATATATACTCAGGGAACTGTGAAGGAGGGCCTGTCTCCTTTACGGAGAACAGGAAGTCATGTGATTGTTCCCGTTGACATCTAAGAAGTCTCCATCCTCTGAATTTCGGTTAATGCCTCCATTACTGTTATTCATGGCAACAACTTCTGTAATTATTATTACCAGTATTAGGTGTGAAATAATATATAAAGTAATAATAATTTATGCTGGGTGGATCTCCTAAGTGGGGCAGCAGCTTAATAATATTTTTGTGATTTTTTTTTTGTTATTGCTGTATAACCACTGTATCTAATGGCACAACGAGCCTCACTCACAGACGGAGGTTTTCACTTTGTATTTGCGAGGATGACTTCATTTTCCTGTCAGTGACGGCTTGTTCCTGTGCAATTTCTATGCTCTTTTAATGCTGTCAGTAACACCATTATCTGTGGAGCCCAAAGGGGTGGGGGGGGGGGGGTCTGTAGGACAGCGCTCTGAACCGGACCCCAGTCTATAGGGTGATTAATGACTCATGGTATGATGGTGTGAAAATTAAAACAGAGCTTAATTACATAATTTCAGACATATTAGCTGTACTGTATATGTTTCATCCACTGTATTATACCAAACAGTGGAACTGAGAAAATTTGAATTCGAAGACATATCTGACACATGCTGAACAGGTACAGGTATCCAAACCCCCCTTCACTGTAGTTTAATCATCCGGTATGATGCATGTTAACACATATGCAACAATCAGGCTAACTAACAGCAATAATCTGCCACCGATCCTTGTCATTCTTTAACAGACAATAATCATAATAATATAACCAAACATTTTTTTTACTACTATATGGAGTGTCTCCTTTTTGTGTCTGCAAAAAAATAACATGAGATCATAAAATTTTGACTATTGAATTTTAATAGCATGGCAATAGAAATATTACAAATCGTAACAGTGAGGTTGGATATCAAACAACATTGATTTAGTAATTAGAATCTTAGGAATATTTGGTAATTGAGGGTGTATGATATTTTACATAAACATCCATATAATCTAATATAAATTGTTGTGTGTGAGTCGTGGGTATTTACATTGTAAACTTTTTGGTGAATAAGTTCCGACAGGAGCCGTTTGACGTTCCAGGCAGGGCCTCCTTGAAGCCTCTTCCACTTTTAACTCGCCTCAGATGCCGAACTCCACGGTACCCACATCCATATGGATGCAACGGGAGCGCCGATAAGCAGGAGAGTTTGGATCCGAGTGCTGGGAAGATAACCACTGGGAAGAGGAAGGTTAAAAAAAAACCCAATGTGGGATTAGCGGCGGTGGAGTGAAATGTCTGCTATAGAGAGATGAAGGCTGATCTGAGGTGACGCGCAATCCCTGTGTGATGAGTCTCAGTGCTAGATAAGGCCACATCAGACTAATCCCTTCCAGAAAGCTTAAAAGTCAATATCCTCCCCAAAGTAAGAGCAGCCAATTCCAGCGCTGACCTGCCTTCGAAGTGTTTCTGGCTAGGCAGAGCAGAAACAAAATTACTGCCTGCAAAAAATAAATGAGCAGATCGCTTTAAAAAATATTTTTAAAAAGTACTGCCAAGATTGGCCTGAGAGCTCTGTCGTTAGCAGCATAAAGAATGCCACTGAATTTTTACCGTTCATATGTGCCCTCATTATGGCAGAAAATCAACCAATCAAGGTCTCTGACCAATCAGGAGCTTTCACTATATGGAAGCTTTAACAAAGACATTCCTATTTAAGGGGCTAGACAAAACCAAGATGTCAGCTTGTGACATACAGCTGACCTGCTTTACATTGGCGAGCGGGGGGCAGGGGGGGACAATAGCGTTTTCCAGGAAGTCATCACTCTTCCCTGCAATGGCTTACTAAAGCACCTTATTTAGCTTTTATTTTATTGTTTAGATCTTCTTATAACATGTCTGTCTGTCCAACACATAGCGCACAATTATGTTCACAATTAAATTCACCAATTTGGTATACTGGGATTGCATCATATGTGCAAAACTGTTTTTAAAAACCCTGCAGGGATCTGCTATGTGCTCGACAGTAATTTAGATGAAATATGAGCAAGAAAAGGCGCAGTTTGAATAGAGAGAGATGGCAGTGGTGGGGCGGCAGAGGCCCAGAGTGGCCGTCGATGCAGAGAAGCTGGGAAGGGCATCGGCTCTGGGAGGGCAATGAATAAGTAACTCACAGAGCCGCTGATGAAACGAAAATGATTCACTCATTAGGCAAGATAGATCTGTCATGGCAGACATAAATTCACAGATCAGAGTAGGGGGAACAGTAAATTAAACTCCTTCCAATAACATGTCCACACCCAGGCAGCATCAGAGGCACACGCCAATCACATTAATGTTAGTCACATACATGCTAATCACACACACACGTCAGTCACACGTACACCAGTCACACACATGCTAATCACACACATGCCAGTCTCACACATGCCAGTCGCACACATGCTAATCACACACATGCCAGTGACACATATGCCAGTCACACACATGCTAATCACACTTACGCCAGTCACACACACACGCCACACACATGCCAATCACACATATGCTAGCCAGACACACGTCAGCCACACACACACCAATCACAGAAATGTTAGTCACACACATGCTAGTCAGACAAACGCAAGTCACACATACACCAGTCACACACATGCTAATTACACACATGCCAATCTCACACATGCCAGTCACACACATGCTTATCACACACAGACCAGTCACACATACGCCACACACATGCCAATCACACATATGCTAGCCAGACACACGCTAGTCACACATACGCCGGTCTCACACATGTCAGTCACACACATGCTAGTCGCACACACACCAATCACACACACACCAATCACAGAAATGTTAGTCATACATACGCCAGTCACACACATGCTAGTCACACACGGCAGTCACACACATGCTAATTACACACGCCAGTCACATACATGCTAATCACACACGCCAGTCACACATGCACCCGTCACATACATGCCAGTCACACATCATGAGCCCTTCATCACGAAAGGTGTCTGCCGTTTTCCTGGAAAATTGGGTCAAACTGTCTGATTTCTGCAGATGACAAAGTAAAATGTATCATGGATCAGAGCTGAAAAATCAAGGTATCCATTAACTCTCCATCATTTTTAGGAAGTTACAGTACAAATGCAAAAAACTTCATTCGTCACACTTTTTTCCGTTAAATGTTTCCTGCTTGCATGTAAATATAATGTCAGTAATGGCAGTAACCCCCTCCCAAATAGATGATACATTACTAAGTCATATGAGTGTCCTATAACTGAAACAGGAAATGTTTCTGTTAATTCACAATAATGACTTTTATAGATACACTCTGGATGGGACACTAGTCCATCACAAAAATTATTATATATGCAGCCAGTATATGTAACATTTTTTTTGTTTCAGTCATTTCTCAATTTATGGATATGTGCAGTATTTATGAGAAATATCTCTCTTTATCTCAATTTGCAGCTTGAGTCTTCTTTCTTTCTCGTTGATGAAGGGCTTCTTCCTTGCTTGTGGGAGCCTGACATGAACTGTCCTAGCAGTGCACTTCACACCTGCCTCAGTGTTCCCCATTTCTTTTGAAGGTCACGTGATGTCATTGTAGTGTTTTGATTTTTACTATTCCAGCAAACTTTATTTTTTTTTTTAAATAAAGTATAATTGTTTTATTCTTCATTTTCATTTCTCTCTATAAATAATATTATTTACAACCTTACGAGAGTATATGGAAGATAT